>OY757904.1:122526545-122826545 GCA_963585895.1 Sepioteuthis lessoniana | reverse complement strand
CTCTCTTCTATCTAAAAACATCTATTCTTATTCCTGTGAACAAACATTCCCGATTGGCCAACCAATCACAGATCATTTTGTCTTCTTCTACGACTTTTTGATTAGTCAACCTAACAATTGCGCAGATCAACATCCGTGGGAAGAGTATCATTTCGGCGAATCAGATTTTAATTGGTCATCCAACCTAACCACAATATAGCGGTTCAGATTATTATAGTCCCAGCCCAGGTCTTCTGTGTAAGTGCCATTTTTCATAATCATCAAACAAAAATCAAAGATCTGATTAATCTATATTTAGATTTGGTCTATTAATCCCAACAGGTGGCCAAGAGATATTATAATTTAAAAAATATCAATGCATCGATAAAATTCCAAGACTGCTTACTTTTTGTTTTGACAATTTGAAAGTTGGGTCAGTACTGATATTTTGAATTGACTTTTCAATTTCTTTCAAATTCAATAAGTCTTTTTTTTATGTTGTTATAAAAGATAAATTACATTTTCCTATATAAAAAAAAAGATACATCATGGTCTCTAAATTTTTTCAGCACCAGAGAATACCTGATATTGTCGTATTATATTTATATCTTATGTTTTATGTTTACATCTCTTAAACGGTAAATAATTTCAATGTATTTCTTGCCGAAAAGATCTAAACTTTTACGTTTAGCAACCGCAATTACTATATATATATATATATATATGCATTAGATTTAATTATAAAAATGTAGACGTAAATCGTTCATCATTGCAGGTTGATAGAATTAAGTGTAATACGCTGATATCTTTACACTGTTTACAAGCAAATAACACTATTTCACAAGAAGAAAGAACAGATGGCAAAAAAAAAATATAGATCGCTTTCATGATACAAGCTTGTCTTATCGATGTGTATTCATCCTACAGCTCTTCCTAAAAACAACCTGTGATGGATGAATTGGCTTAGCGACTCTGACAACGTTATGCAACCACTATTCTAAAAGAATACACATCAAAGTCATTTTTTTCCATTCAATAACACAGGAAGTGGACGTCCCTGAATTAACTGACCTTTACTTCCCAGCATTCCTTGCGATTATTATCTTTCATTTTTAAAGTAAGCAAGAACAAATGCTGATTTGCATTAGTTTCGACGCTAGTAGCATAAAGTTAAAGAATGATTTTAAGTAAATGAAATCGCATTTCTAAGTTAACAGAAACGGAGATACCCACAAAATAATATGTGCATATAAACAGTTTAGATAAAACTAAACAGATATTAATAAAGGCTAATGTATGAGGACAGGTTTACCCATGGTCCTTTTGATGATTGATTAACTTATTGATTTTAGTGGTACGTCAACCCATATTGGACTATTTTATGCGTACAGTTTATGGAAACGCATAAATTTTACGTTATATTACAATTTTCTTGTGTATTTTCTATTATTTTTGAACTCGATTATCAGCTATCAACAAGTCCAATCTGATAAATTTTAATTCCAAACATATCAATAAGATTCTTAGATGGGATCATAAAAAGTATTGCGACTCAGAATCAGAGTATAGCAAGGAGTAAAGACGAAAAAAGATAATGAAGCAGTGATACACCCCCACCAGTTCTTCAGGATTAGATGATCACCGTCAGATGCATTTGGGTGTCAAAGAAAGCACATGAATTTGGGTGTTAAAGGAAACACACGCGTTCTTGTTGGATTTAACGATTTTTTTTTCATAGTGAAAATACTTCAGATGTTTATTTCTTTCTTGAAGTATGGGCCAAAACCTCTATTCAAACCCCCGATGTTCACAGAGACCATATTTATTTTATCATAGGAATAGGTTATAGCAAAAACTTGTGCGCGCACACACAGAGACCCACTGACACACACTGCAAGACATAGATACACACAATTATATATATATATATATATATATTGTTACCAAGAAGGATGCTAATAGTGTTACAGAGATACGGAGAAGCATGTTGATAAGTGTTGAAGAGAGAGAAACGCTAGAAGAACAATAAGGGAAAGACAGAATGATAGAGAAAACAGAAAGTTATCCTAAAATCTAGTCCATAGTAACAGCAACACCATCGCAGGCTAGCACCCATGTTAACTATAGAGAAGTAGCAACAGCAACGCAATCAGACGGGTCGAGATTAGCTAAAATTAAGTCAATCGCGAAGCCGTTTAAAATTAGTAGGGGTTAAAAAAATCCAAGATAAAAGCCAGGCATACCGCAGTGATAAAAAACGTGTTGACAAAGTCGGCATTCATTTTTAGACGTAGCTCAGTGAAGGAGCCAGCCTACCCCCATGCACACTAAACAAGATTGTCGTGGAGGAGCCTTAATGCAGAAGGATATATGCACCGCTGGCAATCTCTCCGAATTGTATCATTGAAATCTGATGAGTTTCACGAGTTAAATATCTCTTTTATGAACTTCCGTATTCAGACTTATAATTTACCCTCACCATTTCAATGTTTGATACTCTTGTCTATAAATTCCCATCCCAGTGCTATTCGATAGTGCAATCCCCATTTCATTTTCTTATAAGTATTTATTTTCTTTCTTACATAAGCGAGATTGAATCTCTGGGGATTATATTAAACGTTATCAAGTCATATGAGTTCTAAAAGGGGTTTTTGTTTTCCTGACGCCTAAATAATGTTCTGGCCTTTTAGCAATATATATTTACATAGGTGCAAAGGCTTGCCAAAAAAAAAAAAAAAATCACAGAAGCAGAATTACACACTAGAATATATAGTTGAAGCCCTTTATTCATTTCCCTTGTTTCTCCTAGACAACGAGCCTCTTTGTAGAAACGTTAGTTAATGCGTGTTGTGTAGAGGAAATAGTTACCTTTACTGAATGAAATCACAGTAAGAGATGGACAAAATACCATGTTTTTCGGTTTATTACGATAGTTTTTGTCCTGGTAAACGGTTTAGAAACAGTTTAGTAGTCAACTCTCATTAGTGGCAGGTAAAAAGAGCGATGGTGTTCTAAACGGTGCAACGCGTGTAGTGTAGAAATAAGTGTCCTCGTGTCTCATCTCTGAGGTATCTCGAAGAAAACGGTAATAGGGAAGCCAACGTCAGAGCTGTTTATTCTGTTCAAGGAAACGTAGAAATAAGTACAGAGTTTAGATGTAAAAATCAGTATTCTTATCAAGGAGTTTTTTTTTCTTTCTTACAAATAATATTTCAAAAATCACCGAGCTATGATATTGGTTTTGATTTTTAATTTTTCATGGGAATAATTTGATATATGTCCTAATGTATGTTGCGTTAAATTTTACTTCTTTGATGCACTATTTAAGTGAGTTTAATTAAGCAAGAAATTACTCTCTTCAAACAATTTTGCATGAAATAATGCATGTGATTTTTCTGAAGTAACGTGTGGATTTCGTGAATATATTTCTGGATATTTGGGAAAAATCTGAGCAAATATAAGTGTTCACTCACCAGAAGAAATGTCATATGATGACATTTTCCGTATAAAACTGTACAAACTGTAAAATAGAAAAATAGCTGTCTTCAGAAATATTTATAAAAAGTGTGTTCAAATATCACGAAAAAATGTCCCAATGGTTTCAACTGACAAAGGAAAGAATCAGAAAATACCCCGCACAAACAATTACGGACGCGGATAAGGCTTATGATATAACGCTTCTCGCAAATACGACCGCCCAAACCGAAAACCTGCTACATAGTGTGGAACAAGCAGCAGGTGGCATAGGCATCCTTATCAACGCAAGACAGAATATGTGTGTTTAATCGAAGAGGCAACATGTCCACACTGATGGGTGGGCTTTTGAAACTAGTGGACAAGTTCAACTACATCGGAAGCAGCGTGTCATCAACTGAGAATGACATCAACACGCTATTGGTAAAGGTATAGACAGCAAACAATAGGCTATTGGTCCTATGGAAGTCAGACCTGATCGATAAAATAAAACACAGTTTTTTTTCCAAGCAGCTGCCATATCCATACTGCTATATGGATGCAATCATCATCATGATGTCATGCCGCTAGCATGGATATCCCAGACCCTCACTCGCCACTTCTCCCTATCGTTCTTCGCCTCTGGCAGGTCTTCAGGGCTACATCCCCTATCCTCACATAGCTGCTGAATGTATGTTCGTGCTGGTCGTCCTGCTTTTGCCCGGTCATATGTGGGGGTCCATAGGAGTACATCACTTATAAGCTCGTCCCTGCTTCTCCAGCAGTGTCCTGCATGTCTGGTTCGTCTAACTTGGATAGTTTTCGTGATGGGAGGCAGGTGGCGGTATAGTTGGATCCTTTGTGGGGTGTTGCCGACAGGACTTGTTCAATATTGCTTGCCGCATTCTTGTGTAATTGCCGTCTAGCTTCTTCTCCAGCCGTTTTGTTAGCGTCCAAGTAGTGCATCCATACAGCAGTATCGATACGACCGCTGCCTGGAAGAAACTGCGTTTCATTTTATCGGTCAGGTCTGATTTCCATATGATCAACGGCCTATCGAAAGCTGTCCCTGCCTTCGTTAGCCGCGTCTCGATGTCCTTTTTGGTTGATGAGACGCTGCTTCCTAGGTAGGTGAATTTGCCTACTAGTTTCAGAGAGGTTCCGTCTTGTGTGGAGATGTCGCCTGTGTGATTATAGCACATATATTCCGTTTTGTCTACATTGACATGGGGGCCAATGCCTGTGGCAGCTCGTTCCAGACTATGTAGTAGTGTTTCAGCTAGGTTGGGTGTGTTGCCAGAATCGCTATGTCATCGGCGTAGTCGGCGTCGGTAATTGTTTTTGAGGGATACCTTCCGCTTCTTTTCTTTGTCAGCTCGAAGCCGTTTTCTCTGCATGGACGATAACTAAAGGTATGAAGAAAAAGCTTGACAAGAATTACACAAGAATCTTGCAAGCTGTATTAAAGAAGTCTTGTAGGCAATATCATACAAATAGGCAGCTGTACAGCCGCCTAATACCCATCACAAAAACTATCGAATATAGACGAACCACACATGCGGGGCACTGTTGGAGAAGTAAGGAAAAACTCATGAGTGATATACTCCAGTGAACCCCTTCACATGGACGAGCAAAGGTAGGGCGACCTGTTAGAACATATATACATCAGTTCTGTGCCGATAAATGATGTATCCTGGAAGACCTGCCGGAAGCGATGGACGATATAGACCTATGGTTAGAGAGGTTCAAGGAGATCCGTGTTAGCAGCAAGACATGACGATGATGATGATGATGTGTGAAAATAATAAATGTACTTTAAAAATATTTCAACTAAAGCTTTTGATATAACATTTAGTAAATTTAGAAATGTCTTCACTATGTTCTATTGTATCTTGTTCGTTGGATAAAATAGTTCTTTCTTTTTTCTTTTTTTTTTCTTCTTTTAACGGCATGTCACCCTTCAGGGTATATTTAATGTTAGATTAAACATTGCAGGAGGAGTGTAGCGGTATTATTTACCCAAAAGCTGACTCGATAACAGGGTTTACATATTTCACAATGGTTTTAGATTGTAAGTGAATGTAAGAGGAGGACTAAAGTTCGAACTCCCAAAGTACTATATCAACCGACACGTAATATTTGTGTTTCTCTCTATTGATGATAAGGCAAATTTTAAAAGGTTTGTAATTTCCATCTTAACTAAGTTGCTGTGATTCCTTAATAGGTTCATAACGAACAAAAATAAAATCATTGCTATAAAGAGTGGGTGTTAAATTTATTTTGAGTTAATGTAGTGTTGCATAGCAGCAATATTGGTGATGGCAAATCGTCGAATATGGAAGGAATAATCCTAAAAAAAAACTCATTAGGACCTTCATTACTTAACAATATCTATTTAGTTTCTGGTAATAGATGAAAATGGATAATGGTCACAATGTACAGTTCTCCTTCTAACTTCGCATCTTTTCATAGTGCACTCCCTCTCCGTACGCTGGAACACTTTTCTTGACGAACCAAAGCCACCAAAACTGAATGCGAACTAAGAAATCCATGTTTGTTTGTTTTTTAATACACTGAAAACCAAACTTTTACATCTGGTTCATGTACTCTGCATCGTTCGGCCAGTCCGTTTTTTTTTTATGGCCGATCAATTCTTGTGACCCCTGTGAATTCTGGTTAACTGCATTTTCAGTCTACTTTCCTATATCAAGTATATCCAGCTAAACCTAGCCGACTCGACGAAATGTTCAATTACTTATACTTGTCTTTCTTCCGGCTGCTAGCATTTTTTTAAAAAATAACTTACCTATACTGACCGGAAGGATTCAGATAGGCAGTTAAGAAAGCCTTGTCGGTATTGTGATATACTGGTCATTTGCTCTTTCAAACATGAAATATAATATAATATTCAAGTTTGTTAATATGCAAACATTTCTTCTGGTACAAAAAACGAAATATCTTAGAGCATTTCTGTAACAGTTCATTTGATATCTTCTACGATGGCTGATCAGAATTTGATGAGTACTTATGTTAAATACTCACTCCGTTTACTTGGATCCCCATAAGCAGCAAGTGCGGTTTTAAAATGATGGTCTCAGACTTCAACTAATCCGTCTGAAGAGAGATAAAAATAGGTTTCTTTCTTGCTATTATGGCTTCCCAAAATATTCATACACTTGTGAATAAGCACTGACTGATAATAGGTACTGCTATCCGTATCTATTCAGCCCGAAAAGACAAAATGTTCCGTCCATCTTTTTTATAAATACCTCAGAAATAAGTTCGGCAGAGATTTATTTCATGGAATAACTAGAAATTTAACCAGTAAAACAATCAATAATTGTCAAATACTTGGGTAAATTCTCATAAAAAAGTTTCAGGGAATTCTGAACCGGTTCCTTTATGAAATCGACTGGGTCATTGAGATTAACACCGATTATAATGTATCTATTTTCATAATTTTAGAGATTTAACATAAGCATATTAGCATATAAAAGTTAAAGAGTGGAACGATAAAATTGTCACCCTAGAAAAGACGACATGGTTCCATTTACGTTTAACGAAAACAGGTTTTCTTTTTTTGTTGCAGACCATCTACTAGTATTGTATATTGACCTTCGACCCGGCTAAACATGCCATTCCAAAGTGATGCACCGGAAGGAAGTGACACATTCCGGTGGCAGCTATGAGAAGAAATCGCGTAGGCGGGCTTGGCTAAAAAAATGGGACTAGGTAAAAATCCCATGGTACACTCATAGACTGATGCACCGGAAGAGAGTGACCTGTGAACTTTATGACAGTTAATTCCGCTTGATGACGATCAAACATGCCATTCCAAAGATTGAGTGGGCGATTGAACTATTATATAACTCGGTGAGGACTGGAAGTCAGTGAGTTGGAGATCAGAGAAGTCGGAGAAAAGTGGTGGTAGAGAAAGCCACCACCCGGCAGGAGGGGCCCCCGGGATCAGCAGAGAGTTGAGGACTAGATGAGTTATAGACAAGTGGTAGTAGAGAAAGACACCACCTGGCAGAAGGGGCCTTTGGGGCCCCCGATTGAGTTTGGAGACCCGTTAGTGCCAAGATGTGTTAGAGAAAGCCAGCAGAAAGCTGAGCCCCCGGGCCCCTCGGTTGAGCAGGCCAGGAGAACGAGAACGACACACGGCTATGTCCGGAGGGGCTGGTTATGTTGCAGTCTTTGTTCAGTCTCCAACTCCCTCTTGCACGCAAACCTTACAATAAATTGAGAGGTATATTTTTCTTATGAAGTCTTTGCTCGTCTTTATTACTGCGTCAAAATGTATTCAGCATGTACATGTCTATACATTTATATGTATTATGTGTTTGTATAGTTAATCATGGTCATGGCTCTAAAAAATGTTAGACTAGTTGGCCAGTTGTGTACAAATCCCATGCCTGACAGTGACACAATATTCAACAAGCGAGATCGGAGATGAGCTGCTGTACATATCATGATCTCCACCGATCCATGTTATGATAATAGGACCATTGCCAGAACCCTCAAAATGCAAATCCGGACGGTTCAACGTGCCCAAGGCGATGAAGACAAAGTTTCCGTCTACGGTTATGGTATTTGGTGTGGTTTCAAGTGAGGGCCACATCATGCCACCTCACACCTTCGAAGTCGGCTTGAAAGTGTGTACCTGTATGTGCTGAAGAGAGTGGTGATCCCCTGGTGCAATTAGGTGGTCGGTAGCAGACCTTGGGTGTGGTAGCAGGACTCAGCGCCGGCCCACAAGTCCAAAGAGACCCAGACTTGGCTTCAGAAAGAGTGCTCCGAATTTGTACTCTTCTCTCACTGGCCCTCTCCTCCCTTGACCTGAACCCACTGGACTACTTCGTTTGGTCATACGTCGAGAACATCACCAACATGATATCCCGAGTATTCGCCGAGCTCCCGCCGGCGCTTGTGTAAAAGGTATGCTCCCAGTTCCGGATTCGTATCGAGGCGGTGATTGAGGCTGAAGGCGGTTACATTGAATAGATGTCAGCTCTACTACATCATCAAATTACCTGAATTGATTTTTTCAATAAAAGTTTTAAAATAAAGTTGTTGTGTTGTTTTCTTTAGGACGACAATGTTATCGTTCCACCCTGTATATACTTTACTCTGGTGGTGCTATAGCGTCACAGTTATTATTGACGGAAATGGAATCGGTGGCACTATTAATATAACAGTTATCATTGAAGGAAAATAAATCAGTGATGCGATTAATATAACAGTTATCGTTGAAGATAATAGAATCGGTGACGCGAATAATATAACAGTTATCATAGAAGGGAATAGAATTGTTGACGCTATTAATATAAAGTTATTATTTAAGGGAATAGAATCAGTGACGTGATTAACATAACAGTTATCATTGAAGGGAATAGAATGGGTGACGGGATTAATATAGCCGGTATCATTGAAGGGGATGGAATGGGTGACGCAATTAATATAACATTTATCATTGAAGGGAATGGAATCGGGGATGCAAGTTCAAATATTAATTATCTAGTTAAAGGATTGGATCCGCCAGCCCATACCCAGTTGTTTTTTAGCCGTAGTTAAACATCCATTCACGGAGAAGGATAACTCCGTAGCAAAAGTAACTTTACTCCACTTTAAAAAAATAACTTTGTGAAACATCTAGTTTGGGGTAGTGTTGGTTAAGAATACATCCATAGTAGATACTTTCCAGCATGTCTAATATTGGTTCTTTTTCTGGGGGACATCGAAACGAGGTTAACGAAAGCATGGACAGCTATCAAGAGGCTATCGATTATATGGAAATCAGACCTAACCGATAAAATGAAACGCAGTTTCTTCCAGGCAGCGGTCACATCGATACTGCTATACGGGTGAACTACATGGACGCTAACAAAACGGCTGGAGAAGAAGCTAGACAGCAATTACACAAGAATCTTGCGTGCAATCTTGAACAAGTCCTGACGGCAACACCCCACAAGACACCAACTGTACGACCACCTGCCTCCTATCTCGAAAACTATTCAAGTTAGACGAACCAGACATGCAGGACACTGCTGGAGAAGCAGGGACGAACTCATAAGTGATGTACTCTTATAGACCCCCACACATGGCGGTGCAAAAGCAGGACGACCAGCACGAACATACATTTAGCAGCTATGTGAGGATACGGGATGTTGTCCTGAAGACCTACCTAGGGCGATGAACGATAGGGAGGAGTGGCGAGATAGGGCCAGGTATATCCGTGCTACCAGCGGGACATGATGATGATAATAGATTTATGAATAACTGTACTGGGAAAAACTAAAAATGAATTTCAGTTCTAAGCGACGTCATTCTTTATGTGCTATTCATTTTTTTATTGTTTTTATTTTCTAAAATGATGAAACAAATTTTAAAATTATCTTATTATGAATTTTAATTGTAAGTGAATTTTTCTTGGCGTATTATTTTTCATAGCATTATAAGAAATTGCAACGTGAAAAAATTTAGGAAATGATTATCTATTTTATGCTATATTTCCGACCAGCCATTTTCGTTTATTGAAAAAGGTATCATCATCATCATCATGTCGTGCTACTAGCATGGATATGCCTGACCCTCTCTCACCACTTTTCCCTATCGTTCTTCGCCTCTGGCAGGTCTTCAGGGCTACATCCCCTATCCTCACATAGCTGCTGAATGTATGTTCGTGCTGGTCGTCCAACTTTTACCTGGCCATATGTGGGGGTCCATAGGAGTACATCAATTATGAGTTTTTCCTTGTTTCTCCACCAGTGTCCTGCATGTCTAGTTCGTCTAAATTGGATAGTTTTCGTGATAGGAGGCCAGTGACCGTATAGTTGGTGTCTTGTGGGGTGTTGCCACCAGGACTTGTTCAATTGTGATCGCAGCATTCTTGTGTAATTGCCGTCTAGCTTCTTCCCCAACCGTTTTGTTAGCGTTCATGTAGTGCATCCATACAGCAGTATCGATACAACAGCTGCTTGGAAGAAACTGCGTTTCATTTTTTCGATTAGGTCTGATTTCCATATGATCGATAACCTATTGACAGCTGTCCACACCTTCGTTAGCCGCGTTTCGATGTCCATTTCGGTTGATGAGACGCTTCTTCCTAGGTAAATGAATTTGTCTACTAGTTCAAGAGGGGTTCCGTCTTGTGTGGAGATGTTATCTGTGTGATTATAGCACATATAACCCATTTTGAGTTCATTGATATGGAGGCCTATGCCTGCGGCTGCTTTTTCCAAACTATGCAGTAGTGTATCGCCTTGGTTGGGTGTATTTTCCATTATCGCTATGTCATCGGCGTAGTCGGCGTCGGTAATTGTTTTAGCGGGGTATCTTCTGTTTCTTTTCTTTGTCAGCTCGAAGCCGTTTTCTCTGATTTTATCAATCGATGTACTAAGCACATATTCTAGACAGATGTTAAAGAGGTATGGTGCTGGCGTGTCTCCTTGTTATACTCCTGCTACAATGTCGAAGTATTCTGTGTCTCCATCTGGTGAACGTACTTTCACTTTGGTGTTTCTATAGAGAATCGTTATTGCTGCAACGGTTTCTTTAGGTAGGCCAAATGCGAGTGGGATGTGTTCCATCTTCCCTCTGTGAATGGAATCGAAGGCCTTGGTAAATTTAACAAATAGTAATGTCGCTTGTATTTTTTTTTTTTTTTTTTGCCCGTACACCTTCAAGGATTCTATGGATGGTCAATATTTGCGAGGTCGTGGATCTATTTCTTCGGAAGCCATTTTGGTTTTTCCTAAGAATATTGTCGATTTTGGGTTCTATGCGGTTTCGTAGTAGGGCATTGTAGATTTTGGCTGCTATGGATGTAAGTGTTATGCCTCGGTAGTTCTTGGCTAATCCGAGGTTATCCTTTTTTAGGGAAGGGGAGGATGCATCCCTTCATCCATCTGTCTATAGGATTTTGGTTATAGACTGCGTTGCAGTGTTGTAGCAGTCTGTCGAATTGTCTGGTTTTCCATACTTCTGGGGGAATCTCGTTCAGTCCTGCAGCTTTCCTATTTTAAATTTTTCTGAGAACCGAGTCGAGTTCTTCTTGAGTGAACGGTCCTCGTTTAATGTCCAATTGCTTAGTAATTATTCTGGTGATTGTTTCATGCGTTACTTTCGGTGGGTTTCCTAGTAGGTTTTCGAGATGCTGTTTGCCAGGCTATCCTAGATTGCCTATATTCCACTGAGTCTCGAATCATATCTATCTGATTTTGTATGTATTATTTCTGTTCCTTTATATATATGCCTGCAAATTGATATTGTGCCGTTTTTAGTTTTCGGGCATTTGTATTTGTTGGGTTCTTTCGATAGTTTTTGGAGGCAGTTTTCACGAATGCACGTTTTTCCCTCACCGCTAACGTTTCCCATGGGACTCTATATTTAGTTTTGAGTTTTGTTGGAATACTTTTTGCAGTCGCCTCGAGGTTCACATTGACAAAATTCTCATATTCGTCATTTGGGGTATGTTTTTCCGTCTTCTCTTGTAGTGTCTCGTATCTGTTTCTTAATTCTAATACTTATTTATCTCTTATATCTCTGTTGTTCAAAAGGGCCCAGTCATAGTGTTTAGTGGTCGCTGTTCGTTTGGCGTTTTTTCGTAGGCTTAGCCGTATTTTCGCCGTGACTATTCGGTGATCGGAGGACACACCCTCGAAAGAGGAGTATGCCTCGCAATTCATAGCACTATTTTTCCATTTCTTGTTTATAGGGACGTAGTCTATGTGTGCTTTACTATTGTTCGCGTACGTGTAGGTCCATAATTTTCCCTCCCTTTTTTGGTAGTTTTTATTGAGGCATGTTAATCTATTTTCTATCATGAAATCTGTTAGATGTTGCCCATTCCTATTTGACGTGTTGTGTAGGCTGTATTTGTTGTTTCTGTTTTTCCCGATTTGTTCATTCATATCTCCGCCAATGACTAACAGGTTGTGTTTCGGAATGCTACGCACTAATGAGGATAGCTCGTCGTAGAAGGCGACTAGTTCAGTTTCTTCACTAACATTGGTGGGGCTGTAGCAGGAGATGATTGTTGCACTGGGGTTGCCATTAAACGTACTTGCCAACATCCTAGGAGTATTTTCTCAATGCTATTTAGTGTTTTTAATGCTTTAGGTCCTATAAGCATTTCTACCCCTCCTACTGTGGCATTGACAGAGTTTTTCCATGCCGATACAGTGACTAGCGTCCATCCATTGCCAGTTTCGTGAAAAGGTATGATAAAATAATTATTTCAAACTCATCTATTTATTTAGCAATGAGCTTCTGACATTGTTCTGCTGTTTTTTACTCAACTTCTTGTATAACAAGAAAATGTTAATTTTTTTCCTCATTGATTCGAACTTTTTTTACGACAAAGTACTTAGAATTAATTATAACATGAATAATATACATATTATGAACATTTTAAAGAAAACAATCTTACTTAAATATAGACATTCAAAGAAAAATATCCTCATTAAACCTAAAGTTTTCGATGGGATATTTGAACACAAAATTTGTCAAATGATATTTGGCCGTTAAAAAGCTTCTTTTGGATGAATTTAATTCATAGATGAATTCCATTCTTTCTTTTTTATGAATAGTATTTACTTCTTTATTCAAACCTAATTAAAAGAATATCACAGTATTAGTTTTTATACTATTGCAGTTGTTATCGTGTGAACACAAAACCCTTACTTTGCCTGAAGATTATTTACAACACTTTTCTTCATAGCTCAAATACAGTTTTAAGAAAACACGCAGTTTACAATTGTTATCGACATTATAAATTAAATTTCTCGCTGTGTCATTTTACTGTCTTACAAAATCACATGCGACGTCATGATTAATGAGTAAGATAAAAATGTGGTCTTGTGGTCTCTAACCCACGTTTGTCAACAAATGTAAAAATAGAAAAAGACCAACGTGTGTGAGTATTTTCAGCAATTAATTTTCACTATTTTGCCGCTAACAGTTATTGAAACTAAATTGAACAGTATATTCTGTACAAGTCCCTAGCGGTGAAGCAGTCTCAGAAGAAAGACGATCCAAAAATATCACTCACAAATTTCCTGACGGTAAATATGTATTATCATCAAAGAAATATCAGAACTGACTTGCAATTAAGTATTTAAAAACAACATTATTTTTTGTAGACTATTGCTCATTTTTAAGACCAAAAGATGCAAAATTATGACAGTTTCAACTCAACCTCTTGTCATTTGTTTTACTGTTTGTTTGTTTCACCGTTTACCTATTTATTGCTGCACCAGAAAACACATCTGCTACGATATGAGCTGTGTTTCTCTACGAAATGATTTTGCAAAATTGTCTTCAATATTCATTCTTCCCTAGTAATAATGTAATGTATACGTATATGATTGGATCAGCATCTTTCTGACACAGAGTCGGGACCGAATCTCTATTCATTTGATAATTGGAAATTAATTTACATACTGTTTTCTCAAAATGGCTTGTTATCTGGAACCAGGTTATGTTTTTATAGATTTGTATACGTTTATTTTTGTACTGGTCCCATCTAATTAACTTTTCGACCAATCACCTTATATTTACATGTTTTATTATTCAATATTAAGTATAGGTAATACTACTCCGGGAGAATTAGGAAATTAACACACTAAGAGGATGTTCAGTTTTAAATTAGCAGTGAATAAATAAATAAGTGATAAGAAGCAAAACATTTGTACTTTAACAGCTGTTGACTCTGACTTCATATAATAATCCTTAAACTAACTAGATTTCATTATTTCCATTAATGATACTCTGTTTTTATACTGGATGAATTGTTTGTCTTTGGAATTTCGTTGACTTAAATATTTTTAAAAAATCCAAATATAATATGATATTATTGGGTGAAAAATATTCACGACTTTGAAAACTCTCATTGGTAGATATTTTTTAACCCTCAGCAGACAGGAAATTTGGTAACTTTAGAAATGAAAATAAAGGTTTAGCATTTCTAAAGGAAAACGTAGTTAATGGAGATTTATCTATAAAATCTGCATGTATAAACTAAAAACGATCGCCAAGAATATGTCTCTTAGCGGTGCATACAAAATAAACACGGCAAATATTATACCCCTGTAAGACCATAAACTGTGCATGCAGCAACGTTTGTTTTCTTTCTTTGAACAATTATAAAATTTGGTTTGGTTTAGTTTGGTTTGTCGGGTTTTATGGCATATCAACCTTTGTTGGTTATTTAACACCAAATCAGTTTTTATGTTAATAATCTGTTCTATTTAAAACAATCTAGTTTAGCATAAGTACAGTTTAATTGTCAAAAACATTTCCATTTCAAATTATTCAAGCAGTCATATGTAACAATTCAGTTAAGTGTAAATACAGTTTTAATGTCCAAAAAGAGGTTCTATTTCAAATAATTCAGTTAAACATAAGCATGCAGTTTAAATGTAAGTACGGTTTAATTGTCAAAAGCATTTCTATTTCAAACAATTCAGTTTACTCAAACAATTCATTTTAGCATAAATATGCTGTTAGTTGTATTTAACCCATAGATAGGGCCCTATCAGATGCTACCACTCCGGGCCAGGGTGGACCTGGGAGCGATGGCAATGAAGGGGTACTCCGCATTCCCCAAAGCTCCAGCACTGCTGGAACCTCACCATCAGATTGTTTAGTGTCATATACCAGGACACTCTTAAGGGGGGGGATTACCCCTCTGCAGAGATGCAGTCAGTAGACTCTACAGCCCCAGCTGACTGGGCAAATAAAATTTGGGATATTGCTGATATGATTTAATTACAAATACAAAAAAATATCAGTACAGGGAATTTATATAAAACAGAATTCAGGAAATTGTAGGGATAGGGTTAAATGAAGAAGTACGTTATATTTCAACGTCAAATTCTACAGGTATTGTTAGAAGAAAGTGATTTTTATCGGATTTTTTTATCAAAATCAAATGATAATCGAGTTCATCAGTGTGTGAAAGCATTGTCGGCCCAACGAAACCTGGAATTAACATTTTGAATTTCTAATTCAATTTCTGAATAGATTCAATGGTGGTTTTAGTTCATCAATGTTACTCGGGCTTGTGTTTTTAGTATAACTTACAAAACGTTTGATATAGAATACACTACGTGTCCAAAAAGTAAGGGAACTGTGGCAGAGAAAAATCAATTCCAAACAACTACCTATTTAGTGCCAATAAGGTAACCCTTCTCGAGTCTAATGAACTTCTACAGGTTTTTTCTGCCACAATATCATATCATATCATATCATATCATATTTACCCTACCCCTCCGCTCGGGCAGGATATGACACAAGGTCAATTTTTAAGTGGAGTTTAACAGGTTTGAATTCAGACTTTTCCTTCTCCTAGACTAGTTGCATCACCAAGGTTGAAGAACATAGTCTGCCCTACTATTTATCCATAGCTGGAGGGAGAATAATTGGATTCATACCTTTCCCAAGGGTATTAGTGCTATGTGAAATGCAATCAGTCTCGTCCAGGATTTGAACTCGTGTCACCGTGTCCATTTCCTACGACGATAACCATTACACCACGGGCACCTCCGCAATATTATGTACTACAGGTAGGATATTTCTTGAATGTCTCGGACAAGACAGCCATCGTGATGGCGTCTATACCTTCAAAACGTGTCCTCTTGATGATTCCATTTGTGCCTAAGGAAAAGAAATAAGTCACGCAGGGCAAGATTATGTTAATGGGGATATTGTTTCAGTTCGATGATGTTCCTCTCAGTTAGAAATCGCTGGGTGCTCAGTACAGGCTGTCCCGTTACTTTTCACCCGTGCTCAAATCTTTGGTGATAATATTACAAACACTGTCCTTTTTAATCTCCGGCTGATTTGCAATCCTTCTAACAGTCAAGTGACGATTGCTACACACCACCTATTTCATCCGCCTGACGTTGATCACAATCCTGTTTATTGAAGGAATCATGATCCTTTATTGTCTTTGGCCTCCACTCACCGAACTTTGAAACTGTTGTGCCATTGTAAAACAGGTATTTATGTTGTCTCCATACACTTGCAAAAACAGTTAAAGTCTTTCTGATTGAGTTTACTCCAACCGGAAGAAGGAATTCAGGTTTAATTGTCCCTCAGATCTCATGGCGGAGCCAAAGAGATGTAATCAAAAGCATACGAAAAATTCAATGTTTGCAAAAAGCTAAGATTTCACTTATATACTCCCCATAACTGAAGTTTGACTATGACAATATCTGATTTATCCTTCTTTAACCAATCGCTCACACAGCTCCCCCAGTACCGATACGATTGTAAATTACCTGAACTAAAAATCATTTAAACATCTGAATACATTTCGAAATATAGTTAATCAAATTGCTGAGCCTGTACTTGTTTGCACAACAGGTTCTTAATAACTAGCTATTCTATAAAGAGCAAAACAGTATCTTTTTTTAAATTTTTCAAAACAATCAACTTTGACTCATATTCAGCGCTTTTGCCAGTCGCCAGAAGAATGTTTGATGTTAAGAGCACAATATTTGCATCTGTGAATCAGATCAGAACCCAACATAAACGCACTGACGTTCACACACACACACACACACAAACACACGCATACATACCAAGATATACGATGTACAAAAGTTTGAGGGTCTCAAATTTGAATCAATAGATTTTCCTCATAAACCATTTAAAATATTTTTCGTTTGATATTATTATTTTTGTTATTCATCTGAATCATGAAATTGAAATATGCTTCTTTTTAGGGCTGATTTCATGAGCCCTATATCACCTGCCACGTTATTCTTCTTCTTCTTCTAACAGCTTTATAAACACTATCAGCATTTTAAAGCCAAGAAATAAAATTACAAAGCTATAAATGTTATGAGGTTAAATTATTATTCATGATAGTTCGATTCATGGAGGTGAATTCAACAAAATTCAAGACAAGTTGTTCTGAGATATTTTTTTATTTCCTGAAAATAGACTTGAGAAAATAGTCCTTCAGGCTGAGCCTGAATAGTCCTACATACGGAATCGCCTCTGGATGGGTCGATTAAACTTGAGAAATGATGTTTTAAATGTGTTGAACTACAAGAAGAATGTGTCTATAGCATGAAATTTTCGTAGCTCGAGGACTAGTAGCATTTAAATATGCATTGAAAAAAAAAAAAAAAAAAAAAAAAACAGATGTCACAGGTTATGAACTAATGGGAACGGTTCTGAAGGAATATTTCAAAATCAATAATTATCAATTAGCTTTCTCAACGTTATTACATAATCAAAATTAGCATTTTTTTTTTGTTTTTGAACGTTGGCCATTGAGGCTAACACTGAATTGTTCAGCCACGGAAAGCCAGTTTAACATTAACATATTTGTTGTTGGACATCCAAAGCTTCCCCTTGTTTAATATCTTATATATGGATTCATTGTTCAAGCAATTTCCGGACTTAATCAGAAAAATCTTGGCACACTGTTTTCAGGTAACTGTCCTCAGTAGATATACTGTCGAGATGTTGTTCTATTAACCTCAATGATAGTAACTATAACAATGTAAAGTTCTTTATTTAACAATGTTGGTGGCACAAAAGGTGTAATGGTAAGAGTCATAGAAAGCCAACTCGGCTATTCGAGTTCAAACCTGGATGATGCTGTTTGCCTTTCACATAACAGTAATACCCATAGGAAAGGTTTCAAATGAAACATTATCATTTCAACTATGGGCAAATAGCAGAAATGATCCATTTTACAGTAAATGAGGGAGTCATCGTGGTGTAATATTTAAAGTTCTGGACTAGGGCCTTAAAATAAATACATCAACCTTTTCTACACCAGTTTTAAGGTAAGCCAAACTAATTTAGATATTCTAGTTATATACAAAGATTAATCTTTTCTAACAATGGATATTTCAGGATTATTCTCGGCCTATGTTGTAACAGTAGCTTTAATTTCGTTTACCTGGTGTTTTATTTTCCTAGTGAAATTGCGAAAAATGGACGGTACACTATGACTATGACTATCAGGATGAAGGTTTTTATGAATCGTATCACGACCAAATTAAATTGAGAACTGAAACCATTTGTTCAATCTTTCTTTCAACTAAATATCAGACTCAAGAATGGCCAGAGAAGACCCCGTCGTGTAGTGAGCTATATGCTTGACAGCAAAAACACCGTAACTGAATATCAAACACGTCACACTATTATAGTTACTTTCAGACTAATACCCCTGGCAAATTTCTAAATCCCTTATCTCCTTCAGTCATTGGTAAAGGGATACTATTTCTAATCTGTTTGAATAATCTGTTTGAAGTGCAATTAAAAAAAAATTAACCCAACCAAACCAAGAATAAACTTAATGAACTGTGTATTGGAATTTAGACATCAGACCAGATTGTTTGGCCTTTAACAGAAACTTCTGAAAAGAGTTAACAAAAACGAATGAAGATACTTAAATGAATAATTTCTATGTACCGGCTGAAAATAAACCTCATTTTCTTTAAAGAAGAAAGTGAATGGAAAAAGTATTAAAAAATCGGCTAGATATTCATTGAAAATGCATTAGCAAAAACAAAAAAAAAAAAAAGAGAAAGAATTAAGAAGAAAAAGTAGTTAAGATTTCAACAGAATATAAAGTTCAAGAAAACTCTGTGTTTTCTCAAATAAATGAAAAAATTCATAATAAGTAGGGAGTACTATTAAAAAAACTTAATCAAAAGGCAGATGATGAAAAGCAAAATGTTAATTATGAATGATGAAATGAAATACATTCGAATGCTAGTCATCAAGATATCAAAACTTAAAAGATGCAAGAACCGACTCCTACAAGAACTAAAATATACCCATAAGTTTGCTTTCTTTACGCATTTCTACCAGCTTTCATAGAAACTGAACTGGGAGCCAAACACTGGAGGCGAGATATGCTTTTTTATTCTCTTTTCGCGTCAGAATATTAGCCTTGATGGAATATGCAAGATCTATCATTATTTATAAGAGGAATTTTGTTGCTGATGTATTCATTTCGGTTCCCGATAATAGCAGATAAGGTCGAGGGAGCACACCCTAATTTATAAAAGTTCTTTTCTAAAAAAATAAGCATAAATTATATGACTCATTAGTGGTGGGTGCGCAGTCAGTTTTAAGGAAGTGTGACTTTGTTTTAATTTTATCAACTGAAAGAATATATATATATATATATATATATATATATATATATATATATATATACTCCTAATAAGTAGTGGATATTGGGTTTACTATAGAAATCATTTTTGTGTTTATTTTTGGCGTTTTTTCCATAATCTAACATGTAAATGATTCCTATATTTTACATTATACAGTCACTCTTTTTTATTGTCTACGGCGAGGACACAAAAACACCAAATTGACATGAAGAGATAACGGAGAGATAGGTTGCTCTTATCAAGAAAAAAGAGCTAGATACGTGCTTGCAAAAAGACTCCACTCATCTTTATATCTGATTTTGACTTGTTTTTGTGCCGGTCTCAAGAGCAGAAAGATATGAAGTGGTTTCTTGCTTGGTCGCTCAAAGAAAAATTGATTGCTTTATAAAATGCTGTTCAACAAAATAAGTGGGGGAATGTTACCCCGAAATTTTGATGGTGACTGACTGAACCAGATTAACGTTCCTTATGTTTCGTGTCAGGCCGGCAAATACCATTACATTAGAGGTCAAGTGATTGACTTTCTGCATTAGATCACATTGTCGAATACCAGGGTCGTTGGTGCGAACGCAACATTATACGCCGTATCAAATTGCATCCTTTGCCTAATGGTGGCTTTCGCGTTGTAAGGGTTACCGGCATGGGAAATGGACACGGCAAGCCAAGTTCAAATACTGGATGCAAGAGTTTGCATTTCATACAGCACTAATGACCAGGGGAAAGGCATGAATCCAATTATTCTTAATCAAGCAATTGTTAGATAGTAGAGCAGACTTGACTCTTTGTCCTTTGTATAGCAACCTCTCAAAGAGAAAGAAAATATTGCGGTCAAACGTGTTAAGCTCCACTTAATAGATACCTTTTATCACATCATGCTTAGTATACATAAACACACACACACACAAACACATACACACACGCACCGACACACAGACACAGACACAGATATATATATATATATATATATATATATATATATATATATATATATATATATTCTGTTCTAATGTCTGAATGCAAATTGGAGGGATTGCACTACTGAAAGCCAATGTTGCTCAATATCTGTTCCTCATTCCTTAATAGACACAGGACGTTGGGAATTTATTCTCTTCCGCAACAACATCACCCTCCATACCTCGAGAAAATGTACTGCTGTTTGCTAAACATAAACATATCTTAACTAGTCCTGGATTTGTTCTATTAAGCTTTATTAAGATTTACTTTTGTCTGAGACTAGCCAAATCGAGTTGAATATTATCAATAGAAGTCCGATAAGGAGTTTTATAAGATAAAAAGAATTTGGGACCATGCCAGCTTTACCGATGGATGATAATGATGTAATTAATATCCAACAATAAGACTGGCATTTGATTGAACCATCAACAATAATAACATTCACTTACCTGCCTTTGGTTACCTCTTCTCTGAAAAGGAGGCGATCTAATGATTATCGACGAAATAGGTAATCCAAGTTTGTGATTATTTTCGTTTGACTTAACGCTAATTCCCTTAGAAAAAGTTAGAATTCATCTGTTCACTCCCTCATCTATGAGTAAATAGTTTAGTTTACTGGCTGCTTTAGATTTGTTTTGGCAACCAGTCTTAGAAAAGGAAAACATGTTTAAATATTGATATTTTGTCGCATTGTAACCGTGCGGGGTAATTATATATTTATTTCCAGTATATCATATCGTGAATTTCGGCGTGATAGTTCGCAACTATCCCTATATACTATTCACTTTTACGACTCCAATGCCATTGACAGTAATTTGTTGTATTTTGGCCTTTGACCAAGCCAAAAATGCCATTCCAAGGTGATGCACCGGAAGGAAGAGATACATTCTAATGGCAGTTATGAGAGGAAAACGCGTGGGCTGAAATTGGCTGATGAAATAGGACGAGGTAAAAAATTTCCATGGTACACTCATAGACTGACAAACCGGAAGAGACTGACCTCTGAACTGCATGACAGTTATTTCCGCTTGACGACGATCCAACATTCGATTCCAAAGATAGAGTGGGCTATCAAGTGCGCGTTGAACTATTATATAACTCAGTCAAGACAGAGTTCGAGTTCAGTTGCAGTACAGTTGGAGATGGAGATAGACGAGTTTATGGTAGGGAAAGCCACACCCGGCCGAAGGGGCCCTCGGGCCCCTGACTGAATTGGTGTCCAGAGAAGATGCTGATAAGATGCAGTAAAGAAAGCCAGCACCCAGCAGAATGGACCCCAGGGTTCCGGTTGAGCATCTGGAGAACGAGAAAGACACAACGTTGAAGGCCAAAAGAGTGGGGGTCAAAATATTTCAGTTCTGTTCGGTCTCAAACACCCTCTCACACGCAAACCTTGAGTATGCCGTTTCGAACCCTTGCAATAAAGTGAGAGGTACATATATTTGTTACAGAAGTCTTCCTGCGTCTATTTAATCATTGTGTCGTTATGACACGGCACATAGAATATAACAAATTGTCATGGTGCAATGTAATTCTACAGTTAGCAATGAACAACACAGGCGCCTACTTTTTAAACTTTCCCCTCACATTAACATTCGTACACAATCACTGAACATCTAAGGCGTCACATACAACGTCGTTTATCATGTATTCCAAAAAAAGTTAAGCTAATTGTAAATTGTTATAGAGGGATACTTTTATCCTCCCGAAAACTCTCAGATATGTTTGAAGCATTGAATTTGCACCAGATATTTCTTCGTATATAATATTCTTCATTATGCTCAATACCACGAAGAGCACCAAAAAGATGCCGCATATATCGTGAGATGTCTGGAAGTCACAAAACGTAATATTCCGAATCTCAATGACAATCTTTTAACTCTCGGTTGGAATGACGCGGTTGTATAATTCTTTACACATATTATGCGATATATTGTTACCGCACGAATCACGATAAACTGTATTGTTAATATATGATATAGTACTAAAATAATAACAGCACATGATGGTCACAAACATGATTTGTTGATGTTTACGAAACCGAGACCTATTAGAAATTATATTATGTTTAATACAATAATTTTGTCTACAGAACAGATGTGCCATATTTTTCCCATGCCCTGACACATGCAACTACGAAAGAATTTAGCATTTCAAGAAAAGGAATCGTTGAGATAAGACAAACTTAGGTTAATCAACATATGATTATCGTATGGTTATATATATATATATATATATATATAGAGAGAGAGAGAGAGAGAGAGAGAGAAAGAGAGAGAAACTGGAAAGGGAAATAAATTGATGGATAAATATTGATTTTTAGGTAGAATCAAGTGCAAAACGGTGTTGATTTACAGTATGAATTAAAAACCGCCAAATATATATTAAAAAAAAGAACGAGCAAATACGCAAATTAAATATGTGAAACATTTTCTATTAACAATTGCTATTAAAGGATTGGAACTACTGACACCAATATTCAGACGAAAAGTTTCCAGACTTTTTTGTACAGGCATTTAAAATTTTCGTAGACGTTGAAAATTCGGTACGTTATTTTTATACATATTATGAGATGACTGACCTATTCTTATGATTTAAGGTTCAAATAAACAGCTACAACAGCAATTGGAATACACCCTACTAAAGCCTGATCGTCACAGTTGGTGAGTTTCAAAAATGAAATCTGGACTTCAGGACACTTTACAAGAACGATATGCAATAAAATTATTTTTTTAAACTTGGATAAAATGCCCCAGAAACGAATGGAATGCTTCAGACTGCTTTTCGACCATCTTGCAAGAATCAAGCATCAGTTTTTGAGTGGCATAAGAGATTCAAGGAAGGCAAGGAGTCTTTGAGGGATGATGAGAGGTGTGGGTGGAGTAAGTAAGTCAATACACCAGAGATGATTGGCCAGGGGTTTAGGGTTAGGGTTACTATGTTGAGGTTTTAAGGGAGTTCAGGTAGAGATTCCGTCGGAAGAGGCCAACACTCTTCAATTCGCATCAGTGGCATTTCCACCAGGATAATGCACCAGTCCACAACACCATCCTTGTCACAGACTATTTCATCAAAATGGGCATCAAGACAGTTCCTCACCCTCTCTATAGTCCAGACCCTACTCTCTGTGACATTTGGTTATTCCCTAAGCTCAGAGGCTGTCGTTATGAGACAACTGAGAAGATGAAGAGGCTGTGACGAAGGTCATTGACATGCTCACACAAGAGGACTTCAATGGGGCCTTCCAGAATTTGTTGGAATTGTACAACAAGTGCATTGCCGCCGGTGGCGATTACTTTTAAGGTGACTAGAGTTTCCTGTGTGTACTATCAATAAGAGTCCACATACGAAAAAGACTGCAAATATTTAATGATCCTCGTAAGCATAATTAATTTCGTTATCATCTTGGCATAAAGCTACATACCTTTTAAAAAAATCACACACACACACACACACACACACACACACACACACACACACACACACACACACACACACACACATATATATATATATATATATATATTAATTAATAGCGCTTACGGTAATAAAACGGCAAATGATTTGAAGATGAATATATACAACGAATCACTGTCAAGGTTAAAAAGTATACATTGGGAAGAAAAGAAAAGGCCAATCTTGTCATACCAATTGAAAAAAATAAAAAGACACGCAATTGGTTGGTCAAAAGAAAAAAAACACCGTTCGGGCTGCTAACCTACAATGCAAAAGTGCTCAATACTGAGTAGAGCAAAATAGTATCGATAATTACTTAGTGCGTCAGGAACTAACCTACTATAGTTTCGCCTAAATAATTATTCATACTATATATATATATATATATATATATATATATATATAAAGATAAGATTAAAAAGCAAAATGAAATAAGTGATTTTGAAAAGTGACGCATTGACTATCGAAGAGAACTGAAAACAAATTCGAATCTATGATCTGAAGTGCATGCTGTATTTCTCATCAGTGTTGTCACATGCACAAGTTAGTGACTGCCTGTCGAAGATTGCTACGATAAAAACACCCAAAAAGACAGACATATGTCAATGTATGATTGAATAGCTGGATTGTTGGAACATTATACATTGTAATCGATGACAGACTCCATGATATAGACGAGGGTCATTCTATATGGAAGGTGGAATTTTTTAAGAAATAAAAAAAAAAATTTCCTTGTTTTTCAATAGATATAAACTCTTTACTATTTCGCATTTCTCTAAAGCAAAACTTATTTCCGTCTTGTAAAATTTCTTGTTTTGACATCGTTCAAAATGACAGTAAACAAAACAGAAAACACCAGGCTTGAACAGAGGTATATAATCATATTTTGACGTGCTGAGAGGTATAAGTCTCACAGAAAACTAAAAAAAAAGTACTTGATGCCTTCTTTCCTGGCATCAGCATTCTAAGGTAGGGATCAAGAGTAAGTGGAGCGATCCCGCGAAAGGGGTAGCACTCACTCCTACACCTCGGTGAAGTAGGTTTTGAATAACGTATAGTCGGCGAACTTACTTATATATATATATATATATATAGTGCAATTAAATGGAGACTCAAACTCGGTTAAGCCGTCATAATAAATTTATTTTGGCGGAGAATATTGTTGGTATATTCTCCGTCTCGTCGGATGACTTTTTACATGCTCTGTATTGTCCCAGAGATGTGATGTGAATGAGGAGTTACAGTTCGTATTCAGAAGATAAATAGGAAAATAAAGAAATTAAAAAATAAATTAAAAATCAGAAAACAAGGATAGAAATAAAAATAAAACAAAAATAAAAAACATAAAAATAAAAACATAAACTGGAACTCATTCGTTCATAGGCGTGAGCAGAGGGTGTGAACATATTATATGTTAGAACGATTAAGAAACAGGAGTGGAATTAATCTACTGGTCAGTCCCTTTTGGTTTTGTGTTCTGTTCGTGGGTTCTATTACTTGGCAGGTGTGCTATTCTAAACAGACTCAACCCTAGAGAATAAATAGGGAACTAACAATAGCCATACATTGAGCACTCTCATAGATTTATATGATTACCCTCATATATTCTACGTAAAACAATAATCCACATATACTCTCCTTTGACACTAACTGGATAATTTACTTATATATATATATATATATATATATATATATATATATATATATATATATATATGTATCAGACGAACGAGGAGCTGATGTTCTGCATGTCGGAACAGTTATCTACCATCATATTGATGATTTGATGATTCTATTTCCGTAAGATTGAAATATTCTAATTTGAATTCGATAGTTATATCCGTTATAGAATGAAGGAGTATGATAGAAAAATTGATCCAATGTTCAAACACAGATAAGTCATCCAGAGGTAAATTTTACTAGAAATCACCTCATCCTCAAAGTTAAGGCATTTTAAGTGGATTGCTTTAATAAGAATAGCACTTTGAAGTAGTATTTGAACTTAATGAATACATTTATACAAGTATATTTAAATTTTCGTGATACGCACACACGCGCGCACACACACAATCAAACACACACACGCACACCTACAAACACAAACACACACACACACACACACACACACACACACACACACACACACACATATATATATATATATATATATATATATATATATATATAAATACTGTGTGTATGTATATGTGTATTTGTTTATGTGTGTATGTATATGTGTTTGTGTGTGTGTGCTCACATTTTAATTTATGGAAATACACTTTATTAAAATTTAGTCTAATAAATTCAACGTCATTATTAACAGTATCGAATAAAAGAATGCTAAATACAAAAATATCTTTCAACGAATGTTTAGATAATGTTATCGAAATCATAAAAACTATAAAATCATTCACTACACAACTTTAGATTTCCGAATTACTCTATCGTCATCTATGCTTTTGTTATGAAACAAGCATATGGTTGTATATTTTCTTATTTTTTTATATATTTACTTAAAAAAAATGTAATAAGAGTATAAAAATCTATGCCATTGAGCAGTTCAGCATTATTGGTTTCTTAAGAATCTAATCAAAGATCAGAAGAAGTTCTTTGATTTTCTCATGAGGCCAAATATAGAATATTCCAAATTCAACTTCAAGGAACATCTGATCCCCTCATATGATCACGTGTCTACAAGGTCTTAAGTAATAGGAAATGAAATGACTAGTATTAAACATCATAACTTGCCTACTGATCAAACTTTGTAAGATCTCCTCTTTAGAATAATATCTCTATTTTTAAAGGATACTTATTTAACATTATATATATATATATATATATATATATATATATATATATATATATATATATATATATATATATATATATATATATGTGTGTGTGTGTGTGTGTGTGTGTGTGTGTGTGTGTGTGTGTGTGTGTGTGTGTGTGTGTGTGTATGTATATACATTTCTTTAAAGAAAAAAAACAAAGACCGGTTATTATAGGATTATAAATTTATTTCCATCCTGTTTTGTTTTTTCTGATATAAAAAAAAATAGGTAACTGAGGAAATAGACTCGAAATTAATATAAGTATTAATATTTCCCTTACTAAAAATATTATATTAACAAAACACATAAAAGTTAATTATCGAACTTAACAACAAAAGAAAATAAAGAAAATAAAGAAAAAAGTTAAATTACCATAATTCCAACTGACGGTAAAATTAGAAAAATAGATAAAATAAGTAAGTAAATAAAAAAAAACGGAAGTTTAATGAAACGAGGAGATAACGCTTCACCTCTTTTACTCTCCACCCCCCAGTGTCTATTCTGTTTTATTTTATCCATTAGATCTGAAGAAGTCCTGTTATATTTTTCTTCGTGTTTTTGGTTTACATCAGAAACACGAAACAGGATGGAAATTAATTTATAATCCTAATATAACCTTTGTTCTTTTTCTTCTTTAAAGAAAGTATTGCTCTGTAATATTAATTACATTGAGCTCTCTACCAGGAAAATTTAAATGTTCAGCCATTGAATTATTTTCTTGTCCTGAATGAATTACTCCCAACTCAAGTTTTACTGGACCAAATAATATATATATATATATATATATATATATATATATATATATATATATATATATATATATATATATATATTAGGGTAGGTTGATTTTTCACTTTTCTTAAAATATTAAAAAATCTCACTTACCGAAAGTTGTGTATGGGCCTATTAAATACTAATACAAAAAAATAGACCTTATAGTTCAACAGTTTTTTGAGCGTTTGGTATCAAAGATGGTAGACATAAACATGCTTAAAATCCTTCGTTTTTGCAAGATCTGGCTTGAATATTAGTGTGAAAACCAAATAATGTTAGTATTTAAATCAGGGAATGACCTTTTATTTTATAAAAATGATATTAATTTAAAAAAATGATGACTAATCTTCAAATTGAATATCTGCCCCCCGCCCCATTTTCAGTATCTGCTTCTATAAACTGCTTTTTTACGTTATGAATTAAGAAAAATAATATTTGAATATCATAAAAATTGATTTTTTTTTCTGTTATGAGTGAAAATATAACAAAGAAAATATAAGGAAAACAAACACTATTTTAACAGAGCTTAATATATAGAGTCAAATTGCTCCCTATAAGAGCCCTTAGACAAAAATGCCGTTCTAAATTTCTGACTCAAAACTTTGGCTGTTATGTGTTGATGCCTCGCTTCAAAACCATACAGTTTGCGAAGCTTCCATTGTTAACTTGACTGCCCGTTTCATGGCCTGAGAATGTGAGGGCAAATCTAGCAAATCACGCTTGATTCCATTTAACAATGATTCTCGAAGTTCAGATTCATAAAAATCTTTCAAAATTGGTCGTTCAAAAATGCCAAATCATGTTAAATCTATTGTGTCCAATGTGTGGCATTAAAATTAATAGTTAGTATTTCCTGGTTGACTCCCCACTCCTGAAAGAATATAAAAATTAACTAATTGAATAATTAAAACATTCCAAACTTTACTGCTTTAATAACTATAGTGAAATTAGATAAAATCCTTAAAAATGATTCTATAAATTGGAATAAATGAGTCAGTGATATATGAATAAATATTTACTTACCTAATGGCCAAAATTATTTTTAAAGCTTCTTCTCTTATTCAACTTCCTAAGATTTGATCATGAAATAGAGGTTTTCTGGCATTAAACAAAATGTATTACCTTGTTTATTTCGTAATGTTATCTGTTGAATTTCATGAGGCTGCTCCTTAATTCTCTGGATCATATGAAAAATGTGCCGTTGCTGATTGTGGAATTTATTATTTCTTTTAATTTAAAACCAACAAGTGGCATAAACATTTACGATAGAATTTATCAAACTGTGGAGTTTTGTTGTAAACCTTTGTGCGTATGCACCACGACTCCATAAGCACATGAGCCTGATGGCTAAAGTTAACCATCTTTCCAGGTTTAAAGGACAAATTTTCCAAGAGGCATATCTAGAGTCGAACTTAGCAGCTAGAAATACCAGCTGCGTATTCAATCAGGAGTCTTTGATCACAACTGAGATCATGTATTTCATCAATTTTCAAAATTGAATCCAAAGGTCTGCTAATAGTTGAAAATGATATTTGGGGTAAATCATGGTAATACTTTGAGCATAATTTCCCCGGGGGGTCACTGAATGCTGTAGAGCGTTTTGCGCAACCATCTATATCTTTAAAAAGGGCACTGAAATGTAGTACATTATGGTACAGAGAGGAACCAATTGTTTGAAGATTTGAATTTTTTTCTAAAATTGCAAACATTCTACCTTCACAACCGGTGTTGGCAATATTGTTGTCAACAAGGATAATCTTGATAGTGTTCTCACTGTTGAATTCATCCAAAACATCCACCACTTGCTCTGCATGGACAGCCGCTATCGCACCAATATTAAGAAGAACTCTGTGTGTCTGATATTTACTTTCATATGGTGTACCTTTGTAAAAGTTTCATAGTTTTCTGTCTATTTTCCTCCACAAATTTCCTTATACAGGAATGTGTCCTTATCCATTGTCCCATCAACTGCAATACATATAAGATTTTCCATACTTTGATCATGTTTTTGTTGGCCAGTTGTTTTCACTTTAGTCTTTGCCCTGTGAACTTTACATTTATCAATAATAATATCGTTTATATTAATACTGGGTATTAGAAGGCCCATAACCTTCAAATCCAAGAGCAAGGTATTAGCAAGGCTGGTTCTAAGATTAGAAGATATGTCTGACCTGACTAACTGGGGAGCATATCTTGGAAATTTGATAAGGCTATAAGGCTTTTTTGATGACTCTTTGGCCGAAAATATTCTTCTTCTGGTTTTTTACTTGGAGAAGATGAGTAGGAGGCGGAAGAAACATACCCTGGAGATTTGATGTTGAAGCTGTTGGTGTTGAATATAAACTTTTCTTGATCATTCTCTTTCATTTTTACTTTTTTTGTAGCACTTTTATCAACTGTATCTAGCTCGTAACCGTTTTTTAAATTGCTTGTTCGAGGCTATGATGTAGGGATTCTAATTAAGCTGGTCCATTAGAGGGGAAGCGCATAGTCCACATGTCTCATAGTTTCTGAGGTAGAGATTCTAATTAAGCTGGTCCATTAAAGGAGAAGCGCATAGTCTGCATGTCTCATAGTTTCTGAAGTAGGGATTCTAATTAAGCTGGCCCATTAAAGGGGAAGCGCGTAGTCTGCATGTCTTATAGTTTCAGAAGAATGGGTCTGCTTCTGGTCTTTTTATGAAGTGCAATCAATATCTTTTATTAGATCTATTGACGTTCGAACGTAGATTAGCCACAGTATAAATAAATATGTCTTATATATTTCCTTCCAAGACTCCAGTGACAATGAGCCCAGTTGTCTAGGGTCACTTCTTGTATCTCTGTAGAGGAGTAAGACTATATCAACAAATGAACTGAATATGACAATAAACAATATGATAGTGAGACCACAGTTTTGGAGTACTCTAATTGCCATCGCCATCAGATCCACTCTGTTCCATAGTGGCAGCCAATGATAGCGTGCTATCTTGGGGTCAAATAGAAATCTTTGACATTTAAACTGAGTACAAAAATGACATATGCTGAACTGAATTGTGGGAAATAGAACAATTTTGTCGTATATCTGTGTGTAACAAATGCCTGATGTTTAATTGAATTGCTAATGATATATAGCAATCCTTAAAACCAGATAACAGTGTGTAAATCAAGTTATGTTGAACAGAATGGTCAATATTAAGTAGCAATACTTGAAAACACTTCATTGTGAGTAGAGAAATGTTTATCTATTTACATGTGTGCAAACAAATAATTGATTTTAAATCGTTACTGATACACTACGATACTTGCAACCATCTACCTGTGTGCGTAAAAAATGAGTTCTGAATCGTTTAAAAATATCATCAAGAAAATTAGTTTACAAATCCTATATATTTGATATATATGTATAAATAGTATTCGGCATTAAATAACCTACAATGACTGATGTGCCATAAAACGATACGAAATCAAACCAAACGAAACCAAACAAAATCAAACCAAAACAGAGACTATGTCGAAGAAGTCTGTCTCCATTCGATGAGCGAACCATTGCTAGGTTTTTGTACAGCATTATTATAAAGGTACTATTTACCAACCCCTCCGCTCGGGTAGGATATGACACAAGGTCAATTTTTAAGCGGAGTTTAACAGGTTTAAATTCAGAGTTTTCCTTCTCCTAGACTAGTTGCCTAACCAAGGCTGAAGAACCTAGTCTGTCCTACTATTTACCCATAGCTGGAGGGAGAATAATTGGATTCATACCTTTCCCAAGAGTATTAGTGCTATGTGAAATGCAATCAGTCTCGTCGAGGATTTGAACTCGTGTCGCCGTGTTCATTTCCTACGACGATAACGACTACACAACGGGTACCTCCGGGCATTATTATAAAGGTAACACTTTCTTTATGAACACTATATACAAGTTACATTTGGTCCATCTTTTGTCTGCATATTGAATCAAATGTCTTGAAGTGATCTACGAAAAGTGATGTTGCCTGCGGACAGAGTATATATATATATATATATATATATATATATATATATATATATATATGGAACAACTATACTTTTATTTATTCGAATTCGCAGAACATTTTGTTTAAAAGAAGACATTCTGATTATTCAATAAAAAAGTGATTAAATTGCTCATTGTAGAAATAAAGTTGCGAAATATCGACTGACTTTTAAGTTTTGATATCTTGATGACGAGCATTCGAATGTATTTCATTTCATCATTCATAATTAATATTTTGCTTTTCATCATCTGCCTTTTGATTAAGTTTTTTTAATAGTACTCCCTACTACTAATTTTTTTATTTATTTGAGAAAACACAGAGTTTTCTTGAACTTTATATTCTGTTGAAATCTTAACTACTTTTTTTTCTTAATTCTTTCTCTCTCTTTTTTTTTTTTTTTTTTTTTTTTTTTTTGCTAATGCATTTTCAATGAATATCTAGCCGATTTTTTAATACTTTTTCCATTCACTTCTTCTTTAAAGAAAATGAGGTTTATTTTCAGCCGGTACATAGAAATTATTCATTTAAGTATCTTCGTTCGTTTTTGTTAACTCTTTTCAGAAATTTCTGTTAAAGGCCAAACAATCTGGTCTGATGTCTAAATTCCAATACACAGTTTTTTAAGTTTATTCTTGGTTTGGTTGGATTAATTTTTTTTTAATTGCACTTCAAACAGATTATTCAAACAGATTAGAAATAGTATCACTTTACCAATGACTGAAGGAGATAAGGGATTTAGAAATTTGCCAGGGGTATTAGTCTGAAAGTAACTATAATAATGTGACGTGTTCGATACTCAGTTACGGTGTTTTTGCTGTCAAGCATATAGCTCACTACACGACGGGGTCTCCTCTGGCCATACTTGAGTCTGATATTTAGTTGAAAGAAAGATTGAACAAATGGTTTCAGTTCTCAATTTAATTTGGTCGTGATACGATTCATCAAAACCTTCATCCTGATAGTCATAGTCATAGTGTACCGTCCATTTTTCGCAATTTCACTAGGAAAAAAAAAACACCAGGTAAACGAAATTAAAGCTACAGTTACAACATAGGCCGGGAATAATCCTGAAATATCCATTGTTATAAAAGATTAATCTTTGTATATAACTAGAATATCTAAATTAGTTTGGCTCACCTTAAAACTGGTGTAGAAAAGGTTGATGTATTCTGATAATTAATAATCTCATTCTTACCATTGTTAGTATCTTGAGGTCTAGATAAGATTCTTGTTCCTTTTCTTCGGCCTCATTTCAAAGTTATTGCATATTTTTTTTTAATCATTTGATGTTAAAAATTATTTTTGTTTTACCTTTGCTAGGATTTCTGCCAGACTTCAGATTTTCTTTCAATATAAGTTATCAAAACTTTAAGCATGGATTGTTAAATATTGACCCTCGACCGAGCCGTCAATCAAGAGATGCACCTGTGTAAATAAGCGGAGGAACAGCAGAAGCAGGTTTACGTAAGACAATTATATAACCAGGTGCCACAGATGGATTGGGTCATTTCCAGTTCGAGTTGGAGTCAGTTGGGGATAAGATGCCAGCGTGAGAGCCAGCGGCTGATAGAGGGCCCTCAGTGACCCACGGTTGAGCAACCCAGCCAAGATGAGAAAGAAGTGCTGCTATGGTCAGAAGAACTTTGGGTCAGTATATAGCAGTCTGTCCCCGTCTCCAACTCACCTCTCACACATAACCAACATCAACGCTTTTGAGAATAAAGTATGAGAGATATATTTTTATAAAGAAGTGTGTTCGTTCGTTCATTGAAGTTCGTAATTATGTTTGATTACGTTCCGCTCGTATATTATATTTGTATTAGGTATATGTATGTGGTAATACAACAGGATTTACTTAATTCTCTCTCTCTCTCTCTCTCTCTCTCTTTCTCTCTCTATCTCTCTCTCTCTCTCTCTATCATCCATCGCTCCTGGCAGGTCTTTCAAACTATATCCTATCAGCATGGAGCTAACGTAAATTAGCTCTTACTGGTCGGCCAACAATGATATGTTCATCTGCTGAGATCCATTGAAGAATGTCCCTTGCCAGTCTTTGCTTTTCTGCATGCCTTATTCGTCTTACTTTGATGGTTTTAGAGATAGGAGGTAAGTATTCGTACCAAAGTTGTTTCGTGGGATTTTGCTTCCAGGATTTGTTCAAAATATATCGTAGCTTTCTCGTGTTGCTCCTATTTGGATTTTTCTCTATGCCTTTTGTTAGCATCGATGTGGCGCATGACTTATAACTAAGGAATGATAAATATTTTTGATAATCATTGTTCTTGTTATTTTAAAATGTTTATTGCTTCTTATATAATTGTTAATTTACAAAGTCGTTCTATGTTTATCAGTAACTTGCAATTGCTTATAATAATTTGCAAACAAATATAAATCATCAATTGACAGTTCTCATCTGATTCCCAAGATTTATAAGCATTTATTCAGATTTGAGTAATAATTCTTACCAAATACGCATTATTTGTAAACACTTATTCTATCCAAAGACATCCTATCTTATAGTAATAAGTAGCAACCTGTTAAATGTGGTTCAAAACCATTTTAAACTGGTTAAGCCTTTATTAACTAGTTTGCAAATAATAGCTCTAAGAGCAAATGTATCAAAACAGTTAAAATTAATTCGAACCATCAAAACCATTGTTATTTTCTCAACAGATGTGAACCTAACACGTGCTACAGCTCCTGATCAGATTGAAACGGGGAAAAATAGAACAAAGAAAATTCCGCATTCCCCAAAACCCCAGGGCCGGTAACTCACCACTTAATCTTTATTTTAGCGAAATTACTCTTCTGTAAGTTATATAAATGGTGTTTTCTTTGCACTGCTGTTAGGAGGAATAAATAAAATATGTTAGAAAAATAAAACAGATACGTTAAATTCTAATGTTCAAATATGAGTTATTTACTTTCAAACATAACGAAGTAGAAGTGTAAGTGCTTTTAATGTTAACGTCTTTAAGAATTTTAGTCTAATAAATCTGAGACTAACTTTTCTTTTCTTTTCTGTTTTTTTTTTCTTTTTAATTTTATTTTTAATGAGTGAGTTATGGTTTGATAAATAAACATATTTATATCGAACTGAAAATAAATTCTTGATTTTCAACGTTAAAACTTACTTAAGGCCACAATAGAGAAGTGATTAAAAACTTGTGAATAATCTCCAAATTAAATGGTTTAGATTGGCTCAATGACAATTATCAAGAAAACTCCAACTTGCAAAGGTCATTAACGTTATATTTTCAGCGTAAATTAATGGTTTGTTGGAGATTTTACAAATGAAGAATCCTCACAATCGAGAGTTAACTGAATTTAATTTCTGATAGTCAGCATATTCGAACGTTTTCTCTTACTGTCGTGGTTAGAAGCGCAAGAAGTGTAATCGGAAATGGGATATTTTTAGACCTTATTTTTCCAGTGCAAGTATCATAAGTGTACGAGAAAAACTTTCCCGATCAACAATGATACCTGAATTGAAAAAAAAGGCGCAGAAATGTTCCGCTTTGGTTTACCATTATTGCCTTTTTAAACCTAGAATAGTTAAAATCCTAAAATAAAATTTTAAAAAAACTCAGATGTTTATAGCAATAATGCGACGGATTAGTTTTATTTAGCTGAGAGATAAAAATTTGAATTTGCTCTATATATTAGGTACATAGTTGTGCGAATCATCTGGAATCAACTGCAAGAGAAATTAACATAAAAATGGGAAGCCATTTTTATGAAAGATGTTACTGACACCGAAAAAGTAAAGTCTTTCGTATTCATATTATTATTGACTGCACTTATGGAGACTTCTACAATCCATTACATGAACCTTATTATTTATATGTGTCAATAAGTTATTTATTATCCATCTAATTAATTGTAAAATCGATAAACATGGATTAAAATTGCAATTAACGGTTTAAAAACGCATCAGAACTTTACCTGAATACTGTACATGGAGCAACCAAAATAACTTTTTCTATTGTAAGGAATTATTGCGTTTGGTAATAAAAGAAAGGAAGCGTATTATACGTTGGGCATTTGATAAATTTCCAGACGTTTTTTCTACAGGCATTTAAAATTATCGTAGACTCTTGAAAATTAAGTATGCTATACATCTTATGATATGACAGACCATTTTTTATGATTTCAGGTTCAAATCAACAGCTACAGCAGCAATTGAATGTCACAGCTGTTGAATTTCAATAATGCAATCTGACACTTTACAGGAACGATATGCAATCCTATTCTGTTTTAAACTTGGGAAAATGCCTCAGAAACGTATGGAATGCTTCAGACTGCTTTTGGACAATCTTGCATGAATCAAGCATCAGTTTTTGAGTGGCAAAAGAGATTCAAGGAAGCCAGGGAGTCTGTGAAGGATGATGAGGGGTGTGGGATGGGTAAGGAAGTCAATACACCAGAGTTGATTGTCCAAAGGGTTAGGGTTAGCTTTAATCTGTTGAGGGTTTAATGGAGTTCAGGAAGAGATTCCGTCGGAAGAGGCCAGCACTCTTCAAATCGCATCAGTGGTATTTCCACCTGGACAATGCACCAGCCTACAACTCCATCCTCATCACCGACTATTTGAGCAAGATTGGCATCAAGACACTTCCCCACACTCCCAATAGTGCATACCCTGCTCTCTGTGACTTTTGGTTATTCCCTAAGCACAGACGCTGTCGTTATGAGACAATTGAGGAAATGAAAGAGGCTGTGACGAAGGTCATTGACATGCTCACACAAGAGGTCTTATATAGGACACTCCAGAAGCTGTTGGAACGGTACAAGTGCATTGCAGCCTAAGTAGATTACTTCGAAGGGGAATAGAGTTTCAAGTGTGTACTATCAGTAAATGTGCCCATACGAAAAAAAAGTCTGAAACTTATTTAATGATCATCGTATATATATATATATATATATATATATATATATATATATATATATATATATATATCTGTGTGTGTGTGTGTGTGTGTGTGGTGAATGCTTTCAATTAAAAAAATCTGTTAATAAAAGTTCAATTTAGATTAGGACACGATGATTAAAATGTGTGTGGGAGGTTATGGTGTCCCACCCATAAAAAAAAGTACACATATAATAATTAAGTATCCATCTTCATCTAACTCAAACAGTTCAAGATTTTATTATTTTCTATGAATCATCAAGCAAATATCATTATGTGTTAATTATAACCAAACTCGACGACTATGAAACCAACGCACAACTATGAGTAAATATAGAAATTCATAAATTAGATTTGGTGTGTATTTCTCTTTGACATGTACATAATTATATCTAAAGCAACAGATTTTCAGTTCTGTTTAGATTGCAATAAATAATGTTTAGAGCATTCGATTGTTTTGTATAATTTTCCTCTGAAAACAAATAAAAAATGCAGCTCTTTGAGAGTATGAAACAAAATTAACTTTTATAACACACACACACACACACATACACACACACAGTATTTTATATATATATATATATATATATATATATATATATATATATGGGGTAATTAAGAATATGAAATTTAGATAAATTAATATGCTGAGTATTTTTCATCCAAAATTTCTATAGCTAAATGTGCATGAAATAATATTTAATGAAGAAAACTTTTGAATATTTTAGATGCTGATGACAAAGCCGTCATTTACACCAAACTGGGTGTGATATAAACGAATTTCGTGAATTCAAAGAGCATTGGGTACCACGAAAAAAAGATATTTTATCTCTTACTCACTAAATGTAGCAAGCGAAAATTAATTTGATTTCGACTTCTCAACTAGATTAATTAATTTGATTGCGCCACAGGTAAGTATTAATTTCCAGAACTGTTTGAATGGTATCATTTCTTTTAACAATGGTAAGAATGAGATTATTAATTATCAGAATACATCAACCTTTTCTACACCAGTTTTATGGTAAGCCAAACTAATATAGATGTTCTAGTTATATACAAAGATTAATCTTTTCTAACAATGGATATTTCAGGATTATTTTCGGCCTATGTTGTAACAGTAGCTTTAATATCGTTTACCTTGTGGTTTTTTTTCCTAGTGAAATTGCGAAAAATGGACGGTACACTATGACTATGACTATCAGGATGAAGGTTTTGATGAATCGTATCACGACCAAATTAAATTGAGAACTGAAACCATTTGTTCAATCTTTCTTTCAACTAAATATCAGACTCAAGAATGGCCAGAGGAGACCCCGTCGTGTAGTGAGTTATATGCTTGACAGCAAAAACACCATAACTGAGAACCAAACACGTCACATTGTTATAGTTACTTTCAGACTAATATCCCTGGCAAATTTCTAAATCCCTTATCTCCTTCAGTCATAGGTTAAGTATTACTATTTCTAATCTGTTTAAATAACCCACGATGTTTGAAGTGCAATTTTAAAAAAATAATTCAAGAATAAACTTAAAGAACTGTGTATTGGAATTTAGACATCAGACCAGATTTTGTTGAAGCTTGAAAATCTGTCAATCTTAATTCACCCCAAAAAATCACTGATTCCGAATTCTCCTTCGTTAAAATGTATATGTTATGGATGAATAGTTGGGAAAACTGAACTATTTCGCCTTGGATTGACAACTAAATTAGAGAAGCTGTTGCTGAATTCTTACTTCACCCAAAATTTCACCTGGCAAAGGGTTTGGTAAATACATATTTTTTTGCTCGAACAGATTAAAATAAAATAACTCAATGTTTCAAAAATAATAATAAAATTTTGCGAAACTCAATAAATCTTTCATTTTTGATAAGATTATACGGTACTTATATATTAAGTCATTAAATTGAGAATTAAAATTTGAACTGGTTTTAGTACTTTTGTCTATTTAACATTTTGTAATGTAGAGAGTCATGGATAATAATGGATAATTTGTTTCGTGAGTAGAGCAAATTTAATAAATCATTTGAAATGAATTCAAAGCAAAAAAGCATTCTGCTTAGTTACGATAAAAGTTTAATGCTAAAATTAATAAATAATTCAAGCAAAAGGGGAAAAAAGATAACAGATGTTTCAAATAAGTTGTCTTTTGATGCATGATTTTTAACAATAAGCAATGATTACAATCGAATAAAAAAACGTTTCTCTGTAACTATTAATTTTTCTATGTATTCAATATTGGAAATGTTTTTAGAATTCCATTTTTTATTGCTTTATTGCAAATCAGTCTTGTATTCCTTTGTGGATAAAACTTGTATATCATCGTGAAATACAGGATTGATGCTTTAGTTCGGCTCGAAGTGACTAGTCTCTGCCTTCTTTGGCCTGCGGATTACGACTCAAAAGAAAGTGAGTTGCTGATATTTAGACGAACTACTTTATAGCTGCAAAATAGGGAAATATGAAGTTTTGAGATTAGATCACACATGAATATTTTTCTATTCTTTTTTTTTTTAATTTGATTAAATACTTACATCAAAGACCTTTACAAGAGAACCACCAAAATATTATTGACGTGGAATTTTGAATCAAGGATGTTTGCGTTTCATCTTCACACTGATGCTTTTAGGTAAGGCATAAATCTAAATGATCTCTGCACTAACTGTGATTAAAAGATTGGGTAGCCGGGGCTATTCATCCTTAAACAGGCAATGAGCCTAGAAGAAAATAAACTGGCCTTGTGCCAAATCCTACCAGTGGTGGAGGGAAGGAGTATTTATATACTTGTTGCTTGAGCTGATTTTAAAAAAGTAAGCTGACGTTTAAAAGATAATGATAAATCTTCCAAAATTAAATTATTCAATTTCACTAAAACATTTGACACTGATGCATTTGCAAATGAGAATAAAATCAACATTGGATGAGCCTAAGGTAGACCTACGACGATACGTAGTGTGTTCTCTGCAGCAAGTTAAGACACCTACTCAAAAATAAGAGTGTCCTTGGTATCTGTATCTGATGTTGAGGATCTAATCCAGGAGGTATGGAGAATGTAGACTCTCCCTTCGTTGTCATTGCTCTCGGGTTCACTCAGATCAGCTGTTTTAGTTCCTGTCAGAGTACTATTTTTAGGATACATAAACCAGTTTAAAATTGTTCCGATTCAATAAAACCTTCAAAAATGAAGGCAAAAAATCCCTCTTGTGAAATAAATGCAACAATGATATAAACATTTCCGTACAATTAGAGTGATCCTTTAAACTCCTGGCATAAAATTAACCAAGACAATTTGACATGCCACTCGATCAAAGTTAAATCTGAACTGGTTTATTCACTTTTATTTGTTTATTTATTTGCTTATTATGTGATTACTTAGAGTTAATTCATTCCTTTATTACTTGTTAATTCATTTGTTTTTATTGAGTAACATACCCAGATGCATGCAGAAACATAGTCAACTCAATAATGATGAACGAAACAGTTCTTTAAAAAAATATAACTCTTACAGTTTATTCGAAATGGTTGCGAAAGTGTTATGTGTGAGAGGTGAGTTGGAGACAGAACAAAATCCCAACAAATTGACCCCCAGCTCTTCCAGCTATAGTAGCACTTCTTTCTCGTCCTGCGGGCTGCTCAACCGGGGGTCCTGAGGGCCCAGTTCTCTGCTGGGTCTTGTTCTCACTGCTTCGATCTGCAACCACTGACTCCAAACTCTGAACAACTAACTCGAACTTCCTGTAGCACCGGGTTATAAAATTGTTTGACCTCCACTTGCTTCAGTGAAGGTCGAATCTGCACTCAATTCAACCCGTCCACAGTCAGGGTTATCCCCTGATATATTTGACCGCATTAACCTGTAATTAACACAGGTGCATTTCTTATTTGACAGCTCGTCTGGGTCGGAGGTCAAGATGTTACAATTATTTATTTATTTGTTAATTTATGGGTCAATTATTTGTTTATTAGTTTGTTTGTTTGTTTGTTTATTTGATGTTTATTTATTTATTTTTTAGTTACCGGTAACAAGTAATGAGAAATGTTGAATAAAAATATAAGAGAAAATACATAATGATAATCCAGAAAAAAATTTATATGAAAAAACTATGATGGAAGCTAATGCAATTGAAGCAAAATGTATTTTAAATATTAGAGTGAGTCAAAGAATTTGAAATATTTCGGTACTGATTAGTCTGCAGGGCGTATATAACGTGACCGAAATAGTTCAAGCCTTTAAATGTGCACACTGTGTTTGGTAGTAAGTAACATAGAAGTTGATGCGCTGACACACATTATGTGCGTGATTTAAATGACCTGTAAATGAACATGGAACGAAGACTAATTCAAGAAATTATAGTTTACGAGTTTGTCCTGAGACATAACGCAAAAAGAAGGCAAAAACGTTTGTTGTCAAAAAGCCAAGGAGCGATTGTTGGGGGGGGGTGACTAAAATAGGTGAAATAAAAATAAATTCAAAAAATATCCAGAAACTCCTAGAAGCCCCAGAGAAGAATTGGGGTCATGTATGTGCGAAAAAAAGGAACCGTCACAGTGAAAGAAAGAAACCCATTTTCACTTCAGCAACACCCTTCAGACTGAAAAGACTTTATTCCAGCCAACTGCTTTCAATGTAGCACGGCTGTTTGGTCAAATTTCCTGGGTTTCGCATGTAGGTTGAGTCTGCTGCTAGCGAGTTGACACACCAAAACAAGCAACATGAAAACACCACTGGACCTGACTCCACTGAATTTGAACTTATTAACCACCGCAGACGACTAATATATGTCAACGCATGATTAAGGAGAAACAACGGTTCTCAATTGTCCAGGAAGACATTCCTCGCCACAGCGTAGCCGTGCGAAAATCCCAAAGGAAATTAAGTTGAAATTGAAAAGACATCTCTCTCCACCTTCCACTTTTTTTTTTTTTTGCCTTTTTCATAGACAAGAAGGCATCTTGCGAATTAAGCTGAGGTAAGTAGTAAGAAAGTAACAGAGTCAGATAACAATAACCAATAACCTACTAACCAGTGAAATGACCACAACGACCAAAATATCCTCTATATCCCCATACAGTACAAAAACAAAAGAGTTGAAATTTCGGTCAAGTTCCCCGAAGCTCGGCGAACTTCCGAGGTCTGGAAGAGAGTATCAGGCAAGCTCGGAATCTCTTTGTCCGCTGAGGTTCGTCATCCCCACAACATCGGAGCTGTCGAATTGCGTCTCATGTTACCAAAATATTTGACTCTCCCTAGTAGATAAGCTCTATAACTGAACGCAGTTGAAATGAATCCTCTGCTCAAACAACATCACCCCTGAGACTTTATTTTTTGCTCAGACGATAAAATAAATTCTAACTTGATCATTCAAGTAACTAAATCATGTACTCCTCCGTTTATTTTTTTGTTTTGTTTTGTTTTGATTTTTTATTCGTTTCGTATTTTTTCTACAGATTTTCTATGCAACTTTCTGAAATTTTTCATAACTTATGTTTGTCGATAAATCCCTGCTCCCACTCTATGTCGCCCAAATTTGCTTCTTTCTTAAGAAAAATAACGAAAGAAATAAGCAACTAATGAAATAAAATAAACAGTAGGAATCAACAAACAATACTACCATTCTTATGCTTAAGTTTCCAGTCGGTCTTTATCCTTCTAGCAATTCTGCAGCGTTTGGGGGCAGAAACCTGCTTTATTTTCTATTTTTTGCAATGTAACCCGTAAGCTGTAGACATACACAATACAAACCTTTTGTACATCCTTTCTCTATAACTGTTCGCGTCTGCAAAAAGTATATTATATTATATTATGGAATGGCGAACCACATTTTCTTCTAAAACAATGTCAATAAAGTTTACATGTGTAAAAGTGAAAGACAAAAGTATCTATTGTATATATCTGGAACGACGTAACACTTAAAATTTATGCATGCATTTTGATCTATCTATCTATCTATCTAAGAATTGATTGACACAACCCATTCTATCTCTCTCTTTTTCTCTCTCTCTCTCCCTATATATATATATATATATATATATATATATATATTCATCCCATTCTATACAGATGTAACAAACAAATCTATCTATCTATCTATCTATCTATCTATCTATCTATCTATATATATATATATATATATATATATATATATATATATATATATAGTGACTAATCTCAGTCTATGCATACGTAATGTTAAATGTATAAGTGTATGTGTGTATATATGAATCGATCGACTGACATTTTCGATTTGACACTACGTCCATTACATCATACAAAGTGTCACAGAAAACTAGAAAAAAAGATGACATGATTCATGACAGAACCAACTATAGAATTTTTCAATACATTTTTTTTAGTTTCTTTTATATATCTAATAACTTTTTTCGAGATACGTGTGTGTGTGTGTGTGTGTGTGTGTGTGTGTGTGTGTGTGTGTGTGTGTGTGTGTGTGTGTGTGTGTGTGTTCATTTCGCTCATAATAAAAGGTTAGTTGACATAAATAGACAAATTAATATATATGACGTACATATACTGTATTACATCTCAACACTCGTTTTTTCAATAAAATAAATAGAAATGTATGGATCAACTCAACAATCAATTGATATAGTGTGTATTTCTGATTGTATACACATACACACACGCACACGCACACACACGCTCACAAATACAGTCACACACACGCGCACACACACACACACGGACACACACACACACACACACACATACACACACACACACACATATATATATATATATATACATTCATAAGTATATATATACATACATACATATATATATATATATGTGTGTGTGTGTGTGTGTGTGTGTGTGTGTATGAGTGTGTAATTAGGCAACAGTCTTTCATTTAACCTTGTTTGATAAAATAATAAAGACGTTTTGTCCATATGATATTATAAGATTCTTTCAAGTTTCTTGATGAGTTTCTTTGCTTCAGGTTGGAATTTTCGATTAATTTACCAAAATTGTCTCAAGCAAATTCGAACCTTTAATAGTCCATCATCTGGGATTGCTTGCAAGTTTGATGATTATTACTTTAAATAGTTTTTTGAAAGATTTTTTTTTATGTTTTGTATATAATTACAAAAATATGTAAACGCAAAGTGAGATAAAACTGAGATGCGGAGGAGTTAACAAAAACAGAACGCTATCGACGGAAATAGAATATTATCAAGAAACAAAGGATATTTTATAAAAACTGTAAAAGTGTTGTAAGATTATAAAAAAGTTATATAATAAAAATTCGAATGTAAAGACACATTTTAGAATGCATCTTTATATTCGAAGTCTATCTTTTAAAGAAATGTTTGAAAATGCTTATATATAGAGCTAGATTAATTTAGTGTGTTTGATTGTTTCTTCTTTGTGTATTCCTTACTTAAATTACTTCTATATTGCCATATAATGTAATATGCTTTTATTTATGAAAATCTCCTTCTTTATATGTTCATATCGACATTTTTTGTGAGGTTGTTTCTTAAGATATTTTTGCTCAAGTGGTTATCGAAAAAGATTAATATTAACCATATTTTTTTTACTCATAGAAGTGATCTAAAATTGCAGAACCAATCCTGGTCAGACCTAAAAGTGACGGCAAGGAAGGTGTACTCCACTCTACCCAGCTCTTCTTAACTAGAAACTCACACCAAGGAAACACATCTTCGGTGGCAGGGGCTTTGACCTCTGGAAAGGATAAAAGCAGTCTGTCCGAAGACCCGTGGTCAGGCTGTCTAAAGACGTTTGAAGTTCATCAAGGCGTTGATATATATATATATATATATATATATATATAGTCCTCGCATAATTTTTTCTGTAATTTTTATTTTCATTTTTTCGAACAACCTCCAGATGGTACGTTCATTCTCACAGACAACGTGTCTATGTTCAGATTATTGCCTTGTTAAGTATCCATTCATTTTAGGTTTATCATTTTGGAAACATGACCTTCTTTAACGTAAAATCAAAAAAAAAAATGTCAGAGAAGATTTTAATATGAAATTGAAAATATTGAAGACGTTATGTCTTTCCTTCACTATATATATATATATATATATATATATAGAGAGAGAGAAAGAGAGAGAGAAAAGATATAGAAGTGGAGAAAAAGAGAAAGAGATAAAGAGGGAGAGGAAGGAATGTATTATTGGTAAATATTTACAGACTCTATCAATGTTTTTTTTCCCGCGGGGGTGTATTTTCGGTATAAAAAATATAAAGAAACACTTGTTACATTATGTCAGGGTTTGGATCATGCAGCTTGCAATTGATAAATAAACTAAATCCCCGATCAGCCCACACAAATAGACACAATATATAACAAATTCCTGACTCCACAGTGGCTGAACTTTGAAGATCATGGTGGACCGTGGGAAATTTTGGGAGAATTCTTTTTTAGTTTAGTAAGGAGACAACTCTTGGGTGGTACCTTAGAGAGTATTCGATGTCAGACAGTATTCAACCTTGAGAGAAAGTGGGTGATTAGTATACTGTGTGTTCGAGCAAAAGACACATACCCGATCATCAACCCGGAAAGTCAAGAAAGTTTTGATCTCCCGAATCAAAGAGTCTACTAACTGGCATCTGAAGGGAACCACGAGTACTACGAAACTGACAGTCTCACTCTATCTCTATCTTCTTCCCTCCCTATCTATCTATCTATCTATCTATCTATCTATCTATCTATCTATCTATCACTTCTTGCACAAACGTGCGCACGCACACGCATATTCTTGTTTAAAATCAAACGTATATTCATTAATTATTGACGGACAAATAGTAGAATTAAAAAAAATTCTAAGAACCAAGTTTGGTGAATTTTAAAAAGGACAATAGAAAAATTTTGCATCCATAAAGAATTTAGGAACCTGTTTTCTGAAGAAACCGAATATGCATATATTCTTTGCATTAAAGACAGGTAAGAAGCCTCTCTTCGAAAAACCCTCATTCCTAAAACCACAAGACACGCAGTCATTTTTTTCACCCTAATACTTTAGTACTGAAATAGTAACATGTTCTCACACATTACGTCATATAAGGAATGCCAACGTTATGTCAGTTTATAAAAATGAGAAACAGAGAACTGTTTAAAGATGTTTTTTAACTACCACTACTATTGGTAAAAGTGGTTTCATGAATATTGATAGAAAGTATATCATTATTTTGGGACTGTTGCATAATATTATTTTAGGGGAGTGGTAGTGCTTTCCATTTACTGGTCAAATAGACTTGTTTGATAATTTACAGTTCTTTCAACCACTTAACCGTGTACGAACAAATGACTGACGTTAAATTGAATTATTATATCAAGTTGCAATATTTGGAGACATTTAACCGTATGCAAACTAATGAATAATGTTGCATAGAATACTTAATGTTAAATAGCAGTACTTGACAACTTTTAAGTGTGTGCTAACAAATAATTAGTATTAAATTAGATAAGAATACTTGCCAAATATAATTACATAAGTTAGATAGCAATATTGGAAACCATTAACTGTGTGCGAACAAATTAGCTCTGGCTCGTTTAAAAATAATGTTATCTACAACGTATTTGTTTACAATTCTTATGTATATATAGTCATCCCCAGACAGATCTGTTTCATTCAATCAGAACTCATCAGTGAGGCTAGAAAGTATCTTCCCGTAGCTGGGATCGAAACCCAGTTGAATCAAATGCCAAGCCAAAGCTTCTAACCATTCAGCAACGAGGAGATATGAGCTGTGAATTAAATTTTAAAAGGTTATGTATCACAGTTACTATTGTTTATATACATCCATTATAAATATATATATATATATATATATATATATATAAACGACTGCAGAAGAAACTAGACGGCAATTATAAAATAATGTCCCGAGCAATATTGAACAAGTCCTGGCGGCAACACCCCACAAGGCACCAACAATACGGCCACCTGCCTCCCATCACGAAAACTATCCAAGCTAGACGAACCAGACATGCAGGACACGGCTGGAGAAGCAGAGACGAACTCATAAGTGATGTAGTCTTATGGACCCCTGCACATGACCAAGCAAAAGCAGGACGACCAGCTCGAACATACGTACAGTAGCTATGTGAGGATACGGGATGTAGCCCTGAAGACCAGGCAGAGGCGATGAATGATTGGGAGATATGACGAGAGAGGGACATGGATATCCGTGCTAGTATTAAAAAACCTACAAATTTGATACGCAATAAATATAACCAACATACCTTCATATTTTAGGACTGCATGATCCATTTTCACTTAGATAAATTCACTGCTATAAATTTTGCTCGTAAATTATAACTGATATTATGTTGTAACTTTTTCATCTTTCAGTACGAATAATAAAGTAATTGACTTTAAAATTGTTAAAGTGCTAAGAGTATACTTATGGACGGTCGTTAGTTCACATATAGGATAATTATTGTTACCACTATACCTCGAATTTGTAGCTTTGATATGAATAACTTTGTTAAGGGGGACCCAAAGACTCCATTTTCAATAGCTACTACACCGAGGTATAGGAGAGTGCTCTACTCCATTTCCTGGATTGCTTCACTTGACCCTTGATCCCCACCTTATAATGCTGAGTGCTAAGCAAAGCAGCATAAAATACCAAATTTGAGTCGTTGGTATGACACGATCTGGGACTGAACACCCGTCTCGTTGACAATTGGTGAGCACTCTACTCAATAGGTCAATTGCTAGGTTTTATTGAGCACCTAAAAAAATTGAAGATATACTCTCCAACAAAATACGAAGTTGCATCCTATATAAATCTGGGAGTGACGTTTAATTTACTTAAATATGTTCGTTTGTTATAAGGTGACTGGAGTCTAATCCAGAAAATTATGGGTACGAATGGTTTTAATGAGAAAGAAAAAATTCTAACAAAATTAAAAATAAAAACGATTAAAATCAAAAGTCGAAATAAAAAAAAGTTAGAATAAAAAATTAACTTCAAGGATAATCACTTCTCCAGATCTTTTTAAAACTAATATATAGTTTACATATATTAAATCTCAGACATTTATACTCGAATAATTACGATTGAATCTCACTTTGTGTTGTTGTAACCAGTAAGTCTTCTGCATTTCATTCTTTTTTTTCTCTGAAAAATGTTATATATATATATATATATATATATATATATATATATATATATATATATATATATCAGAAAGGAAAGGCTATTATGTTCATCTCTCTTAAGTCATGCTACAAAAACAGAATTCCCGTATGTGAAATGAAAACTTTTTCTTCCAGGATCTGAATCCGGATTACCATGTCCATTTCCAACAACGCAACCATTGCACCTTGAGGGGGCTCCCCCAACAAATATATATATATATATATATATATATATATATATATATATATATATATATATATATATATATATATATACGTACGTACGTACGTACTTACATATTTCGCATAAAGGCCAGGGAAGATCTACCAATTAAACATTCGTGGAAGCAATGAGTACAAAGTGATATTTAATTAATTGTTCCAATAATTCTTTGAATTTTCGACTTCTAAAAATATAGACACATATTCCTTCCGTGTATAAAACGGATTTTCATTCAGTCTGCATTCTTGGTAGTCTTAAAAAGCCTATCTCTATGAACATATATTCAGTGTATCAAAGAAAACATTTTCTTCATCGCCCTTTATCCTGATAGATATATTACTAAATACAAATAGCTATTTTCGTTTTGGCCAGAGGTTCAGTGATATAAAGAGAATAAGGTTGAAGATGTCATTTAGGCCCAAGAGATATTTGTATTAAGTGAGCCCTACTAAATCACCCGTGCTAACAGAGTTTATGGGGTCAGGCTTTGTGAGGGCAATGCTAATGGAGCGGGTTTGGATGCATTTGTGTTTCAAGATCGATATCACTTTGAAGATTTGCAGATCTGATATATTGTATAAATCACAAACACTTCTAATCTACATTTGCTTTTGTATATGCCGTCAGGCCACCGAGTTGTAATCGTAAATTCACTGATATTTTCTTTGTATGACACCATTGCACGTGGTGACAAAAAATAAAATGAATGTATAAAGGTATTGGGTTAGTGATAAAACGATTAAAAATGTACTGTATGCCGCAGTTAGTGGAAATGTTTACTTCTTAGGAAATGGAATCGGTGACCCGAGTTGAAATACTGGACGAAGCAAATAAAAATTTCAGTTCGCATAAATATTTTTGGTAGAGTCACGAGATCTTCAAATTGGTATGGCAGCCATTCTCGAATAAAAAGTAAGTAAAGTTGGCGACCGTAATTGAAGCTGGCCCAAAGCCTCCCTTTTCGATAGCTACTACACCCAACCCTTTCCCTAGATTGCTCCACTTTACCCTTGATCCTGACCTTATAATGCTGAGTGTTAAGCAAGGTAGCATCAAGTACAATTTTTTGAGTCTTTGTTAGGACTTGACCTGGGATTGAACCCAAGTCTCCCGGGCCATTGGCGAACACTCTAACCATCGAACAAAAAACATAACCTCAAAGTACTTGAACACTGCTTCAAAAAAAAACCCAGAGATTTTGTCGTATCCTTCGTGTAGCAAAACATTTAAGTATATAAGATATATAGGATATTTTTTAAAAGATTTGACGCAGATATATTCTGTTTATTCATATAAATATCTTTAAGCAATAATTGTTAACGAAAATTATATATTTGAAAACATTTTTATCAGATAAAATACGATTAATCATACAACTGTGTTCACATAAGTAATTATTATGATTTTAATCCATGCGAATTTTTCCCATTAGCTTTAGTTGGTTCTTTTTCACGGTTATCAAAGTAACAGAAAGTCATTTCAGTTGTCCAGGACACTTCTAGTTATTCTGGTCGATCGAAGCAATCTATTCGTCTGAATGGTCTCGATTCTTACTCAGATTTTTATTTTTTTTTCAGTCCCCTTCATAAGCTAATCATTATGATTTTACTCCTCTAAGTGTTTTTCACACCAACATTTGTTGATATTTTTTCACTGGATTTTGAGTGAAAGTAAGTCTCCTCAAGTCTGCAGGACTCCTCTTAGTATTCTGACCGATTTATTGAGGCTGTATTTTGGATAGACTCTTCTAATCCGATAATTTCTAAGACTTCCAGTCTCTTTACCCATCCTTTGAGGTTTGTTCCGACTGCATGAACTACTATAGCTATCACCATCCCTTTCATATTCTATTGCTTCTTCAGATCTGAAGCAAGGTCCACATTTCTTTTAATTTTACCCTGTAGTGGACTATTCAACATATTTTCTTTTTTGTTGCTGTTGGTGTAGACTATTACTAGGTCTAGTCTTCTAGCTGACATGAGCTGATCTGTTTTTTTCTCAAAATCCCAGAGAAGTGCTTGAGATTCATTTTCTAGGACAGATTCCGGGTTGCGTATATACCACTTGTTCGTATGGTCAAATTTAAATTTCTTGCACAATTCCCAGAGAATCACATTGACCACGCAGTCGTAACTAGTCCTATATTTTATTTGCTCTGAATCGCTGCATTTATTTATATAAATGTTCGTTTGGTCTTAATTACTGCAAAACCCACACTTGATATTTAGTTGCGTCTTGTCTATTTTTCTTTTAATATAGTTTCAACTTATGGCGTTGTTTTGTGCTGCTTTTAGAAGAGATTCAGTTTCTCTCTTGAGATTTCTCTTTTAAGCGATGTCCACGTCTTCTCGAGTGAAATTTTCTTTTGTTTGCCGTTTGAAATATCCATAAAATTGCTTTCCTTCCAATTTCTTTTCTAATTATTATTGTTCTGATGATTCTTGAATTGTCTATTTTGTTTCTGGTCACTTTAGTTAGTATTTCTTTGCATATTTGTATGTAGTGTTCGAGTCATCGTATCGATGTATAGACGCATCATCTTATGTTGGCGAGTCCTCATGCTTCTTTTCTTGACACATATCGTGTATCCAATATCTGGTATGTAAGGCATGGTCATTAGTTTTCTTGTTTTCTGGTCCATTTGCCGAAGTTCTCTCGCCCATTTTAAAAATGTACCCGAGTATCTTACAAGAAGAACAACCCAGGTCTTCATCCCTTTGATGAAGTGCCTGCTATATAGTTTGGTTTAGAGTAAGTTTCTCATTCTTCTGAGTAATTTTTTTTTAAGTTTTCACCTTCATCTCCGCTTGTTTAATGGTGTCCACTTCCTATATAGAAAAGTACTCGTTATTTTCCCTTTATCAGAACGTTCTTAATTTTCTTGATTTGATAGTTCTCTTCCTTCTGTCATTTGTCATTTTCCACTTCTCATTATTATCATTATTATTATTATTATTATCATTATTATCATTATTATTAGGAATTCTTACGTGAGTACCTATATTTTTTAATAATTTAACATTGTTTGATAATGGTACATAGAACTTATATGACTGTGTATAATTATTTAAACAATTTATACAAATTTCTGACAGTATACTTTTATATATATATATATATATATATATATATATATATATATATATATATATATATATATACAAAACACACACACACACACATCTATATATATATATATATATATATATATATATATATATATATATATATATATATATATCCTTATATTATCCAACGCCAATCAGCCGATGTTGGGAACGATTCTATTTTCGGATTTTCTTTCTACAATATCCATGTAATTCAAAATCGAAAAGAGAGCTCAATTTAATATATATATATATATATATATATATATATATATATATATATATATATATATATATATATATATATATATACAAACTAAAGTACAGGACAAATAATACCAGTATTTTACCAGCAAATAATACCAGTAAATTTCTAAAACAAAGAAATGAATTGATATTCAAATACTTTAGGCTTTGAAAAATAAATTTAGATTTGGTATTTATATATTTATGATGTGATCTAAATTAAATCTTGTATTTTAAACAAATGTCTTTATTCATTTGAATTAAGCAATAAGCAATATAGGGTATCATTTTGTTTTCATTACAGAGTGCATATTATGAATTGTATTTTGTTATAATTTTGTAGTACATAGTAAAAATTATGAATATTAATTAGAATGATTTGTTCTTGGTATTAATTATTAAATTTTAGTTATTATATTATGTAATAACTAATTGTGGTAGTTATTGATGTCCGTTGTTTTTGTTGACATGATGTTATTAATATTATAGTTATAACGAGTTGATGATTAGTTTATAATGATAATAGGTTTGACGATTAGTTGTAATAATTGTGATAATGATAGTAATTGTGATGATAGTTCTTTATATGGTATTATCTATAATACTTTGTATGATTTGATTCATAAATTTAAGGATTTGAGGTTTAGTAATAATATGAATATCATGATATGTGTAAGATATAATTGTAATCTTGATGATATCTAATATTATGCGGTATCTTTTTATAATTTTGTATAATAGTTTTAACAGTAACTGGTATAATTTTTTACTTTTACTTTCAATGTGATCATCAATACTGAATAATAAAAGTATTGATGTAACAATTTTTAAATTATTTGAGAGAATATTAACAATATACCATATGATATTTTGTAATATAATTCGATTTTGATAAGAGGTTATTAATACCAATGTAAGTTGTTTATAGTTGATAATTTTCTCTCCCTAAATCCATTTATGCCTTTATTCTGTATCATTTATTTATTTAGTTCGTTTGGGTTTAAAGTTTGTCTGCCATTACATAAAAAAGAAAAGGAGAAAGGAAAGAGAAGTCAAAAATTGATACATCTTGATATAGGAATTGAATGTCATTTGTCAACCAGACTGGAAAAACAAATTGTCTGCTCTTTACCTTAAAATAATTAAATGAAATTTAGGTTAGGAAGATAAGATAGTCGGAATTTTGTGGCTTTTTCTCAATCTTTATTGGAAATTTCTCATTATCTTTGTCTGAAGATGCAAATGTAACAATAAAAAGTATGCTAAAGTAAATATTATTACAAAAAATTCGAGTACTTTTTAAAAGTATTTTTCTTATATATATATATATATATGTTTGTGTGTGTTTGTTCAATTAGTATCGTGTCTTCTCTTCTCGAATCTGACAATAATGGCTGTATTTCATCCTACTCCCTGCCGATCTCTTCATAGACCATATTTTTTGTTTATTCTCTTCATCTGGGTTTACCACAAGTGACTAAACAATATCAACAATCTTGGGTGAATATTAATGCGTCTTCTTCATCAGAAATTTGACACAAAACCTTTATTAACGGACTTTGGAAAATTCATCAAGACCGAGATTTTTATAGGTTATGTGAAATTTGAACAATGTTACGTGATCTTAGAAAGTTCACTCCAGTGGGTAAGGGTATGCCTCTATATGTCTGTGTGTAAGCGCTCGTGTTTGTGTGTGTGTTTGTGGGTGCTGATCTTTGTAAATGTGCAGAGCGAAAAAATGGCAACATATGAATTATTAAATTTATTAAGTCCGACTTTATGATGAAAGTCGAAAATGAAAACGTTTAACGTTGACAAATAAATCTATAAATACATTTATAATCTGTAGACCTTGTGCTTTTCATTTCTTACAGTTCCATATATATATATATATATATATATATATATATATATATGTATATATATATATATATATATATATATATATATATATATATATATATATATATATATATATATTTGTGTGTGGTAGGTATATGTAACTTTTAAAAATAATTAAGGTACGGCTAAAATATTTGATAGAGAATCACTTTTAGATCATTATTAAAATTTTCAACCAAACCAGGTATTCATAGTCATTATGGTTTGAAAATATAGGGCGACAGAGAAATAATTTTAGCACTATGATAAATTTCGAGGATCTATAGAGTGGCAGTTCACCTACTTTTCCCAAACCATGCGATGATTCCGCTTTTAATCGGTTGACAGTTTGGCTTGGATTTTTATGGCATTGGATTGCACGATCGACCTGCTTCTCTGCTCATGTTGCGTATTTGATCCATACAGATGCTCAATTACTAATTGGAGTCTCCAGTTGATGAGTGGACTGATGTGACGACACAAGTAAGAAAGTAAAAAGAAATCGAACGTCAGCCTAAAACTGGACGCATCTTTATAAAAAAAATTTTTATTAGTTAAAAAAGCGTCTTTAGTAATAGTACATACATTCACCCTGCTTGGAGGTTGTTAATGATAGACGGAGACCTAATCCATGAATTAACAATCAGTCAATTTGTCAGCATTACAGGTAAGGCACAGGCCTACTAAATTTATCATGTATGTTGTAGGCTTTTCACTTCTCACTTCCTATGATCCGATATAAGACAATCTCAATTGGCGGTTATGTTCCCCTTTCAAAATCTCTGGCATTCAGCTTCTTTCGGTTTCATTATAGTCAGGCACAAGGTGATTTCAAGTAGAGTACTCTGTTCTCTTTCTCAGTCTTTTAGCTTCAGACTTCTCTGTATGAGGGAGTTTGGTAAAAAGATCAAGACTCTTATGGTCTTTTAGCCGGTTAGCTTTGGTATCTAAAGTATCATATTATTTCGATTTCTTTTCGTTTCTCTATTTCCGCGAGTTTGGTACTGGGTTATTTAAAAGTCCCTTTTCATACCAGTTTCTCTTCGCTTCGCGTCTCTTTCGAAATGTAGTATAAGTCATTCTTTATTTAGAAGGGTCATATTACCTCAGGTTACCTCTGCCTCTTTCAAAGTCTGGAATAATATTAGTTTTTTTTATGTCTCTCAAAGTGTCTTATTATCTCAGGCCTTTTCTATCCTTCCAATCCGAGTAGTCTGGCGCAAGGCCAGAGGTTAGAGTGATGTGAAGTGTAGTAAGTGTCTAAAGCTGTTGTTAGCAGGTCTCCCCAAAGTATCGTGTTATATGCGTTTTCATTCATATGTGAGGTCGTGGCTGGTGAAGCTATTGATAATATTAATTTCTTCCAGTTTTGATTTCAATAACCATTTCTGCTCCCTTCCACTAAGCTTTGATTTGTTTCCTCTTACCTCTTCCGCCCAAAAGAGGTATTTTTCTCTTTTTGTGACGTCAGTAACCGTCAAATGAAAACAGTTAAATCCAAAAATTGTCCATACTTGAATTTAAAAGAATGTTTGTTAAGAATATTACCGTTTCCCAGAGAGCAAACGTGGATGTCATGATGGGCAGGCTTTAATCCCAGGGTTCAAATCCGCCGTCGTCCTAGATTTGTCTTCTGTGGACAATTGAAATAATTTTCTTTTAAAAAATTATGAAAAAACAACCTAGCTTGAAATTTTCTTCTCACAGTCAAAAAGAAATATTGGCACGTTTTCTTCCTCGTCAAGAGATAAAAAGTATCCCCGATTAATTTTCTTTTGAATCATTCCAATTTTTCTGTTTGATAAATTTATTTTGCAAGGTTCTTTGACCCATCGGGTTACAACAGTAGAAAGTACATGAATCATGGGATTTTTTGTGTACAGATAAGAATCGAGGAAATTCATAATTACCTAAGAAAATGGGATTGTACAAGATAGACTACATAAATCCTCTAGAAAGAGGTAGAACCAATTCCACATCTGACATTGTCGAATGACTTAAATTTGCTTTTCAGAAGAAATAAAAATATATACAAAAGGCAAGATTAACTAGGCACTAAATTTGTTGCACAGATCAGTTACATTAGTTGATCTTTCTTAACAATTAGGAATGAGTCTTGCTACAGCACAGAACATAATGCGTGATAACATTTTTAGGGTAAATTGTCGTTGGTTTTCACCGGAAAAATGTATAACCTAATACCAAAAGAGTAATAACGATTTGTCTGTTTGGGTGGCAACTCCTGCTTCAACATCCTTGCAGTCAAACAGTACCCCCCTATGATTTCCATTTGTTTGATCCCCTCCAAAATATCGGTCAGGAATGAACTGTTCAAGCAATTAGTAAGAGAACACCGTTAGCAAAGAGGTGAAAATTCATTCCAATCCTTTCAATGTTGAAGGATTATAGAAGCTTGTTTTCCGATGTGAAAATTATATTTTAAAGAATAAAGTTGTTTAGAAAATAAAGCATTATTCAAAGGTTAAATATTGGACATTGTATTGAAAAGTTCTGAAACTTTCTGCGGCAAAAGTGCTAGTTGAAGCAAGCGGGTTATACATATATAGAAAAATGAAAGTAAGAGTCTACTCCCCGGATGGAGACACAGACTACAACGATATTTTAGCAGGTGTGCAACAAGGAAACACTTTAGCCCCATACCGCTTTATCATCTGTCTAGACTACGTTCTAAGAACGTCTATGGATAAAATGAAAGACAACAGTTTCAACCTGATAAAGGAAAGAAGCAGAAGATACCCCACATAAACAATTACGAACGCGGACTACGTTGATGACATAGCGCTTCAGGAAAATACACTCGCCCAAGCCGAAACCCAGCTACATAGTCTGGAACAAGCAGCTGCAGGCATAGGCCACTCTGACAACACACACAAGACGGAATACATGTGCTTTAATCAAACATCTCCACATTAAACGATAGTTTTCTAAAACTAATTGACAAATTCACCTACCTTGGAAGCAGTGACTCATCAACCGAGACAGACATCAGCACGTGACTAGCAAAGGCACGGACTACCAATGAGAGATTATCGGTCATATGGAAGCCAGACCTGACCGATAAAATGAAACTCAGTTTTTCCAAAAAGCGGTCGTATCGATACTGCGGTATGGATGCACTACATGGGTGCTAACTAAACGTATGGGGAAAAACTTGACGGCAATTACACAATAATCCTTCGAACTATATTGTGCAAGTTCTGGAGGCAGCGCTCGACAAAGCAACAGCTGTACGGCCACTCAACCCCATCAAGAAAACTATCCAAATTCGATAAACCAGACACGCAGGACACTGCTCGAGAAGTAGGGACAAACACATAAGAAACATACTCCTGTGGACCTCTTCATATGGACGAGCAAAGGTAGGACGACCAGTCAGAGACTACATACAACAGTTCTGTGCCTATACAGGATGTAGTCTTGTAGACCTACCGGGAACAATGGGTGATAGAGAAGGGTGGAGGCAGGGGGTCTGGGAGATCCGTTCTCTGGCATGACATGATGATGTTGATGATGCTTCCGCAAATAAAAGTTATAAATCTATTCCTGTCGGAAATGGGTGTGTCAGAGGTGGATTGGGGAGAGAGAGAGAGAGAGAGAGAGAGACAGACAGACAGACAGACAGACAGAGACAGAGAGAGAGATTGGAGAGAGAGAGAGCGAGAGAAAATGAAAGATATCAAGAGAGAGGGAGAGGTAATTTCTTTCATCAAGTACAAGAGTATTGTTCCGATAGCACGAAAATGAATGTAAAACATATATGTTACTTTGTTTAATCGCATGTCAAACTTCATGGGTTATTTAATACAAACACACACACACACACACACACACACACACATATATATATATATATATATATATATATATATATATATATATATATATATAAGTATAAGTGAGTGTGTACGTGTTTTTTTTTAATGTGTGTGTATGTAAAAACTCACACACGGAGTTAAATCCATTTTGCGTGTGTTGTTTTATTGATAACAACATCTATGAGTATATATATATATATATATATATATATATATATATATATATATATATATATATATATATGGATAGATAGATATTGAGAGAGAAGGAGAGATAGCGACGTGTGTTTTTTTGTAGAGATGGCAATACCCCTGACAGTGTGAATGAGCGTGATGTTTTTTTTCGCGGGAAACAGGTAAGGAAAATGATTATAGAATGATGCGGGCGCATACAAACTCACACACACACACACACACACACACACACACACACACACACACACACACACACATATATATATATACACAAACATATTCACGCACATACATGCAGGCACATATACACACACATTGCTCACCTACTCTCATACATATATATCTAAAAAGAAAGAGGGAGATGGAAAAGTGTGTTTGAGAGAGAGAGAGAGAGAGAGAGAGAGAGAGAGTTTGACAAAGGGAGTAAGAGAGATGATTTGTTATGAAAAAGAGATTGAGGAGGGGAAAACGGTTGTTGAATGTAACAAACCTATACAGAATATCTAAGTTTAGAAGTAGGCATTCTTTTGTTCGTATTTGCAAGGTAGCTTCGTTCTGAAAAAAATAATTGAAAAAAGAAATGGAAGAAAAAAATGAAGCAAATTCCGTAAAGAAAGGAAGATTCTGACAAGCGTCGACATCTAGACTGAATATCACGTGAATAAGAACAAAAATTAATGAAACTGAGAGATCGAGTGATACAAATGTAGAATGTTTCTGACCGAAGGAAGAAAAGCAGTTGCTGAAAAAAAAAAAATGTTCATCATACTTGAAAAAAAAAAAAAAAAAAGATTTGTCACTGCGATTGCCTCTCTATTTTTTGTCTTCTCACAGAGTTACATATATTGCAGCATTTGAGATGTCAACGTCTTCGTCAAGAAATATAGAGGAGTCGTTTGGATATGTCATTTTTATGTGCGATTGTATAAAATCTAATCCACGCAATGTATAGCGCCCTTAGATGAAGGACAGAGTAACAAGGAAATAAATGACAGTAAAAATATTCTTGATAAAAAAGAAACAGATTTTATGAATTTCCTCTTTTGTAGAAAACCAAAATGCCAGGCCATTATATATATATTTTATTTCTAAGTATTTCAATTTAGAAACAAAGAATTTCTGGCTTTGAAATTATGCCAGATAAATGAATTGTTCCCGTAAATTACTGAACTTATACGATAAATAGAACATAAAATTTGATAAAAAAAAACAAAAAAAAAAACGCTAGTTGTCATATCCGTCGATATCACATTCGATACTTGTTTTTACACGAAATGTTTGTTGAACAAATGCCATCAATTCTGATTTTATGTTACTCACCAATATCAAGTATTTCATTAAGTAGGGATGTGAAATAAATGAATGTTTCCTTTAGAATACATTTAAGGCAAATAAAATACAACTAATATTACACTATAAGAAGCTACAAATGATTTAAAATACAATACAAGATTAAAAATATTCAGTATAATAGAATATTTACATTGAAAAATTGTTAAACAGATGTACTCGATTGTCGTTTTAGGTCTGTGATTTTTCGATCTGATTCCATTATATTTTCCTCTGTACTGCTTGAAATAAATTCTGTTATAAATTGAGATAAATATAATTCATTTTTTAAAGGAATATTATATGTAGCCGGAATGTTCTGCTATTAAATAAAAGTTAATCATTACTCAAAAAAATTACGAGTGTCAAATGTAAGCCCTTCACTTTTGACGGCAATTACACAAGAAAAAAAAGAGGAATTTCTTCATTCATTTTACAATTCTCTTCCCAGCAGAGCATTGGAATGTTACTCTGAAATCATAAGAAAGGAAATATTTAGCCCAAAGGCCCAATAAAATAAAGATAATGGGACATGATCTGACTAATATTATCTCTTGGATGAGGACATTACTGATTTTCTATGAATTATGAAGAGGAAAATCTATGAAGTTTACCTCTTGCCTATGCGAAAAGCTACCATTGAAATAATGTAGATGTTTTATGTCTTTTGGAGACCGTATATATATATCTCTTGTATAGAAAGTACGATTATCTTAAATATTTTTTTTATCTTGATTCCGAGCTAAAGCATAAGTCACAAATGGAGAAAAAATATACCAAGCTAATATTTCGGTTGAAAATGTGGTGAAAATCCGTAAGATAATCACTGGATTTTATTTGTCTTGAGCACATTAATCCGGCACCATTTGGAACTAAGCAAAAAAGTAGCTACTATATCTGGAGATTTAAAAAAAAATCTTTATATATATTTCCCAATCCCAAGAATACTATAAATAGTCACTTCTGTGTTATGTATATTTTTTATCGATTTCTTACATTGTATAAATATCTCAAATAAACTTAAAATTCTGTTACAACTTGAAAAAAATTGTTTAAAAGTTGTCAGCGTTGGAAATAAACAAGATGTCCCATGTTCGAATCTTTGAACAGGGTGTTGTATTATTTTCCACTAATGCTCTGATGCTGCCTGGGCAATATGTTGCATACCCATAGCCATAACATTGATTTACGAATTTCAATGAATGAACGAACGCACTTATTTATAAAAACATACCTCTCATACTTTATTCTCGAAAGGGTTGATGTTTCTGTGGTGTGTGAGATATGGGTGGAGAGACATAGACTCAGAGAGGGGACTTCTTCTTCCCGTATCTTCTAACGGGAGCCAGGGGTGACAACCCCTGCACTCCCTTGCAAGCCGAGACACAACTGGTCGGCTGCGTGTCCCTTGCTCGACTGCGATTCTCTGCACTCTGTCTAAATCTGACCACGTGGTTCTCATCACGTGATCTACTTCCGGTTACATACCTGTTCGAGCTGAGTGTCTTGACGCACCGTCATCTTCCTGTTTACTAATCCAAATGTGACAGCTTACCAAAGCACGCGGGGTCACTAGGAAAGAACCAAAAATCCATGTCATCTGTAATATAACAAATATAACCTTTATAGGACACCCTGTTTAATGGAAGAAAACTTTGAAGTTATACTAACTGTACTCCGCTGTACTTCAGCTCTCAAGTAGCGTCCAGTTTATCGAATTATTTTACTTTTTCTTCTTGGTGGGCCTGATTAGCTAAATCCACTTGGGAACACGTTATTTTCTTCTTCTTAATCCCACCTATTTCAGATGTTATATACCCATAATGAGGGAAGAAGGACCACAACACTTCTTTATTGAAAGATATCTCTCTCCCTTTATTCTTGAAAGAGGTTGAATCTTTGTGGTGTGTGAGAGACGGACGAACAGACTGATTAGATTGCCTTATTGACAGATAACTTCTCTTGACGATAGCACACTGTTTTATCTTCAAGACCCAACTAACCATTTCTGCTTCTCGACCGGGAATGCTCAAATGGAAGCTGTTGAAGGCAGCTTCCCTCAGCGCAGTGCTCTCACTGACTGCAAGTTGGCTCTGAATCGATTTTTACTGCCTCCAACTCCAACTGACTGCACTGCTGCGTGCATCTGCATATATTATTTCATAAGGCTCACAAACCTCCGATTAGATCACGTGATCTTCTTCCACTAAATAAACTATTTTAATCTATTGAATAAACTATTTTTATCTCAAAGTGAATTTCTGCGCCTAATTTACGAGGAAGTATTCTGGTTAGTGCGTATACCATGTGTTAGTATGGTCAGATTTCAGTATCTTGCACGATTCCAGTGGATAACTTCCGCCACTAAATCATGGCTGTTCTCGAATTGTTCTGTGACGGTTCACTGCTTTCACTCATAATGTAATTAACTGTTTCATATCTATCACGAACATTTGCTATTCTCTTGTATATTGTCATGCTTTGCTTTAAAATAACTAGACCTAACGGTATTATTTTGATATATAAGGACTCGTGTATTCTCTTCAGGTTTCTCCTTCGTAGCCGTCTTCAGGTAAACTCTTCTGAAATGTCTTAGTTTTCCGCTTAAAGTAATTATACAGATGATTTTTCTATCTTTTTCTATTTCAACGTTTTGCGGCAGCGGTATTTTCTTGGTCCTTGAATTATTTCTGTTTATACTTTTTTTGCTAACTACTATGAACAACTTCTCTTCTTTCGTTTATATATTCATTGAATCACTCTTTAGCGTTGTATATATAATTCTGAATGCTAATGTTCCGTCTTACTTCTTTTTTTGTCACATACAATATTTTCTTGATCCTTTCTCGGATATTATCATATTTACCAACCCCCTCCGCTCGGGCAGGATATGACACAAGGTCAATTTTTAAGCGGAGTTTAACAGGTTTGAATTCAGAGTTTTCCTTCTACTAGACTAGTTGCCTAACCAAGACTGAAGAACTCAGTCTGTCCTACTATTTACCCATAGCTGGAGGGAGAATAATTACCTTTCCCAAAGGTATTAGTGCTATGTGAAATGCAATCAGTCTTGTCCATGATTTGAACTCGTGTAACCGTGTCCATTTCCTACGACGAGCAGTGGAGTTTACGGCTTGCTCAAAGATTTTAGAAATGTTCACACATCTTATTATTGATTTTTATGGGGACATGTTCTCTGCCTTTTTTAGTCTAACAGTCATGATTATATTTTTCTATTTTTTTGTTATTGTTTTTTGCACCTGAGTTTCTTAGTGATATTCTTTATATTTTTGCTCGGGTTTTTCAAGTGGGTTAAAACTTTTTTTCATTTAAAGGTACAGTTAGAATATGACACTTAATTTTCAAAGACGTTGGTAGACGGTAGTTGCTTAGGACAGTTCTTTTTTGGGGATCTCCAATGAACAGGGGATTTTCCTTTATTTTTATCTATCTGGTGAGCTTCTACGGGAGTCTGAATGATAGCAGGTGTCCTCGGGTCTATTGCACTTTTCTGTATATTCAGACCGATGCGTCGTTTCAATTCTTCCTCAGATTTTCCATTGTTCCAAGTCCCTTTCCCGGGTGTTAAGGTTTTTTTCCAAACGCATTACCTACGCATGATAAGACTGTCATCCTTATGTTCCACAGCTGTTTTTATATTTCTGGCCAAATCCAATTATTTCCTCTCTTTTGGCTTGAATGTTTACCCTCTGAGCTGATACTTATCTCTTGGTCTTGTCTTCACGCCAAAATTAGATTCAGTTGCATTTCAAAATTCAGGAGAACATTTTGCATCTCATTCTTTAGAACCGAGTTCTGGTTTGAGAATTGTGCCTTTTGTAGAATGGTCAAAATACAATAACTTGTTGATTTCTCAGAGGTTTGGTTTAGTTTGTTTGGGATTTTTATGCGTAGCAATTTTTATAGGTTATTTGATGCCAAATACATTCTTATACAAATAAACTTTTTTTTCTATTGTAAAACAATGCACTTTTACCATAAATACTGAATTTAATTGTCAAAAACATTTCTATTTCCAGCTATTCAGTTTAGTCAAACAATTCTCTCTTTCTAAAAATTCATGAGAGAAAATGTATAAGTAAAAGGTATTTTAAAAGTGCGTATTTCAAAACTGATTTAAAATCTATTATATCGAAATGGTCATTATATCAGATACTGAACGAAGAAAACAAATAATGAAATGACCTCTCTCTCACTCTGTCTCTCACTCTCTCACTCTTTTTTTTCTCACCCTCACCCACACTCTTTCTTTCACTCTACCTTCCTTCCTCCCTCTCTCTCTCTCTCTCTAAATATATATATATATATATATATATATATATATATATATATATATATATATATATATATATATATATAATGGAAGTTTTCACCGGTGATTTATGTGGCTTCACTCAGAGAGAGAAGATGCCGAAAATAATAATATATGGGTTTATATTAATGCCCGTCTACGTGTCAAATATTTGTGTCTGCGCACACGCAAAAAACATTAACGTTGACCAAAGAATTCGCGGACAAGTAGCTCCCACGGGACTTTCACAGACACAAAATTTGAAATTAGACAGAATTAGAAAAAACCTAGCAAAACAATCTTTACAATAAAAAACGACACCTGGGAATTAACTTTGGAATTCAAATCCCTTGAAGAGTTCTTTAAATATAAAATCTGAAATCATTTATATATATATATATATATATATATATATATATATATATATATATATATATATATATATATATATATATATATATGTGTGTGTGTGTGTGTACTCACAAAAACATACATCTGTAAAAATCGCAAAAATTGTAAATTCAAAATATGAATATGCTGATAGAATGTTTCTTCATTTTTACAGAATTTAATCAACAAGTTTAAGCATTAGATAAATAAATATCTGATATCCAGGCACAGGGGATTTATTTTACATTTATTTTCTGAGAACAAGCTTTGAAAATAGACGTTGCTTACTAAATTATGATGACATAAATTAGTCGTAATCTGTACAACAGATTAAAATTAATTGGTTCATCAATTTTTGATATGAGTAGCGAATCTGTTTCATTTATCTATTATTAAAAACAAGGATTTGTTTAAATGCTAATTATGAGATACGTTCTAAATTTTAATCCGGCTCAGTTTCATTGTGGGTTCACCAATGGTCCGGGAAACCCGGTTTCAATTCCTGGTCGGGTCTTATCAAAGATGATACCTCCTTGCTTAACACTCAGCATTATAAGGTTCGTATCTAGAGTAAGTTGGAACAATCCAGGGAATGGAGTAGTCCCTGCCCCTACTCCTCAGTGTAGTAGTTATTGAAAAAGGACCCTTCAAGTCACCCTCGACGACGGTCGTTAATATTACTTTATTTATTAAATTTCAGATGGAAATTTAAAAATAACTGTGGCAAATAATAAAACTGATTTCTTTTAGAACTATTTTTACTGTTAATGATGTAAGTATTTTAAAATTTCTCTGAATTCATGACATGGGAATGATTTATAAAGATTGTTTGAAACTTATATACTTATGCGATGAAATTAAAGGAGAGGAAAATATATTTGATCTTGAAATGTAAATCTAACTAGTTATTTTACAGTTTGTAAATGACAGTTCTTGTGAATTTGTATCCAATAATAACTGATTCTTGTTTGGACATCCGTAACGAGAACATTCATTGGTTTAAAACTACAAATAAGAAAAAAAAAACTTATCTTAAAAACGTTTAACATATAGATACAACTTTGATTTTTGGCGTCTGTAATGTAATATTAATGAAAAAAATGAATGTAACATTTGATATATATATATATATATATATATATATATATATATATATATATATATATATATATATATATATATATATATATATGTCTGAGTGCCTGTGTGTGTCTGTGTGTGTGAGTTTGTTTTTTTTATTTAATTTTATTTGCTTTTTAATGGATTTTTCCTTTTAAAGTTTCTAAATATTAAAAATACCCAAAAATAAAACCAAAAAAAAAAAATTAAAAGAAAAAAATGAAAGAAAAGAAATAAATAAAAATATGACTTTTTCTTTCGCTTTAAGGACAGAATCTAACGGAAATCAACAAGCTAAAAAATAAATATTTTACATATACTTTTTAAATTAAAAAAAAAAATTAGAACGACACCTATAAAAATGAACCGACTAGAATTATTTAAAAAAAGGGAAATTAATAATTGCTCTTATGTAAAGAAAATATGTAAAAATGAAGACCATATCATTAAAAAATTTTAAATAGGGAAATTTAGAAAAAAAATTAAAACAACAGAAAAACATGTCTTCAGAATTTTAAGTTACGCTTCATTATTTTAGCAAATTACCTTATTTGTTACTAATCTTGCAAAATAATCATTATTTACAGATAGTTGTAAATTTTTGGTGTTTTTTTCAAAAACAGCATGTTCACAGGGTGTGTATTAATTCATGCCGCAGATATCTATCTATCTATATATCTATCATTCGAGGGATGCATATGTGATTATGTGTATGCGTGTCGATTACTAGCTCGTCCGAAAATCAGCGATTTGCATCTGAGTCTTCAGTTTTTATCCTGGTTTTGTTGTTATCTTATATTAAACTCGAAATAGTATATTATTGCCTTGCATAATTGTGAAGAAAACAGCGTAATGATTTTTCTGATTAAACTGTATTTATGAAAAAAAAATTAACCACACACACGCCCACACACACGTGTATATATATATATATATATATATATATATATATATATATATATATATATATATATATATATATATATATATGTGTGTGTGTGTGTGTGTGTGTGTGTGTGTGTGTGGGTGTGTGTCAATGGCACAGGATGCCGTGTTTTAATAGCAGGTCGAGATATTAACTGATTAATTCAATGGATATAAAATTTAATAACATCAGATAACACTATAAAATTAGAGAGATTTACATCCAGTCATGAGTTACGAAATCAATGATAATAAATTTTTTTTTTTTTAATCTAATACTGATTGATCTAATTTAAATTAGGATGTACTTAAAATTGAGATTATCATAAAATTAGGTTCTTATAATTTCTTTTGTGTATATAAGAAAAGGAAAAATAAAAAAATTAATCAAAACTTAAAAATGGAAACCTTGTTTATTGCTATACTTGGTTTATCACTGAATTTATAGTAAGGCGGTATTATCCAATTTATAATTTATTGGATTAACATTCTATGTATAGCACATATATTCTTTAAAAACTTTGAATTTAATTCCTTCAATTGTTTATTTAAATATAATGGATTCCCCTGTATAACGGTAAAAACTTCATTTTTTTTACCCTCTGAAAAAACAATTTCGAAAGAAAAGGCTCTCTATATAAATTTACTTTAAATTACATCTGTTGAGTTTTACTTTATATATATATATATATATATATATATATATATATATATATATATATATATATATATATATATATATATATATATATATATATATATATATATATTATTTCTTGATTTTTTCTTGACTAGTTTCGACCTAAGTTCATCATAAAGAGAAAAAAGTTGTGGAATAAAGAAAATATTTTGAAGTTATTCCCTATTTTTTTAAATAAATTTTCAAGAATCTTTTAACGATGTCTTTTTTTTATACCAGTTGCTATGTTCTATGGAAAGTGATATTAAAAAAGAAAATGTTGGAGGACGCAATGGCCGTTTTAATTCTGATAAAAAAAACACAGATATGGTATAAAATCCTCAAATCAGGGAAATCTAATATGAGTCGAAGAGCACTTCCGCACAATCTATCATAACTTAAGGAGAGATGTTAACTTCAAATACACAGAGGAAGAATCGCAAGATGTTTTTAAGTTAATATCAATAACGGAAAAGAAAAGACAAATAGATAGAGATATGTAGCATATTTACCATTTGCATGTAATATGAAACCTACAGAACCAATCAGTAAATGATAAAAATGCACGACCATAATCGCCTATGCAAACAAATAAAAACAAGCGGAAGTCATTGCTGATTTGAAAAGCAGCCCCTTGAAAGTAAACAAGTCGACCATGTTAAAGCCAATATAAAACAGAATCCGTGGAAACGTTACCAATAGCACATTAAAACAATTTCTCTCACAATAGAGATGCATATACCTATATTGAAGTTTTTACTTGTATTAGTGTTTCTATTACGAACTAAAAGAGCTTAATATATATATATATATATATATATATATATATATATATATATATATATATATATATATATATATATATATTCAATCCCATGTTGAGTCATACCAAAGACTCAAAAAATGGCACTTGATGCCTCCTTGCTTAACACTCGGCATTATAAGGTACGGATCAAGGGTAAAGTAGAGCAATCCTGGGAAGGAGTAGCGCCCTCCCCTAAACCTTGGTGTAGTAGCTATCGAAAAGGGAGCCTTTGGGTCACCCTCGACTATGGTCGCCAACTTTACTTTTACTTATATATATATATATATATATATATATGTTTCATTCTGATTACTTTCTTTTCTATTTCTCTTTTCAACAAGGGATTATTAATTTTACATCAATAAAACGTTTCTTGTGAGACGGGTATGAAATCAATATTTACTTCAACTTCCCTTATAATAGTTCATTATTTGTCTTAAAGGAATTTAAAGTTTTATTCCTGACCTTGGTATGACCAGTTCGATTCCTCAAAACAATTTATTTGTTTCATGTGTAGGTCCCGTTGTTTGTTACTAACTGCGACTCTGCTGTCTGTTCGCTCTTTCAGATTTAGGCAGCGTGACAGAAATCTGATAAATGCTGTGTTTCTTCTTCTTTTCTATTTGTGGCGAGTGAAAGTCTCTGACTGGACAAGATTTGTCAGTTACAATGTGAACCCTTCATCCGAAAGAATAGGCACAACGCTAACTTCACTGGAACTGAGACAAGGTTAGATATTTTCTTTTCGTGGCAACAAAATTTGGACAGATGATTTAACAATAGAAAAAGAATAGACTTGACACTGCAGGGAATTCTTTTCAATCTGATGTCCGTCGACACTTTTGTCTATTGCGTAGCAAATAATACTAATTCTACACAACTATGTAACATCTCATTTTTAGAAGTTTCAGGAAGTAAACTATTTTTGTTAGATATTATATGTGTATATTTCTACGCGTACTCTCATTTATTCTGATATTTAAATAAATTTTATCTGATAAATCTGGCATTAAGATAGTCTAACAATAAATTGTTATTCGTTATGATCGTATTGAACAAACAACATAGTGAAAAGACACTTTCCTTGAAAGGTATGTATTACTTTGATAAGAATTCTGCTAGACAATTTTGTCTCGAGGAGCTTTCTATAAAATGCAGTTAAAAAAGATGAAGCGAAAAACCCTACGGTCATATTGACATGGTTTGGAATACGCTGAGTTAATACTCAGTAGAGTGATGCGACCCTCTCTAGAAGTGGTTTTTCTGGTTATGTGATAGGGAGACTCTAGTTAAAGTACTCTTAGGAGTGTGGAGTACTCCCTCAGGGAGTGTAAATCCAACAAGTTTAGGAAGTACAACTGAAGGCATATCTTTAGTCGTATGTGGTTTCCCGGGGTAATTATCCTGAAGAAGATACTGTTGATCTGTATTATTTGATAACAAAAGAAATGTACAATTAATCTCGTCATTTAATAAACTGATCATGTATAGTGCAGTATTACTTATTGCTCTTCTGTTATTAGTCCTCACCTCTGTCGTCGATATCAAAGTCAATGCAACTTTAATGTTAAGAAGTCTATTTTCTTCTTTTTCGGATAAGACAATTAACGATATCTCTTGATACTTCTTCTTTTTCTTCTTTTACAGATTAACTTTGTTGTTCTTTGGAAAGGTTTCTACTGTAATTTGGTACACTAATTATACTTCCAATAAAAGGCACTTCTTGGTTTTCGGTAATGATCACTTGTCTGTAATGAAAGTTGAAATCTTAGCGTAATCTAGCTTTCCTTCTACAACGATTTCTGCAAGTAGTAGCATATTTTACGTAATTAAATATTTTATATAGTACCAAATGAATTATAAAGAAGGCTTGGTTATTCAATGGAATGTATTTTATTTCAGGTCAGTGACAACTGAATCATTTGTACTATACTTTCATCAGATTTTTCCAGTTTTCTTTATTTTTCAAGTTTCTTTAATTGCAATGCTATATATTTTTTATATTCAAATATATTTTCAAACTCATACCTTATCCAATTTTTAGAATGATTATTATTAGATTTTTTTTTTTCACACAAGCGTAAGCTTATGGTTTTCCACAGGAACCTCAGTGACAGCAAGTCTATTCAGGTCGACAGGACTCTTCTCATTCTGCTCGATCATAGTAATTCTGTACTTTGGAACATTTCTGCTCGACCGGTTATTTCCAAGTCTTCCCGTCCCTGTATCAATCCTCTAGTGACTGTGCCAAGAGCACCAATTATAATTATATCTCTGTCACTTTCAATCTGCACCGTTATTTTAGTTCTCTGTCTAGGTCAAGGTACTTAACTTTCTTTTCGATTTCTTTCATTTATTATTATTATTATTATTATTAGAGTTTTTCACATCAGTTTTAGCGGATGGTTTTCCACTGGACTCTGAGTGACAGCAAGTCTCCTCAAGTCTCCAAAAGTCTTCTCTGTATTCTGGCCGTTCTCAATAATGCTGTTGTTCGGATGGTCTCCACACGTCCTCCAACCTTCAAGTCCTCCAGTCCCTTAAAAAATCATTTAATTACAGTATCAAAAGCACCTATCGCCATTGGTCTAATTTTCACCTTCATGTTCCATAATTTTTTCAATTCCCTAGAAAGTTCGAGGTACTTATTCTTTCTACAAATTTTTAAGTTTTATTCTGATGTCAGCCGGGATATCAAAGTCAATAATTTTATTAATTCTCTTCTTTTTTATTGATTATTAGGTCTAATAATCTGACCGAGATTAGGTGATCCGTTTGTATGTCAGTGTGTGACAACACCCCTGCCGACTGGGCCCCACTTATCACCTTCTTTAAACCAATACTATTCATGGCCAGTGATTCATCCAGTGGTTTCCGACAGAGGTATCACACATTTATTACGGCCACATAAAATACAAACGAGAGGGTAGGAGAAAAAGAACAAAGGAACAAACACGGACCTTGGTCAGCTCCAAGTGCAAGAATAGAAGTTTTGTGACACTCTGCACATCTGTAGACTATCGCGGGCGTGTATTTTGCACAAAACTTCTACAAAAGCCACAACAATTGCCAACTCATCTTTGACTGTATTCCCACACAGCCTCCTGCTGACCGTCCTTCCCCTGGACTGCTATCTCATGCCGACTTGTCTCTTCTTCTCTCGTTGTCGACTGCTTTCTCTGGGACCTTTCGTCCACTAACCCTCTTTTTTCTCACGGATCTTCCTTTCCTCGTCCACAGTCCTTCGTGTGGGTTTCGTGCAAAAGCAGACAAAGACATTATCTGACCAGCGCGCACACACACACCCAACACAACGAATGGCCACATAGTGTCACCAGAGTCCCATAGGAGTTCTTGTGTGTCATTCTTTTAGACAACCGCTGGGTCGTGCATATAACATTTATTCGTATGGTCGAATTTAAATAAGTCCATTTCCCAGTAGATCACCTTGCCCACAAAGTCGTGTCTAGTAATATACTTTTTGTGCTTATTTGCTGTATTCGCTTATTACGTGATTGATGGTTTTGTCTCTATCACCACATAGCCTACATTCGATATTTCGTTGCGTCATATCAACTGTCGCTTTGATTTTATTGTTTTTGGGGTTGCTTTGGGCTGTTATTAAGAGAGATTATGTTTCTCTTTAAAATTTTCCTTTTCTTAACCAAGTTCAGATTTTTACGTGCGAGATGTTGTTTATTAGTCGAATAAAATGCCCATAGAGTTGTTTTTCTTCCCATTTTTCCTAGTTATTGTCATTGTGTTATCTGTCTCATTTCTGATGGCTACCATCAGTCCTCTTTCGTGTTTTCTATGTAGTCCTCGAGTCATTGTATCGCTGGGTAAACGCTCTCCGCAATGCTGGCAAATCCTCTTCCTCCCTCTTTTCTTGATGCATATAGTCTGTCAATTTCGTCTCTGTAATGCCTTATGCATGGTCATTATTTTCTTGTTTTTTTTTAATTTTTTGCCCATTCGCTTAAGTTCTTCACTGGCCCACTTCAAAAATGGGTCCAGAACATCTAACGTGGGATGCAGCCCAGGTATCTATTCCTTTGATAAGATTTCTGCTAGATAGTTTTGACACGAGTAGCTTTCTAGTTCTCCTTGGATATTCTTTCTGAATTGTTTCTTTCATCTCTACTTGTTTGATGGTGTCAGCCTATATGTATTTGTTGGGGTTTCCTTTTCTTCAAGCTTTCTTATCTTCTTTTGATTTGGTAGTTCCATTCCGTCAGTCGGATGTCGTTTACCACTTTTCATTACAGGCAGGGCACATTTTTCTATGCGAAATCCCATCTCTCTGTCCTGACTATATATCCTTACAATGAGTATTAGATTTTCCACTTCTTTTTCAGTTTTTGCAAATAGTTTGTATCCGGCTGTGCATTTTCTAAGTATGTGGTTAAGTGGCATCATGGCAATTATGAATAGCAACGGTGATAGTGCATCTCCTTGAAAAATACCTCTTTGGATCTCTGCTTCAGCTACCTCTCTTTCTCCTGCTGTCAATTCAACTCTCCAGGTTTTCATATTTTTTTTTCAATAAAGTTTATGACTTCATCTGATGTTTTGTACATTTTGAGGCAGTTTATTAACCTGCTTTTCGGAACCATATCATATGCCTTTTTGCAGTCAATCAAGGCCATAGCTAGACATTTTTCGTCTGGTCTTACTCTCGCTTACACTCTACTGTGCCTCTGGATCCTTTGCGGCATCCTTTCTTTTCCTCAGGGATCAAACCGCGGCTTGTTAGTTTGTAGTTAATTTCTTTCCATTAACGTTTAAGTGTTTTTCACACCAGCGTTAGTAGATGGTTTTCCATTAGAATCTGAGTGAGAACAAGTCTTCTCAAGTCTCTCGGACTCTTGTTATTCTGGCTGATCTCAACAATGCTGTAGTCTGGATAGTCTCCACTCGTCCCGGTATCTGTAAGTCCCTTTACCAATACATTGGCTACTGTACCGATCTCACCAATTACAATTGGCATCATCGTCATTTCCATGTTCCATAGTTTTTGCAGTTATCATTTAGCTTATTTGAATATTTTTACACCAGATTTAGCTGATGGTCTTCCACTGTAGTTTAAATGATAGCTAGTCTCAAGTGTCCAGGGCTTTTCTTAGTATGCTGGCTGATATCAACAAAGCTATAGTTACGATGGTCTCCACTCATTCTCTTATTTCCAAGTCCTCCACTTCCTATTGGGTAATGTACTTAGCTCACCAATTACAAGTGGTATCACCGTCAGTATCATGTTCCTTACTTTCTTCAGCTATTATTCTACTCATTAAAGAGTTTACACACCAGCGTCGGTTTATGGTTTTTCCCACTGTTGTCTAAATGTCAAGAAGTCTTTTCAAATCTCTAGTTTCTTCTTAGTGTTCTGACCGATCTTTACAAAAGTGTAGTTTGAAGTGTCTCCACACATCCTCTCATTTCCACGTACCAATTCTTTGTTGACTGTACCGAGTGCTCATATAACCATTGGTTTCACCGTTCCAAACATTACCTGTTGCTCATCTGGGTGTGTCACATACTTCTTTTTTATACGGAGACACATAGTAGAAAATATCAATCTTTTTCTGTCCATAAATTCCAAAGTAAATTAAATGGAAAACTTACATTTAATTATCTTTACACCTTTAACTTAGTTTTGAATTTTTTTCTAACCCAACCTTGGGCGTCCTGGGTATTACTAATTTAGACTGGTGTGCCAGTTTTTGAGGTCAGAAATTCTGGAAAGTGTGAAGTACATCGTTATTTCCGCCGCTCCCGTGTTCACTCAGACTCGGAGTCGTAGTACTTGTTAGGCTCTTATCAATGGGTAAATAGATTTGTTCAAAATTATCCGTATTTTTAGGATCGAGTGCAAAATTCTGAAAAACAAAAACAAAAATATAAAGATGTACGTTCTACAAAAGCGATTGCACAAACACTAGGCATGATGTATAGCCATGATACATCTATAAGTATATATATACATGCGGAAACATAATCAACAATAATGATGAACGGACACACTTTAAAGAAGTGTGTCCGTTCATAATGATATAAATAAAATATACCTCTCACACTTTAAATAAAATATACCTCTCACACTTTATTCTCGAAAGGGTTGCGAAAGGGTTGCAAAAGGACTGATGTTGGTTGCGTGTGAGAGGTGAATTGGAGATGGGAACAGACTGCTACATATTGTTCCCATGTTCCTCTGACCATAGCAGCACTTCTTTCTCATTCTGCAGGGCAGCTCAACCGGGGGTCACCGAGGGCCGCAAGCCCTCAGTCTTCAAGCTGATTCTCACGCTGGCAACTTATCTCCAATTGAAACTGCTACTCGAACTCCAACTGCAACTCAAACTGAACTGAATCAAACTAACCCAAGCCGTATGTGTTATATAATTGTTTGACACCCACCTGCTTCCTATGGGAATACGTGTCTGCACCGAATTCAACCACGCCCACAAGTCAAGGTGATATTGCGATATATTCCGCCGGATGCAACTGTTTCTTGATTGACGACTCGGTCGAGGGTCAATATATTACAAGCATATAATGACTCTAGACAAGTTGACATGGCGTTAAAATCAATCTATATATCAACCAATTGTGGGGTGTAAGATGCCTGAAAAGAAAGGCTGCAAAGTAATCAAATCAAGAGCCGAACAGTTTATTCATTTGCGATTTAATATCTTCAATCGTTGTAATCATTCAATATTTTCATGGGAATACTTTTTGAACATGGGTTTGTTTGACTTGAACTCTCCTTCGTTCATCAATTCCTTATGTCTACGATATTCTTCATTTGATTCGGACAGATTATTAGAAGCTGAGGAGCACTGGCAAACATAAATCTCAATAAATAAAAATCTTGAATTTTAAAAAGAAAATATCAACACTTTATTTTATAACGAAAATCAGCGTTTTCTATCATGCAGAGTAGATAAATTCTCAATTAGAAATTTTTGAATGGAGTTAAAAATAGATAACATATCAGTGGATATAATATAAGGAACTTGATAGTTAAATCATTTCGATCCATATATTTCACTTGTTTTTGTGGTGGTCGTTGGTGTTTTCAGAGTTTCTTTGATCATTGTAATTGACTTGTCTTTAACGTTGTTATATCCAGAATACCTCGCCTGATTTCCAGATGAAAGGAAATGTTTTTTATTTGATTATGTGTAGCCAGTCTTTGGGTTGCCTACAGGTTGGATCGTTCTTTTAATTATGGGTACTTAAATGGCACATTAGAATCGAATTAGTGAAAATATTCATTATTCCGAATGTATCTATGTTTTAGAGTGGTTTCTTTTCTCATCTTGATCATTTTCTAAAAAAAAACATTCCTTCAATTGTCAACATCCATAATTACACACACACACACACACACACACACACACACACACACACACACACACATATATATATATATATATATACTACTTACTAAAAAATCAGAAAAAAACTTGTAGTAGGAAAATATTTGTATTTAATATTGATTTTTTTCTCCCCTGACAATCGTGTAATTAAGTGGTCAGTAGACAGCTGGATGTGTGAGATCATATTTTGTGACACTGTATCTGGAAATCTGATTCGAATGCCTGTTTAACCATTGAGAACAGATGTTAAATGTATGATATTGGTGACGTCACTGAAAATGGCACTGCACAACGGGCGTCGACACCAAAGCTATTTTACCGAGAGAGGCACCGAGAATATTGTTCAGAAAAAAAAAAAGTGATAATCAGCAAATACTCTGATCCTTAAAGGAACAGACCAACCTAATAGAGCTATTTAATTATAAATCACATTGAATGGATTTTAAAGCTCACCTGAGCGCTCTAAAAAATTAACGTTGCATGAACGACCTCAGTTTCCGAAGATCACTGACTGTGTTTGATTTTTCTTGTGTGAGTTACGATCAAAATTCCGTGAATGTTAAAGTAAAAGAAAAAAGAGTTGAATTTAGTGATGTCACTTTATATATATATATATATATATATATATATATATATATATGTAAGAATGCTTTTCTTCCAGACAGCCGCCATGTCGATACTGCTATATGGAAGCATTACTTGGACGCTACCAAAACGGCTGGAGAAGAAGCTAGACGGCAATTACACAAGAATATTGCGAGCAATATTGAACGAGTCCTGGCAGCAACACCCAACAAGGCACCGACTATACGGCCACTAGCCTCCCATCAGGAAAACTATCCAAGCTAGACGAACCAGACATGCAGGAAACTGCTGGAGAAACAAGGACGAGCTCATAAGTGATGTACTCATATGGACCCCCGCATATGGCCAAGCAAAAGCAGGACGACCAGCTCGAACATACATACAGCAGCTATGTGAGGATACGGGATGTAGCCCTGAAGATCGGCCAGTGGCGATGAATGATAGGGAGAAGTGGTGAGAGAGGGTCAGGGATATCCGTGCCAGCGGCACGACATGATGATGATGATGATGATGTATAAGAAGAGAAAACACAAAATTAACGGAACTTGCTGACTATGAGTATTTTGAATATGAATCACAATCATCAAATGAAAATGAGAATATCCCTTTGCATTCTCCCATGTTAGTCATGATATATATATATATATATATATATATATGATCAGTTTATGTAAAGTCTATATAGATTTCTCTGACTTTGCATGCGTTCATATTTAACACTACTTAGTGTATTTAGCACTATCATATTTAGCTTATGTAATTCGGTTGGTGTTTTTTTTTACTTACTTTTGGCTTGATATGTGCTATTGATTGATTATTTTCAAGTAGTACGTATGACTTCAGACTTTTCTTTTTATGTTATTTTTCCCAGATACCAGTTTGTGTAATTTTTTTAAATTTGAAAATGATTCTATCAGTCTTTTCCACACCATCAGAATAATAGAATAGTTTATGAAAAATTAATTTGTCATATATATATATATATATATATATATATATATAAAGTGGATCTTTATTTTGAAGCACCTTTGGGTAGATGATAGTCATGAGGAAAATTGAATGTTTTCAATAATACCAATATTATCCTTATATATCTGAAAATTATAAGACTTCATGGGAATATAACATACACCTTTTAAATAACAAATAAGTATGAATTTCACAGTGATATAAAAATAAGCAAATGAAGACGCCTAATGCTAAATAAATATATAGAAAATTAAATTTTGAAAAAGTCATCGGTGCTTAGAAACTATTTTTTGCAAATGCGATCATCTGATTCCCACTTGGTGACCATCCATTTATTTAATGTTGTGTAAAAAATGTAAACTAATTTTGGAAGCATTATTGTTTATGTGGCGTGGTTGGTTACATGAGTTTATTTTATGAATTATGTGTTTTGTAAATTTGTCCGCTATAGTAAATAGTTTTATAACGATTTTATTTATTTCATTTATGCTATTATTTATTTCATTTATGCAATTATTATTATGCAAGTTAGCTGGTAGATTTTTACCGGAGTCTGAGTGAGAACACTTACCATCAGGTCTTTATGATTTTCTCAGTATTCTTGCCCTTCGCAACAATGATTGTGTCTGAATAGACTCTATTATTTCTCTAATTTCAAATTCTTCTATTTTTTTTCTGGTTCTTGAAAACAGTTCTACAACTTCTAACTTCGTCAACAGTTTCTTTAGGTCTCTGGCTAAATTCAATTAGTTGTTTGCTTCATCACTTTTTTGTATTCACTCTGTAGCCCACCTGAAGTAGTGCATATAGTCTGTCAACATCGTCTCTGGGATGTAATGCCTTGTGCATAGTCATTAGTTTTGTATTCTTTGGTCCATTTGTGTAAGTTCATTTTTTGTCCAATTGAGAAAGGGTCCCGAGTATCTAACGAGTGGTACAGACCAGGTATTTATTCAATCATAAGGTTTCTGCAAGAGAGTTGTTTCTCTAGTAGTTTCCTAGTTCTCCTGAGATATTCTTTTTTGATTTTATCTTTCATTTGCACTAGTTTGATGGTGTCAGCCTCCAAGTTTCCCAAGTATTTGTAGGCGTCGTTTTCTCCAAGCATCCTAATCCTGTCTTGAATTGGTAGTTCTATTCTGTCAGTCGTATGTCGTTTGCCTCATTTCATTACAAGCATGGCACATTTTTCTATGCCAAATTCCATCCATATATCTTGACTGTATATTCTAACCACGTGTTTTAGGATTTCCTGTTCTTTTACATTTTTTGAAAATAGTTGGATGTCATCCATGTATATTACGTGATTGATCTTTTCTTGCGATCTATTAATTTTGTATCCGGCGGTGCATTTTCAGAGAATGCGGTTTAGAGGCATCATGAGAAATATGAATAATAAGGGTGATAGTGCATCTCCTTGGAAAATACCTCTTTGGATGTTTGTTTCTGCCAAGATTTTTCTTTCTGTTGTCAATTCAACTCTCAAAGTCTTCATGGTTTTCTTGATGAAGTTTATGACTTTATGTTATATTTTGTACATTTTAAGACATTTCATTATCCAGCTTTGTGGAACCATATCATATGCATTTTTTGTATTCAATCCAGACCAAAGCTAAGTTTTTTCGTTTGGTCTTCCAATTACTTAGGATGAATTGATATATGTAGAGTAAATCTGCTGTGACTCTGGATCCTTTGCTGCATCTTTTCTGTTCTTCAGGGCACAAACCGCGGCTTGATAGCGAGTAGTAGATCTCTTTCCTTATTTGTGCCGTTAATGCTTTGCATATCGCCGGTAAGCAAGTTATGGGTCTATAATTGTTTGGAGCCGTTCCTTTTTTTGGGGTCTTTTGCGATTAATGTAGTCTTTCCTTTGGTAATCCACTCAGGTATTTGTGCATCTTGTATGCATATGTTCATATCTAGTGCTAGTCCGTCGTGAATGGAGGTGAATTTCTTGAACCAGAATCAATGTTTTCAATCAAGACCTGGCGTTTTCCAGTTTGATATCTTTTTTAGAGTCTTTTTGAGTAGTTTGATGTGTATTTCTCCTTTCGGGCCTCCTTTGAGTCCTTCTACCTCTCTCGTCATATTATTTATCCATTCAGCTTTTTCGTTGTGCTTTTTTCGTTGCCATATTTTCGTCCAAAAACGTTCTATTTCTTTGGCGTCCGCTTCTTGGTATGTTTTTGTGTCATGCCTTCCCAGTTGTTGGTTAAATTTTCTTTCGTTGTTTTTAATATCCTGTTTTTTTTTTGTTTTTTTTTTGTATTGCTTTACCCTTTGTCGATGTCTCTTTAATCTCCCTTCTTTCACCAGAACTTTCTGGATTATTTCCTCAAGATTTACTGTTATTTTTTCTTGTGTTCTCTTTTCAATTCTGTTTCCACATATTCGAGAATGTTTTTGTTTTACCATTTTGGCCTGTTTTCGTAGATTTTTTTATCTGCGTTTCCTGTCGAATTTCCCATCCTGGTTTTGATTGTTTCTTCGGCCTTATTGAGGGGATCCCACTTTTCTCACACACTAATTTCAACCCCGCTTCGATTAGCTCGTTTAATTATCTTATATTATTCGTTGATATGTAAGGTAGAATTTTATTTATCTTGTTCATTTCTTTTGGAAGTATTCTCCATTTATATGTTTCTTAATGATGGTAGTTTTATCTTTTCACAATTCATAATTCAGTTTGCATTTTCTACGATTTGTTCTTGTGATAGTGTTTCTTCAGGGTCACTTGATAGAGTGGCGTTTTCATTTTCTAAAGTTGGCAGTTCATTTCTGGTATGTTGTTTTTAGTTGGTTTCACTTGATGTGACTGGTATTGTATTGTCTTGTTTCTGTGTTTTCTGGTGTATTTCTTGTATTCCAAGACGAGAAATCCATCCAGATGTAACCGAGAACAGTCATAGTGGCTGTCCGTGAACAGCAGGTCACAAAAAAAGGGAAAAAAAAAAAGGAAGTATGTGTTACCCTAAGTTTTAGCTTGGTTAAAGTCCGTTGGCCTGCGACTTGGTTTTACTTCCCGAACTAAAACACCTACTTTTAAGTTTTCTAGTGCCATATTTATGGTTTATATTTACTGTCTTATATCTAAACTAGTTCTAAATTGGCTGATGATATTCTTTTTCATAAAGGTTTCTGATTTTTCGGTGAAATGCATGGCAGAAAATGACTATTGGGAAAGTTGATGGGTAATATTGAGTGTAAAGAGGTAAATTAAAATAAATCATCAGTTATTTCGAGATATATCAGCTGGCAAATAGTTGACCAGATAAGTAATACTCTTCAATCAAAAAACAAAAAATATCACAATAATTCCCCTAAAGATTTTACAAGTAACCGAAAATAAATTTTTTTTGGTTTTAAAAAAGAGGCATTTTCTACTAACCTTGCCCTCAACAACCATTATTATAATGATTATCATTTATTGTAACCGTTTTACAGGTGCTTTTTAGCAAAAGGTTGAATAACAGAAAATCTACCCGGGTTTCCAGAACGCTTTAATTTGTTGCAACTAATCTTAAAGGTGGTTCTGTATAAATGGTCCAATAACTTATGTTGCTTTTATTATTGCTGGTGTTATTGGCGATGGTGGTGGTAGTGTTGTTTACTGTTTTATTTCATTCTGCTGTGATTTCATTTCTTCCTTTTCTATGACTGTTTGGAGGCATGAGATTCCAAATAAATTACCGGGAAAATATTTTCTCGCTCTGTCCATTACTATATATACATAGATATAAATGATTTTAGAGGTAAACAAGCTAACATCTGTTGCGCCATTGTTGCATCATTAATCTATGGTTATATAGCTGATTCTATTTTGAAAATAATAGAGGATTAATTCTGTCAAATCCTCTCACTCTCTTTCACTCTCTTTATATATATATATATATATACATATATATATATATATATATATATATATATATATATATATATATATATATATATGTGTGTGTGTGTGTGTGTGTGTGTGTGTGTTTGTGTGTGAGAGTGTGTGTGTGAATCAAAACAATACATTTAATTTTTATTCTTTATTTTATTCATGATGTATATGCTAGGCTTGTTAACTGAGTTTGGTTTCAGCAAGTATATATGTAATTATTTTTTGGGACACAGAATTCAGTTTTACACACACACACACACACACACACACACACACACACACACACACACACACACACATATATATATATATATATATATATATATATATATATATATATATATATGTATATATATATATATATAAACCTTTCTTCAGTCCAGTAAATAAGGTGTAGGGAACAATTCCGCCAGTAAAATTAATTTTTTTCAAAGACAGTTCGGTATGTATACGAGGATTTATATTTTCGATTAATAGGTTTTTTTTAATAAATATTTACAGCTTTTATTTTTTAAGGAATTTATTATGACAGTCCATATTCTAATAAAAGAAATGAAAAGACATGCGGTGATTTTGGGGATTTAGAAATTGCATCGTTTCTCAGAGTTGCAGGATCATTTTTCAACCAGATACGCAAGGAGTTAATAAAAGAAAATGATAGCATAATATCTGTATCAAAACGATAAAGCATTTCCCAGGTTCCCATTCAACAAGAACACCCTACCTTTAATTATAAAATTAAGTAGAAAATATAAAAACAAGGTCAATCAATGAGGTCAATTTTTAAAATGTTTCAGGTATCCGAAAAGACAATCGGAAGGATTGTTCATGAAGACATCCTTTATAAACCTTACGTAATATAGACAGATCAATTTATTCCAGAAAAATCAAAAGAAAACCCCTTTAACAGTTCCAAATGACTTTTAAACAAACTCAAAAATTCTGTAGAACCAAGAATAGATAGCTGATCATCAGTACGACCATATTACCCCCAACATTTCGCCTCCTAATTTTTAAAATATCAATGCAGAGGACTACTATGTGTGGGACCTTGTTGAGAAGGAGGTTAATGAACATCCCCATAAGACCAAAGACTCTATAAAAGTTGCCATATCTCAAGTAATGTGTGATACGAATTAGGTGCAGTTAATAAGAGCTTATGACCGATTATTACCTCGAATAAAGGCAGTTATTGATGCTTGTTGCAGTTATATTGAATAAAAACAATAAATCGTTTGCTAATTCATATACATGTTATTTGCAGTTAAATACAATTATCTACTTTTTTATATAAGTGTTTTCGTAAACCATAAAATTTGTCCTCAAATACCAACTGTAACCTATATATATATATATATATATATACACACACACACACACACATATATATATATATATATAGACACAGACACACACGCATATATATATATATCTATATATATATATATATATATATATATATATATATATATATATATATATATATATATATACCAACTATATATATATATATATATAGTATTCTTTGGTCTAGTTAAACCGGAGTTGGGAGTAATTCCATCAGGACAAGAAATTATTCATGAATGAATATTTAAATTTTCCTGGTAAAGAGGTCAATGTAACAATAATACAGAACAATAAATTCTTTAAGAAAAACAACGAAACCGGTCACATAGGATTATAAATTTATTTCCATCCTGTTACGCATTTTTGAAATTTCCAAAAACACGAAAAAAAATTAACAAGACTTCTTCAGATCTTTTTGATCAAACTCCTGATGAAGGTTTACTAAAAGTGAAACGTTTTAACGTTGACATTACATCATAAAAATTTCATCACTTTTGAATAACTTCGTTTTCTATTTTCTTTATATATATATGTATATATGTGTGTGTGTGTGTGTGTGTATGTGTGTGTGTTTGCGTGTGTGTGTGCGTATATATATATATAAATATATATATATATATATATATTTATCAGATGCTGTAAAATATATTCAGAAAACATTCTTTTGTAAAGTTGCTCATATAAAAATCTCAGTATAAACATACGACGCATTTGTAGCATTACTTTGTTGCAAATGTTGTTTATAATATAATAGCTATTACAATAGTTTTATGAACAGTGTGCATATTCTATTGAATCTAATAATAAAATATTGCTGTTGGCTATCTCACATCCTACGAGTCACGGAGATGACCTGGATTGGCTTTTACCGTCAATATCTACTGAAACCTTTATGCAAACCTACCTACAATTTTTATACCTGTGGTCAGAATGATCTATGTACATTGCTAGAGCACATGGGAACCATTTTACCACATCTGAATTCCCTTCGACTTTTTTGAATCCCCTCAGGGTATCACTCCCTTTTAACGATTTCTGAATTCTTCGCAGTACAGTTGATGTCCAATTGATAAAATTATCTTTGGATACATTTCGACGCCATTGCATTACTCGAACGATTTTTAGAATCGTTAGAGATCTACTGAGGAATGACAAATTTTCCCGCGAATAATGCTAAAGTTTATATATATATATATATATTCTTTGAATATATTCGCTTTTAATATTAATAGTATCATAATGCATGTATACAAAATGTCATGGTTTGGTTTGACTTCTTTTTATAATGGTATATCAACCTTTGAAGGTTATTTAATACCAAAGCTATCCATCCCGAAGAACAGTAGGGATACTATTAACACATATCTGGGAGGATAAGGAAGGTCATACCTTTCCTAATGGGTATTTGTCAGATTGTGAACAAAATAGAGCGACTGAATTTCGAACTCGCCTACTACAATTCAGCAGTCCATCGCTTTAACCATTACACCACGAGGACACCCCAACAAAGGGTCATATTTAAATATGAACTGCTGGAATACTTACATGCATACATACATATATGTGCAAGAGCAAACTCGGACACATATGTAGATACATATGAAATAATATTGATAAAAAAATTGATAGCAGTGCAGATTAGGCTCTTTAGCCTTTTCATGAAAATCAATGGAGGAGAAGGAATTCTCTGAACATAAACTAGCTATACATCACTAAAAGTTGACTTTGTTTCACACCCCATCACTGGTGGCTAATTTTATCTAACCATACATCTGATCTTTGAAAACGTCAATATGTACATTGATCAACTTCAATTTTGGAACATAATATACTGTAACATATACTGTAAGCTTTCTAGGTCTTGTGTGTCAGACTGTTTTTTCCCTAGGAAAAATGAATATAATGGCTGAACTGTTACATAGCATCAAGGAAGTTTGAACTTCAGTCAACTTTTGGACTAAAACCAATGGGAAATATTAAAAACTTATACACATAAGCTATTCATTAAATAATACCACATATGTTCTTCGAAAAAGAAGGATTTGTTTTTGATAACAATAAAAAGCTTGATATGCCATAAAAAATAAACCATATCACTCACAAACACACATAGATTAATAGATAGATAGATAGATAGATATAAATTATTAAGTTTCAAAAAACATTATCATTAGCAGAAGAACATGTTCATGGATTTGTAAAATATATACGTATATTCTTTCACACACACACAGAGAGAGAGAGAGAGAGAGAGAGACTCACATACACAATCAGATATATGTACCAGTTTGTGTGTATGTGCGTGAGTTTGTGTAAGAGACTATAAGGTATATGAAAATATGTTCTGTGAGATAAATTCTTTAAAGGTCTTCTCCATTCTAAGAAAGAACACGACAAAACGTATATATATATATACACACAGAAATCATACACATAATCACTTATGTGTTTATGCATTTATAAAAAGCAAACAGAAAGAGAGGGATTAATTGATATTAGTTAAGTCGCGCTAAATCTTTGATAACGCATTCTGAACGTCATTTACGGTTTTCCATTATAGAGAAAAATCTCATTGCAACATATGCTTCCAAGTCAGCGGCTGCGTTTGTTTTGACCACGAATATATCAGAATGTACGATAACATTAATCGATAGATTCATTTATCGAAAAGTACTCAGATTAATTCTTCGGAATATTATCTTCAGAAATACCATCCACTTGAATATATATATTAACTGATCTACCCGTCTAGGCACATTGGTATAGTTCATCTAGAATATTTATTGGTCTTGAGCAGTAGTTTCGTTTGGTTATTTAGCACATAAACGTGTGTAGGTTATTTAACGACAAATCCATTTTTATACTCATAATCAGTTCTATTTCAAACAATTCATTTGAGCATGAGTACACAGTTTAATTCTAAAAAACATTTCTATTTCAGGCTATTCAGTTTATTCAAACAGTTCTAATTCAGCCAATTCAGTTAAGTGTAAAAACAGATTATGTTTACACACAATTAAATGTCAAAACAGTTCTATATTAAACAATTCAGTTTAGTATAAGTACAGTTTCAATGTCAAAAACATTTCCATTTCAAACAATTCAGTTTAGCATAAGAACGAAGCTTAAATGTAAGCGCAGTTTAATTGTTAAAAAAATGTCTCTTTCAAGCCATTCGGTTAATTAAACAGTTTTAATTCAAACAATTCAGTTTAGCATACGTATGCAATTAGTTCTATTCAACCTTATCAGGTGCTACCATTTCAGGCCAGAGTTGACCTGGGAGCAATGGCAATGAAGGGGTGCTCTGCATTACCCAACGCTCCAGCATTACTGGAACCTCACCATCAGATTGTTTAGTGTCATATCCAGGATACTCATTTTAGCGGTCTTACCCTCTGATGAGGTGCAGTCGGTGTATGCTAGAACCCCAGCCGATTGGGCAAGTCTTAAGCAATGCTGAACAGTTACCAAATATACATTGTTTAAAGGCACTAATATTTTTTTTATAAAGTATATCGGATTTCCATGTGTAATTTAATACTTCAGTTCAGCCAGTAGAACCAGCACCCTTGTCAATTGGAGTTAGCGTAACTGACAAAGACAAGCCAAAATCTCAGGCAGCACGGGAGCAAGCCTGCTTGCAGTAATAAAGGCATGAACACCCTTTCAGTACCTCGGGGCAGTCTCATGAGACTGAACGTCATTTACGGTTTTTCATTATAGAGAAAAATCTCATGGCCACATATACTTCCAAGTCAGCGATTGGGTTTGGCTTGACCAAGAATATATAAAAAAAAATCAGTCGGAGTTTTTTAAATAAAGCGAAGTAGTTGACTGATGTGAAACTTTAATGGACCTGCCATTGCAGTTGGGTGATATTTGATAAACGAATGAACGACACTTCCGTTCATCGACTAAACACACACACACACACACACACGCACACCACAATTTTGAGACAGGATTTTTAGGAATATAACAGTGAAATAAACGCAAGTGACTCTTTGAAACAATGTTTTTGTCACTACCTCCCTGTCGTCGGAGTTGAGTAAAATCTCTTGAACTCCCCCTACACAATGTTACACAGGACAATGCATTATCCAGCGGTCATAGAAAATTTGACATTAAAGTAAACCATACACATAAACCACTCATTACTTCTTTGAACATTTATTTTATTTTGACTAATTTAGTTTAAAGTCTCTAAATCCTAACTGGTTTTCCTCTGCATCTCAGTGAGTTTGTATATATAATTACTTCTGAAATAAATGCATAGCTGTTAAGTTTGATAAAAGTAAATTTTAACATATTTGACAGCCAGATAATACTAGATACATCACTAGTCCTTTACGCCAAAACACATCGATGGGGCATGTTTATTCATGATTGGTATAGTACATTACAACATTACCGATATTGTATAGAGTGTATGATGTAATTCAGTGTTTCACTGAGTCAAGTATACTCCGATTGTATACGATCTACGTTTAAAAGACACTAGATCTTTGAAACGGCTCACTGATCTTTATTATAGAGTGATCAAAATTTAAATATGATGTTGTGATCTTAACTCTCTAAATGAAATGACTGCATCAATCTACATTAAGGTGTTTTTATTCTTCATCTGACTGAGTTACAGTTTGTGTAGTTCTCTTGTTTTTAACCTGACCATGTTAAACAAAGAAAGATCATACATTTTATACTTTTTGTATAGTTGGTCACAAAGCCTAGGGTACCTTCGGTGCCTACACTTCCTAAGTGGCCACATATTTAAGTATAGGACACATATATTGAAATCTAACTTCAGTGATCTACCTAGTAGTATCAGATTTTCTAATCGGAAATATCCCAGGTCGAGACAACCTTTCAAGTCAAAAGACGAAAATCACATTATACATATCAAGCAAACCACGAGACTACTCGTATCCTATCATCCACCCGACTTCAGAGATTGGGATTCTGCATTTTGGCAATTTCAAAGGAGAGTAAAGATGAAAGAAATGTGCGACAACTCAAACAAACTTAAAGATTAGATCACGCAATGACAAAAGTCTTCCGAAAAAGAATACTTTTAAGCAATTGTTCAAGCGCAATTGCGCGAGCGCACACACACACACACACACACACATATATATATATATATATATATATATATATATATATATATACTGCAAGTTAAATGTAGACAATAAAAAAACCGGATAAAACCTCACAACTTGGAGTTTCACGATGTCAAACAACAAGTGAGTTAGTATTGAACAGGTTTGAATTTGTTAGATTAAAATTAGCAAATATTTAATCTTATTTAAATTCCAAGGATATTATAGCGTTGAGATATGAAATAAGGTGACTCAATCTAGCGTCACTTTTCAAAAGCTTTATTTACATTCATAGTGATATATAGCAGCCAACTTCGAAGTTTGATTTAGGGAATTCCTGGAATCCGGAAGACTCATTATATGTTTATTTTCTTCTAAGTTCCCTTTGCTATTTCTCAAACCCTCCTAACGAGTTTAAAATTAATCTAATATGGTCTACATTTCTGATAGACCACTTAACATTTGGTTCATTCATAGTCGTTGTCTTATATTCACAAATAAACTATTTACAACTCGTTCATTCCTGAAAGGAGCCTTTACATGATGGTTTCGTTTAGACGAGTATAATCCTTGCACATCGCAGAACCTGATTTATATATTGTCAGCATTTTCGTAAATACACAATTGTAATTGAAATCGCACACACACACACACACACACACACACACACACACACACACACACACACACACAGATATATATATATATATATATATATATATATATATATATATATATATATACTTGGTGTCAAAATTCGCTGAATATTTTAATCAATGGGAAATAACAAGCAATAAAAAAACGGTGAACCATTTCATGGCTTTCTTTTGCTAGTGAAGTTTACAATTCGCCTAATCATCTTTATTTCGTTATACATTCCGGCAATATATATTTCTATAACTAAAATTATCCTATACAAAGAAGAACTTTAATAACAAGTATCAGTTCTTTTACAACTATATATAATTTACCAAAATAGCAACCAGTATCATAAGGAATCTAATAAAAGTAATGGTTGACGAAACTAAATACAAACATAATGCTGGACGGAGAAATCAAAGAAAAGACAGAAAAAACGTAAAGGGCAATGACAATAATACAAGAACTACAAGTTGCAATGTACTTCACCAGGCAATTTTCTCTTCTCTTAGCAGAATTTGCACAATTTCGAAGACTATGGCGTTTTGTATGACCATACACAAAAGATTAAAGAGGAAAATGAAGCTGTTGATGTGGACGGATTCAGGAATAATTTCTGCTTTGACTGCAAGATAAAAAGTTGGGAATGCGAACAATAGAGCATGAAACAAGAATTCGAAGTAACTTTTTTAAGAATCACATTTATAGACTGGTATATTATTACATTACGTTTTCATATTTTCCTTTCTAATTAAATTGTCTGGTTGTTTTAAACCATCACGGGAATGTTTCCATTCGGGCATCATTCTTAAGATACCATGACTTACCGATTAAAGTAATTTTCAATCGACTTCGAAACTTCTTAAATTCTAGTGTCTGCATTTGGGTTTAATCAGATCAGCACAATAATCTAAAGAAGCTAAAACATTAAATTCTAGTTATAAGTAGCTTCCTCGTTTTTATTTTCACATTTATTGCATAGATTCTATAAATAGGATGCAAATCAATAAAAATCTTAATGGCCACTGAGACAAAGATAATTCTTACTACTACTAATACTACAAATAATAATAATAATAATAATAATAATACCATATAAACAAATGACATATGCTCAACCTTCAATTCCTCCTGGAGAATTAGACACACGAATTTGTACCTGATTTAAGATACAAATTGATCAGCTAATCTTATCCAGACTAGAAAACCTAGAGATATTCAACAAAAATGAGAACCTACAAATAGTGAACTTTGCCGTCACGGCCAACCACGGCGTAAAATTGAAAGAAAGAAAAAAAAGACTTGATCAATCTATGGGAGATGGAAGTGACAATGATACCAGTTGTTATCGGTGCTCTTAGTATAGTCAGCAAAGGATTGTAAAGCGATGGGAGGACTTGTAATTAAGAGGACAAGTGGAGACCATCAAACTACAGCTTTATTAGGAACGGTCCGAATACTGAGAAGTATCCTGGAAACTTGAGGAAACAGACTGTCACTCGATCTCCTATGTAAGGCCATCAGCTAACGCCAGTGTGAGAAAATTTTAACTACAAAAAAGGAGTAAAATGGGAAAGAACTGGAAACCCTAATACTCAGAGTTAGAATATACAGTCAAGACATAGGGATGGGATTTGGTATTAAAATGTGCTCTACTCGTCATGAAAAGTGGCAAACGACATCTAACAGACGGATAGAACGACCAAATCAATACAAGATCAGAACGCTCGCAGAAAACGAGACCTACAAATACTTAGGAATCTTGGAGACTGACACCATCAAACAAGTCGAAATGAAAAACAAAATACAAAAAGAATATCTCAGAAGAACTAGAAAACTACTCAAGACAAAGTTCTCCTACAGAAACCATATAAAAAGAATTAATACTTGGGCTGTGCCCCTCGATAGATACTCGGGACACTTTCTCAAGTGGACCAGAGATGAACTTAGACAAATGAACCAAAGAACTAGAAAACTAATGACCATGCACAAGGCGTTACATCCCAGAGACGACGTAGACAGACTATATGTACCAAGAAAAGAGGGAGGAAGACGACTTGCCAGCATCGAAGACAGCGTTGACGCATCCATACAACGACTAGAAGACTACATAGAAAAACACGATGATGACTGATTACGGCGATCAGAAACAATACTGACAACACGATAGATAACAGGATGACAAAAACTAGTAAACAAAAATGGGAAGGAAAACAACACTATGGGCGTTTTAAACGATTAATAAACAACATCCCACACGACAATAACTTTAAAAGAGAAAGAGAATATCTGCCAATAGCAGAAAAAGATAGCGTCATAAGAACCAATCATATCAAGGCGAGGATAGATAAGTTGCAATAAAATAGCAAATGTAGACTATGCGGTAACAGAGATGGAACGATGAATCACATAATAAGCGAATGCAGAAAACTGGCACAGAAGGAGTACAAGGCTAGACACGACTGGGTAGGCAAGGTTATCCACCGGGAAATGTGCAAGAATTTTAAATTTGACCATGCCAACAAATGGTATATGCACAACCCAACACCTGTCCTAGAAAATTATACACACCAAGTCCTATGGGACTTTCATATACAAACGGATCACCTAATCTCGGCCAGAAGACCAGACCTTATAATAATCAACAGAAAAAAGAAAATCTGCCAAACTGTCGACTTTGCTGTCTCGACTGACCACAGAATAAAACTGAAAGAATGTGAAAACAGAGATAAGTATCTTGCTAGAGAATTGAAAAAACTATGGAACATGAAGGTGACAATTATAGAAATTGTGTGGTGATTTTGGCACGGTAACTAAAGGATTATTAAAGGGCTTGGAGGATTTGGAAGTTGGTGGCAGAGTGGAGACCATCCAAACCACAGCATTATTGAAAACGGCCAGAATACTGAGAAGAGTCCTGGAGACGTGAGGGGACTTGCTGTCACTCGATCTCCAGTGAAAGCTTACGCTCATGTGAAAAACTCTAATCAATAATAATTATAATAATAATAATTGAGATAATACTCAATTGAAGAACCCCAAAAAATGGACGAGACAACAAGAAAACTAATAACCATGCATAAGGCCTTGCATGACTTTGACAGACTCTATGTGTCAAGAACAAAGGGAGGAAGGGGGCATGTAAGACAGCGTTGACGCATACATAAAATGACACGAAGACCACATAGAAGAGTCTGGAGGAAGACTGATTACAACCACCACAAACAAAACTAACGGGATGAGGATCAGGAGGACGACAATAACCAGAAAACAAAAGTGGCAAGAAAATAAATCTTTGAATTTTTTTTAAGTGACATACAAGCGACATCTCACACGAGAAAACATAGATGTGGCTAAGAAAAGGAAACATTAAGAGAGAAACTGAATCTTGTCCAATAGGAGCACAAAACAACGCCATAAAGACCAATCATATAAAAGCGAGAATACATAAGACGAAAAAATGCAGATGTTGGTTATGTGGTGATAGAAACGAAACGCTCAATCACATAATAAGCGAATGCAACAATTTACCTGAGAAAGAGTATAAGACTAGGAAGTTTGCAAGGAGTTAAATCTTGACCATACGAAGAAATGGTATATGCAGAACACAGAATCTGTCCTGGAGAATAAGACACACAAACTCTTCTGAGATTTTATCGCCAAATCTCGACCAGACGACCATACCTTGTAACATATTAGTCAATAAGTCCCGGATCTAACTAAAATGAACATCTTTTAGACAAAAAATCGACTTTAGTCGTCACCACAGTCTTCTTCTAGGTTGATTCAGTGATTTAACACTTCTCTAACTATTCAAACTTTTTTTTTGTCGAAAGATTTGTCTTTGGCCTCAAAATACGACTCAATTTCAAATATTACTTTTTCATTGGAGCCAAATCTCCTTCGTTAGAGCATTCTATTGACGTCTGGCAAAAGCCAGTCGTTGCTAGGGTCCAGATCTGGAGAATACGGAGAGTGCGGAAGCAATTTAAAGTGCAATCCTTGTAGTTTTGCCATTGTTGCAATGAACTTGTGACACGGTGCACAATCTTTCTGACATATCACTTTTTTCTTCTTCATTTGTGGCCGCTTTTTGTCGGTTTCTTCCTTCATACGTAACAATAATACTATATATAATATTCGCTATTTATGTTTCTTCTTTTTCAAGGTAATTGATGAACCAAATTCCTTGCTCAACCCAAAATACGGAGGTCAAAATCTTGCCTACCTATGTTTGCGCCTTTTGTCTCTTTGGACAGCTTTTACCTGCTTCTGTCCACTCATCTGATTCTCGATTTTACTCCGGGGGGTAGTGTTGGATCCATGTTTAATCCATTGTCACATGTTTACGCGAAAATTCCTTTTTGTTGCGTTGAAAAAGTTGCAAACAACGCTCTGAATGATCGATGCGTTGTTGTTCTTGACGTGCCACCCACTAGGTACACAGCTTTTTTATTGACAAATGTTCATGCAAAAAAGTGAATGCACTACCTTCTGATATCTTTTACCCCTCGACTGGCTAACGCAATTTCAATTTACAATCGGCCAAAATGATTTTGTGGATTTTTTTTTGTTGTTTTTTCCAGGAAAAATGCCGAATTTGGATGACCTGAACGTTCTGTAACATTTGTATTTGTGCATCCATGTTTAAAGTCAGCATCCCATCTGTTAACCGTTGTTTCCGACAGATTAGAGTCCGAATCTCACTCCTCAAGTCATTGCTTGGCTTGAACAGTATTTTTCCCATCGGAAAGCAATGCTTTATCAACACAGTATATTGAGATTTTTCCATTGTTTTGAAAATTTGCGACAGTAGCTTCACTTAAATAACTAATTTGTAAACAAATAATTCGATTGAGCTCAATTTTGAAGACCAGTTCTTTATAAAGATCATATAGTGACTCAAGGAGACTTGATGTCCCTCAAACTACAATGAAAACTATCAGCTCACGCTCATATGAAAAACTCTCAAAGAGTAAAATAATTTTAAACCAAAGACTGCAGTAGAAATCTAATTGAATGAGTAAACACCTGGTCAGTCGCATTTGCAAGATTCTCTGGACACTACATAAACTGGACACCAAAGGAAGTCAGAAATTTGAACAAGAAAACTTATGTCAGTGTACAATACCTTTCACAAAACAGATAACATAGATTCTATGTAACAAGAAAAGAAGGAAGGGGGCATACACCATCATTTGGAATTATTTTGAGGCTGCATTTCACGGCCTTGAAAATATATAAACATCAGTGAAGTAAACGGATTACAGGTCCCTCTAACAACAATAACAGTGCACACATGAGCGCTCGAGCGCATAAACATACATACATGCAGACAGACAGAGAGACACACACATGTATTTATTAGATTATTTAAAGACCACATAATTTTCATTTTTATAATCTTATGCTTTTCCTAGCTTTTTTGCATTTTTTGTACCTGGTTCCAACTGACAGAGGATATGACCCAGGTTCTGATCCCAAGTGATTAAAATCTATCGTCGTCAAGGAAACTATTGATCTATCTATCTTTTAGCCATGATTTTTATTTATTAATTTTTTTAAATTTCTTTTTTACTTTAAGAGTGATATTTGTTTTCTAGGAAATTTAGTTTACAAATTTATGTGTGAATTTAGGAGTGCCTCCAAAAAAAACATTCGAATCCCTAAAGGCTTTCTTGGCTACACAAAGACCCATCCTCTAACGTCGTTTTACAAACCAACTCTCTGATTCCAGCGCCATAAAAATAAACAACGTATAACTACAACACGTTGTAATAAGGCATGTAAGTTAACGTATTCTGAAATATGAAAAATAAAACGAAAATAATATGCTAAATAAACAGAATAAAAGCCTGCAAATCCTCGAAGCCATGATTATTAAAAATAATGAGGAAACAAAATAAAAATAGCATTCAACATCGGAAGGAACATATCAAACATCTTAAACGAGTAAATTAGAAAGCGAAACACAACCATCAATAATAATAAACGTTTCCAACAAAATAAATATCGCACCCGAATGAAACGAAGGCACACAGCACCTTCACAATAATTTACTAAATAATATCCCTGATGATGATCTACCAATATGGTTAAAAGTACTCGGAAGCTGGATTTGAGACAACGACTCTATTAATTGGGCCCTGATACATAGAAACTACCAAGAAATCTATAGAAAAATATTATGACATTTAAAAAATAGAAAATTATGATTTTCTTTGACTAAATTTTCATATGAATTAACTTACAGTGATATATATATATATATATATATATATATAAAAGATGTTTATGGTTGTTACTAATTCACTTGGTGAGTTAATGGAGGTCCAAATTGCAGTATTGTTAAATAGCGCTATATATCAATGATCCTATTTACCAACCCCTCCGCTCGGGCAGGATATGACACAATGTCGATTTTTAAGCGGAGTTTAACAGGTTTGAATTCAGAGTTTTCCTTCTCCTAGACTAGTTGCCTCACCAAGGCTGAAGAACCTAGTCTGTCCTACTATTTACCCATAGCTGGAGGGAGAATAATTGGATCCATACCATTCCCAAGGGTATTAGTGCTATGTGAAATGCAATCATTCTCGTCCAGAATTTGAACCTGTGTCGCTGTGTCCATTTCCTACGACGATAACCATTACACCACGGGCACCTCCAAATATATATATATATATATCAATGATAGAGCACACACACACACACACACACACACACACACACACACACAAACACTGTTACTGATCTATATCAAATGCATGGATGGTTATCTGCAACCACGTGTTTCATGCCGTCTTTACACGGCAATAATCCGGCAGAAAATGAAAAAAATTGGAAAAATCGTAAAAATAGAAAATATACAGGTAAGAAACTTTTTATTTGAGAATTGTGTTGTTACTCATACATTCATGAGACAACCTCATATCTGCCACACGCGTATATCATCATACATAGACACACTAACAATCACATATAGGACCGCACACAACAATAGGAAAATATCATCCACACACACACACACACACACACACACACACATACACACAAGGCTAATGAGAAAATTCTAACGTAGAATTTATTTTGATTCTATTATTCAGATTTTTTTTCGATTTCTCCAACATTTGTCTTTTTCGACCTGATGAGTGCCGTGTAAAGATGGCCCGATATGTATATTAAATATATATTTATACATTATCACATTATGTATTAGCTCTATCACAGATTTTAATCACTCTCCAACTTATACCACATTTAGTCTACCACTAATCCAATAACTGAGATAGTGAAAATCATAGAATGTTATAATATATAAACATTATATATATATATATATATATATATATATATATATATCACTTTCCAACAAATTTGTCATTTTTAAATTTTTTCCTGAATAATTCCTCCTTTTTAAAACGTCCATATATTTTTGGACACAGGTGTTTCAGTAGCATAGTCACCGATGACTACAATGTTGTTGATGGCTACTCGTCGAATGGGGATGAAAAACTACTCGTATTAAGCTTTCAGAAGTTGTAGCAATATTTCTTATATTAAGTCTCCAAGCTTATAGAAATAGATAATTTCTTATTGACAACAACTCATGGTGTAAACTTATTCGTTCGCGTTTAAATCAACGCTGATCGTATTTTCGATTCGCGCCTTCTTTTACATTCTTACGAAAGTTTGTCCCGTCGAAACTAAAAGACAAAAAATAGAGGCGTATATGCGAACTTCTTAGTCTTATATTGGCTTTCACAAAACACACCTCGACCATTTCAACCTCGAGTGGTTGACATCGGACGGTCAGCATCTGTTAACATTTAGATGGCCATTGCAGGTGAACATGGTCAGATCTGGTCCAGAAATATTATCAAAACTATCCTATTAGAAGAGATGTTGAACTTCGTCATCTCCTCTCTCTTACGGTTGTTGGCTTTTTGATAACTTAACAATACAATCTTCGTAATCAACGCTTAACGTTTTACTTATCTAAAGCTTTTAATTTTATTCATAAAAAGTGATGATGAATGCATTAAGTCAAATATCATCATTATCAAGTTGCGCTGAGTGCACGTATTTCCCTGACTCTTTCTGCTCATCTGTTCCTATCATCCTTCGAGATCGGCACCTCTTCCAATCTAAATCATGTGTCAACAGAGAAGCGGTGTAAATAAGTTCTTGCTAGCCGGCCAACAATGGTACGTTCGTGTGTAAGAGTCCATTGAAATCTATCACTCATGAGATTGTCCTTGCTACTCCAGCAGTGCCCTACATTATCTTGTTCGTCCTACTTGGATGGTTTTAGAGATATGAAGAAAGCTGCCGTATATCTGTTGTTCGATGGCTTGTAAATTCTAGAATTGTTTCAAAATATCGCATTGCATTCTTTCATAGTTTCCATATAGCTTTTTTTAGATAACAGTATTTCCTCTTAACTATGGCTGCGCCTATACTATTGTATGGATGCACTACAAGGACGTTCTAAAATAATCAAATATAGTTTTTAAAATGATATCTGAAGCACCATTTTTCTGCGATTCTGTTAAAAAAAAATCTGTCAAATTTGCCATTTGATGTCAAAACAAAGACTTACTGGCAAATTGCATCAAGTTTTTTTTGTTTTCTTGCTTGTTTTTAATGCAGAAATTTTTAAACGTATTTCCATCACGCATTTTAGTCTCGTAATAATAGAATTTTTTTCTCCATTTAGCTATGACAGACAGATAATGTGTTTGAACAGAATCCGACAAACGAGAGCAGCTGCGTTTTGTGGCCGCTGACGTCATGAAAGTCACTCGTATTGTAAAATGTAACAAGCTGCTAACTTCAATTAGAACGCTGACATCCCGTGAAGAGCTGATTGACAGCTCATTTGCCGGCACCGTGTTTCGAAGAAAAACCAGCTTAGCGAAGGACTGATTCGCTCTTCTTAACATGTTTTCCCCTGATTATATGACTGTCTCAATATAAGTGAATTGTAATGCGGGAATATTCGGTAAAATACACTCATGGTACTAAGAAATATTGTGCTTCGGAGGAAAGAAATAATTAAAATAAACAAGAATGTTATATCCGAAAAACGAAAACAAAATCGAAACGAAACTCTTCTTTTAAGGAAAAAGCCAGGGAACGTTTTAAATTTTTGACCACACATTCCTACCTTCCATCTCATTTATTTAATTCAACATTCCTATATAGAATTCACACTGTCTTTTCGGCATAAAATATGTTGTATCCCCTGCAGAAGTGTAGACTCAATCTAAAATAGATGTCCTTGCTATAACATGAAATAAAATCTGGTGGTAGGGTTCCATTTCTGAAATTATAAGAGTATGGAGTACACATAATTTGCCATTATCCCTAGGTTAACGATGACCTGGATTCTTTATACTTTTTCGAGTCTTATCATTTGTTCAAATATATATATTTGCAAATTTTCATATTAGATTGGAATACTTGATATCATATAACGTTACGCACAAAATGTACCCTTAAAAAACTACACAAAAATGTATATATAAGCGTAAAATGTACGCATTTCCATAATTTCAGGGAAAAATAAACTCAAACAGATTGTCATGTCGGTAAAATCAGTCAGTCGGTCAACCATTATTTTATATATTAGTCTGCTAAACTTGCGAATTTTCACAGATATAAACTTATGTATTTTTCACTTATGTATGTCGGTTGGTTTTTGGGCTTATCAACCTTTGTAGGTTATTTAACGCCAAATCCGCTAATATCGGAGTCTGTCGGTTGATGAAATCGATCGTGTGTGTGTGTGTGTGTGTGTGTGTGTGTGTGTGTGTGTGTGTGTGTGTGTGTGTGATAAATATCTATGTTTTCTGGTAATACTGATTTGCTGGACAAAATCACTTCATTCAGATCCATTTGACATCATTGAAACCATCAAGAAACAAGGTGCAAAATATTTTGAATTTTACCTGTGAATAGCAACATTCTTTAAAGTATTTAGCGTAGCAGTCGTGTCTGAAAATCCAAGAACACTATCTGCTTCACGGTAGCTACATTTAGCGTCCATCACTTGTAGCATGAATGTAACATTTGATTAGAAATATCCGGTGAAAAATATATTTTAAATTTGATGTAAACTTTATTGAATTAGCACAATAATTATTTATACATTTACAGCAATTGAATAATGCAGTTTATCGACGAAGATCCGCCAACACAGAGTGTAAGAAATATATTTCCAGAGTTGAAAGTAACAGTAATCATTTTGATATATTTGCTATGTCATATGATTCACAGCGTTCAGTATAGAATCCTCCTGACAGGATTTCCATTTGAAAAGCAGTTTCTGCTTGTTTCTTTGATTTTTTTCCACTCTTAAAATAATACTCATAATTTTTGACGGAGAAGATTAATGTAATAAATAGTTCGTTATCATAAGCCATTTTTCAAATAATAGTAATATTTCTTTCAATAATTCAGATATGGAAATCATTTCGTCCATTTATTGATAAGTACACAAGAGGGCGATAAAAATGTTTTAATGTCAACTTTCTACAACTTCCGATTTCGATAAAGCTAATCCTACGAAACACTAGGCGATTGTTACAAGTTTTCAATCTTAAAGTCACATACATATGAATAGATTTTCTTTCAATAACATTTAAAATTGATTAATCCACGATGTAGAAAATACTCAAATTGATTCTCTCAAATTCAATAAAAGGCAGATGTGAATAAATGGAATTATGGGAATTCCAAGAAAACCTCAATAAAGAATAGTTGATATCTTATATAATGTCATTCTTTATAATGAACTCGTTCCAACAAAGAAAATAATAGTTTCTTGTACGAAATAAGAAAGAAAGAGAAAAATCTTAAACTTTAAAGTTTTATTGAAAGAGCTTGAATTGTATGGCACAAGTGCAGATGTTTCAAGTGCAGAGTTAGAAACGAGTTCATAATAAATATTCACACTTGATTTGCTCATTACACGTTATCTCACATGAATCGCTGTATTATAAAATGTGCAGATCTTAGGTTTAACAGAAATGTGACACAATTTTCCAGGTTTCAGCACGCTATTCTGCAATGAATAGTTTACAAGCCTTCTTACTTACCATTGCACAAATCTGTTGTGCTCAATACACCGTAAATTACACTAGCTGCATCTCTGCAGATGTTCAGGGATACCCCAGCGAGTTTCCAGGATATAGAATTCGAGGGCTTTGGGGAATTCGGAATAGCTCTTCATTATCATCACTCCCACGTCCGCTGTGGCTTCCAGTGGTAATACGTGATGAGTTCCTATCAATGGACGCCCGTGGTGTAATGGTTATCGTCCTAGGAAATGGACACAGCGAAACGAGTTCAATTCCAGGACGTGACTGATTGCATTTCACATTGCACTAATACCCTTGGGAAAGGTATGAATCCAATTATTCTCCCTCCAGATATGGGTAAAATAGAAGGGCAGACTAGGTTCTTCAGCCCTGGTGAGGCAACTAGTCTAGTAGAAGGAAAACTCTGAATTCAAACCTGTTAAAACTCCGCTTAAAAAATTGACCTTGTGCCATATCCTGCCCGAGTAGAGGGGTTGCTAAATAGGCCTATCTATGGGTCAAATACATCGGTTTGAAATTTGAATTACATGCTAACAAATTACATATTATATGTTAAATTTTTGGAAATAGAATTGTGTTATCATTTACTTGTGTGTGTTTAAAAAGTGTGTATACAAATTATATATTTAATATAGTTGTAAAAACAAGATTTGGAATTACAACAATGGTTGATGTTGCGTTCTGGTTAGTAAACGCTCGTAGTATTAAATAAAGGACAAACCTTTATATGAGAGGAAATAAAGTTATATTCTCAGGAAAAAGTGTGTACAATAGAACGACTGTTAGTAGACAAGAACATAGGATTAGGGAATACAGAATAAGGGCATAGTCCAACGATAGTATTGGCTTCCGTTATACGAAGCGGCTCTTCACCTTCTCGACTGCCCTGTATTAGTAGCTACTGCTATATATGGCAGATGGACTAGTTCATTGTGTGGAGAAAGGTGGGTGATACCCAACAGTTGCTATACAATAAAGCCAAACCCAATCAAACCAAACCAGCCTCAGAATGTTCAATGAAACTGTTACTATTAACTGAAAAATAAATATTAGATTAGCTTTTGGTTGCTGATATTGTAGAAGTAAGGAATTTTTAGCTGATTTTGTTGAAGGGGGACATATATATATATATATATATATATATATATATATATATATGTGTGTGTGTGTGTGTGTGTGTGTGTGTGTGTGTGTGTGTGTGTGTGGAAAGTTGGATAAATCAAACACTTTAATCAAATTAAGTAGTGTGATACTTTGTTCTTCCCGACAGAGACTATTTTCTGAGTGTTACTATTGAAAAACATGTAAGGAGACTGGAGGGATAGAGTTATGACAGGAACATTGAGGAGAGATTTTCCTTTTCCTTATCATTTGCCTCTTGGGCCTTCCTCACATAAATTATAACCTACACACCACAATATAGGCAATTTTCTCTCACATCATATTATAGCAAATATCTTTTTCATGAAACAAGTCATGTCAAAATCTATAACAAACAAACCCTTCCCTACTTATTTCGTATCAGCTCCCCAGAATCCATCTCCATATTCAAAACCTAAATCATTTAATGAAACCAGATACATTTGACTTTAAATCCCTCACAAATGTTCCCGCTCCAACTATACCCCTCCGAACTCTTCTCTCATCCTTTTGAATAGAAAACCACAGAAAACAGTCACAGGGTGATGTTTCTGAAGATGAAATAAAGCCCAACGAAATATCACACATCTAAATTTGAATCAATTGTTTGATATATCCAACTATCCACATATTTCTATGTTACTATCAGATTCACTAAAAATCTATCTTTTCAATATATATATATATATATATATATATATATATATATATATATATATATATATATATATATATATATATCATAATTTCATCATAATTCTTTTAGTCTCTAAATATAACTATCAACGGGCCAGTAATTTAGTCAGTGGTCCCATTGAAAAAGTTCTTTCGGAAAATCCGGTAATATATATTTTGCTTCGTTGATTAAAATATTTTATCATGTTATGCTAATGTATTTTTTTTCTTTTAGTTACTTTTTATGTTTTCTTCTTTTGTAGTAATTACTGGCCTGGCCTGAGGCTATTTCTCTGCTGTTGTTGATGAAACTAAAATAAAAATGATTTTTTCAGAAAACAATTCATGTGTAAATTCAATTCCAAAGTTTTATCATCCCTGTATAAAACAAGTTAACGTTTTGGGAATTAACATAGGTACAATGGAAAAAATGGCAATTGCGCTTTACTTTAAAATAAAACCTAATTCTCCAGAATAACATGTGGATTTGTGTTTGGAAGTGAAATTATTCCTCCCAAAACCATGAGAAATATTATGTTTCCCACCGATATTTTTTCATTAAAAATCATTAGAATGTATTAATATTTCTACATTGACGGCAGAATTTAAGTCTGAAGAATAAAATACCATTCGGCTGGGATAAAAATGCTATAATTCTTCCTATCTTAATCCATGTCTTCTTCTTCAGTTGGAACAGAAAGGCTTATTCTTTTTTTCACACAGAACACCACAAAACAAGAGACGCAACCATCACTGCGATTTTAGAATCAAAGGTAGCGATTATTAATAACCCCAAAAAGGCAGACTTGTTGCAATGAATCGAAATATTTTTCATATATTTTTCTTTTTGGTTTATCGGATATCTGATTTCCACAAGAGCATATATTTCATATTCACCCTACGGATGATTTAGTTTCTTTGTTTTATGGCATATCAACTTCGGGATTATTTTATTCCAAATCAGTCGTAGTTGAAAATACAGAATTTATACTAATCAAGCTTTAGCTGGAAAGCTAAGGGGGGTTAATATATTTTCCAACGGTACTTGCTGAAATTGAACGAAGAAGAGTTACTGGAGTTTGAATTCGTTTATTTCAAAGCAACAGCACAGCACTTTAACCATTACGCAACTGGGACTCCTTTTGAAAAGATTTTTTTTTTCTTCAAATATTGGTATTTTGAGAAAGAGCCAATATAGGTTAATTGTATCATTAGAAAAAAAAAATTAAGATTATCAACATAAAAGTAATACAGAAATCTGATATGCCATTCAAAAGAACATTGTTATTAATTAATGATTATCTTGAAATAATTAAGGGCATAATTAAAATAGATAGAAATAGATGCATATAAAAGTGCATTCATTTCTGACACGTTGGTAATAAATGTGAATAGAGGAAAATACTTCAAAAATATATGAAACCATAATTAAACTTCATATAGAATACTGTATTCAGTGTCGTGACATGAAATTGGAATGTTACATTGAGATTGTAGGGCATACAAAAATAATGACAATATCATTAAAAAAAAAGAATATATTCATTGGTAGAGATTGTAGAAATTCGGATTAACCACTTTGCTGAAAAGAAAATGAAATGGGATCTAATAAACTTCAAAATAATGAATGGGATTTTTATCTATGTTAGACATTTTTTCAATCTTCAAGTCGAATCGGAAATGTCCTGTCAAGAGAGACTTACAAAAAAATAAGTCTATTAACCAGGGGATTTTTTCCTAATGGAGTTATATATTTTGTGAAGAAGTTGCATAATCAGATCAAAAACAGCATTCGTGTTGAAAAATTTAAGATTAAGTAAGATGATTTCAGAAAAATGGTCAGAAAAATAAGTTAAGAGGGCATTTTGGGGAACTGGCGGATGCATTACTTAAGGGAAATCGATATTTATACGCAGATTGTGTTAATAAGCTATATATGCTGGGCAAAGATTTGTTTCAACATTTGTTTGTGATGCAAGAAAGTAGTAAAATGCGGAGATGCCCAAGGAGACATAACAAACAAACAAATAATAATAATTATAATAATAATTAAGACAATAACAACAGAAACAACAACAACAACAACAACAATAATAATAATAATAATAATAATAATAATAATAATAAGGACTAATAAACAACAGTTTACACCAGAAAACCTGGACTTGGCTAAGAAAAGGAAACCTTAAGAGAGAAATGGAATCTCTTCTAATAGCAGCACAGGACAACGCCATAAAGACCAATCATATCAAACCGAGAATAGATAAGACGCAACAAAACAGTAAATGTAGGATATGCGGTGACAGAGACGAAACGATCATTCACATAATAAGCAAATGGCGCAAATTGGCTCAGAAGGAGTATGAAGCGAGACACGACTGGGTCGGCAAGGTGATCCACTGGGAAATGTGTAAGGAATTTCAATTGGACCATTCAAACAAATGGTATATGCACAACACAGCACCTGTCCTAAAAAATGACTCGCATAAACTCTATTGGGTCTTTAACATAAAAAACGGATCAACTAATCCCGGCCAGAAGACCAAACCTTATAATAATCAACAACAAAAAAAAGAGAGTCTGCAAAATTGAAGACTTTGCTGTCCCGACAGACTACAGAATAAATCGGAAGGAATGTGAAAAGAAGGATAAGTACCTCAATCTTGGTAGGGAATTGAAAAAGCTGTGGAATATGAAAGTAACGATTGTGCCAATTGGGATTGGTAAGTTAGACACAATAAATAAAGGATTATTTAAAGGTCTGGAGGACTTGGAAGTTGGGGGACGGGTAGAGGCTATCCAAATGACAGCATTGCTAAGAACGGCCAAAATCCTGAGACGAGTCTTGGAGACTTGAGGAGACTTGCTGTCACTCAAACTCCTGTGAAAAACCATCAGCTAACACTGATGTGAAAAACTCTAAAGGAGTAAATAATAATAATAATAATAATAATAATAATAATAATAATAATAATAATAATAATAGTGGTAAAATATTAGTACTCGTAGTAGTAGATTTTGCCGATTCAGCGGACCACCGAGTAAAAATAAAAGAAAGGGAAAAGTTAAATGAATATTCATACCTGGTCAGAGAACAAAATAGCTGGAGAACATGAGGGTGCAGGCGATACTAATCACTGTTCGTGTACTTGGAGCGCAGCCATAAGGCTCAGAAAGAGACGGGAAGAATTAGGAATCTGAGAAAGCACTGATAAAATACAAACTTCTGCAATACTTTCATCGGCCAGAATACTGAAAAAAAAAAAACTTGCTGATACTCAGATTCCAGTGAAATTCCACCAGCTAAAGCTGGTTTGAATAAACTTCCAAAAAAACAATGATAATATTATTTGATTTTCTACACTCTATCATATAAAAATAATTTGTCCGTGGTGTAATGGTTATCGTCGCAGGATATGGACACGGCGACACGAGTTCAAATTCTGGACCTGACTGATTGTATTTCTCATAGCACTAATACACTTGGGAAAGGTATAAATCCAATTATTCTCCCTCCAGATATGGGTAAATAGTAGGGCAGACTGATTTCTTCAGCCTTGGTAAGGCAACTAGTCTAGGAGAAGGAAAATTCTGAATTCAAATCTGTTAAACTCCGCTTAGAAAATTGACCTTGTGTCATATCCTGGCCGAGCGGAGGGGTTGGGTAAATAGGATCATATAAAAATAAACCATAATTCATTTGCAACTTATTGGTCTGTATAAGGATAATGAGCAGTAAAATCATCATAATATATCATTTTTTGATATAATTTTTCGTTCTTACGTACTCATACACTTATATCGTATCCACCCGTTTATGAATACATTTTTCGTGAAAAACTATTTGATTTATTGTAATTTAGAGCGTCTAAAAATGGCTAAATCTCGAGAGAGATTGAGATAAAACATTGAATTGATAAATTTGTTGTTTGGTTTCTTCGTGTAAAACCAACATTCGTGTTTTTTTAATGCTAAAGTGAACATTGAAGAACAGTGGTATTACTATTCAAAACATAGCTAAGGGAATTAGAGAGACCGTTATCTTTCACTAGCATATTATAGTAAAAGTGAACATAGGAGCGCGTGTGGAGTTCGAACCCGCTTACTTTGAAACAATATTCCAGCACATTGGTTACTGAGCAAAATGATTTAATAAGTATACAAACTAGTGTAGTAATTTTTTAAGTGTAATTTCTTCGGAATTTTTCATTGATAATGTTTGATTTATTTGAACAACAAAGGACGTTCTTTTTATGAATCATGGAAGAACCGAGGTATGATGAAAAGAATATATATATATATATATATATATATATATAGTCATCCACAGACAGATCTGTTTCGTTCTATCAGAACTCATCAGTGTGACTAGACAGTATCTCCCCTTAGCTGGGATATATATATATATATATATATATATATATATACATGTATATATACATATATATTCTGAATATACGAGAATATGCACAACTGTTTAAGAATGTTTGGTAAATCTAAAACTGCTGAAAATACTAGCTATCAGAACAGAAAAAATTAAATAGAAATCAAAATCAGTACACTTTTTATAATAGTCTCATTACAAAAAAGTCTACTCTCAATTGAGATACAGACATCGCAAGAAACTGATACACCCCCATATATATATATATATATATATATATATATATATATATATATATATATATATATATATATATATATATAAGTATTATTTGGTCCAGTTAAACCGGAGTTGGGAGTAATTCCATCAAGAAAAAAACACATAACAGGATGGAAATAAATTTATAATCCTAATGTGACCGTTTTGTATTTTTTCTTAATAATAATAATAATATATATATATATATATATATATATATATATATATATATATATATATATATAAGGTGTGGCGAGTGTGATGACAAAATATTAGCCTCTTATGTTACCAAGTTTTCGCTCACATTTTTTATTTTTGTTGTTTGGTGGTGGTTTTGACTGCGACAAACTAGAGTCATTTGGAAACAGTCCGTAGTGAAGCTTCACCATGAGGCAGTTCACATCTCTACAAGTTTGTGAACCGCATGCTGAACTGTCGAACATTAATGACTGAAGCACTAATATGAAGATTTTACATGTATTAGGGTGTCAATATGAGAACCGTGCTGACGATTGAAAAAATAGTTGGATGATCCAATGGTTGTTAAGAAAGTACGGCACTTTTGAAGCATCACTCTGATCGTTCGGATAAGAAAATAACTCCAGAAGTTTTTGTTGAGATCCAAATTACTATTTACAATAATCCCAGCAAGTCAGTCGTGTCCATAGCAAGGTACAAGGGTGTATTTTGGTTTCTTATTAGAAAAGCAGTTAATGAAGTTGACGACGATAGTGGAAGGTGACCCGAAAGCTCCTTTTTCAATTGCTACAACACTAAGGTGACATGAAGGGTGCTACTCCTTTCCCTGGATTCTTCATCTTTACTCCTGATCCTTACTCATGACCCTTACCTTTAAATGCTGAGTGTTAAGCAAGGCGGTAACAAGTACCGTTCGAGTCTTTCGTGGGATTCGATCTGGGATTGAACCCCAGTCTCCCGGACCATTAGCGAACACGAAGATGAGAAAGTGCTAATTTTTATCACAGCATATGAAGGAGAAGATGAAATACCACAGTGCAAAGCTTTTCAATAAATTCAAACATCCCCTTCAATAGAAAATACTTTCGGTTTTCTCAGATGAAAAAATTCTATAAGGACAAATTGTGAACTCACAAAACAACCGTTGGGTTGTGTAGCAGAAAGAACCTAATATTTTTATTTGGCGCGTAATTCAATTTGACCGTTAGGATCGCCTAATATTTTCACCCAATAAGGATGATTTCTCCTATTCACCCCGAACCATCTTTCCTAGCAGCACCAAAAATTGAAGAAAGTCCGCGAAACTCTCGCTCCTTCAGAAATCCTCAATAGGAACGGACGTCTTATCGTCTGCTCTTGAATAGCGGCAACAGCATCATACACTATGAGGAGAGCCATCTAGTTTATGGACCCCTTGTGTCTATTCTTCTAGACCAAGGGATCCTAGTTGAAAATGAATTGGATGATACTCTATGACAGCTTCCTTCCTTCTTTCCTCCTTACGAGACTCTCGGCATACAAGCGTAAACCCTTTACTTCATGCTGCCATTAAAGCCTTCATACAAAACCTAGCAACGTCTCCACCACCTTTATTTTCCATCAACATTTAGCGAGGGGATAACAACCAACGTAATAGCAACGCAACCAACGTAATACCAACATCATCATCATCATGACGTGCGGCTAGCACGGATATCCCTGACCCTCTCTCTCCACGTCTCCCTATCATTCATCGCCTCCGGCTGGTCTTCAGGGTTACATCCCGTATCATCACATAGCTGCTGTATGAATGTTCAAGCTGGTCGTCCTGCTATTGATTGGCCATATGCGGGGGTCCACAGGAGCACATCACTTACGATCTCGTCCTTGCTTCTCCCGCAGTGTCCGGCATATCTTGTTCGTCTACCTTGTATAGTTTTCGTGATAGGTGGTAGGTGGCCGTACAGTTGGCGCCGTGTGGGGTGATTCTGCCAGGACCTGTCCAATATTGCTCGCAACATTAAAACCAACTTAAACCAAAAACCTAATAATAATAATAACATCCACATCGCTATAGTAGTTTTGTCTTTAAAAGATGTACCGATATTGATTAAAAAACATACACCTACTCCACATCATAAAGATTGAGGTGGTTACTTGCAATTGGGATGTTATGCCTTCATTCATCTTCCCACTTGAGCTAAGACTCAAGACGGAACCCCACATCAATAGTCATGAAAAGGTACTGCTTCTGTAAACCGAGTGCTTGACTGCTTACCAGAAGACACGTTGCATACAGCACCAGCTGGAGAACCTAGTCTTGTTTTTCAGAAAATTTCTGCAACCACATAACTTCTTACATCTGACTGTCTCTTTACTATTTTGCATTCCTCCTCTATTGTTATATATGTATGACTGAAGAAACCCCCGCTAACAACAAACATAAACTGAAGGCAAAAATAACGGCAGCATTTACTAATTTAAACTAATTCCGTCAGAGAGGTTTCAAGAGATTCTTAAGGTACCTGAAGAATGTGATGGAAGCCATAGGGTGATTTCTTTGATTTTTGATTAAAATTATTTCAATGTATTTTCATATAATTTTGGTAAATATGTCTTACTTTGAATTTTGTGTAATTCAGACAACAATTGACACATATCACTATATATATATATATATATATATATATATATATATATATATATATATATATATATGTGTGTGTGTGTGTGTGTGTGTGTGTGTGTGTGTGTGAGAGAGAGAGAGAGAGAGAGAGAGAGAGAGAGAGAGTTGTTAGCACTGTAAAATTTCATTATGGCCATCACATATCATTATTTTGTTCAGATGTCACGATCAAAAATAATACGCAGGCTTGAGGGTGTGTGTTATGAAAAATACATTGCATTAAATCTATCCTTTCTAAACATCAATAACAAATACACAAGAATAAGATCCAGTCTACTTATTAAGATTTTTTCTGAGAGAAGTAAGGGGCTTTTCTTCAGAGTATTCTCTGAAAAGGATGTCTATCACTTCCATATTTTTATCATCGTGTTATTTCCGTTGTATTTATCAAACTCGTTATATCCATCACAGCGTAAAGGTACAACATGACATTTTATAGACCAAAATGGCTTATAGATCCTTTTAAAGGTTTTATATTTCATCCATCATACTGTCTTGCCATTTTCCAAAGAGATTAAATCTCTTGGATGAATTTATATACCCCTGATCTCTCAATACTTGGAAGTTTGCATTGTGTTACATAATGCCATTAATATTTCTAAGTGAGCTGATTATATTCATATGAGTATACTGGAAGTACCCGTGGTGTTATCGTAATCGTCGTTAAAAATGGATACGGGGAACCGATCTCGAATCCTGAATGAAGAAATATGCTTTTCACATATCGTTAATGTGTTTCAGAAAGATTCAGATTCAACCATTCTTCGTCGGTTCATCAATGAATGAAAGTATATATATATACATACATACTTACATATATATATATATATATATATATATATATATATATATATATTCAATTGCTCATTTAATTTTAAATACTTGTCTGGAATTCCACGGCTTTCTCAAGAATTTATTTGACTAAATTACATGTTTTCCATATAAATGACTCTTTTGAATTCCTATTTGGTACATCCAAATCCTTCACAAAATTTTAGCTAATTTGGAAATGGAGAAACTACAAATTTAAATAACATAAAGCGGAAGACTGTCCAAACAAATGCCCAAGAGTTCATCTTATCGTGCAATAGTTAATGTCAGGCACTGTATCTCAGTAGCATTTATTGCCTTCGTTATTTGCTTGTCTCTGTTTGTTTTATTTTTTCTTTGTTTTTATCTACGACACATCTTGATGGATAATGTGAGATATCAAAGTCCCAATTTAAGAGTAAGGCGTAGCTGGTTCCCATATATTGGTCACGAAGGCGTCAAAGCACTTTTGTCCAGTAATTACTGCAAAGGTTAATACTAGCTTAGGAAATTGTAAGCGATTTGTTCAAATCATGAAATATAACGGTACAATCCTACTTTCCCTACAGAAGATGCTGTCGTCTGGATTATAATAAAAGTACATTTTTTCTTTCTCCAACAGAAAATCGGCAATACAGATGCTACTGTCATAAATTATTTCAGAGTTGGTTGATCTTGTTAGTTCCAAAATTCCTGTAAGGCAATGACGGATTTACGATATGAGCAGTAAGATCTAATCAGGATGTCTTTATTACAGGCTGACGTACAAATTATTGGTGCGCGCCGAAAATATGTTTTGAATAAAAATAAGAAAAAAAAAAGCACGAAATAATCAAACAAAACAAAAACATAATCGAAGAAAAAAAAAAATCATTGATAAACAAAGACGCTAAACCAACTTCTAAATTACTAGTTGCTCTTTACTAAATAAATTTGTGTAGCATTGTAGCTTATTCAGGAATTCTTCTGTATTATTCCGACTGAGAATTACCTATCAGTCCACCAATAACTCAGTAAGATTTTTTCAACGTTTATCTTTCTCAGATATTTATTATATTTTTATGTTGTTTGTAGTTTTCTATCTGACAGACTTTCTCCAAAATACATAGAAAGTTAGAGACATTTGGAGACATAATCATGTGGTTCATCATTAAGTCTTTCGACAGTCAAGTTGTTTATAATTACAAAATATCGAGAAGTAATTTTGAGAGTTTGAATTATGTTAAATATATTTTCTTAGTTTGCATTTTCGAACACATTTTCGAATATCACCGTCAACTGTTAAGGAACGTGCCACAGATTCTCCCGAACAACCCTGCAATTCAGAAAGTTCCTTCTCCCAGATCGGTTGCCCTACGTAAAGTTAAAAATCATGGTGTGCCTCATTTTACTCATAATTATATATATATATATACATATATATATATATATATATATATATATATATATATATATATATACATATATATATTTACTTATATCATACATCTTCATTGATGCATCGGGATGGGCCATCAGTGATGTTTCTTTTGGGTTCACCGGGGTGGGGGTTCGGGTCTTGCAAAATCAGAACCCCCTCGCCCAGCTCTTTGTCACTATATACTACTAATGATAATTTTGTGTGATGATAAGGAGATCAACCAAAATTCGAGTAAATAGTTTTCCTGTCTACTAGGTTTTTGTCTTTGATTTGTTTAACATATATTTTTCGGCATTAATATTATTGATTTCTATAATTAAAATCCAAATACAAGAAATTATAATCAGAGAAGTTTTAAAGTACGAGCTGGACAACATAGTCTGTTATTGTCGGAACATTTGCATCGTTTGGAGGACCTGTTTAAATAGTTAGGATTATATTTTTATAGTTATTATTACTTTCAGTATAAAACTACGTATTACAAATTATCTTTCTAAATCGCATCCTACTTCTTAAATGCTTAAATTGTAAGATTTAGAAGTTGTCTATCATTTCCTGCAAATTCTCTTTCTTTTGAACAGTAAAGTTAAATTTTAAATTCCACGTATTTTTCCGAAAAAAAGGGATACGATGGTCCATTTGTAGAACATATGGATAAACTAATATAAAACCAAATTTACCCGAAAAAAGTCATACACAAGTGATAAAAAATGATGTGTGTAGTTTTATCTAGATTTGCCTCTGTAATGTAAGATAGTTTAGTGTACGTTCCCAAATATGGTCTCCCATCATGCATCTTTTCAAAAGCACGTTGATTGCAATAAGTAAAAGTAAAGTTGGCGTCTGTAGTTAAAGTTGACCCAATGTATCCCTTTTCGATAGCTACTACGCCAAGGTGTAGGGGAGGGCGCTACTCCTTTCCCTTGCTTGCTCCACTTTACCCTTACCTAATATATATATATATATATATATATATATATATATATATATATATATATATATATATATATATGTGTGTGTGTGTGTGTGTGTGTGTGTGTGTGTGTGTGTGTGTGTGTGTGTGTGTTAAAATCATGGCTATTTGATTGTAGTACTCAAAGTAAAATGTATATTGAGGGAATTCCCGTGGATTATTGGCTAACGATTTTGACCGCGACATCGTACTAAGTGAATCAGAGCACCAGTAGCAAAATTACGTTCCTTTTCAAGAAGCATAAAATATTTTAGCGCCCCCCACCGGTTATGTGCTAAACAGTAATGCTTGTGTCGTTCTACTGGGATGACTTTGACATTAAATAACTCATGAAGATTGATATACAATTAAACAAATAATCAAACTAAAGCAATATATCCTGGTGAATGAATACACTTTGCTACACTGATGATGCTCTTCTGCTCTTCTTACATTTATTAAAAGGAGCATAAAGGATATTGACTTTCAGGAACATGATGAAGCTCCGATTCCACAGAATTTTCCCAAAAGCTAAGTTTTTGTTAATAGATATTTTATCATTTAATTGAGTCATAATAAATAAGAAAAGTAGATTTACAGCGAAGAAAAAACAGAAAGTACACGTTTTATTATACCGTGTTATGTAATTATACAAAATAATATCCTATTAAGTGAATGTATTACTATGTTTTAGACAGTCATTTTTTTTATTATTATCTCACAGTAAATGATAAACATTCTCTAAAATTCTAATGCCTACAATCCATGATTTAAAAAATAGTAGGTCATTCATAATAAAATCTTGATAATTTTTTATTGCATTTTTGGCAGTGAATTTTGAAATATTCATGGCCAAAAGTTCATAGCAAGCAATTCATAGCCATCGAAAATACATACTGGACAATTCTTGCCCGCAGTTAATTTAGCTTTGGAATTCTTAATATTCATATTCAAGCCTAATCATAGCGTGACTGAGAGCCAGAACTGAAGGCCTAATGAAAAAAAAGCAGATGACATAATTTAATTGAATTTTTTTATTTTTTATCATGAATCTTTCGTGATCAAACGATGTCAGTTGTTGAGGGTACGTTGATTGAGATGAATTGTACTTAGCTAGGAATTTTACGTCAGGAAATTGGCATATATATATATATATATATATATATATATATATATATATATATATATATATATATATGCGTGTGTCTATGTGTGTAAAATATACTATACCTTTTTCTTTCTTTATATGCGCATATTTACACGTAATAAAGTATATATATATATATATATATATATATATATATATATATATATATATATATATATATATATATATATATATATATATATATGCGCATAAAAGTAGTGTATATGAATATATGATTTTGGAACGAGTGTAATTTCCCAGTTTAGAGTTTGCAATGTAAATAAAAAGTCATGCAAATAGGAATATTTAGTCATTAATATTATATATATTACTTTTTGGAATCTCATTCCAAATGTAAATAAAACGCCGAGATTGTAAAATTGTGATCACTGCGTACCATAATCCAAGCGGAACTAAAAATCAGAAATGGAGGTATATTGAAAAATTTTTTAATCTCAGAAATTTTTCAAGAAAATTTTTGAAAATACATGGAAAACATGTTTATCAATAATAGAACGTTCTAAAAGTTAAATAAATGAAAATATGTTTTTTTTTTGTGGATACTGACAAGTATTTAACAAAAGAAAGAGGAAATTATGATTTCTGGTAAAAGATACGATCCACAAAATTTAGAAACAAAATATACACACTTTTTCAGGTCCCACGACCCAGTTAATAGATATATCCGTAGGTATTTGATAAAGAGTGCAGTTAAAATCTTAAAGAAAGATACTAGGTTCAACTACTTGTACTTGGAGAAGGCTGGAGGGTATTAGTCGAAATGTATTTATGACAATTAATCATCTCAAAGATATAGACATATAAAACAAAGTCATTTTAGGAAAGTTTATAATCCTATAGTGATTATTCTTTGTCTGATTTTGTGTCTAATATTTGTATAAGATTTTCAAAAAATATATTTGCAAAACTTCTAGCCTACTTCCTCTTGGTCAAGAAAAAAGGAAACTCAGAAATAAGAATAAAAATCATTTCTAATGATTTAAAAAACATTTTCCTTTATTGTATGAAAAAAGAGGAACCAAAAATAACCACTGACAAGTAGGGTCAGAAGTTTTTTCACAGTCAATTAAATTTGTATAGTTTCAATACTTTTCAAATTAGAATTGTGTTTCATATTCAGTGGGTAGATTATTATTCTTTACAATACACCTATTTATGTACACGGGGGCTATTTTTCATTTCATCAGAAAGAGATGGTGCAACATTTTTGAGATTCTAAAATATGTCTGAAACTTCCTAACAACGTTTATAATCACAATAAATACATTAGTCTTAACATAAAAAGGACCAATAAATACTTTTTGGTTAAACGATTAGGATGTATTCTTAATATGAATCTTTCCAATACACTTCCGATTTTGGTAAAAAATAAAAATCGGTGCCATGAAACCCAAAAGAATTTTAGTAAATGCTTTTTTTCTAATTGATCACTTGTACAAGTAGCAAATATTTTTGATTCACAACAATGCAGTGTAGTCTCGTATAATTATTTCCTTTGCATATATAGTGTATGGTAGTGACTGTGTGTTTGGATAATTATTTCATACGATTACCCTCAGTGCCACCATAATTTAGAGCAATCTGACCTAATTCGATGATAAAATCTAGTCATTTGTCAATCGGAGATCTGAATTCTGCTTGTAGAGGGTTATTCTAAAATCAGTTTGACGAGTTAGCATTTAAGATATTCTACCTTGTCAAAACCGTGCTTACGAGGGTGCTAGTTTCTACTCTTATTCAAACTTATTTTAGATTGAATGAGAAGTGCATAATATGTTTTTTCATGGATTTTGGAACAATAGAAATTTTATTTAAATCTGAAAGTCTATCTATTTTTTTCTGATTCAAAAAGGTATAACTATAAAATATATGTCAATTTTGCATTTAATTTTCTTCTATTATCATAAACAATTAGTTCTGTTTTTTCAGTGAGCCTCAAATTGCAAATATTTTTTCAAAAGATGAACTCAATCAAAAAGAAAATCTTTATTATCTTCAGTTAACCAAGTTTCTTTAGGGTGAGTGAGATGTATTTTTTCTTAAAAAAATAAAAGCTTAAATTACTAAGATGCTGTCAGATATAATAGCCTTTAAATCAGCTGCTACAAAATAGATGACCTAACTGTTGATGAATATAAAGGATGTTGTCAACTCAAAAAGAAGATTGTTCTTACTTCTGAAATTCGAATCAATCTTGAAAGAAATTTTGGATTCCATTTAAGACATAATAACATTCTACCAAGTGCTTGTGAGCAAGTAGAGTCTCATAGTAAATTATCAAGTCATTATTTACCATGATATGACAATCTTTTTTTTAGATACATTTCATCATAGATAATTATTCATCATTCTGAATTGGTATTAAGACTACTAATTCTAGATAACCAAAAAATGTTTCATCATGTTTTGAAATTTTTATGTCATCTATCGTAATGTTGCTGGTGATGGTATTAAAAAATCCTGTCTTAATCTATTATGTAATAACTGCGATATCCTATAATACTCAAAAGAATTGATAATTTATCTAAACTGTATTTCTCTCCAACAGTTTAAGGGGTATTTGCAGAAAATTTCTGACTCGGTACATCTTTCTTTTATTAAAACCCATAGAATTCAGATATTAGATAATTTCTTCTTATGTTGAACAATTATCAACTGTATGTATATATCTTTTGACAGGCAGCTAATATCACACTTAACTCCGTAATGAAAAGTTGGAAATCGTATTTTTAAAATAAATTCTCAATATACGACAGAACATTTAAACTATTTTAATTCAACATGCTGCAACGGGACACAAATATACTTTTTTTGTTCTTGATTATACTTTACCAGTCGGCTCGGGCTATAGAATACACAAACTGCATCTTTGCAGAGAGGTAAATCTCTCCCAACGAGTATCCTGGACCTGACACAAAACAGTTTGATGGTGAGGCTTCAGCAATGCTAGATCTTTGGACAATACGGAGTACTTGTTACCTAACATCACTCCGATGCCCTCTCAGGCCTGGATTTGAAGAACCTGATAGTGTCCTACGTATGCGTCAAATAGAACTTAGATATAATTACTCTAAATGACATTGTTTGAAATTAACTGTTTTTACATTTAACTGTGTGTAAACAAAAAAAATGTACTTATGCTAAACTGAATTGTTAGTGAGACATAGAATTACACGGAAACATTTAACTTTGACATGCTAAACTGAATTTCTTGAAATAGTACAGTTTGATCGTTAAACTGTGAATAATCACAAATGTATTTAAACCAATGTTTGTGCGTAAAAATTCTGTTGTCATGCTAAATTGAATTGTTTGAAATAAGTGAAAGGATTTAACTGTGAGCAAAAAAAAAAAGAATGAACTCGTCTTTTTAAAAAATGTTATCTTCAAAATGTATTTAGAAATCACATAAGTTTAAAAACGATTTGGCATTAAATGACCTACAGTAATCGATATGCCATAAAACCAAATCAATCTACAATCTTTTTTAGACTTTCTTTCAGAATTGTATAATCAATCGCATCTAATTCTCAAAATGAACCCACTTTATAGTCAATTTGATTTCGATGATTACAGAGGTGGGGGATTGAACAGAAAATGGTGTTCTTATTTCACTTTCTGGCAAACCAGGCAAAACAGATGTAAGATTTTTTGAGGGCGTTTTACTGTGAACTCCTGCGATGTCGAAATTTAAAGTCCAACGTAATTGATAAATAACTGTATTGTTGCAACATTAGCATTTGGAACTGATTATCTCTATCCTTTCCTCTCCTCTTTGTCTTTTGGAAAACAATAAACTGATATTTATTCATCTCACACACAGTTCTGTCTTGCTGGCTTCTGTAATTTGTTTTGTAAGCAAAGACACAATCCTTCCGGCGCATACTTGGAAAATAGGTAATATCTAAAATGACAGATTAAGTTTCCGAAGCACAGATATTTATTTCACTGCTTCAATTTAAGGATAACTTTTCAAACCGAATTAATGATACACTTCATCCCAACGTTTACCTACCCACCTAACAAAAAAATAGAAAGAGAAAATTGAGAATTTTGATTAGATTTGAGAATGCACTTTTTATATTATTGTTTTTTTTTATTGTTTTGGGGGTAAATTAGTAATAAAGGTTCTTAAAATATTGCAAAATCGTTCAGTCAATTACACTGGCCAGAGATGTTTTCAAGGTCGAATATATAATAGCTAATTTGAAAGTTTTTTTGTTTTTTTTTTTGCACCGAATTAAACATTTTACTCATTTTTTTTTCTAATCATATTAACTTTCAAGATACAAGTTCTTATTTGAAATGCATACAACATTATTATAATTCTATTTGTCTTCTTTTCTGATTAAAAACATAATACAAACTTTAAGGCTAATATAATCGCAGAAAGCTCGTATTGTTCCACTGTAAACTGGGAAATATGCAAATGAAGCTATTTATGGATGAAAGGTCTTTTCAGGACTTAGTCCTATGCTCGGCAGCCACCACCTCCTTTCTCAAGCTCCAGCAGTAGTCAGCGATAAATTTACGTCCCTTCTGGCTAGGTGGCGCTCTTCTATTTTGTGAATATCCCAGTGAAAGCGTTTACCCTGCCCTTCACTCAAATACCCACAGTACTTTGGAAAATAGTCCAAGTGGGCCCATATAAAGGACAGTTTAACTGACCTCCTTGCTCCGAGTTGACGGAAACTTTTCGGTAGTTCTTCAATTTCCTTCTCATATCCTTCTACCAACTGCTTTCTCAGGAAGTTTGTAACAACTGACTTCAGTACTGGACATGTCATATTCTTATTACAAACTTATTGAAAAAAATATTTAAGAAAGTGTTTTACGCGAATTTCAAGTCATACAATAAAGATTAATATATTCAGTTCGAACGAAATGCATTTCTGTTATTTTTCCTGGTTCTTTTAAAGTATTTATCTGATTAAGTATTTATATATTTATCTATTTTGACCGGCTCATTGGCCCCGTGAGTAGAGTGTTTGCGAATGATCCGGAAGACCTATGTTCAATCCCAGGCCGCGTCCTACCAAAGATTTTAAAATGGCACTTGATACCTCCTTGCTTAACACTCAGCAATATAAGGTACGTATAAAAGGTAAAGAGAAAGGAGTAGCGCCCTTCCCTACATGGCGGTGTAATATCTATTGAAAAAGGAGCCTTCTGGTTGCCCTCGACTACGGTCGCCAACTTTACTCATCTATTTATCCAAGTTCGGCTCAAAATTATTTTGACAGAATAAGGCTGGAATTAAAGTGCACTACAGTAGATTGTCCAGCCACGTGGCATTGTCTCAAAAATATCCAAATGCTTCAATCATTGGCATTCCCTTTGCAGAGCCACTCGGGTACTGGGTAAAAACTTTTTATCCTCTTTAGATTAAGGTGGAAGTGTTGTCTGAAGGGAAAGCACTCTGGGAGAGAACCTGGCAATAGCCGATCTTATCTTCACAAAGGCTGTAAATGTAGATACTTAATCAACTCGATGATACTGGTCTGCGTATTTCTTTTCAAAAAGTCACAGTTTTGCCAAGTGATATATGATCGCCATTTTATACTGAATTAAAAATCCCATTCATTGATTGGTCAAGCGTGATTTTTAAGATGTGTTTGAATATTTCACTCGTAGTACATAACAATTTTCCAGGGAAAGGAGTAGCGCCCTCCCCTACATCTCAGTGTAGTAGCTATTGAAAAAGGAGCATTCTGGTCCCCCCTCGACTTTAGTCGCCAACTTTATTTACATAACATTAACACTTATTCAAAAGCTTGTAAACTCTACATGTCACAGATTGTTGTGGGTGTCTGAATAATTATGCCTAATGATAGACTTAAACTAACCTAAAATAGTTCAATGTTTTATCAAGGAATAATTCTTGTGAATAATAAAATCAAAGAAAAATATCTTTGTAGCGATTGAATGATGGAATTTTGATTTTTGATAAATTTTGCTGTAAAAAGATAAGCGGGTAAAATATCTAATGAAAATCCATATCTCATCGAAGTAGAATCACAATACATTTCAAGAGAAAAGGTAAAAAGAAAGACTTAAAGGGAATAAATTTAATGAATTTTAATGTTTTAAGTAAAATGAATACCAAGATTCCTACAAACCATATTCGTTTAGTTGTAATTTACTAAGCTTTTTGCTAAAATCAAGCTAAAGGCCATATAAATGGGGTACCCAATGAGACTCGGACTCACTTGCGATGGTTTCCTAGTTTAGCTTGCTACCTCTACATCAGCCGAAATGCCCATTTATTAGCATAGATAATTCCAAACTCAAAGAACTGTATTGACAATCTACATTAAAAATACCATAATTCAAAATGAAATAAATAAATCTTTAACTTACTAACTTACAATTAATAAGGTAAATGACATTCCAAAGAAAAGGAGTGATTTCTTGAATTTCTTAAGCCAACAACACAAGACAAGGCAACTCAAACGGAAAGTAGAATGCTACGTTACTGAAATCAGACTCCTGTACTGTTCATCCCGTTCACTGTGACTTGACCTGTAGTATAGAACACTATGGTTTCGGTGTAAAATAGGAGACCAACACTTGTTTAACTTCTTCTCGTGATATCAACCTAAGATCATCCAAATGATTGTCTTTTACCTTGGAAAGAGATAATCTGTTGGTGAAAGGTCAGGAGAATATCTAAGATGAAACGAGATATTCAGTCAATTCAGTATGAGCGCGGACTTTATCATGATGGATGATGAATCCTTTTCTATTAACAAATGAAATTCATTCCTTCAGACTGAAATCAAAACTGCGAAACAGGGAAAACTATCAACCGGCAACTTCTTTCATAAAATGTATTATCTATGCAAGGTATCTCAATAAACACGGGGTCCATGTGACTGGTAATAACTCTACTACTAATAATGTTCTTTTTTTTTCAGATTTGAAAATAGTATATTATAACATCTATTAATCCTAGATCACAATACTTTGGACTAAGGAGGAAAACATATTTTGCGTCACTACTTATTTGGTGACAAAATCATTCAGAACTCTCTCAAAACAGATGCAACCCTTTATATGATAATGATTTATCACTATGACAAGAAACTAGAAAAAAGAAATGTCTGATATAATAATAATTAACCAAGCGTTGATTTGATGTATCTTGCTAAAAGGACAATTTCTTTTACAGGATGTGTTTCACATTACGGCCATTACGCTTGTCTCAGTAATGAATCATTATCATATTAACGGGTTGCATCTATTTTGAGACACCCAGTGTAAGTGCTCTGAATTGAGTTTACTGATGTACTTGCTCTGAAACCAATATGAAATCAAGAGAAAAAATGTCTGGCGTTTTATTTTATTGGGATTAAGAGAGATGGGAATACAGAAAAAATACAGCTAATATTTTTATAATCTCAAAGAAATAGAATATCATTATACATTGCATCATTCATAAACGTTGGAATGTCCAAAATGTATCATCATTAAAGACAATTTGTCTTTAATGTTGAGACATTTTGGACACTACGCATGCGCGCATACCACTAATCATCCAACCCCAAATAAACGTATAATCACGCAACATTATATAGAAAAGTGTCAACTATGTATGCGTTCAGTTAAATCATGGTTGTGTTATACATGATTAGGAGTATTTTGACGCAGAGAAAACGGAAAGTTGTGTTTTCAGATGACGTTTATTCATGTGGTTGCATTTGAAACTCTCATATCAGCTTTGTTTTGGGTCTTATAACATTATATATATAAAGGGAAATATAAACAGCCTCGTCCTGGTCTTGAACTCCTATCACTCGTCCCATTTCCAACAATTATAACCATTAAACTACGCTTTACTAAAGCAGTTTTCAATTAGCAACTCATTTTCTTTCTTTTTTTACCACAAAATACTACATCAGAAAAACTCAGTCGGCAATCACGAGTTATTCTTTGCTTACCCGCAACTGATTGTGTGTTTTATCCTCTTGTAACCTTACCTTAAAAGCCTTTGAAGTATATATATATATATATATATATATATATATATATATATATATATATAGACATTTATAGATCATAAAGTATCAAATTTGCATCCACTGATCTGCTTCTCCCTTAAGGTTTTTTTTTAAATCACTACACTCATTAATATTAGTGCGTCTCTCTGGAAAAAGAAAATTATTTCCCGGTCATTCTTGTTCTTTTACAGAACCACTGTCAGCTTTTATTTAAAATGTAGCTTTAAACAGTTGATTTTGTGACATTAAAATGTTTAGGTAGTTGGTTTGGTTTTGGGTTCCTATACGGTTGTTTTCATTAAATTTATATGCATTAAAATTTGTAGAAATTCATTATCATATTCCCTATTAGTTCAAATGAATTATTAGAAATAAAGTTTCGTTAAATTGATGTATATTAATATATTGGTTAAAACAATGTTCATTAAGTCAATGTGTTCAAATCAATGATTTAAAAAACATGCATATTAAAAACGAGTTTGAAATAAATTTCGTTAACTGTTTCTCTCAACACAGTTGACCCTCAACCGCCGCCATCTATCACAGTAGAATAAAAAAAAAGGTTCTTGAGTTTGTTTGATATAACATCACTTTGAAGAATATGGTCGGGGCTTAATCATACAGGTACTAGGGTTGGACATGATAAGCCGATCAATCGAAACGAAGTTCTCCGACTGCTCTTCTAGTGGACAATTGATAGACTCGTGACAATATAGTAACCGGCTCATGGACCGTTGAACCACCAAGATCCTTTCTTCTGGCAATTCGGTTCGAAAAATTTTGGCTGCCATGTGTCTTACTTCAGAGCAGTCGAGGTCTTGTATAAACCAGTGCCGACATAGCGGGATTAGATTTTTAGTTATATTCTTAAATGCACCTACAGCAGCATGAGTGTAAATCATTTTTTTTCTTTTTTTGCATCATTATATTTTTGGATGTATTTTATCCCATTTGTTTCTAACAGAAAAATTTGTTGAAACTGTCGCCAAAATGTTGCACATGATGTGGCACCTGCATTAAGTCACATGCTGTTTTCGTACTTCCTGTGCTCTAGAATTTTATAACCACTTTTTAAAGCAATATATCAAATTCAGATTTGAATGTGGGCAAGCAATAATAGTGCAAATACGAGCATATCATCAGTTAAAATGTTTGAGAAATATGTGGTGCACACACTTCGTTAAAATCAAGAATCTTCCTTCATTGCATTAAATTTTCCTTTCGTTTGGTTAAACCCTTGAAGCATGTGTTTCAAAACATAATTTTAGGCACTGAAAATTATTGCATTTATAATAAGCACACAGATAAAGTCCATGCTTAATATGATAAACCAGTGTGTCATAATTTCTTTCGCTTTTAATGGGAAAAACAAAAAAAATATATATTCTCATCGGGATCCATTTTTCAGAGCTCTGCTTCATAGAGGTAATAAATAATAAGTAACACACACACACACACACACACACATATATATATATATATATATAAGGTTGTTCAGAAAATTATATCCAATTTTACAATAAATATTACAACCTAAATTAATAAATTCATGCAATGTCTGAATCATTCAGAATATGATCCAAAAATCTATCAATAAATTCCATCGATAAACAAAGTTAAAATAGATGGTTATTATAAAACTCTCGAAGGTTTGATGCCAAAATATTTTCAAATGAATATCCAACTCCTCTTTTTGGACGGAATGCTTTTCGCGTAAATAGTGTCTCGATTTTCCCAAAATATACAAGTCGGTAGAAGAGACATCAGGAGAAAAAAAAAGTGTATATGCCAAAGTCTAATATCCCTTGTCAGTGAGCTTCAGCAATGACTTACTGATATCATGTGGCATAGAATTGCCATGAAAAAAAAATCATAAACAAGCTTGAATTCATGCCAAAAAAGTAAACGTATCACTTCTTTTTTCTTGTTTAGGATAAGGGTAATTCATCGTGCAAGTTCAAGTTCTGAAAGCAGTAATAGAAAATTTACAAAGAATAAAACTATACTCACTAAGAATATGAGTTTTTTTATACTTCTATTATCAACGCTCATTGGCCTAGTGGGAAGGCTGTTCGCCAATGGTCTGGGAGAGCTGGGTTCAATCCAAAGTCGCGTCATACCAAAGACTATAAAAATGGTATTTGATACCTCTCTGCTTAACACTCAACAATAAAGTAAATACAAGGGTAAAGTGGAGCAATCCTGGGGAAAAAAGAATCACCCTACCAACACCTAAGTGTAGTATCTATTGAAAAGGAAGCCTTCATGTCGCCCTTGAAAACGGTCACCAACTTTAATTTTTTATCATTATTTACCAACCCCTCCGCTCGGGCAGGATATGACACAAGGTCAATTTTTAAGCGGAGTTTAACAGGTTTGAATTCAGAGTTTTCCTTCTCCTAGACTAGTTGCCGAACCAAGGCTGAAGAACCTAGTCTGTCCTACTATTTAACCATACTTTTTTTTATTATTAACGCCATATTTCAGATTATAGTTTAAACTGTTTATACTAAATCTCATTGAATTTGTGACATAAACGATATAAATTTTCTTATTTTTTGGTTGGTCCAAAGAGGGAAAACAGTAAATATTATTATATGAATTCATCCTCAAAAAGATTTGAATTTTTAAAATAATTATTTATTTTGTACTTACATTTTTGTATGTTTCCAGCTTGTTGCTTTCGTCAGGAAACACTTCATAAATTTACAAGTTCGAAAACCCGGAAACAAAATTCATAATAAATAAATACTTAAGCTGCAACTCGAAAAAAACATGGTCTACATAAATCGAATGTAATAAATGTAAAGAAATATATATAAAATACATAAGTCCTCAATACAAGAATATCACTTCACAAGTGCAATATTAAAATACCAGAAAAAAGAAAATTAAACACCGTACATAAAAAATTACTTTAACAAAAATACGACCAATAAATTATGTAGCATATCAACTATACTCACACTCACACACACAAGCACACATAACGACATTGAGTCCAACAGCGAAATACTTTATAGCATATCAAATATCAAAGACTAATTGCTGAAATGTACTCATAAAACGGAGAAGAAACACACACTGGGAAAGGGTAAAATAGAAAGAGTAAGAAAAATCTAACATAAAAAACAGTGACCTCCACCTAAACCAATACAAAATGTAGAAAAACATTCGACAAAGAAACCTAGACGAGTAAATTCGAGTTTCATTGGGTGCCCTATTCATATGACCTTGTGCCACATACAAGCAAAAACAATCTAGTAAATAACTAAATGTTCTGCGCAAAAGCAACAAGCTGGAAACATACACGTAAGTAAGAACGGAATAAATGATTCTTTAAAAAAATACAAATCTCTTATTGGACCAATTCCTTTTGAAAATATATATATATATATATATATATATATATATATATATATATATATATCATAATCAACCTAATCATGACGAATTATCAGCGTGGATATTCCTGACCAACTCTCGCCACATCTCCCTATCGTCCATTGCTTTCGGCAGATCCTCAGGGCTACATTCCGTATCAGCACAGAGCTGTTGCATGAAGGTTCGAGATGGACGTCCTGCGTTTGCTCGTCCATGCGAAGAGGTCCACATGGATACATCACCTATGAGCTCGTCCCTACTTCTTCAGCAGTACTTCGCCTATCTTGTTCGTCAAATTTTTGTAGTTTTCATGATGGGTGGTAAGTGGCCGGACAGCTGCTGCTTTGTAGAATGCTGTCCTCAGGACTTGTTTAATATTGCTCGCAGCATAATATATATATATATATATATATATAGTTGTTTGAATTCAATCATTTCCTTCTCCTATTTGAGTTGCCATATCGAAATTAAGAGCCATACGTATAGCAGGGGGATGAATAGTCGGATGCATACGTTTCCAAAACGTGAAATGCAAGTAGCCTCGTCCAGCATTTGAATATGAGTCTCAGTGTCTATTCCTTAGAATTCTTCATGGCCTCATCAATGCTGATTTACATTTCCTCTTGTTTGTTTTTTTCCAGGATTTTATGGATCAGTCTAAGCACACTGTCAACAGTTTGTATCACTATCACCCTCATGATCGACAAATATTCTAGTTCTTGAGCCAGGTCCAAGTAGCGCAAAATCTTCTAGGAGACATTTTTTCTTCATCTCTAGGTCTTGTCGTTTTTCCGCGATAAGAGGATCCGTTTGTATCTCTAATCTGACAGAGTTTTGAGCGTTTCATTTATAAGACAGGTTCTGGGTTGTGCATAGACAATTTGTCGGTATGGTAAAACTTATTATTAATATTTTACTCCTTGATAGCTTTTCACATTAGTTTTAGCTGATGGTCTTTCACTGGGGTTTGAGTGACAGCAGGTCTCCTCAAATCTCCCGTATTCTTCTCAGTATTCTGGACGTTTTCAATAATGTGGTTGTTTCGATATTCTCCATTTTTCTTCCTACCTCCAAGTCCTCCAGTCCCTTTTGTAATCCTTTGGTGACTGTATTGAGAGTACCAAGCACGATTGCTATAATTGTCACCTTCATGTTCCTATTTTTTTTCAATTCCCTAGCAAAGTCCAGGTACATATCCTTCTTTTCACTTTCTTTCAGTTTTATTTTCTAGTCAGCCGGGACTGCAAAGTTTACAATTTTGCAAGTTCTCATATATTTTTGTCGATTATTATAAGACCTAGTCGTCTTGCCGTGATCAGGTGATCGGTTTGTATGTCAAAGTTCTATAAGAGTTTATGTGTGTCATTGTCTAGGACAGATGCTGGGTTATGCATTTACAATTGGTTCGTATGGTCGAATTTAAATTTATTCCATCTCCCAGTGATGTCTTGTCTTATATTCCTTCTGTGCTAATTTGCTGCATTCGATTAATGGTTTCTTCTCTGTCACCACATAGCATATATTTGCTATTTTTTGGTGTCTTATCTATTCTCGCTTTGATATGATTGGTTCTTATGGTGTTGTTTTGGGCTGCTATTAGGAGACATTCGGTTTCTCGCTGAAAGTTTTCTTTTCTTAATCATGTCTAGGTTTTCACGCGTGAGATGGTGTTTATTAGTCGTTTAAAACGCCCATAGAGTTGTTTTTCTTCCCTTTTTTGTTTTCTAGTTATTGTCATTCTGTTGTCATTAGTCTTGTCACTATCGTTTCTGGTGGCTTTAATCAGTCCTCCTTCGGTTTTTCTATATAGTCTTCGAGTCGTTGTATCGATGCGTCGACGCTGTCTTCAATGCTAGCAAGTCCTCTTCCACCCTCCTTTCTTGATATATATAGTTTGTCAACGTCGTCTCTGGGATGTAATGACTTAAGCATGGTCATTGATTTTCTTATTCTTTGATTATTATAATTTATTCTTTGAAAGTTCTTCACATCAGCGTTAGCTGACGGTCTTTCACAGGAGTTTGAGTGATACCATGTTTCCTCAAGTCTCCAGGACTCTTTATTTTGGCCGTTCTCAAAAACGCGATAGTTTGGATGGTCTCCACTCGTCCTCCAACTTCCACGTCTTCTAGTCCCTTTAATAATCCTTTAGTTACTGTATCAAAACCACCAATCATAATTGGTATAATTGTCACCTTCATGGTTTTTTTCTGTTCTTTAGCAAGGTCGAAGTACTTATCTTTCTTTCACATCCTTTAAGTTTTATTATATGATCAGCCGAGACAGTTAAATTTACAATATTGCAAATTCATTTTTTGTTTATATTTATAAGGCCTGGTCTTCTGGCCGAGATTATGTGATCTGTCTGTATGTCTGTATGTCAAAGTCCTATAGGAGTTTATGCGTGTCATTTTCCAGGAGAGATGCTGGGTTGTGCATATACCATTTATTATTATTGTTATTATTATTATTTGTCTTACGAACACTGCCATTGATAAATCTATGAAATGTTATTTTATGTTAAGATTATACTAATGGTCGTGATTTAGACATTATTATTATGATTAATTAAACATTATTTCCAACATTTACCGAAAAAACGACGCTTCAAAAAGAGCACCCCCAATGTGTGATGTAGCTGCATTTTAAGAGGATTTCGCTTGATATAATTGATGAGTTTATTTTTTTTCAAATGAATTTGAAAAAGACAAAAATGAATGAAGTTTGAAATAAATCTAATTTAAGCACTGTAGTAGCCATGTCACTACTACTATTGCTACTGTTAAAATAAGTATAACAATGTATCTTAAACAAATGATTTTTAAAATTCAAAAAATGCTCTACTCTATGAGCATTAAGTAATTTTAAGTCGTTTTTCTAAACATTCATAAGGTGTGTGCGAACCTATGCCGTTGAGGAAATGATGAAAGAGAAAGAGGGAGGAGGGACCGAGAGATAGATATAGAGGGAGAAAGAGAGGGCGAGAGTTATGTGTGTGTGAATGAAATCCGTGCCCGTATATATATATATATATATATATATATATATATATATTGTAAAATGTTGAGATATCACTCGTTACAGATTTATGCCAAATTTGATTTATGACCATCTGATTGGTATAACCCCTTAAACTGTGAGTTAGGAGACATGGTGTGAGCATGTATTTATAAAAATAAATACTGTGGAATAAGAGAATAGTTTTCATGTAAGAAGAATTGATTAAGCTGAGCTTGCCTCAACACACCTAATTCTCAAATGGTTGTGACCTCTCTCCCTACTTACAGTGATGTTACCCCTTCGCCCCCCCCCCGACACATCAACTTCTTCGAACCATTTAACTTTACGGCCGGTGATCAACTAGTGGTTCCGATAGGGGTATCGCACATTTCCTTACGGCTCCAAGAAATACAGTCGAGGGAGCGGGAGAAAAAAGAACAAATGAACAATATGCTTGGGTTAATTCAAGCGCAAGAAGGGAAGTTATGTAACATTGTGCATGTGTATACTAATACTGGACCTCATCTCATGCCGACTGGTCTCTCAGCTCCAGTGTCGACTGGTCACTCTCGTCACCCTTCGCCAACTCCTAGCTCCTTTGTCCAACTCTCTTTCTTTCGTCCCCTTACCACTTCCGGTCACGTCGAGATCGCGTGTCCAAAACCCTTTGTCTGGTTTCGCGCCAAAACTGACAAAGGAATCGTCTGCTTGGCGGATCACCTACATAGTGTTACATACTAATTGGGTTCGAGCTTGTTACGAACTCAGGTTATTTCCTTAGCATATCATCTTAATTTGTTTATTCATTTATTGTTCAATCGTATTATTCAACTATATTTCGTTTTATTTTCTATTTGGGTTCCTTTGTCGAATGTTATTTTTCTTCAATCTGCATTTGATTCTGTATAAACCAGTTTGTCCAATTCAGCGATTTTTTCCGTTGTGATACTTCACGATAAATTGGTCAATCTTTTATTTTGTGATTTGACTTTGCTCGAATCTTGGTGGTGGTGATTTTTTCTTCACGATCATAATTTTCTTTAACATTTCTTTAATGTTTTTTGCTGTGTTAAATTTGATGTTGTTATTGTTTGCATTATATTGTCTTCCATTAAATTTGTAATGAGCTAAGTTTTTGTCCAAGATCATTTATGCAGGTCGAACTCCTTTGCAACGGAAATCAAGATGAACCTACATACTATCGCTACGGCAAATGCTTTGAATATGTGTGTAAGTATATATGCAATTTTTTTGGTAGTGGTCAAAGTGTAGGTGCACTTTACTTCGTCACTCTTTTTAGGTACGTGTCTATCCACTGTCTTGAAAAATAGAAGCAACTTACCGCGGATTTTTAAAGGGTCATGTAATCTTGGTTAATTCGATCTTAATACACACAGACGTTTATCTTCTCGTACCTTAACCACCATAGAGAAAGAACTGAGAATACTCTCGTCTTTTATTTAGAATCACAGAACAACTAAACCTAATTTATACCTCGCATGGCAGAAATATACGTTCAACCATCGTCACCACTTCGATATCTGATTCAGTTTGATTATCTCTGCATATCATGGTTGACTATCCTTCCGTGATAGGAGATCGAGTATACTTTATTACGCCTATCCCCTTGGAGAAGAAGTTGAAATTGTTGACTCGTCTTTCTTCCAGTCGCTGGCTTAAAAAATAACTTATTTCAAACGTGGTAAATTCGCTTACTATGCTGCATAACAAATGGGAGGCACACTTTGTATTAGGATGATACATTCGTAGGCAGTTGAATTGCAGACCCGATTTAAAATTCTTGACGTAAATGCTTGGACTTTATTTCGAACTAGTGCGCTTGGGATAGGCATGGATCTTTCGTGTTTACTTCCAATTGTAATAAATTGTAGAACATATTGCGTACTTTAATCTTCATGAGGCAAAAGAAGCTGGAGCAGGATAACAACGTACCTGCTGTCACATCCTGCTAACAGTGGAGGAAGCTGGTAAAAATGTTCATTACCACATTACCATATTTGTGAATATCATTGTTTTTATATACTGCAGTAAGTGAATAAGCCCTTATTTATATCGATGTATAAGAGAATAGCTGAATTTTTTATTCCGTTGAAAATTAAAATTAACATCTCTTTTAACTACATTTGGGGTATCGAATACACAAAATTTTACATGTTCAGAGATTTTGAGCTACTCTCACTCTCTCTCTCTCCCTATCTCTCACTCTATCTCTCTTTCTCTCTCTCTCTCTCTCTCTATATATATATATATAAAGAAAGGAAAGTGCTAAATTGAGAGATAAGCAGGAAAATGTGTATGCTATATATCATTGAGAAAATGTAAGCTTGAAAAGCCAATGAGTTGTTTATATAAATGGCTTAACACCTATGATAAATATTAACGACAGAAAAATTTTAAGGTATTTTGTTTAAAAAACATCAGAAGACCAGAAATAACTCTATGTGAAATATTTCTACTTTTTTAAAAATTTTCTTCTTTCATTTTCAAAACAAACGCCAAACGTTTCTGAATATGGAAAAAAAAATAGAAGACGGAAGACATGAAATTCAGACATCTTTTTCCACATTTTGAGAGATATCGACGAAAAGTAGAAAGCAAAATGCGAGATTCAGGATTCAGTGTTAAAACTACAAAGGGTAAAGATATAAAAATTTATTGAAAAGCATAAATAAGATAAATAAAGAAATTCGGAGATATTTGAATATTATTACCTTGCCAAAAAACACACTCAGGGGAGTTTATTTTTTGTTTATTTTTTTGTTTCTTTTTTTGTTTCTTTTTTTTTTTTGGCTCTTTTTTTTTATTATCTTGATTCTTATTTTTTTAAATTCAGAATATATGCTGCTGTCTGTTGGAAAATTAGGATTAATGCTCTGTTCGTTGCTCTTTTCGCACTCATTGTTCTATCTCAGTGAAAAACCCTTCGCCAAATCACATGAACACTCTTATGAAGATGCATGATAATATGCATATATATTTTTGTCTTAGCCTCTGTCTGTCTGTGTGTCTGTCTGTAGGTCATTCTCTCTCTATCTCTATCTTTATTTCTCTCTCTCTCTCTCTCTCTCTCTATATATATATATATATATATATATATACTAAAGTAAAGTTAGCGACCACTTTACCATTGATACGTACCTTATATTGCTGAGTGTTAAGCAAGGAGGTATCAAGTACCATTTTTAAAGTCTTTTGGTATATGACATTGAAACTGTATTTACACTAAACTGAATTGTTATATATATAACTGCTTGAATAGTTTGAAATAGAAATGCTTTGACAATTAAACTGTGTACTCATGCTAAACCAGATTTGTTATAAATAGAAGTGATTATTTACATAAAAAAATGATTTGGCGTTAAATAAACTACAAAGGCTGATATGCCATAAAACTCAACCAACCATAAATTTTAACATATAGTAGATTTTTAGTAGCAGGTGGATTTTCTTGAATAATATAAGCTTATAAACCAAACTATTTTCTTCATATATTTTTATGTTTATTCCTTTTACATGTGTTAAATCCTTCAGTTCATGGGCTCATCATCCTTCTCCCAAAAAACGAAAAAACTTCTTTCCACAACCAACATGTGCCTTCAATTAAACCAAAAATGGTCAGAAATTAAAAAAAAATAATAATTGCGTATTAATATCTAAAACTCTAAGAATTTCCTTCCATTTTTTTCATAAGTATATATAACTGTAATTCATATTTGCAGTTTTTCAACCTCAAATTAAACGTATGAAGTCGTCTGATGAGACGAAGAGTTTAATGATTTTCTTTGTCGAAATAAATCTATAATGAAAATTTAACTAGGATTGAGTCTTCTTCTAAGTGCCTTGTATATGCTCTGTATGAGACCTTTATTATACAAACCGGAAAAGGGAATATATAACAATAGCCATACATCGAGCACTGTCATAGATTTATATGAAATTCCTCATATATTCTAGACGCGAATAATCCACACCCATTTTTTTCAGACGCTGACTATATATATATATATATATATATATATATATATATAGATAGATAGATAGATAGATAGAGCGTGTGTGTGTATTAAGTGTTAAACACACTAACATATTTTGGCATGTAAGAATACGTACTATATATCACATCCTCAGGATTGCTTGCTGCGGAGTATTTACAAGAGTCAATCGGTGTCTTGCAGAATGATGTTTGGTCTTTGATCTTAGCTGAAAAAATTCGTTTTTTTCCAATACATCTATTCACATGCATTTGCTTTGAGTTTTTAACATTACCAAGGGTTTATTGAGCAAATTTATCTGATGGTAACCATATTCTTATAATCTTAGATACTTCGCTTTTGTTTGCATTTTAGATTGCATAGCTTCTTTTTTTATGTAATTAAATGTCAAAGCTATCCTTGAAGAAGGAGAATAGTGGCACTATGCAAACCATTGCCGGTGAGGATTAAGGAGATCATATCTTTCCCAACGGTATCACTCCAAATAAGGACTGGAGCTTGCATTCGTTTACTACGCTACAGAGACTCCTATTCTAAGATCTTTCAAGATATCCCTTCTATTTCATATTCCTAATTTCATTTTATACATGCTACATAATTTAAATCATACACCAATCAAATCTTCGAAAAAATGATGCCATCAAGTGATCATCATCATATCAAAATGTGTCCTCAGAAAAAAATTCTTCATCCTCTCTCGGTATCTGTCTCCATTGGCCAAAACACTTAGGATGCCATCTAGCGGACATACTATGTTCTCTCTGAGAAATTCTTTAATCGTATGGAGACCATGTGGTGTAATGGCTACAACGCTGGCCAACTGCCTCGAAGTAAGCGAGTTCAAACTTCAGTCACGCCATTAAATTCACTTTCGGAAGGTTCGATGTCCCATATTCCTAAATTTTATCTCTGTTCTTCTAAGGGAAAAGCATTTGAGTTAAATGACCCATGAAAGTTTATTTGCCATAAAACAAATAAACATATACTAGCAACTTGACCTAACAGAACTACTGTGACTACATATTCATTTAAATGATTTTTCTGATGAACCTCCAGCGAAAATCATGGCTGACTGTAGCAAAACCCCTGTCAGTACAGGTCTGCTGCTGTAAAAATATCATTTGAAAAAAATAAAGCATAATAATTTCTGAAATATCCCAAGTCAGCTTTTTGAAAAATCAATGATTAAAATTGAGAATAAATACAAATATTTTCTATCGTTAGGAGGCCAAGAAAGGCATTTGTATGACCTTCTTTTTGCCTTCAGAGATTCTAATATTCATTAAGTTTCTGACTCATAAAATGTATGACTAATTTATTTCCTCATGCCTCGATGATGTAGAAGTTCTAGCTCCAGTTCTAGAGACATTGAGCATGTTAGGTAACCCTTTAGTAACATTCCATTCTGACCTGGAAAATTTGTAGCTGTTAGTGATTCATAGATAGATCGAAATGATCTGGTTGCAAACTATATGTATCGAACAAGAATACGTGAAGCCATCTAGGGGTAAAGTAAATGCTTACTTGAAATCATATGATTATCATAATTAGATATGAATACTAAACCTCGTTAAATACCAAGCATTGTTTGAATAGTCCCTCTTATGTCCTTTGACACGAATGACTTCAGCATTAGATAACCTATAAAGGCTGATATGGCATTAAACAAAGAAACCAAATCAAACCAAAGTAAACCATACTACTAAATGATAATCATTTTTATTAGATTGGAATATTTGATATATGAATGTGAGCAAATATTACAATAATAATTTAAAAAAAGAAAACTCATGAGGAACAACAACAGAAAAAAATTTAATTGTACAATGAACGTAATACTATAACGAAGGTAGGTTGAAACGCCCTTAAAATCAATAACTTTATAATTTAAACTCAGTCCCATTTGAAAATATATCTTTCTTTCTTTCTTTCTTTCTTTCTTTCTTCCTTTCTTTCTAACAGTACTGTTTAAGAATTTAAAAGATTAAAATCACCAAACAAACAAAACAAAAAAAAAACAACCTAACAGCATCATACAAAGAAGAAAAATCTAAAAACAATATTTTATCTATACTTTATAGAACAAAATCTACGGCAAGCAACTTTAGCATCAGCTTAATATCTTCTTTTATTTAAATTTATTTTCTTTAACAACTAACCTATCATTATATTTTAATATATCTGGACATATGCCTTCAATAAAGATAAATTCATGATTTTATGCATGGAAAAGTAAGTAATCAAATGAAACAAATAAAATAAGAATGTTTTCAGTGAGTAAAAAATAAAATGAAACATAAATATGCCCATTCTCACTTCACAGAAACCTCCGGAAAAGAAATGGGCTCGCTTCTGAATGCCACTTTGATCTATTATGAAAAAAAACTGGGTTCCTCTTGTTGGATTTTATCCAAAAACACATAATTATTTCACACCACAGTCCTCAGCCTTTCGTTGTACACACATAAATGCACAGATATGAGATGCACCCCCCAATATATATATATATATATATATATATATATATATATATATATATATATATATATATATATACTTATAAAAAATATTATTTGATCTGTGCATAACCCTATGATTTAATCTTTTCTTCCGGTTGAAATGATAACAGCGGAAAATATATGGCAAATTATGTCAGAAGAGAGGGTAGGCCAAAAGCAAGAAAAGTGTGTACAGTTTTTCCCCCACTATATATTATACACAATCCCGCCAAATATAATTAGTCACTTCTGTTATCAAAAAAGAGACGCCATGAAACTTTTCAAAAATTATTAAATCCTAAAGTTAAAATTTGGCCAACCTATTTATAAAAACTTAACTGTGATTTACACCTTTTATTATAAACACATACATTTGTAATCTTCTTAGTTTGTCGGATTTCATTTAAGATATACGTGATATTAATAAATGTAACTAAAAAATAAATTCATATTTTGTCATATGATAGAGAATGTAAGCTTTTTAAGCTCACAAACTATTTGTAATACTGTCGAAATGAATCCTTGTAAAACTTTACTTTTCCACAACAATATATTGACACGTTTTCTATTATTTACAAAAGAGAAGAATTTCATGGAAAAGAAAGTCAGAATTATAACGTTCCGGTTCTAATGAACTAGGACTAGGAAGAATGATATCGAGTGATGTAAAATCACCGATAAATTATTAATGAAATACAAAAGAAGGATGAATTATCATATTTATAGGAGTAACCGTTTAATGAATAAATCAGCATTCATATTTTAAAATATATCATATGAAAGTTTAAAACAATGATGAAGAACGAATAGAATCATCGGGAGAAATAATAAATTAAAAAGAGAAAGAAGAAGGAAGGAAGGAAAGAAAAAAGAAAGAATAGCACGGAAGAATGATAAGGAAAAAGAGAGATGCGAATAAAATCATCACGTGAAATAATGAATTAAAAAGAGAACAAAAAGGAGGAAGGAAAGAACAAAAGAAAGAATAGCAAGAAAGAATGATAAGGAAAAAGAGTGGTGCGAATAAAATCATCACGAGAAATGATGAATTAAAAAGAGAAAGAGGGAAGGAAGGAAGGAAGGAAAGAAAAAAGAAAGAATAGCACGGAAGAATGATAAGGAAAAAGAGAGGTGCGAATAAAATCATCACGTGAAATAATGAATTAAAAAGAGAACCAAAAGGAGGAAGGAAAGAACAAAAGAAAGAATAGCACTGAACAATAATAGATAAGGAAAAAGAGTGGTGCGAGGGAATGTAGTGAAAGAGAAGAAAGAGGAAAAAAGAAAACAAGTATTGATGATTAATGATGATTAATTAGAACCGAAACGTTCTAACGTTAACTTTCTTTGACATTAAATTCTTCTTTTTGGATTAATTTTTTTTTCAAATGTTCTCAATATTGTCGGATTCATTTCCATCACCCAGTTCCATTATTTACTTACGTAATTAATACAAACACAACTCGATATTATCGAAAAGTTTGATTAGAGGATATTATGCATTGATATCCATAGTATAATTTAAAAATCATACACGTGATAATAAATAAAAAATAAAGGAGCCAAAATTTAGCCCGGGTGGGTGTTAGAATACGCTGAATGTATCGCCTGCAGAGGCGTAAAAACTTTGCATAAAAGAGATTTCCAAGCTTGGACACTTCACTGCATCAGATGATTTGGTTCCAGTTCTGGAGATCAGGGTAGAGTGGAGAACATTTTAACGCTATTATTTTCAGATTTACTCATATCCACAGTTAAGCTCCAAACAACTATTGAAATAGACCTGTTTAAAAGTATTCTTATTCAACAGGAACGAAAATCCTGAGGCACTAGGCATACAATTGCGTTGAACGGGTTGGCATGTTAAAATCAATAAAGCAAAAATTAAGGCAACGGTCATTTGTATTGTTTCTCTCTCCCTCATTTATCAAAATGAATTCAGCCGTATAACATGAATGAGGGAATAGGGAATGCATTTCTGTATCCGTTGTGAAGATATATAGAGGGCTCGATTTAACACTATAATACTATACAATGATGACTGCAGTAGAAAATTAGGAAATTCTGTAATGACAAATACAATTGGTTTTTGATGGACGATAGTTGTAAGGATAAATAAAACCATGTAGAGCTTAGATGCTTTGATTCAACGAAAGAATGAACTGGATATTTTTCTCCTTCCGAATTTCTAGCACGTGAGTTAATATAATGGCTGAGAAATAGTTCGTAAGAAATAAGGAATCTTTTTAGCGAAAATAGCATCCGTCTGTGATAACTGTAGATGTATCAATCCTGATTGAAATCGGATTTTAACTGGCAGAGGGAAATTGAATAAGCACCTAATGAAAAGAGATTTAGAAAAAGTTACCAGTTGTATGAAATATGAAGATACATAATGTAATGTATTTGAATCCTATTTTTTTCAAAACTCAATAATTTTTTTGTCAAAAGAGCAATCTCAATTGAATCCAAACTTTAATCAGGTCTTAGGTTAACAAAATATATTTGTACGTTACAATACTACCAAAACCTATCCAAGTTCCTAAATATTTAACCATAACTTTCTAAGCGTTGAGTGCAACGACTGTTGCTGCTGGATATTCTCTAGTCTCTGGAGTCTGTTCATGTCCTGTTTTCTTTTTATTGTTCGGGAAATAACACATTGCCTGCTAGAGATCAACTTCTCTGTGTTCCTGTTGACTGATAACATACCAAATACTATTCTGATTCATGAATGTTTCGCTGGCCCATATAAATAAGTCATGAGCTAAACTCCAACAAATTTCGGGGCTCTACAATCCGCGTGTAAAATAGACACCCCAGAGATTCCATTTACACTCCTCGAATCACGTTCCGAGCAATAGTTATTGTTGTTGGAAATGGAATTTTCCCTTTTAGTTCCAATAGCGGAAGAAGCTGTTTGCATTTAGCTTCCCGCTAATTCCCAAATATAAACGCATGAATCCATATGTTTTCCCCCCAACGAAGGTTAATTGTTGGATAGATATGTTCTTTATCCTTGATAAGTCAACAAGTCTACAAGGAAATTGAAATTAAAGTCCTCCACCAAAAATTGATCTTGTTTTCTATCTTTCACATGAGAGAGGCTTAAGGTAAATAGATACAATTCAGACCGTGTGTCAGTTCGTCCTAATAAGTCGGTTTCACTCTATGAATCAGGATATTGGAATCGTCCCTATTCATGATCATCTGGTGACAGCCTCATCTGAAGTACGCTGATAGGGCTATATTTCGAGGGAATCAGGCTCAAATTTTTAAACGTTTTTGCACTGACTGATCTGCTCACTGAAAATACATAGTTTTAACAATGCGTAAATCACCTTAAGTAGGATGATAGTTAACAAGCTAGAAAAGCAGTCATTCATTGTAGATTTTTTTAATTCAATGAATTATCTTCTATTGTTAAAGAAAATGTAGATTAAATAAGCATTGTTCTTGGATAAGTTCAATGTAGTAAACGTCATGACTGACCAATATAAAAAAAAAAAAAATAATAAATGTGTTCGCTGTTATTCGCACTGTTACACATTCAAAAAGTAAATAAACAAAACAGATCTGCGCTTTGCACGTGAGTGATTGTGCGCATGCACTTACGAACACACCCGTACGCATTCACACACACACACACACACACACACACACACACACACATATATATATATATATATATATATATATATATAATATAATATATATATTATTTATTTATTTATGCATAAATATATGATCAAAATCAATTAAAACATAGATAAATACAGTCTAAAAAGTTAAAGAGGATCGAAAACACCAGCAGAATAAAGAAAATTATGACATATATAAATCGTAAGTGCGGAGCAAATATCTCAATAAATTAATATTATAATACTAAATATATTAACAAAAATACTCATGGCTCGGATTTTTTTTTTTTTTTATCGTTGATCTTAAGCTGTGTTTTTAAACTACGTTTAAAGGGTGATGAATGCATTGAATATTAAGGACTCGAAAGAACACAAAGCTATATTCAATTCGTGTGGCAATTTATTTTGTCATGTGATTCAGTCTAGTGCTAACGCAGATGTTTAGATTCGTGGCGAGATGTCTATACTTATACATACATACATAAATACATACATATATATATATATATATATATATATATATATATATATATATATATATATATGTGTGTGTGTGTGTGTGTGTGTGTGTGTGTGTGTGTGATCAAAAACAATCACCGCTGTATATAAACTAATCTTGAATAAAACATTCAAATCTAAATTTAAGAATAGTACTCAGTCGATAAACCTATGTAATAAAGTAATGGTATATGAGTGTCTAGACGAGCTAAATGCCTATTTGTAAAAACTATGAAGCTGCTCTTAATAGGTTTCTGAAAAAGACATTTTTGTCGAAATATACGATAGTCTAAGTGAGATTGACGCCATAACTAGGCCTCTCTCTTCTTGACTGGATTTTTTTTTCGTTAAATGAAAATTTATCTTAAGAATAAGATTAATGTACATAAAAGATCGTTAAATTGTATGACCCCAGCGTTTCATACAATATAAAAATAGAACTTTCAGAAATTATTGCTCACGGTAATACTCACAGGAATAAATGTGTTGAATTTCCGACATAAATTTAATTACTGAAGAAAGTATCCTGCGAGCAAAACATGTCAATTTAATTTTATGTATTGTCCTCTTTTTCTCGTAACGTCAGATACAAATTAGAGTCTTACCTATCAATATATATATATATATATATATATATATATATATATATATATATATATATATATATATATGTGTGTGTGTGTGTATTAGATGCTCTGACAAAATGATAATGATACGGGAAATTAAATTGTCATGCTAATATATACATATATATATATATATATGGCCACAAGGAAAAGATGGGAATTCTTGTCGAATAGTAGCCAATCCTGTCTCATATAAATAGTGATGAAAATACCTGATCTTTCTTTTTAATTCCTTCATGGTGCTTTCTCCACCCACTTCAACTATAGAACAACACACACACACACAGACACTCACACACACACACACACACACACACACACACACACACACACACACACACACACACATATATATATATATATATATATATATTTGCGTGTATGCATATCTAATTTAAATAAAATTGACTTATCACAGCAAATACTTCACTAAAATGTTCATCGGATATTTGTATCCTTCGTGATACCTGAATTTTTTTACAATGAGATTGTTTTAAGTTGGAATAAGATTAGAGGTTTTAACCTCCTATTCTTTTTATACTGCTCTCGTGGCTGGTTTTTCATCATTTCTTGATTTGCTTAAACTTTTGAAAAATGTTTCAATTCTATCTATTCACTTTATATATATATATATATATATATATATATATATATATATATATATATATATATATATATATATATATATATATATAAATCGACTCCTAACATAATGTTTTTAGTAACATTATTGACCGAAATATTACTGTATTCTTATCCATCTCAATTTTCACCCCATTATGTAAGAATAATTTTCGGTGCAAACCCTTAGCAACACTCACCATGTTTTCGATCGATATTGGCATTTTCTTCACCAACTTACCCCAAGAATATGGTTTCACATTTTTGCCGAAAAGGGACCTACAACAGCGAAATCATGATACCGTCACATCTCAGATGAAGAAATCCACGTGTCAACAGAAAGATTACTCTCAATAAAAAAAAATCCGTTCATGGAAAACAATGCTAAGTAGAATGACTGGTTCACAGACGGGGAGAGAAGTGACTAACAATACTCATACTAGTCGAAAGTGAATAGAATTAAAGAGGCAATACTCAAATATGTTCAACTCAAGCTTTGAATTAGTGTTTAGTAAAATTAATCTCGATAAGCCAACTGATATTTTGTTTTCTTCAGTGGACAACCAAACAGAAATTTCAAAATTGGGTTTAATTTTTTTTTTTTTTTTTCTTTGTGAAAGAATCCTCTCCATTTCTACGAAGAAAGATCACAATATTATGAAACAACTTTTAACCAATTATGTCTTTTCTTGCTATAGGATATGTAATTTCTTTAATTTCTAGTTTACCATTGACGAAACTCTGGCTGAGAAATCTATCCTAATGAGGCACCAGGCCAAACTGCCAGGATTTTATAATATAAATTTTATCATAATTAATAACCCCAGAGCAACAATCATCTCATGCTATACAGCCCTACCAATGTTAGTGAAGAAACTGAACTAGTCACCTTCTACGATGAGTTATCCTCATTAGTGCGTAGCATCCCGAAACACAACATGTTAGTCATTGGCGGAGACATGAATGCCCAAATCGGGAAAAACGGAAACAACAAATACAGCCTCCACAACACGTCAAATAGGAATGGGCAACATATAACAGATTTCATGATAGAAAATAGATTAGCATGCCTCAATACAAACTACCAAAAAAGGGAGGGAAAACTATGGACATACACGTACGCAAATAATACTAAAGCTCAGATAGACTACGTCCTTATAAACAAGAAATGGAAAAATAGTGCATGGAATTGCGAGGCATACTCCTCTTTTGAGGGTGTGTCCACCGATCACCGAATAGTCACGGCGAAAATACGATTAAGCCTACGAAAAAACGCCAAACAAACAGCGACCACCAAACACTATGACTGGGCCCTATTGAACAACAAAGATATAAGAGATAAATACGTATTAGAATTAAGAAACAGATTCGAAGCACTACAAGAAAAGACGGAAAAAAGGACACCAAACGACGAATATGATCATTTCGTCAATGCACACCTCGAGGCAGCAGCAAAATACATTCCAACAAAAATTAAAACTAAATATAAAATCCCCTGGGAAACTTTAGCGGTGAGAGAAAAACATGCACTAGTGAAAACAGCCCCCCAAAACTATCGAAAAAACCCAACAAACAAAATGCCTTAAAACTAAAAACGGCACAATATCAATTAGCAGGCATATATATAAAGGAACAGACAGAATACATTCAAAATCAGATAGATAAGATTAGAGACTCGGTGGAAGATAGACAATCTAGAATAGCATGGCAAACAATAAACGAAGTGAGCAGAAGAAAGAACACAATCAAAGCAAAACTGAAAGCAGCAAACCAACAAAAAAGAATAAAACTGTGGAAACAGCACTTCGAAAACTTACTTGGAAACCCACCAAAAATAACACATGAACCAATCACCAGAATAATTAGCAAACAATTAGACATTAAACTAGGACCGTTCACACAAGAAGAACTCAACTCGGTTCTCAGAAAAATTAAAAATAGGAAAGCTGCAGGGCTGGACGAAATTCCCCCGGAAGTATGGAAGACCAGACAATTCGACGACATACTGCTCCGACACTGCAACGCAGTATACAATCAAAATCCGATAGATAGATGGATGAAGGGATGCATACTACCCTTCCCTAAAAAGGGGGACCTCGGATTAGCCAAAAACTACCGAGGCATAACACTTACATCCATAGCAGCCAAAATCTACAATGCCCTACTACGAAACCGCATAGAACCCAAAATCGACAACATACTTAGAAAAAAACCAAAATGGCTTCCGAAGAAATAGATCCACGACCTCACAAATATTAACCATCCGCAGAATCCTTGAAGGTGTACGGGCAAAGAACCTACAAGTGACATTAATATTTGTCGACTTTACCAAGGCTTTCGATTCCATTCACAGAGGAAAGATGGAACAAATCCTACTAGCGTACGGCATACCTAAAGAAACCGTAGCGGCAATAACGATTCTCTATAGAAACACTAAAGTAAAAGTACGATCACCGGATGGAGACACAGAATACTTTGACATTGTAGCTGGAGTACTACAAGGAGACACGCTGGCCCCGTACCTCTCTATCATTTGTCTAGACTACGTACTTAGAACATCGATTGACAAAATCAAAGAGAATGGCTTCGAACTGACAAAGAAAAGAAGCAGAAGGTACCCCGCAACAACAATTACCGACGCCGACTACGCCGATGACATAGCGATACTGGCAAATACACCTGACCAAGCCGAAACACTTCTGCATAGTTTGGAACGAGCAGCAGCAAGCATAGGCCTCTATGTTAATGCACACAAAACGGAATATATGTGCTATAATCAAACAGGGGACATCTCCACTCTAGAAGGAACCCCTCTTAAACTAGTAGACAAATTCACGTACCTAGGAAGCAGCGTCGAATCAACCGAAAAGGACATCGAAACGAGGTTAACGAAAGCATGGACAGCTATCAACAGGCTATCGATTATTTGGAAATCAGACCTAACCGATAAAATGAAACGCAGCTTCTTCCAGGCAGCGATCACATCGATACAGCTATATGGATGCATTACATGGACGCTAACAAAACGGCTGGAGAAGAAGCTAGATGGCAATTACACAAGAAAGCTGCGTGCAATCCTGAACAAGTCCTGACAGCAACACCCCACAAGACACCAACTGTACGGCAACCTGCCCCCTATCACGAAAACTATTCAAGTTAGAAGAACCAGACATGCAGGACACTGCTGGAGAAGCAGAGATGAACTCATAAGAGATGTACTCTTATGGATCCCCACACATGGCCGCGCAAGAGCAGGACGACCAGCACGAACGTACATTCAGCAGCTATGTGAGGATACGGGATGTTGTCCTGAAGACCTACCTAGGGCGATGAACGATAGGGAGGAGTGGCGAGAGAGGGTCAGGGATATCCGTGCTACCAGCACGATATGATGATGATGATGATGATGATGAATACATTAATAACAAGGAAGTAAATTGTTGAGTTATTGCCTTGTTATATTAAGAAAGAAGTAAATCAAATGAGTGGACGAGAATTTTGTTGAGTTCAAAAAGCTGTAAGGTCAGCTAGAGACGAAATCCCTTGTACCGTGAGTCGTACAAATAGAAGAAAACAGTTGCAAATATCAGAGAAGGAATTAAACATTCACCCTGAAGTTTCGATATCCAGTTGTTCTAGGAGGAAAGAATAAATAATGAAGGAATGGTTTCATAAAGGAACAGTGACTTAAACGTTGAAAGCGCTCTCATCATGTTGATGTAGTCTGTCTCCTTCCAGATTCAGAGGAGAAAAGATGTCGAGAGCGCGTTTCACAGCCTTTTATGATACCCGGGAAAGTCACCCGATTAGAATGGCATAAATCATTCTCATTGGACGAAATATATAAATCGAAACTTCAACGTCCAAGTTAATTCCTGCGTCAGACAATAATTTGAAAATATAAATCACCACGTGATTTAATGGTGGTCTGACGAGCAAATGAAAATTAGTTCTTTCTGCAACACATTTTTTTTCTTATTAGCTCAAATATTTCTTAGGAGAATAAGGTGCTGTTTTGACAAGATTTGCTATTAAATATGAACAAAGAAATTTAGAAAATGTGTGTTCAATTTCTTAGAAGCATAAAAATTAGATAGTTTATTCTCAGCCGTTTAAATCATATTTCAATGTTAAAACATTCCCTGATTTATTATAGCAATAAAACAAAAGTTGATTCAGATTTAAAACAATGGCTATTGTCGTCGGAACGGAGTCGGCTACACAACAGAGAATTCTGGTCGAAGCTGTTTGCGTTTTTCTTCACGCTAATCTCATTGGGAAAGGTATGAATATATGTGTTCTCCCTTCTCCCTGCAGTGGCTCAATAGGACAAACTGAAATCTTTAGCATTTCTATGCCAATCAGTCTCGTAGGAGAACACACTGAATTCAGATCAGCTTTACTCCGTTTATAGATTTACTTTCAGTCATACATTACCCGCGGTAGATGGTTTTAGTAAATATATTGTTTAGATATGTAGATGAATTTGTGTCAATATATTTGTTTTACGAGATTGTTTTTTTTTTTTTTTAAATAATCTCTTATGCTAAAAAGGGTTGCAAAAATCATGAGTATAGAAATTTTGTTTAGTTTGTTACTGGCATTATTTTTGTATTCATATCATATAGTTTCCATTTTTAAGAATGGACTTACTTTGTAATTATTAATCTAAACTGTTTATCTTTATCAGTGTTAGTCGAACAGATGATTCTGAGTTAATATTACATAGATTGAGAGTTCCACGCGCAAGCAAACAAAAACAAAAACTATTTTACATCCAATTTTCTTTTGTGAATTGGATACAATATAAATACATTTGGTTAAGAAGAATAAAGATACATGTTCTCTTCTCTGTGCTGAAAAATATTTTGACATTATTTATTAAGAATAAAGTAAAACGAATTTAATAACCTATTGTGCACGTTTCGTCAATTTTGTCTCGATATGATTATTTGTTCCCTTTCTTTGCAGTGGTTTATAAACTTAGGTGTATTCAATAACTCTTTGCTTCTATTGAGTCATCATAGCAGTATTATCGGTAAGATCAAATGACACTAAGTATGTTCAATATTCCAACAAACTAAATGCTTCTTAACTGCGTTTTATAATGCACTCATTTGATTGGTTTTATTATATACTAGGATATAAAATTATCATGACTTATTTCCACGATCATCGGAGCTGTTCCAAAGTCAAGAATAATTTCTGCTTCAAAAGAACGTTAACTTTAACCTGTTCATGAATCTTCTGAGGTATTATTTTTTCCACAGCTGCATATTTATTTTTAACGTTTTACTTTACTTTTACAAAGATATCTATTTTATCTATTTTTTAATGTCGAGATCTTTTCTTTAACCTCAAGTACCGAATTTGTTTGATCCTAAAACCCCATTGAAATATATTTTTTATACTTATTACATTCATGCTTCGAACCCAAATGCATGGTACTTTAACATACATCATTTAATATACAACATTTTGACTTCAAAGGATCATATTATATTTACAAACCTTTGTAGAACGTAGTCCTTCCTAACATTACATTTGGACAAGCAGCTCCAAACAAACATGTCTTATTTATATTAAGTCTGTGTAGACTTGGTATTTTCACTTCCTACACGTTTTATTGTCTCTTCCCTGTATCCACACAGTCTATATTTAGTATTTTGGGGTAACGTATTGAACTTAATTTTAAAACCATTTATTCTTAGCATTTCTAAACCCAGTTTCTCTCTGTAAATTTCCTAATGATAAGCAAGACCATGTAATCCTGTCGGCAACGCATTATGTCAATGTCTTCAATGGACTTTGTAGTAGTGGTTCTCGAGCAGAATTATTATTAACCATTACGTATTATGCAACAAAATAAATTGTACACATTAGACCCAGCCATCTAACCCCATCATCTATAAAATATCTCAAATAACGGTTACATACTTTGGAAATATATGAATGAAACTTCCTTCCTCTTAGATTGGAGTGAATATGCCAAACTGGGTTCTATAGTTTGGGGAGACAGCCGGTCTTGGAGAAGGAAAAGCAAATGTAATACGTTTAAAAATTGATTTTGTGCCACATTATTTTTCAAACTTTCCCATTTATTCAGATGTTAATCAGTTAAACAATCTTCATGATAGTGAGGGTTTTTATAGCCCTGCGAAGAGATATTATTGTGCCAGTTTGGGTGAGGTGGACCAGGAAGGCCGAAAAAAAAAATTCCGGTTAGGTTAACTCTGGTTGTGTCAAAATATGTGTGTTTTATTCGGCATATCAAATCAAATCCTCTAAAATCCCTTACTCAATTCCAGACAATGACTCGCTTGCCACGTGATAGCTAATCCAGCTTCAGCCTCTCGATTCCTACTTCACTTCTGACTCCCGGGATTTTACACCAGATGAGGACTGACCTATGACCATTGTTTGTCACTCAAAATTTCCATCATAAAGCGGGTGTTGCTGCAAGCGTCATATTCCATTATACTCAAACTGATTCGTTACATTATAATATTTTCCATATTACGTCAGAAATATTTAGCATGTCAATAGAGAAAAGGTAAGAAAAAAGCAAAATATAACATGAGCGGTAAGCCAAATAAACAGTCAAAAACTACGTTCGAATATTATGTTAAAAATAAAACAACTTTGCTTTGTTTCCTTTTTCGTAAAAAAAAAACAACAAAAACAAACAAATCTGTCGAATCACAATATTTGTAATCGTCACAGTGATGATGCCTTTATTTAATCAATAAGAAACTTAATACAAACATATACAGAAAATTAATTAAATATATCGAATGTATCAAATATGTATTAATCATTTAATAATGAGTAAACGATTTAATTATTTTTTTCTTTGTAATAACAGGCGTGAAGTTTAGTTTGCATCTGTTTCTATGTTTAATTGTAAACTAAATCACTCATGATCATTTATTACCGAACTTTGATTACGACCATAAATGAATTTTCAATGCTCTATTGTGCTCCTTATTTGTCTAAAATCATTTCTTTCCAGTCATTTAAGGTTTCAAGCATTCTTATCCAATATAAATAATTTTCAAATGGATGCATGTGATCAATAGATGAAACAATAACTGGTACTTCCACATGGAGCGTGAGTAGACCCAGTAGTAATGACAATAAAGAGGTACTCTGCACTCCCTCGTGATTAAAAACCAGAGCCACATCATTAGATTCAGTTTGGTGTTTAACCAGGATAACACTTTTTGAAAAGTTTTACCCCTTAGCAGGGAATAAAGTCAATTTATTCTAAGCTCACCAACAAAGAAGAACGGTTTCAGAAATCTTGCCTCATTATTTAAAGATTATGAAAAAGTGACAGTGTAATGAATATCAATCAATTTTTTTTACATTCAATTTTGTCAGTTGTCCATATTTTCTCTTTTCATCAATTAAGACTTAAATTTTAAATGCATACACACATACACCACCACCCACCGATATATATATATATATATATATATATATATATATATATATGTGTGTGTGTGTGTGTGTATGTGTGTGTGTGTGTATTTCTCTTGTGTGTGTGTGTGTGTGTGTGTGTGTGTGTGTGTGTGTGTGTGTGTGTGTGTGCGAGTATGTGTGCGAATATGTGTGTGCGAGTGCACGCACAAGCATGTGTATGTCGGTAAATATGTCGGTTCATAGAGACAAAGAATCGCTCTCTGTTTTTCACTAACTTTTACTCTTATTTTATTTTGTTCATTAAAATCAATTCATTGATATATTTTTCTTGTTTCTTAATTAGACTGTGTTTTTTTTTTTGTTGTTGTTTTCTTTATTTCATATTTTCATTATAAATGTTTGAGAAAAAACGCGTCTAGACGGTAAGTTCACCTCTCACTTACACAAAGATCGCATTAGGAAATAAATATACACCATAAACCTTAGTTTTTAAGTTGTTCTTAAAGAAAGTATTTAATTATTTACAACTTTCTAAAACATTTTGTTGCTATTTATGAGAATGTTTAAAGTCATTTCACTCATCGACTATTCATATAAATACAGTGGCCTCACATTACTATGACTTTCCTCAATAAGATCTTAAATTGCAGCACACTGCAGAGTATTCGTTTTGGTCACTTTGAGAGTCAAATATTATCGTAGAATGAGAACATAGGAATATATATATATATATATATATATATATATATATATATATCTATATATATATATATATATATATATATATATATATATAACATAATGAAGACAATTAATCTATAGTAATTTTCTTATTCTCCAAATAAACGACTCAAAATGCAGTTGAGTTTCAATTAAATCTAATAAACTACTTTTGACAGAAATTACATGTAAGCTTAAATCAGTTTGAGCATGGTGTTTTTTTTCTTTTTTGTTTTTTCTTTATCGATCTCGCCTTCTATGTGTTAAGATATAGATACAGGATTCACCGATTCCTTGATAAAAGTTATGTCAAACAGGCTGTCTATTCATTGTGAACTTATAACCGAGCATTAAATGATTATATCAACTTACAAGACAGTAATTTTCTTTATACCACATTTATGATGATGTTGCAATTGTAAGAACATAGAGATCACCATTTTTGGGGAATATTTTCAGTTATTTAAAATTTTTGATTGATATTTTGCAATAAGACTGGTTGGCTTTTATTAAAAATCGAGAAAAAAGCACATTTCAAATGGCATATCCATTTCTCTAAGCAATATATTTCATATTGTATCTTAGTGATCCTCCAATCTAAATGTTTTTCGTTGTTTTTATTTTCAAGTTTTTACGGAATTATTTTCATTTCTTCATTTTCTGACCAATTCATATTATAAGATATTTCCGGAATATAATAACAGTTCAAATGATTATAAAGTAATAAAAAATATGTCATATTGTCGTAGAGGGTACCCACTCATAAGTCATTAAAGAGCTACTGTATAACTTAGCTGGGAATCCCTTCCTGGAAGAACGCACCAGTATTTTATTGAATCGTTATAGTTAATAACTTTTTCAAAGGAAATAGCAGGAAGTGAAACACAAGCGGACTCCTCTAGTATTCAGGTGAAAGATTTATCCGACGATAACCATTACTCCTATAATGTCACATAGCATTCGTTCTAACAATTGTGGATGATAAATGATGTGAACACAGTTGAACAGCTTGATACAATATTTTTAGAAATTATGAACTACTAAAGCGAGAGAATAAATATGGGTGAATGCAATAAAAAGGGGGTCCTTTAATTAAACTTTGTATGAAGCTCAAGGTAATCAAGAGGAAAACGTATATGTGAATAGAAAATGGAAAATATTTTTTATAAAAGTAGCATCTCTCTCTCTCTCTCTCTCTCTCTCTCTCTCTCTCTCTCTCTCTCTCTCTCTCTCCCAGTATGCGTGTGTATTATATGAAAACCAACCTACTTGTGTCCATTGAGGCCTGGAACCTGAAACGTCGTGAATGCATATTTCTTTTATCATACTCACGTAAAAAAAGATTTGATTTTGCGCTTACCGTTTACATAAGTCACTAAAAGAGCTACTGTATAACTTACCTAGAGATCCCTTCCTGGAAGAACACACTTGTATTCCAATAGGTAATCTGAAGGAAATATTGACTTTCTTGAGGAAACGGCCTTTCTCGATACCAGGTCTGATATATACCTCCAAGAAGAAGTACTGGGTAAAAGATCACCGTTTTTTCTTGCATTGACCGACGTATACATGGAATACGTCAAAGAAATAGCCTCACAGTCAATACTAACCATGTATTGATACAAACCTAGACGGCGACAGCACAAGAAAGCTACGAGCTATATTGAACAAATGCTGGAAGTAGCATACCGCGAAACAGCAGGCGTGCGGCTACCTACCTCCCATCTCTGAAATCATTCAAATAAGACATGCAAGAAATGCTGGACACTGTTGGAGAAACAAATATGAATACAGAAATGACTTTAATTTTTGGACCTTTCAAACGGACGTGCAAGTGTTCATCTACCATCGAGAACTTTACTTTGATTGCTCTGTACGGATAAAGGGTGTAGTTTAAAAGAATGTCGGAAGTGATAAATAATAGGGACGAACGGTGAGAGAGAGTCAATCCGTAGTAGCAGCATGATGATGATGATGAGGATGAAATGGCAAAAAAGCAAATTATCCTTTCTAGATTGATCAAAATCTTACGTAACGCAAGGATTTATATCATTGTTTATTTAAAGTCACCCTTCTCTGGATACTACTTCAAGGCAAAGACTTGAAGAAACAGGTGTACAATTGTTGATTTGAACTTGACTATTGGTTCTTCAGATGGGTTATTCATGCATTATTATTATTATTATTATTATTATAGTTTTTCATATTAGCATTAGGTGATGGTCTTTAACTGGAGTTTGAATGACAGCAAGTTTCCTCGGTTCTCCAGAACGCTTCTCAGTATTCTGGCCGTTCTCAATAATGCAGTAGTTTAGATGGTCTCTAATCGTATTATTGTTCTCTGTTAGTGTTTTTACGCCATATTTATCTGCTGTTTTTTTTCGGGAAGGTAAATGAGAGTAAGCATCCTCAGATATGGTCACTTCAAATTAGTCAAGTTGATCTTTACAGTGCTCTGATCTGGATAGTCTTGATTCCTTCTCCGGTCATGACTTTCTGCAATAACTCTTCAAGAATTTTGGGGAACTTCGCGCAAACACTATCTCCGTCACATAATAATTCAACAGCTTTTCCATATCTGTCATGGTCCAGGTATTTGTATTTCTTTTCCCGTTATTTAATTTCTAATATATGATCCCCTGTAATAACAATATTCATTTATTTCTTTCATGTTTATTAATACTAGGATTAGTCTTATGAGAGGATTTTACAATGAGTTTGTTCTAGATAATGTTATAGATCTCATATTCTATGGCAAAATCTAATTTGTCAAATGGGCAACTTTAAATCACGTGCACAATTACCAGTAAATTACATTTCTTACCTATTGTTATTTGTATTTTTTCTGGTCAATGCCGGAGAACTCTTCATACTAATCCAGCAACAATTGATATGACAGTCACTTTTAGGACAATATTCCTCTGTTTTTCAGCTCCTTTGCAAGATCCAATCACTTGTCTCTCTTTTCGTTTTCATTTGCAATCAGTTGTCAGTTGGAACACCAAATTCCTTGAATGACAATTGATATTTTTTCTTGTTAATAAATACTTGGTCTGCCAATCTAATCGGGATTTAGTGAGTTGTTTGAATCTCAAAATCTAAGAGACTTTTAAGAATCTAATTTTTTTGGATGAATATTTACTTTATATAATTAGCCGTATGTTTTGACATCTACAGATTTCTGTAAATATGATATGTTTCAATGATACTACCTTGTGAAAGAGGTTTTGAAAGTTCAGGATAACGTTTTCGTCTACTTAGCATTTTAAAACATTATAATGGAAAAGACTTAGCCGTCGACTTCCGGAAGAAAAGGAACCTTTTAGGTTATTTTAACTCTAGTTGTGGCAAAATGCGTATCTTCTATTCAGTATCTCAAATCAAACCCTCTAAAATCCCTGACTCAGTTAAAGACAAATTGATTTTGAAGGACAAGTCCCAATTTTAAAACCTTTTGAACTATGGTTGAATTAATCCGGTCAAACATTATATCAGTTTCTTTCACTTCGTGTATTTTGAAAGAGTTTTCGGGCATTTACCAACAAATTGGAAATAATACCGTGCTCACGTACGTGCATGTACACACAAACACGAACGCATGTAATTTATATATATATATATATATATATATGTGTGTGTGTGTGGGTGTATGTGTGTGGGTGTGTATATATATACATATATATATGTGAATTTTCATATCTAATATTCTAAATAAAATTTTTATGAATGTTTATGCATTTAATTCATATTTGTAGTGTTATAGAATATATAACAACAAACAACTCCCTTTTTTTCCAACAATTTAGAGTGGAGCCAGGGCATAATCGAATATAGACCGATGAGAAAATAATATGTTTTTTAAATTGGTTTAAAAATTTCTATAACTATTGTCAACTAAATATAGAATTGTAAAAAATAAATCATACCTCATTAGCAAATGTAAACATGTGAATAAGCATTTCTTTCATTTCGCTAACAACAAGAAAAGAAGAAAATACATGAAATTGAACAAAAAATATAAAATGATATTTTTTATCAGTGATTATTACTGCGACGTCGTTTAAAGTGCGTGGCCGTCAGTGATGGTTCTTACAAATAATGAAAGAAAACACCATTTGCACAAATGTGTAGCAATTGATAAATCAGTGAAAAAGATAGAGACGTAGAAATGTACTGACCAATCCATGTTATACAACTTTTTATACATCAATGTAAAAATGCATATTTAAAAAGTATATATATATATATATATATATATATATATATATATATATATATATATATATATATATATATATATATATCTTGCGTTTGGGTGTAGTGTGTTCAATATCTTTATACATATCTATCTATCTCTCTATCTATAGATAGATAGATAGTGTTCAATATCTTTATACATATCTATCTATCGATAGATAGATAGATAGATAGATGAGTGTTGTAGGCAGGGTTGTTAAATCCTACAATGATATTGGCAAAATAGTTAGAGCTTTTAAAACCGGCAGACCCCGCAAAAACTTCGGCAAGTAAAGATCGACTAATACAGCGTATGTAATTAATGAACCGTTTTAAGTCTTGCACAGAAATTAAAAGGGTTATGAATAGTACCTCGTGTTAATGTGTTAAGACAGACTGTTTCTAGACGACTGCAAGAAATAGGGCTGTTTAAACGAACCCCAAGGAAGAAACCACTTGTTAGTTCGAAGAATAAGAAGAAGAGATTAGAGTTTGCAAACAGGTATGTAATTTTGACATATGAAAATTGGGCAAAAGTATTTTTCAGTGATGAGAGCAAGTTTAATTTATTTGGAAATGATGGAAAAAACAATATAAAGAGACGTATTGGTGAAAGATTAAGTGCAAAGTGTACTAAGAAAACTGTCAAGTTTTGGGGGCGGAAGCGTCATGGTATTTGGAATGTTTTCTAGTCAAGGTACAACGCCTCTTGTCCGGTTACAAACTCGTGTAAACGCGCAGATCTATAAAAAACATTGTTCAAGATCATGTTGTGCCAATCATACAGAATTCAGGTTTCGACAGGGCTACCTTTATGCAAGATAATGCCCTATGTCACAAGGCAAAAGTGGTAATGTCACCGTTATTTAATATTTTTTGTACTAAAAGAAATTAACATAATAATCTTATTTTATTTGATCTCATAGAAAACCTAATAGAAAGTGAATAGGAACTATCACTCGGGGTCCTATATATTTCATCTTCAAATTTACTATAATTAAGCTGATTCTTTTAGATAAATTATTTTAATTTAAAGACAAAACCAGAAAGTGTTTTTATTGCTAGAAAACGATGTGCATTTTTCAAAGGAAATGAAATTTTGTAATCTCTGTTTTCTTTTCCTCTTTTATTTTCTCTCAGATGTTTTCCTAAGTCTGAGAGAAAGAATGTTTTTATCTTTTCTACGACTATTCTAAGTACGCATTATTTCCTGAATATTTCCAGTTTATACGTAAATACATAAACATGCAGATACGTGAGTTTGTGTATGCTTATATTTATATGTATCGTAGATGAAGATTATTTGTCAAAACGTCAGTGTTGCCGTGTCTTACAAACATTGAACATGACAGTAGTATAAACTTCTACTTAGCCTTTGATATGCTGACAATTCACAGACACTGTCCATCACATGTGTCAGAGCAATCAGTTCGATGGTCTTCTTATTACAAAGATATTGTATAAGTTTGCGATAGAATTGTATTCTTTCTGCCCCGTGACATGCTAAATTCTTGTCAGTTGCTTGATCGGATTTGTCTGAGAAACAATTTCTTCATTTTATTTCATTCTCATATTTTTTGCGCTCTTACTATCAACTATTTGGTTCTGCTTGCATTATTGATTTGGGTAGATGTTTGTGTGCCTTAACGTTTTCAATGTTAGATAATAAAAGAGGATTCTGTATCATTCCAAGCTTTAGAGACTTTTAGAACTGTATTTTTATCAGTGTCACTCAAAAGTAAAGAATAGTCCAAGTCGAAATGGGAATCTAATGATCTTCGCTACTTGATGGGCATGAATCACAGAGTGAATGTAAAGGCGACATGAACAATGGACATTTATTACTTTTACTAGGATATGAAATCAAAAAGTTTTTTTCTACTTGCCATATATTTCTGAAGAATATAAACCACGTAAAAAACTCATTGCATGATTATTAAAAACAACTGCCCGTAGAAAAAAATGCAACAAAAAGTTTTTGCAGTTGAATAGTACTGTTTTTTTTATTTTTATGGGGGACTTCTCTGTGTGTCTGTGTTGTTGTTGTTGTTTTTTTAATATGTCCAGTAGTAATTGTAATATAATGGCCGAGGAATTTCGGTTTGGGTTTAGTTAGGCTTAGAACCTTTCGACTCAGCACATGAGTTAGTTAGGTGCAACATTAACACAGGTGCTCATGCGCACGCAGGCAGAGCAAACGTGTCACTCAGAGATGTCACAAAAGCCCGAGATGCCAAATGGAGGCTAGCGAGTGCGAATAACGTAACGCATTGGAAGCGGGTGGAGGATTTGGGAAGATTTTTGAAAAAGTGAGTGAGTTGAGATGTGACCTGCCTCGGGGGAAGACGATTGGTTTTTGCTTGCTCGCGGAGACCTTTACGTCGAAGAACCTTTAAACTCAAAGGTAATAAAATGTTTCGTACCTGAACAAAGAAGTCGTCAAGTGTTTTTCGTGTTTCAAGATTCCTATGTTCTATTTTTATGGACATTCTATGTACGTTTCACACATCTCCATATCATGGTTATGGTACATAATTAAGATAATTGTATGCCCGAACTGAATTTCAGTGTGGTATTAGTAGCAACTTAAGGTTATAGAGGTAGATGCCACATTCTCCCTTACATAGAAAAGCAGTTGATTCAGATCTGAAAGCTTGGTGGCACTACAATCATCATCATCATCATGTCGTGCTGGTAGCACGGATATCCCTGACCCTCTCTCGCCACTTTTCCCTATCGTTCATCGCCTCTGGCAGGTTTTCTGAACAGCATCCTGTATCCTCGCATAGTTGCTGAATGTATGTTCGTGCAGGTCGTCTTGCTTTTGCACGGCCATGTGTGGGGGTCCATAAGAGTACATCACTTATGAGTTCGTCCCAGCTTCTCCAGCAGTGTCCTACATGTCTGGTTCGTCTAACTTGAATAGTTTTCGTGATATGAGGCAGGTGGCCGTACAGTTGGTGTCTTGTGGGGTGTTGCCGCCAGGACTTGTTCAAGATTGCTCGCAGCAGTCTTGTGTAATTGTCGTCTAGCTTCTTCTCTAGCCGTTTTGTTAGAGAACGGCTTCGAGCTGACAAAGAAAAGAAGCAGAAGGTACCCCGCAAAAACAATTACCGACGCCGACTACGCCGATGACATAGCTACTGGCAAATACACCCAAACAAGCCGAAACACTTCTGCATAGTTTGGAACGAGCAGCCGCAGGTATAGGCCTCTATGTCAATGCACACAAAACGGAATATATGTGTTATGATCAAACAGGGGACATATCCACTCTAGACGGAACCCTTCTTAAACTAGTAGACAAATTCACTTATCTAGGAAGCAGCGTCGCATCAACCGAAAAAGACATCGACACGAGGTTAACGAAAGCATGGACAGCTATCAATAGGCTATTATATGGAAATCAGACCAAACCGATAAAATGAAACGCAGATACTTCCAGGCAGCGGTCGCATCGATACTGCTATATGGATGCACTACATGGACTCTAACAAAACAGCTGGCACTATAATAAGACTTCTAAATTTTAATAAAACTGGCAAAATCACCGACGAATAATATATTAGTGATTGCTTTCACTTCGTGGGCGTGCATTAACGTAATAAGGCAAATCGCATTGAATTTTGGACCATTTTTTAAATTTTGTTCGTATGGTTTCTTAGGCTCTGGAACTATGTGAAAAATATATAATGTATGGGACAGAGTCCTTTTTTTCTAACCAGAATAAGGCTGTCTTGAATCTTTGATTTGTTATTTCGCTTGCAGTTCACTTTACATCGTGTCCTACACGAGTGAGTTCGAAACTACACGAGTGAGTTCGAGTCTCATTGGGTGCCCCTTTCATATGGCCTTGTGCCACATCTAAGCAAAAAGCTTAGTAAATTTCCACTTTACATCGTGTCATGTATCCTATCATTAAAGAAGAGATAAAAATGCATGTTCTTTTTTATAGGGGCTCAGAGAAAATCGTGCTGGATATGGCCGAAAGAGTCTGTCAATTTCTGCAACTTTGGATTCGTTGTATTTTAAGTCCCGAGTACTATATAAAACACGTAATGATATAAAGCATAGGGGACGAGATTTGAACTTAATCATAACGTCATTTTTCCGGTTTCTTGATATTTTACGCCATTGTCAATGAAATGAGACTTGAAAAGATTAACGAATATTAATTCTATTTATACTTATACATTCGTGAAATTTTTTGATATCTACTCGCGCTCAAAATAATTGTGGAAGTTTATATATATATATATATATATATATATATATATATATATATATATATATGTGTGTGTGTGTGTGTGTGTGTGTTATTGAATGGCATATTTTATTCACCGGCTTACTATCGATTAACCTGTTGTTTTCAATTGGTAAATAACCAAGTCTTACCAACAGCAAATTCTGAACTCTTACTGAAATCACAGCATAAAATGTAAAAAGATTCTGTCGGTGTAGAGATGTCTAAAATATCTCGGATTAAAAGAAAAAGGTGAAACAAAGAATAGATAGATAGATAGATAGATAGATAGATAGATAGATTTTGTGTGTGTGTGAGAGAGGGATAGTTTGCCTGCCCGTGTTTGCGTGTGCACGTCTTCGTTGATATTATACATTGATACTTTCCAAAAACTTTTCACCGCTTTGTTGGTTTTACCTTGCGGCAACTGAACACGGCAACTTCATTCTATTGTCTCAGACTTTCACTTTATTTGCAAGAATGCCGAATGCAAAACATGGTTTAAGGTGATGTTGTTTACAACACTACATGAGGAGGTTTCCAAATAAATGACTTTATCCTCAAGGGTTTTATTTTGCATTCATGTTGTTGGTCCGCCTTGTGTCGTTCCTGAGGAATTTCAGAATTCGCAAATGTCTGTTTTTCTCAAACAAATTTTTCTCTACATTGAGGCAATATATTTTTCTCCAGTATATGATCCAAAAATTGAAGTTCCCAAAATAAGGAAGAGCTGTAACTGTAATACCCTCTTGATATCTCTGGCACTATTTTTTATTTATCATATTTACCCAACCCCTCCGCTCGGGCAGGATATGACACAAGGTCAATTTTTAAGCGTAGTTAAACCGGTTTGAATTCAGAGTTTTCCTTCTCCTAGACTAGTTGCCTCACCAAGGCTGAAGAATCTAGTCTGCCCTACTATTTACCCATAGCTGGAAGGAGAATAATTGGATTCATACCATTCCCAAGTGTATTAGTGCTATGTGAAAAGCAATCATTCACGTCCAGGATTTGAACTCGTGTCTCCGTGTCCATTTCCTACGACGATAACCATTACACCACGATCATCACAACACCATTGAGTTATTTAATCATTTATATTTAAGCATTTAATGCTGTTAACGTTTGTAACTGACTCATTAGCCTAGTGGGTAGAGTGTTCGCCAATGGTCTAGAAGGTTTAAACCCAGGTCGCGTCATATCGAATACTTTCAAAATGGTACTTGATGCCTCCTCGCTTAAAATCAGCAGTATAAGGTACGTATCAAGGGTAAAGTGGAGCAATCCAGGGAAAGGAGTACCGCCCTCCCCTAAGTATTGGTGTAGTAGCTACTGCAAAGGGAGCCTTCTGGTAGCCCTCGACTACTGCCACCAACTTTACTTTTTTAATTACTTTTGTTCTATGACATTGCCTGGTGTCCGATAAACGCTACAGACATCTTTAAAAGGTCGGATTATACATTTGTTGGTTGGTTGGTCGCTTTGTAATTGGTTTTACAGCATATCAACTCTTATTGGGTGAATTTTTCTCCTCTAATTGATTTTCATATTTCTCACAATTAACAATCTATCTTTCTAAACATTTTAAACAACTTTAAAATAGTTTTATTCTAGACATATATGATTATACCTCTCCATATCAGAGTTGACCTGGGGATAATTCTAATGAAATGATGGTTCCTTATACCAAATCTTATGAATTGAATCTTCCAATTAGATGCAGTTTAGTTTGCTACCCATTTCTGAGAGGACGAACCCCAGTGCTGCGGGTGCAGTGGCCATATTGAAAGTATCACCAATATGTCGACCGGACAGTATCGTGGATGAGACATATGATAAACAAAAGTAAAATGTGATCAGAAAAAACAATGGATTTGACTCAGAATACCTACTTTAACGAATTCAACAGAAAAAAACCAAATGATGTAAATATTCCTTGAATTTAGAATATAAATATATTTTTTTTTTGTTTAATTACTAACAATGAGGTAATAAAGAGAAACATTTTAATTCATGCCAATTTGATACCAACCACACCTACATGCAAACAGACACGCACGTGCACACAGCCACACAAACACACACACGTAGATATAAAACTCTGGTGAAGGAATTAACGGCTGCCACTCGCGTAAATCAAAGCTCTTAGTATGAATTGATCACTCTTGTATCCGGTAAGGTAAAATGTAAACAAGCAAAAGCTACTATATAATGCCTTATAATTCGTGAGCTGACGTATGTCGATTATTGGCCGAGCAATATAATACTAAGTCTAACATAAAGTTGAGCGGGTTTCAATCCCAGCGGAAAGCGTCCTCTGTGACTAGCCACACTGAAGAGTTGTGATACAACGAAAACGTATGTCTGTCGATGACTATATATATATACCTGAATTTATATGTGTTAGTTTACAAGGGTCATTCATCTTCCATAATGTAAACTCATGTTTGACATTTTCACCATTTCTTTTCAAAATACTGAAATTACCACTATTATATTAACACTCGTATTTCTACAAACCCTACTCAACTGGTAGGATGTAGCATAAGGTCATTTTTAAAGCAGAGTAAAATTATTTGAATCCGGATTTTTTTTTCCAAGATTGTTTACTGAACTAAGCCTAAAGGATCAAATGTCCCAGGTAAACGCCCTTGCTGATGGCAGTGCAGTTGTATCCATGCTTTTCCTAAGAGAATTACCGAGAAGAGAAACGCATGCAGCATTGTCCAATATTTAAACACCGCTAACCGATTTCATTTCAGAAGAGAGTAACCTTAATGCCAAATTGTTTTTCATCTAATAGAAATAGCATAAATTAGTTTAAAGATTTTCCTTATAGACTTATTTACTCTGTTTGACACTATTTTCATTCTGAATAAATAAAAGACCGGCGATGGGAAAAATAAATATTTCCGGTTATTTTTTCTTCCTATATTATATGTTTAACATACATCTAAATATTTTTTTCTGAATTACTATAGCTCCCGACATTTTCACATAATCATATTTTTGCATCCTTTTTCTAACTAGTTCCATACGTCGTCGGACTAAATTCAACATTTGCAACTGCATTTGTGCTCAAGTAGTCTCCGTGTAGCCGAAATGTTGGGTTGTTAACTAAGTACACAACGTCTATTCACCAGGAAACATAGTTTCAATGCCAAAAGCAGCTTTGTTTGAAACAATTCAGTTTAGCTTACAAAACAGTTCTAATTCAAACTTAGTTCAGAATAAGAAAACAAATTAAATGTCAAGACAATTCTATTAAAAGCATTTCAGTTTAGCGTGAGTACGCAGTTTAAATGTCAAAAGAGTGTATTTCAAGCGATTCTGTTTAGCATAAATAAACAGTTTAGTTTAGTTTGGCCTGTTGATAGGGCCTTATCAAGTGCTACCACTCAAGGCCAGAGTGGACCAGGTAGCAATTGAAATGAAGAGGCACTCTGCATTCCCCAAAGTATTACTGGAACCTTACGATCAGATTGTTTAGTGTCATAACCAGGACACCTTTTTTTTGGGGGGGGGGCAGTCGGTGTATTCTACAGCACCAGCCGACAGGGCAAAATGTTTGACTTGATGCTAATCGTAAATATCTTAAGATTAAAAATATAAAAACAATATGATGTAAAAAGATGATCACAAAAATAATATACGGTTCTCTTTTATATTTGTCAGGGAAACATGATTTCATTATGGAAAAGAAATATGAATTAGATATTGATAAGCACAGAAAAGTCCCAATTTATTGCTAATCCACATTTTAATTTTTTCCAGAAGTGATTTCCTTTTAATTGGGTAGTTTATTTTTTCTAAAACTTTAAGTAAGCATCCAATATGTCGTATAACTTCTGTAATATTTGGAGTTTGATATCAGTCGATGGAATATACGAGCGATGCCGAAAATCTTGAAAAAATATTTTTGATGTGTATTTTTATTGACCTTTTTTTAGAATAACTAGGAACACACACACACACACACATATATATATATATATATATATATATATATATATATATATATATATATATATATATATATATATATTCGAGACTTTATGTGTACAATAGTTTTTAAAAGTAAGAGCGAAAAGCATTTTCCTTCCTTAAATTCTTTACGATGTTCAATGCAGACTATTACAATTTTCAAATTCAAGTTTAAAAATGCATTGCATGCAAGACAGAAACAAATGGAAGAAAGCTAGTTTCATAATTTCGACCCTAAGATGAGTTCATAAACCACGTATAAAAAAAATAAAGAATCAATGATATGAGTGTTTATCCGGTTTTGCATAATACACATTTTTTACACACACACACACACACACACACACACACACACACACACACACACACACACACACACACACACACACATATATATATATATATATATACATGGACCCTGAGAACAGTATGTCATATATTATTCTTTATACTCCAAATTAAGAGTGCATACTTCCAAAGATTTACTTTATTTACCATTTCATAACTGACTCCTTTAATAAAATCTGAAAAGACTTTTTTGAATTGATATACGTGACGATGAGTCGACAAAAAGTCTAACCTATTCTTTATGCAAGGGATTGATTATTTTTCTCATCAGTAAATTCAGTTAGTCTTTCAGACACATAGTTTCTTTTATAATTCTACTCTTATCTAGCAAAGAGGACTTTTCTTTTCCATACTTATGCTTTTAATTTTTTTTATTCCGCCCCTCATTTACATCATCATTTTCAGTCTCACCAATGTCGTACAACAATTGTAACCTTAAAACACTTCTGCCTAAATATCTGAGCCGGGGAATTATGATTTTATCCACGGCTAGTCTAATAATTCTTTCAGAAACTTTGTTTTTATAGTCACCTCGCTACTGGCGTTGTAACTACCGCCATCATACTTAGTAACTTGAGGCTTCCGTGCCCCTGGTATGTCCTCCAACTGACTCCACTAAATCTATCGGGCTGGGGACTACGGAGTCAAAATTAAGTTTCTGTTATCATAGGCCCACTCTTATTTGTATCTAATATGATCGTATCAATGAGTTATATTGATTCGTAAGATAAGTGAAATTATTAAATACTCAAATCCATTTGTCTGATATTGATATTATTTTTAAATTGAAAAAATTCCTTGAAATCACGATTCATCCAAAATTGATGTGCCATACTGAACCAAATGATGCGAATATCGGTGGTCAATCTCTCTCTGTGGTATTGATTAGAAAGTTAGGCTTGAAAAACCTGACAACTGGTGTAAGCTCTACCTTATGTGATCTATTATTGTTGCTTTGTGCGAGAATAAGGTAAACATTTTAGTTGTTTTGACGAGGAGTAAAAGTTAGAAAGCTAGTCTCTCTAGTGCTGGGGTTTATTCACTCCCAATTTTACTTCAACAATAGCCAGAAAAGTTTAGAAAAAAGATACCGATCACTTTCTCTGTTTCTCTATTGCATGCAAATCAATTATATTAAGATAGTTTCTTGAAGCAATACGTTTTTGAGAATTGTAATTATTAGTCACTTGAAATCATATAATTGCTTGCAACTTAAAATAAAATTAAAGGAAGAACTTATGGCAGCATTAAACAAACAGAAGTTGAGTTGTCGACAAAAAATAAACCAACCTAAAAAGCAGCGTAGAAATTTTAATCATAATCTTTTATTCAATCCTAATTTCCTTTTTAAAGCATATCCCTGGCTTTCAATCTCAATACGAGAATGAAGTCCCGTGATGTATTGAAAATTTATTTAAAATAGTGATATTAATGGTTGGAATTTTTTTATTATTAGTTGAAAAAATACAACATGGAGATTTCAATGGTAGTGATTGACTTGAATCAAACATGTAGTTATTTTACTGGGGTAAAATGTACCATCGCAACTATTATTTTCTTAATCTCTAACCAATTACAATTGATATAATATAAAATGTGCCAAAGACACAGTACATATATCGTATTGTTTTCTTTGAATACAGACAGAAAAATCAGAACAAAAATGCACCATTCGCCTCTCTGTAAGAATATGCTGTTGAAAATTGTAGCAGTGACAGAAATAATACCTCGATGCTTCTTCTTAGTTAAGATCTTTAATAACCCGTCATCAAATATGGCGTAATGATAGTGTTTTCGTCGATAAAAGTAAACACTGATATGAACCGTGTAATTAGAATGTAATAATTAGTGAGTATCGAATCTTAAGATAAAAATTAGTTCTTTTTTCTTTCTAGCAAAAACAAGAATAATCTTGTGAGTACTATTTTAATTATTTTGATTAATTTTTTTAATATAGAGAACTGAGAATTTTTAAAAGTCACTTTTTATATCTATAAGTTGACACTTCTAAAACTTGTTCTCAGATTTTCATATTGTGTTAGCCACTTATACTAAAGAATTATTAGTACGATCCTATTTTTGGGATCATAATCTCCTTTCTGTTATTTTCACCAATTTTTCCCCATTATATTGCGTTAGGTTAGATTTGGGTTTAGTTTGGAAATATTTCTCTCATATATTTTGGTTTCTTGAACGGGTCTTTGAACATTCATTTTGCATCTGAGTATAAGGCATGAACCAATCTGTTCTTCTTCACTATTTTTATGGGTTATTGGGATATTTGTAACAGGTCTTTAAAGCTTGGAGTGATCATTCCATTTCTCACCAATAACTCATGGCATTAACAAAAACAGAGATGTTTGGTTTTGTTTGGTTTCTTTATTTAATGACATTTCATCCTTCGTGGAGTGATGTATTTCAAAGATGAATTAGAAGATGCTTAGTAGTGGTAATATTTAAGCCAATGCTTTGGGAATTATTGAGTTCATACCTTTGCCAAGGGTATTCATACGAAAGTGAACATAACAGCAAAACTGGAATAGATATTGGACGCATTAAGTCGAACGTTTTCAGCTTATGAGAGATTTTAAAAAAACACAATATAGAATATTTTTAAAGAAACAATTTACTCGTAAGTAATTTATTAACTTCATCCACATGTTTCCTAAAAGAAATTCAGGAAACAGACACTGTCTTTCACATTCTAGGCCAGCTATTACTGTCTCAACCTCCGTTTGTTAAGCCAAACAAATGTACATTTTTGCATTCGTCCTCTGTTTCTCTTTTTGCATTGTCTGTGAAATTGTTCAAAGCATAAGATTTTTGAATACGCTACTGTAATAATTCCATTATTCTTACGTTAGTGATTAATCATGTCTATATATATTCTCCTCCCTACCTCTTTTTTTTAATTATTCATTACCTAACGGCTAATATTAAATCACTATTTCTTCTGTTCATTTTTGCCTCGAGGTATTTTGTAGCTTTGATGAGTATTCTCTTTCTGCATGTAAACTCAGTTATCAATAAAAAAAGCATATTGCCATAAATAAGTTATATATATATATATATATATATATATATATATATATATATATATATATATATATATATATATATCAATCATACATCTTAGATGCATCAAGGAGGTCTTCAGTGATGCGCTGTCTTAATTGCCGATTTCAGGTTATTTCTGCATCATATCGGCTCCGACAGTAACCCCAGCATGACTCTGAAAAGCCAAGCCGCTTATTGTTTGATTATTCTCTCTTCAGCCTGGGACAGTGTAACGAACCCCAAATACATGTACATTTTCTTAAATACAAGAGCAACAAGAGAACAACTCGATGGATGTGTACAAATATTTATGCACGTTCATTAAACTTTTTTTTATCCTTTCTGTTGGAAAGAACAAATGTAGCCTGTCATTTTTTTTTTAACCTAGAGAGTCAATTACATACAAAAAGAAACAAATATCCGCTAGAGTAACCGGAATTTCCTTAAATATTTTGTGGCAAAATTAAAGTGACATACAACATTATAGAAGGTCTCAATGTAAACAAAGAAAATACATAAAAACAAATACTTTTGAATATTTCAGGGACTTTTTTTTATCTCTCAAAGTTGTATATTCTCCAAATTAGATCTGTCATGTAAAGAGCGAGAAATAATGTACGTGTACTTGGCATGAAAATGAATATTGATTTTTAGCAGAAACTTTTACGTCAAAGTGCTTCATCATAAGGATCGAACTTTATGTAATGAACATTTCAGATCACAATTCTCTCTCTCTCTCTCTCTCTCTCTCTCTCTCTCTCTCTCTCTCTCTACATACCTACTTATCTATTTTTCTATCAATCTCTTTCTCTCTCACACACACATGCAAATCTATATATTTACACACACACACACACACACACACATATATATATATATATATATATAAGGTAAATTGAATAAACTTTTATGATAAAAGCATAATTTATTTTCAGAGTTGCTTACCCTAAATATATTCAGGGAATTGTTTAGAAGTGGTTTAGAAAAAAATTCAATCTTGTAAATGCATTTTTTCTGAGGATAATCACCCTAAAAGCAAATCCAGCAGAGTGCTCCCTGCTTGAACAGAGGTCTCTCGTTAGATTTCTGATTGCTTAGAAGTACAAAAAATGTGAAATTACAAATGCTATAGGTTGTTTGAAGAAGGTTGAAATAATATTCATGAAGATAGGCCTGACCGGTTCGAAATATCAAACACATCTAAAATAGCAGATTCACTTAATGCATTCATTGTGGCTGATAAACATTTTTTCAGATACAGTACATATGCCGCGTTACATCTCGTTATAGCAAAAAGAAAAAGATGAATTAAAATTAATAACATTTACAAAACACTTCGGCCAAAAAATTACCTGATAAGACTTGAACTAATAGTCGTCGCCAGCCTATAGCAGGTTAGAAAAATACTTTATGGCTACACTCATTTTTTATCAAAGAATTTTATATTCACGCGGCTGGAGCTGTGTGTCACAGCACCTTCGTGATATCAGCAAGCCCTTTTCAACGCTTAAACGGCGCGCTCCTAGCGAAGCTCATTAAGGAGGAATCCTGCATTCTGTGCGGTCGCATTCACCTTAACTTCCGACGTTGATCCCACTTCTCGTGGTAGATCTGCCTTTTTTTTCCACCTACATAGGTATGCACAAAGGTCCTTTTTAGGACCATAAGAGGTCTCTGTCTGCGGGTCAGAGCATCTCTGGCGGTCAGTAATGATCAGTCGAAGTAGACGGCCAGGCGGCAAACACGAAGACGGATTCTAAGACCAACCGGTCTTAACTCTCACTCGGTTCCGATAGTCCGATAAGCTGCGCAGCGCTAATGGCACGGTCCAGCCTTTAGCTACTGCTTCGCTATCTGCGCAGCGCTAAGATAACGCCCATCTTAGCGTCGGCCTTCTGGCCTGTCCGCACGTCCACACGGCTTTGACCCGACAAAGCCTTCGCTCTTGTCCGCTCGTCCGCACGGCTTTGACCCGACAAAGCCTTCGTTCCCGTCCGCTCGTCCGCACGGCTGTCCGCTCGTCCGCACGGCTTTGGACACGACAAAGCCTTCGTTCCCGTCCGCTCGTCCGCACGGCTTTGACCCGACAAAACCTTCGCTCTCGTCCGCTCGTCCGCACGGCTTTGAACCGACAAAGCCTTCGCTCCAGTCCGCTCGTCCGCACGGCTTTGCCCCGACAAAGCCTTCGTTCCTCGTCCGCTCGTCCGCACGGCTTTGACCCGACAAAGCCTTCGTTCCCGTCCGCTCGTCCGCACGGCTTTGACCCGACAAAGCCTTCGCTCTCGTCCGCACGGCTTTGGACACGACAAAGCCTTCGTTCCCGTCCGCTCGTCCGCACGGCTTTGACCCGACAAAACCTTCGCTCTCGTCCGCTCGTCCGCACGGCTTTGACCCGACAAAGCCTTCGCTCCAGTAAGCTCGTCCGCACGGCTTTGACCCGACAAAGCCTTCGCTCCAGTCCGCTCGTCCGCACGGCTTTGCCTTGACAAAGCCTTCGTTCCTCGTCCCCTCATCCGCACGGCTTTGACCCGACAAAGCCTTCGCTCTCGTCCGCACGGCTTTGGACACGACAAAGCCTTCACTCCCGTCCGATACGTCCGCACGGCTAGCGGGCCCAGCAAGGCCCTAGCCTTTCCTCGACCTCAACGCTCTTGCAAGGTACAACGCAGTCCACGTAACGACTCGCTGTTACGGACTGTTCTACTACTGCAACACCTGACTCACGTATGACCCGCCGCACGAGCCAGCAACCGGATCGATACATCCTTGGTTAACCACAACATACCGTCATAACCGGGGATATCGATCTACCAACCTCGACCGACCTCAACTGCCCGCGACGACTGTCCAGCTGAACTCAACAACTCGACCGACCTCAACTGCCCGCGACGACTGTCCAGCTGTACTCAACAACTCGAACTACGCCAGCGACCCTCGTCGAACGCCCAGCTGCGAACATCTACAACGCGACTATACCAGCTAACGACATAACCCATTCTAGCTGAAGACTACATACAACCGCCACGGACATTTACATACACGCTTGTAAATACGACAAATAAAGTGTCATTTGTAATTATCATTATCTTGCCTTTGTCCCTTCCTATTGTTTTGGCTGTTCTCATTCCCATAATTCATTTGCGGGGTCGACATACTTATCGGCTCCGCAACACATATATGTACAACTGTGGATTTCTCTAGATACAGTGTGAAATTTTTTACCTTATTACCTTGCCGTTTCTAAGTTTAGCTGTTTCACATTGCATCATGTGTGTGTAGCTGAGCAAATTTTTCGGTTCCTGACCGATTTTCCCCCAGTCTAAACCACACTTAAACTACTTTGTGTTATATGTTCTCTAGTAGGAGGCATAGATAAATAACCCTTTTTTTACGGTTAGTTGTCGTTGGTCTTCCCCAGTTTAAGAGAAGCTAACTGTTCAACAACTACAGTGGAAATCATCAGTCAGTCTGGCCACTGATAGCTGCAAAAACTTCTTAAATTTTGATGCTGTCCTCTCGAATTTCTACTGTTTAGCTCCCTAAAAGAACTTTTGTATTAGACAGTTTTCAAACATGGATGAAGTGAAGCGCACCATGAGCAAATCGATAAAAGTGTGTCTGAAATTTTTTTTTTGCTGAAGGGACTGAAAAGCTCCCTTATCAATGGGGAAATGTATTTTAAAAAATAATGATTTTATTAAAGTAATTCTCTCAATGGTTTAATTGATACATTGTTTTCATGGTTTAAGTTGGTGCATTGCAAATGTGACACATTTTCTTGAATGATCCCTGTTTGCACACACGCACGCACGCGTGTTCCCCACCCCCTCACACATGAATATGAATATATATATATATATATATATATATATATATATATATATATATGAAAATGTATTTCTTTACTTCATATAATTGATTAAAGTCCATGATAAATGTCTGAAATCCGAAACGTTTAACTACGGTAAATATTGGTTCTAATGAAATCATCTTCTAAAGACCGTATGTCTTTTCATTTCTATATATTCTAATAATATCGGATTTATATCCAGTTTTTCCTTCCACACACTCAAGTACGCGCACGCAAGCAAGCACAAACACACACACACACACACACACATATATATATATATATATATATATATATATATATCACATGTTTTTCAAGAATTTATTTAATTCATTGAATTATTTGCCAACGTTACGTGTTTCGGTTCTTAAATATTCATCCAGGCGTATGAGTTATCAAATGAAACTTAAACGAAAAGAAAGTTTTAAAACTCTATTTTCATTGGTAGTGTTTTCTTTTAAATTTTTTCCGAAGGCATTACCGTTCCATGATTAAGTCTTAAACGTTCATTTTACATCTATCTATCTATCTATCTATCTATGTTCAGTTTAACATCATCATTTTTTGTGTATGTAATAAGCATTCCATAACATATTTATACATCCGAATCAATTTAAGTCCTCTTTCAATCTACATTTTAAAAAACCTATCCATAAAGGATAAAAACATTTATTTGAAATAATATATTTTTAACTTAGCTGTTGCTAAAAGAAAAAAAGTACAAAAATCGAAGAAAAACAACAAAAAAAATAATGACTCACATTGAAAGCATTGTCGTTTGAAATGATATTAAAGTCAACAATTTTAATACATGTAAACATCTTGGAACAAATACTAACAAAGTTTGGATTAGTTTCTAAATTATGTTTAACCATACTTTCATTTACGTTTCCTTTTTTTTTTTTTTAAATATCTTACTTGTTCGTAAATTCAGTTTTGAGACTAAAAAGAGCTTCATCAACATATTTTTGCATTACAATCGAGGCATGGGATTTGATAGCAATCTGCTCGGGATTCGATGTGGGTATTGCTATTTTCTATTATTTGAATACCTAATTGTCTTTGAATAGTTCTCAATTGTTTTTATTTCAAAGTCATTTAAGTTGTTTTCGATGATTTTAGTTGTTAGGTATATATATATATATATATATATATATATATATATATATATATATATATATATATATCATCAGCATCAGCATCATCGGCATCATATCGAGCCGCTAGCACGGATATACCTGACCCTCTCTCGCCACTTCTCCCTATCATTCATCGCCTCTGGCAGGTCTTTAGGGCTACATCCCGTATCCTCACATAGCTGCTGTGTGTATGTTCGAGCTGGTCGTCCTGCTTTTGCTTGGCCATAGGAGTACATCACTTTTGAGCTCGTCCTTGTTCTCCAGCAGTGTCCTGCATGTCTGGTTCGTCTAGCTTCGGTAGTTTTCGTGATAAGAGTTTGCTAAAGCGTAGTACCAGCCAAAAGACGATATCCTTTTTTCCATAGTTGTTTCAGTATTCGGTACACTTAGCTTAGTTCAGTGTGGTGCCCCAACAACAATTCATGTGTGGAAAGCTTACATGTGCTGGAAATATTTTTGAAATTTCTTGATTTTATCTCGTCTTAAAAAAAATGAAACCTGTAGAAATTATTCAATTATCCCATTCAGTAGTGCATCATAATTTTATTGGTATGTTTATTGTACATATCTTAAAAAGTAGACGCAATTTATATATATATATATATATATATATATATATATATATATATATATATATATATATATATATATATATATAATCTGCAGAGACTAAGATTGAGAGAAATATTTTTTTATGGGAATAAAAAATGTATCAGTACGCAGCTAATTAGTGTGTTCTATTTCATAAGCATTTGTCATCTTTTCTATAGGATAGCTTTTATTGATTATCCCGCCTGAAGCAAGTCTCCCACGTTACAAATCTAATTGTAGCTTATTTCCGTCAGCAGTTCCCTTTTGTGGAAGAACGACTAGAACCAAGCCGATATATTTTAACTTTTAATCCAGTATCATTGCCAAGTGTATATTGTTCATATGTGCACATGAATTGAATTATGCAGAGAGAGAGAGACAGACAGAGACAGAGACGGAGGATTTGATTTAAAGACGAACTATCTACTCAGCAATAAATACCTGTGAATGTCCGCTAAAATTGAACTTGTGCCATATCTTGGGAAATTCAAACAATCACTATGGAAGAGACTGCAACTTGTTTTGGAGTCTTGATACACTAGCTTTTTTTTTATTTAAAGGAAGTTTTATTTTCTCCTAATAATCTGTTTGTTGGTAAAACCTATTAATACTACTCATTAACTTTTCCATGAGATGATTGATAATATCGCAGTTATATCTAGGTCTATAACACAGATTTCCATCATTCATAGACGATGTTACATATTTTACTTTCTTTTATTTTTTTTCTCCAAACAGAAATTTGCGATATGCAATTTGAATCAATTTTCGGTGACTAATTATATAATTGCCAGTTGCTAATAATTATAATTATTTAATTTGATAATTATCCAACCAGTTTTTAAAAATGCTCACTATGGTGTCGAAATAATATCTCAGTCATTTTCATCCCGCCATGTATTTTAAAGATCAAATTGTGTTGGAAAAAGCTATTATTTTAATGGTCTGAACAAATAAGATAAAATCGGTTCAAAAAATTTTGATAAAAAAGTAGATTAATTTTTCTTTAGATTATTTAATGCGGACAAAGTGATAAATGTATTTGCATCTTTTTGGTAGCGGTGATAAATGACGATTTAATAGTATTTGGATGTTTATGATTATGCCTTGGATTTGTCTATGAGACTTTCCTGTTTAAAAATAATCACAGTTGTAACGGAATGATAATTTTTGATTCAGTTTCGGTATTGAAGTGATCTGACTCCTACTTATACAACATGTCTTGAACTGTGCTAAGTTTGTTGCTATATTGTTTTCCTTCGTTTATATTCCATATGTTTTTATTCTAAAGATGGACTAATACGTACATTTAGACGTGGGACGATGGGCCTAAACATTATGCCACTCTGTGTTGGTGAACTAATTTAATCTGATTTTGCGTTGAAGTCCAAGATGCGTTCTAATTGGTTTGTAAGCACAGATTTTTGTATCAAAACAATACTCTAATGCCTTGATTAAAACTCTGCTAAATAATTTGACTATGACTCAGTATTCTTTCCTGGTGCCAGCAAAAAGATTGTCAAAGATCTTTGAAATATTTTCAAGGTAATAAGGTAAACGAATGCCTGGACATTCTTTTCTCTCGTACTAATCAGGGTGGGCCAAACATTGGCCTGTATTTTATAGTTTTCTTTTTGTATATTATATTGTTTATTATATTTGTTTCACACAATTTAATCTTTCGAGATTTGGTCAAAATATATCATTTAATTGCAACTCACTGTCTCTAATTAGTCTTTTTTATTCTAATTAATGAATTCCTTGAGTCCGGCTCGTGATGCACACTATCTTCAAGGCTGTCGAGTCCTTTTCCTCCTTCTTTTCTTTACACTTCCTTCAGTCTTGGAATGTCATTTATGTCATCTCTTGGATATAAGACATTCTGAATCGTCATCAATTTACTTGACCTCTCGTCTATTTTTCTGAGTTCCTCTAGTTTAATAATATTAATTCCTTTTCTGCTGTAGTGCTTGGTCTCGAGCAGCTTACCTGTTCGTCTGTGATACTCTTGTTTTCTTTTTCATTTTTTATTGTTCCGCTTGTATGATGAGGTTTGCGTACAATAATCCCGTGTACTTTTAATTTTTCTTTACTCCAAGCGTTCTGTTTTTCTTGATTTGGTAGTTATATTCCTTCAGCTATTTCTCTTTTTCCAATTTTAATTATAAGTATGGGATCCTTTCAATGCCAAATTTTATTCCTGTATTTTGGTCGCATTTTTTTTTTGTATGTATCAGAGATTCCGATTCTTTTTTCATAATTTGCAAACAGCTTAATGCCATGCAAGTAAATGATGTGATTAGTCTTTTTATGAGATTTGTAATTTTGTTGCCCCAGTGTGTTTTCTAAGTATATATTGTGTGGCATCATTGCTTTTACTAATAGTAATGGCGACAGTGCGTCACCCTGGAATATATCCCTCTTGATTTTCACCTCTGCTAAAGTTCTTCTTCCAGTTGTTCATTTTACTTTCCGGTTTTTCAGGGCTTCCATGATGATGTTTATGACATTGTCGGATATTTTGTACATTTTAGACACTTTATTATCTAGGATTTCGGGACAAAATCATAGGCCTTTTTGTTGTGAATATATACCTGGGCTACATTTTTTGCTTAATCTATTTCATGATGTACTGATCAATGTACAGTAGGTCATAGGTTCGTTTTCTTCTGTTATTGCGGAAACAATCAGTGACATACAAGAGAGTAATAAATATATTCGTTAATCTGTGTCGACAGGATTTTACGCGTCGTAAGTCAACCATTTATTGGTCTTTAGTTGTTGTTGATGTTTTATTTCGAAGGTCTTTCTCCATAGTCTTTCATTAGGGTTTTCTTTCTTCATACAGGCATCTACTAAATTGTCGAGCATTTTCATATTTCCTTCTTCTATTGTTCGGCTTTAAGAGAAACCCATGAATAGATAACGCTCCTTGGAGCATTTGTCAATCTCCTTAGATATACGTCTACCGATGCAGCAGTACCACTCACCACACCGCTTATTGGTATACTTCTCATTTTTAGAAAGTTTTCGAACTATCGAATTAATTCAAAAGTGTTACACTTTAAATTTCTAAAGCAACCTTATTTATTATTTAAAACTGAAGCATTTGAAAAATTGACCCAAGCATTAAAAAAAAGTCGCTTATCCACTACAGTGCTTAATCTAACATTCAGAATTTATCTAAAGCATAATAATTTTCCATTCTGCAACAGTAACACATTAACGAAAATTATTCATAGTCATTGGAATTTGATTATCTTTTGTAAGAATTTTCTGGAACCTTTCAGTAAATACTTAAATGTTAGTATTTCAGTGTATGAAGTGAAGGCCATTTATTTTTTGAGTGAAGTTATTTGCACAATTTTCAAAGAAATTATTAATACTTTTTATTTTAAACAATATTCTTAATCATATTTGCTAATGGTCTTTCACTGAATTATGAGTGACAGCAAGTCTCCTCAAGTCTCCACGACTCTTCTCAGTATTATGGCTGATCTCAATAGTATTGTAGTTTGGATGGTCTCCACTCTTCCTGTCATTTCTAATTCCTCCGGTCCCAGTACCAATCCTTTAGTGACTGTACGAAGAGCACCATTTACAATTGGTATAATCGTCACTTTCATGTTCCATTTTTTTTTCTATTCCCTAGAAAGTTCGAGGTACTCATCCTTTCTTTCAATTTTTCTTTGTGATCAGCTGGGAGAGTAAAGTCCACATTCCTAAAAGTTGTCTTTTTCTGTTGATTATTAAGAGGTCAGGTCATCTGGGCAGAGATTAGGTGATACGTTTTTATCTCGAAATACCGGAAGAGTTTGTGGGCCTCATTAATAGTTGTTCTTTTTTCAGAGTTTTTTTTTTACACCGGCGTTAGCTGATTGTTTCTCACTGAATTTAAATGACAACAAATCTCTTTACGATTTCAGGACTTTTTTCAGTATTCTGGCCGATCTCAATAATTCAGTACTTTGGATGGTCTCCACTCGTCCTGTTATTCCCGAGTCGACCAGTCTTTGTACTAATCCTTTGGTGACTGTACCATTAGTACCAATCACAATCGGTACTATCGTCAACATCATATTCCACGGCTTTTTCACTTACCTTGAAAGGTCCAGGCACTGATCCCTCTTTTCACATGCTTTTAATTTCTCTCTGTGATCAGCCAGGACAGCAATGTCTACAATTCTGCAAGTTGACTTTTTTTTTTGTTAATTATAATAAGATCGGGTCGTCTGGGCGAAATTTGATGATCCGTTTTTATCTTGAAATCCCAGATTAGTTTGGGCGTCTCATTCTCCTTGATAGATCCTGGGTTGTTGCATGTACCATTTGTTCGTATGGTTAAACTTCAATCCCTTGCTCAATTGCCAGTGGATCCCCTTTCGCCACATAACCTACATCTGTGTTTTGTTGCGTCTTGTCTATTCTCGTTTTGATATGGTTAGTCCTGATGGCATTGTTTTGAGCTCTTGCTTTGATATTATTATTATTTTTTTTACTCCTTTAGAGTTCTCACATCAGTGTTAGCTGATGGTTTTTCAGTGGAGGTTGAGTGACAGTAAGTCTCCTCAAGTCTCTAGGACTCGTCCCCGGATTCTGGCTGTTCTAAGCAATTTCGATAGTCTCTACCTGTCCGCCAACTTCCAAGTCCTCTATGCCTTTTAATAATCCTTTAGTTATTGTACCAAAAGAAACAATCACAATTGGTACAGTCGTCAGTTTTATGTTCCACAGCTTTTTCAATTCTCTAGCAAAGTCGAGGTACTTATCCTTCTTTTCACTTTCCTTCAGATTTATTCTGTGGTCCGCCGGGAGAGCAAAGTCGACAATTTTGCAATTTCTCTTATTTTTGTTAATTATAATAAGGTCTGGTCTTCTGGTCGGGATTCGGTGATCCGTTTGTACATTAAGGTTCCATCGGAGTTCATGAGTGTCATTTTCTAGGACAGGTATTGGGTTGTGCATATTATTATTATTATTATTATTATTATTATTATTATTATTATTATTATTATTATTCAATTCCTTCACGAAGTGTAGGATGTAGCACATGACCAACTTCTAAGAGCAGTGGCTAGTTTGAATTTTTCTTTCTCCAAGACTGGTTAACTGATAAAATATAAAAAAAACAATTGCCAATAACTAGGGGTAGAGCAGTTGTCTTCCCAGATGGCAATAGTTCGAAGTGTAAAGCAAACAGCCTCGTCGAGAATTCTACGATTATTTTTTTACCACGAGACTTACGCTTACCACACCTCCAAATATTATTATTATTATTATTATTATTATTATTATTATTATTATTATTAGTAGTAGTAGTAGTAGTAGTAGTAGTAAAAATATTACCTTTGTTGCCATATAATGATTATTATTATAATCATGTAATTAGGTTTGATCTATGTTTACATATTTTTCATAAGGAAAAAAAGAATAAACACCATGTTATTAATTTTAGCTCGTCTTCTGGTTGATTCGCGAGACTTAATAAAGATAATTAGATAAAAATTATTCAAAAAAGAAAATGATATAAAGTAATAATTCCGTTGCTAGTCAGTCACGTATATTTTTGAAAGCATTTTTTCTTACAAATTTCTAGTTTGGCTTTATAACGTACTCAACTGAGTTTACCCAGTATGATAAATATCTCCAGTATAAAAACGGTTACTTTCACAATCTTTGCTTTGATCAGTGATTCTAACATAACATAATATTATTTTGTTAAATCTGATAACCGTAACTTTCTGATCTCCGGCTGAATCCACAAGAGAACATGTATCAGTTCAACGGGTAATTGTCTCTTTTAAGTAGTTTTACGTCTAGGTATCTTCTCGATCTGTGGATCGAAAATTACTTTATCAAACAACAGTCTTACGTAGTTAGTTTGATGCGCATTCAGGGCTTAAACAACCTCATCTTCAGTTAGAACAAGAAGAGGTCAACTGTTAACGTAAGAAAATGATAAGCTAGAGATACAGACGATTGCAAGTGCATTAACAATTATTTTGTTTTGTATCGATGTTGGTGATTCCAAAACTTTTTCATCAAAACTTAGTGATCATGAATTTTTTTCTCTAGGTTTTGTTGAAAGAATATTATTAATTAAATATACTTTTTGGTGATTAATTTGAAATATTTTCATAAAGCCAAAATGTTTTGTTATCAAATGAAATTAGGTTTGTGTCAGATTTTTCCTTTTTTTTAATGCATTAGCTGTAACAGACTAAAACAGTTCATAGTGCAGAAAGAACATATTTTTGGCTGGGGAAGAGATTATTTATCAGAGAAAGTTCATCGGAATAAATGTAATACCAAAAGACGTTTCATTTTAAATATGAGTCTTACTCTGATTTGTGATAAATATGTTAGATTATTATGATTATTGTTTTGTGTTTGATCGCTGTTGGGTGTCAAACATTTTAGGCTTTGTGTCGGTCAGAGAAAATGAAAGTTAATCCCCGTAGTCAATGAGGCAAAACTACAGAAAATGACAACATTGCAGTTTATATATGGGTGGTGAGAGATATGTGGCCGGTGACGGAGCAATTCAATTCGTGTCGTCATTTCGAAACAACGAAGTCTTTCTTGTTATGGCACTGTTTTTCCATCAAAGGGAAGTGACTAGAAAGATTTTATTAGAAAAAGCTTTAAGCTTTATCGTACGCGAGTAGTTTCCTATCATTAGGTTCGATTGTCAATGAATCTAAACCCCAGTTATAGGTAAAATAGTAACTTATTTTTTGCTCTCTAGCTTTATTGGGGGTGTAGAATACACCGACTGCATCTCTGCAGAGCAGCAAGACCCCCCACCAAATGAGTGTCCTGGATATGACACTAAACAATCTGATGGTGAGATTTCAGTGATTCTGAAATTTTGGAGAATGCAGAGTACCCCTTCATTGCCATTGCTCCCAGGTCCCCTCTGATCCGGAATGATAGAACCTGATAGGGTCCTATTTATCGGTTGAATAGAACTAACTGCATACTTATGCTAAACTGAATTGTTTGAATTATAACTGTTTGATTAAACTGAATAGCTTGTAATAGAAATGTTTTTGACAATTAAACCACACTTAAACTACAGCTGCATGCTTATGCAAAACAGAATTATTTGAAATGGAACTGTTTTTGACATTGAAACTGAACTTACACAAAACTGAATTGTTTAATATAGAACTGTTTTGACATTTACCTGTGAGTAAAGAAAATCTGCATGTACACTAGACTGAATTAGCTGAATTAGAACTGCTTGACTAAACTAAATAGCTTGAAATAGGAATGTTTTTAACAATTAAAGTGTACTTACATTTAAACTGCGTACTTATGCTAAACTGAATTGATTGAAATAGAAATGACTTTTGGCATACAAATGGATTTGGTGTTAAATAACCTACAACGGTTGATATGCCATATAACCAAAACAAGCAACCAACCTCTAGCTTTAGTATGTCGAGCAATTTCCGAGAAGAAACAATTCGAAATTAAAACCTGAAACTTTTTGTACTTTCCATATATATATATATATATATATATATATTGACCGGTGGGTTATATATATATATATATATATATAAATATATATATATATATATATATATATATATATAGATAGATAGATAGATGTGTGCAGTTGATGAACATTTTGTCATGATTTATATTTAGTTTGGAGTCATATGCTTGATTGGAGGGACAAGATTTTAGTTTGATGCAGTATTGGGTGGCTACGTTTTTTTTTCCTTAGATTTGTCACTATTTATTTGCTCACACTTGAAGGCTTCCTATTGTAGAAGTAGAAAAGGCCCTACGTGCATTTCTTATTACTCCGGTGTATCTAACATTTCATGATTTCGTGTATGGATTTTCGACAAATTCATACATCATAGTTCAACTCGGAACGAATCATAATTTTATATAGTTTGATCAGAATTTGTTGATTTGCTCCCCAATCTTTACAGGCTACCCCAAATAGTTGATGCGTTTTTTATAATATTTTGTTTCATTCTTTTTCAAAGGATATTATAGGAGAGTTTCTTTTTATAATATATCATGCTCAGAAATGTATGTTTTTTAAACATTAGCATTTTTAAACATTCCTGTTTCGTACAGAGTTTTTGGAAACTTTAGTATCTGATAAAAGTAAATAAATGTCGTTTAATCTTTGGTTTCTTACTTTTTTTTTCTTTTTTGACACTGTAGTAGCAGTCTCTGTCCAATGTGATGCTCCTAGATCAATGGCATTTCAAAAAGTCATCTACATATAGCGTGCTCAAAACCCCAGGTTTTCGGCAATTAATAACATGGTCGATGTTTTTTTCGGAATAGTGTCACTGAGACTAGATTATTTCCGGATATTACTTCTTCTAGCCTTTAGTGGTCAAAGATCTTCTCTCCTAAACTGAATTAAAATTTACTTTAGATACAAATTTATTCATGAACTTTGGTTGTTGTCTCTCAGTCCCAGTTTATCTTGCTATTTTTTATTCCATTCTTCTATTTGGTATCGTACACTTTTTAAGATCAATGACTATTACCATTAACTGTTATTTTCTACATTAAGTTCTTTATGAGTTTCTTATCTTATCTTATAGGGTTATACACCCTGAGATCTTCTTCTGAAACCGCACAGATATTTGGTCTTAAGTGAGTTTTTTTAAGGTACCAGGTCAATCTCAAATTAATTTTGCGTGCCACGGTTTTGAAATTCAGCTCGTTAGTGATATGGGTTTGTATTTGAAGAGTTTATATAATCTTTGTAAGGAATCTGTGTCACTTGTTTCCATATTTTGGAAAATTCTCAGTTTATCTAATAATCGTTCAAGTTGTTCAGAATTTATTGAAGTAATTCTTGTGAGAACCGATTGTTAAAATCAGTGTACATCTCATCAAGGACTACGTTTATGTTGCAAGCCCTTTTGATATTCTGTCGAGATAAAAATACTTTTATGATAATCTGAATTATGTAATGAAAAATTAAGTTTGTATTTTTTCTTTTTTTTTTTTCTGATATTATGGAATCTCATGTTTCAACTAGTTTTGAAATTTTCTGTGAATGCTTCCGCAAGTAATTTTCCATTCCTGCTTTACTAGCTACTTTGTTATTTACCTCAATATGTTTCATAACGATGGATCTCTTCTTGCAGGAGATTTGTTTTAATCATTTTCCAAGTTATTTTATTATTTGAGTGGGTGTTCAGTCTGTTTACATAGTGTTTCCATTATTCTTTCTTTAGTTGTTTTCGTGCTTTAGATTTGATATATCAGAATTCAGTTAAGCTGTATGCAGTTGGCTTTTTGGTGAATTTAGGTAAAGCTGCTCACCTATGTCTGATAACATCCTGGCGTCTTCTTAAAAACATGGTTTGTTTCATTTACCTTTTCGTCTTTTGAGTTTGCACTCCGTTGCTATGGTTATAAGAGTTTCTGTAAAATTAATTAGGTCTTCAGTAACGACCTGGATTTGCCTTTTTTTTACATTCGGTTAGATATATTCCCCAGTCTGGTTCTTTTCGCTACCAACAACGGAAGCCATCATCATTTGGCGCAGAGTTTTCCAAAAGAATTGGCAAATAATGTTACATATATCATTCATACATGACTGAAGCGAAAGCAATTATATTATCTGTTATATTCAAATACCTACGACTACCGAAGTTTAATTTTCTTATAATGACAAGAATTTCTCTGAGTGGCACCAAGTTGTAGTGAAAGCAATTTTATGAATTATCAATATTTACAGTCTATGAAAATTCTTCTGACCAATTTTAATTTTTTTTCTTTTTTTTTTTTTTTATTCGTCTGAGAGGTTTCCAAGAAACTTCAGGTCTCGAACAAACTTTTAAGTATCCTGCTCTTTTTGAAATGTTGTGCTTTGCTTCGTCTATGTTCTTCTTCTGAGCTCCAATTCCTTTTTAAATTATTTCAAATCTTTGGGGTCAGTTCAAAGTATTCTGCCTATATTTCATTTCACTGTCACTTTAATAATCGACAATTGTTCAGCTCCCTGTCAAGATCCATTCATTTCTGAATATTTTTGCTTCCTTTTATTTCAACTATATGGTTTTCTGTAACGATAATATCCACAAGCTGACAAGTTCTGATATCGTATTAATTTATATTAGGTCTAGTCTTTTGACCAGGATTGTGTAATTCCTGAGGATTTCAAATTCCCAGAAAATTTTCTGTTTTAAAACATTTTCTTGTTTGTGCACATACCATCTATCAGAATGGTTATTTTGTTTAGTGCCGTACAAGTCTTAGAGGATCAGATCGTGCTCAGTCTTGTGTTCCTTTCATTTCAGCTTCGCATTTTTCATAACAGTTTAACTAGTGGTCTTCACTGAAGTCCGAGAAACAGAAGGGGTCCTCTGCTCTCCAGGAACCTTTCCAGTATACGAGTTGATATAAACAGTACTGTGGTTTGGACAGTTTCAATTTTTTTCTGATAAATAATTCTTCCAGTCTCTTATCTATGCTCTGAGTATTTCTCTAGGGAATCAAATAATGATCGTATCACCGTCATTTTCCTTTCCATAAGTTTTTTTTTTATCTCTAAGGCAAGGTCCTGGTATATATCATTTAATTTTTTTATGTGTTTGTCGCTTTTTCCTTTACTTTCACACTAATGTGCTCTACCAGCGAAATGTTCAAACTGTAAATCTATTTTCTATTAAGTAACTAAAACTAGATCTATTTTTCTGGCTGGGATTGGATAGTATGTTTTCATCTCAAAACCTCAAAGAATTTTGCGTACTTGTTTCTCCGAGAGAGATCCTAGTCTGTGCATTAGCCTGTACGTTCAAAGTTTAGTCCCTTGCACGATTCTCAGTGTATGACCTTATACACGCAGTCATGAATGCAACTGTACTTCTGCCTCAATCTCAGAATACACCGACTAATTCTCTGCAGAGAAGTAAGACACACCCAACGCCTTTCCTGGATATTAAATTCAACAATTTGACGGCGAGGCTTCAGTAATGCTGGAGATCAGGGGAAAGCGAATTACCCCTTCAATGTCATCACTCCCAGGTCTAATTTGCCCCGGAATGGTAGCATGATAGGGTCCTATCTGTTGGTTAAATAGGATTGTTCGACATTTAAACTGAGTGCAAACGAATATCTTATGCTTAATTGAATTGTTTGGAATAGAGCGGTTTGATCATTTAACTGCATGTAAACAAATGATTGATGCTTAATTTAGTAGTTAGTGATATAAAACAATACTTGGAACAATTATCTTCTTTGACCAAAGCTAAATTTAATTGTTTGAAATAAAATTGTCCGATTATTCAACTGTGTGTAAACAAATGACTAATGTTTAATTGAATTGTTTTTGATACATAGCAATACATAGAACCATTTATTTGTGCGCAAAACAGAGTTTAAGTGCGTTTAAACACGTGGTCAACAAAATATCTTTACAAATCATATACATTTAATGTATATATATAACCAGAATTTGGCAATAAATAACTTACAATGGCTGATATAGGGAAAACAAACAACCATTTTTCTGCCTAACTTTCCTCTCTTCTCTACTGCGTTGTTTTGTCTAATTCTGCGTAGATTTCAATTACTATTTTATCGTCAGTCTTATCTGCATCAGATTTTACATACGTAGATCATAAAGCAATATTTTGGACTGCTATTTATAGTGACTGAGTTCCTCATTTTAGGTTTTTCTCAGAGGAGAAATGAGGAAGTCCTCGTGGCATTGTGGGTAAAGTGCTCAACTGTGGCATCAGAGTAATTGAGATCGATTCCTAGCCGTGCTTTTGTATTCAGTTTCGGATTAATGCCCTTCGGCAACGCATAATCTCCTTTATCCCTCAACTATAGGTTCACTAATATCGCTACTGTTTTCAACTAAGATGGATTTAGCATAAAATAATACCCAAAAGTTAATATGCAATTAAACAAAAAAACTGAAACCAAAATCTTTAGACATCTCTAAAATCCATGGTGGCATGATAATGTCATATGCTTTTCTACTGTCTATTTATGAACCATTCCAACGCTAGATGTTTTCCTTCTTGCTTTGGAGTGTCTTATGTGTTGATCGACATATAATATTTCAAATACCCGCTAAAAGACCACAAATTCTGGAGATGGTTGTCCAATGTCCCTACTATCTTTTGTGGACGCGAAGATAGAATACGCCTGGTATAAATTCAATTCTTAGCCTAATCGAATAATGATTGGAGTTTTCTGATGCCCGGCACGTACTCAGAACAGTCAGAGATGTACTCATACACCAAGAGGTTCATTGATGACCACCTTTTTCTGTCAGGAGCATACTGATATATATCGTGTAAGTAATTCTCGAATGTAGCGTATCTCTTTTGCTAACCTTTTACAGCACAAACCAATGTATTGAATATTTGCAGTTGCAGAATTTTGTCTATGATTATTTGCTTAATATTTTTCATGAAAACACAAAGGTCAAAATAATGTGTAAAAAACTTGACCAAGGATTACTCGGTATAACTATTAAAAATACATAGAACAGGGCTACTAACGGACAGGCGTAGTCTATGTTACAAACCAACGACAGTAGATTAGAGAAGTTTACTTGAATTATGTTGGTCGTGCTTCTTATTCATTTGTAGCAACCTTTTATATTCTTCTGGGTGGATTTCAGGCTTTTAAGATGAGGAATGAATATTTTCTTTTACGTGTGTGTTCAGCAATAGCATATGTTTCATATTTACTTGATTTTTATTTTCGTGGAAGAAAAATGACAAAAATAAGCCGACACTACTCCTAGAATGTGAAGATGTTACTCTGACGGTAAGTACTCATTTCATACCAATCGATTAATATGAACCAATCGACTTAATAAATAGATTAAATATTTCAGAAAATAGATTTTATCTCCCACATAGGACAAGCAAGTCTGCGAAACATGTATATCTTGATAGACCTTAAAAATACAACAATCTGGGGATCAGAATTACAAAATCGAGATATTTCAACGAACCCACATTTACAGAAATAAGATGAAAACTAGGAATCATTAGAAATGACACGGATACAAAAATTTGCAAAATCATCAAAAAAGCTATTGGTGTGTTGATTGGTGAACCATATGTTAAAACTTGATGATGACCAAGTGCCAGAAAGAAAATTCACCTTAAAGTCTTGGAGGTGATTTATATTACCATAAATCGCCCCTCTCTGAGCAGACAATTAAGCACTTATATTTTGAATATTTTTGGGGAACTATTGGAGAATGGGGTGACTTGATATTTTTTATTATTTCATTTTTCACCTCGTCTCCATAATTCTATCAATTAATTCAAACCACGTTTTTAGAAATTTTCCGGTGACCAGCTTGACAAGTGCCGGACGAAAGGGCCCTTGCTATTTTATTATTTTAGAATAGTTCCCGCTTTTTTTACCAATGATTTCATTAATCTCTTAATACGAATTCGCATGTACCAAAAATATAATTATATATATATATATATATATATATATATATATATATATATATATATATATATATATATATATATAATTTGTTATTGAATAGTATCTATGTAGATATATTGTTATTAAATGAAATGTTCGATCGCAAGTTAAAATGTCATTAAATAAAATTTGTTTCAAAGGTGTATGCTTTGCAGCTGGTGTTGTTTTTTAAATTCATTATATATATATATATATATATATATATATATATATATATATATATATATATATATATATATATATATATATATATAAACGAAATTGATATTTGTAATTATGCAACCATTTTCAATTTCTTTACTTTAAATGCTATAGGTTCTATTTTGGGTTGTGTTTGATCCTTTGGAGTTTGATTGTTTTTGTTTATTAGTAGATCCTTTTAGTAATTTTTTGTGATTTAATTTTATGATACTGGATTATGATGATGAGGAGTTCGATTTTTTCAATCACTTTTGTTCAGTGGTTGGTAGTGTATAATTTAATTTTTATTGCTTTTTTTTAAAATTCTGTAATGTTTATTTATTTTGAATTGTTTTCTTCGATTCTTTTTAGCAGATTAACTCTCCTGACTTGATACTGTCAATTTCACTATCAATACTTTCTGCACTGGAGATTCATTTTATGGTTTTGGCTGATCATAAAAAAACCATGATGATGATTTGCATGCACATTCCTGGAAAAATATTCAATTTGATATACTTTATAACTTCATAAAAAAACATCAACAAAAAATCCTGTTTCAGAAAAAGAAGTGTCATATAACATCAGGCCATCTAATAATATACTTGAAATAAAAGATAAAATTTGATTTGTATCCCTAGCAAACCAAATAATTTAAGAAAATGTGAAATACGAAGGTTTAAATTCCTAGAATTCGGAGCAGTCTTGAAAAAGCCAAGAGCAAATGAGGATTTAATACATCATTGGAGAAAAATGATCCTCATTTTGTAAACGGGAAGGATGTGTTGGATATGTTGTTGCCTTTAGGATGAGTATGACTGGGAAGCACTGACATTTCTTTCCTAACTGAGGAACAATTTGATTGGTTCCTGAGTATTAAATCATTGAAGAGAGGTAGAATGAGTGAAGATTTTCTCACAAGGTATAGGAATGAGTCGATACTCAGTGGTAGTTATGCCCCTTCTTGCAAACCCCCCTCTACGTCTCTTTAATGTTATCGAGAGAATAATCTGAGTTGATCTTAAGAGAATGATTGACTTTTTAAGATAGGATCTTTTTCCAGCCATCAAGCCTTTTTTTTTTTAAAAAAAAACAAAACATAATACGGAAGCCAATCAATAGAAAAGACATAAAAACATATGGCATTTAAAAAAGAATAAATTTTGTCATTTTTTCCATCATAGTGTAAATACCCACTGTTATTACGCGGAGATCATGAAGGGTTGAGGTGAGGATCAAGTGACAGCATAAAACCTCAAATCAATTGTTATAACATCAACCTCAAAGGATTATGATTGGTCTGTGTTATAATAGAATACGTAATTAAAATTTATCATTTCACAAGACTGAAGAGAATTGGCTCGCAATTTCATCTATACATATATTGTATTTCCCTAGATTAATACCACCAAATGAATGTAAAGTATCTCAGCATGATTTTGAACTTAGTTCATCGATTCCATTCTTCAATCTAGAAACCTTAAGGGTAACTTTATTTCCGTAATGAAATTATTGGTTTTAACAATAGCAGATCGCTTTTTACAAAAACAAATATAATTACATAGATTTATGATAGGAGTTCCGTGAAGAATCTTTACTATAATCAGAATGATATGGAAACGTTAACCATACCAAATATTGATGATGAGGATGATGATAATGATGATGATGATGGCTGCGAAAATAAAGTTGATGAAATATCTAGCAAAATTAGCATATTTATTGCACGCATGATTGACTATGCCTCTTAATTCTGGCGAACCCTTTACGGCTTATGTCATTGCTAGTGTTCTATTTATTCAGCTGACATTAAGCATATCTGACGTAATGGGTTTGCATTTAGGTTATCCTGCTTCTAAAATATTCAATAAGCGAATGGTAAAGCCATATCAGTTAAAACAGTGCCAAAAATATAATTAACATCTTCCATGCGCGAAAGGATGCGCGAGGAAAGTGTAGTTCAGATAAGCAAGAATCGCTTTCTCTCGTTTCCAATTTTAAAAAAAAATCAAGCATACATCCTCGGTCTTCAGAAAACACGACACGATAAGGAAAACTTATAATCCTCGAATTCTCTCGTATTAAGCAGAAAGAAAAATAAACCATGCTTACTCAGCGCCTTGCAAATATGGCATGTCATTTCTATTCAAAAAGATAACAATTTAAAAAAAAAAAAAAGAAGCATTTGGTTGCAACACGGGATAATGCTACACAACTAAAATAAAATAAACATCTTTGAATTGTAGCACTGGGAGTATACAATTTATAATTCATCGTAGCAAGCCATCACTTAAAAGCATTTATTTTGCTTTCATATCCACATGGATCAAGAAATCAGGTAAAATCATTTCTCATTTCACAAATATTGGAATATTGGCAGTTGTCAATGGACATGTGGTTCGAAACTGAAAAAAAATCTAATTAGCTTTTTTCCCTAATAAGCTTTCCATTATCTAGCATCAACTTAAATATTTTACGTTGGATAGTCTTTTAGATTCTTGCTCCTTGTTTTGCCACTTCACCATGTTAAGTTATGCTTCCACGTTTGTTGTGTGATTAGAATCAATGTTTTCTTTCTCTTAGACTGGCTACACTTACAATGGCTTGATAACTCATTCTGCTTTACTATTTACACTTAGTTAGTAGAAGAGGAGATAGATCCATATCTTTTTTTAAGTCCATTATTTCAAAGTAAAATACAAACAGCCACATTAAATATTTCAAAATAGTTCGCCTAGTGCGTTGTCTTTAACTATTACACCACTCATACCAAGAATCTTTTTAAAAATGTCTAATATTCCGGGATGTTGTTGTTTTGCTTGTACAGCTTTGAAACCTACCTTGCGGATAAGTATATCATGTGTGGTCAACAATATGGTCTCTATCATATCATATCATATCAACAATATGGTATCTATCATTCAGAGTATGTGGACTATTGTCTTCATTCATGACGTTCCGGCTGATGCGTCCTTCGGCCATCTTATTGTGTTTCTTGTGGAACTCGGGAGTGAACTGGGAACTTCGAAAGAAATCCTACATTTAATCCACGGCGGTAGACTGTTCTAATTCTATTAACAATAACCTGGTCAAAATACTGATCCATAGTAAACACTCCTTGTTATTTTACTTGTAGTTTGCCCAATCGGCTGGGGCTGTAAAATACACCGACTGCTTCTCTGCAGAGGAGTAAGACCCCGCCCCAACGAGTGTCCTGGATATAACATTATACAATATGATGGTGAGGTTACAGCAATGCTGGAGCTTTGGGGAATGTGGAATACCCCTTCATTGCCATCGCTCCCAGGTCCTCTCTGGCCCGGAGTGGTAGCACCTGATAAGGGTCCTATCTATGGGTTAAATAGAACTTAACCGTGCTTCTTTCACTTTACTGATTTTTGCATTTCAAGCACGTATTTATTCTAAACTGAACTTTTTAAAATAGAACTGTTTTGACATTGGATCTGTGTACTAGTGCTGAGCTGAATTGCTCAAAATAGAACTGTTTTTACGTTTAAACAGTGTACTGCTGAACTGAATTATTTGAAAAAATTTTTTTTGAGATTTAACTCTATGTATTGCCCAGTCAGCTAGGGCTGTAGAATACAGACTGCACCTCTGCCGAGGGGTAAGATCCCCCCTAACGAGCGTCCTGGATATGACATTAACAATCTGATGGTGAGGTTACAGCAGTGCTGGAGCATTGGGGAATGCGGAGTACCCCTTCATTGTCATCGCTCCCATGTCCACCCTGGCCCGGAGTGGTATCACCCGATAGGGCCCTATCTTTGGGTTAAATAGAACTAACTGCATACTTATGCTTAACTGAATTGTTTGAATAAATTGAATAGCTTGAAATAGAAATGTTTTTGACAATTAAACGATACTTACATTCAAAATGCGTGCTTATGTTTAACTGAATTATTTGAAATAGAAATGTTTTTCGACATTAAAACTGTATTTACACTTAACTGAATTCTTACATAAAACTGCTTGAATAGTTTGAAATAGAAATGTTTTTGGCCATTAAACTGTGTACTTATGCTAAACTGAATTGTTTTAAAAAGAACAGATTATTTACATAAAAATGGATTTGGCGTTAAATAACCCACAAAGGTTGATATGCCATAAAACCCAATGAACCAACCAACCAACTTTACCTGTAGTCCAGCAAGATATAAGCATTTACTTAATGAACTTTTAAGTGAAATCATCTGAAGGTTACAGGCTCACACATGACTCTAGGTCAAAATAACAAGGTATATTTACGACAATTTGACACTTGCATCTGATTATGGTTAACGCAATTAGAACAGTCGACCTCAGAGAAATAAATAAAGGGATTTGATGGAAGCTCCAGGAAGGCTCTCAAGTTCTACAAGAAATATCTGAATAATGCCAAATGATGCATCGTCCGAAACGCTGTCTATATAACAATAAACTCGAAGTAAATAATCCGAATACTCTAAATAATAAAAATTATCAAGATTCATCTACTTTTTTTAAATAATATATTTTGCATCATAACATTTAGTCTTGTTACTTAGTTTCAAGGCTAAAAAAATATCATGAATAAGGAAAAGAAAAAAAATTGTAATAGGCGTGATATGATAATGCTTTTCTCAGGTATGATCTAATACTTAGATAATGATCTGATTTCTGTTTGTAAATAATATGGATATTCTATATTAGATATTTAAGAGGAAATGTCATATGTAGAATTTAAACGATTCCTCAATGATTGGATTCGTTCAGATAATTGCATCTAGAATGAAACGTGGAGAATGTAGAGGAAGTAACCGAGGCGTAAATGCCAACAGCCTCGACTTCGACATGTTATCGAAGTGAGTAACAACTCCAGTTGAACAATTACGTTCAACTAATATCGTTCGAAAAGGTAAGAAAACACTTATACACCCTGACATGGAAGAAGTAGTATCACAACTGTTTTTCTTCGAGGATGGATTTGGCACGAAATACCCCACTAAGGCAGATGTGCCGTTAAAAGAAAGAAATTGAACCACCCTAAAAAATGTTTTACGTAAGAAAAAACACAAACTATTAGATTCATTTATTTAGGAAACACATGAATTTGAATGCACATTGTATATCTTTCCTATTCTTAACTATTTCAAAACGGTTAGCGTAATCGGATTCAAAAAGAAAGTGATAACCACTTCATCCCCCCCCAAAAGGTCATTTATGTTTTATATACCACATTTTGTGATTGGAGGTGCCCGTGGTGTATATGGAGGTGCCCGTGGTGTAATGGTTATCGTCGTAGGATATGGACACGGTGACACGAGTTCAAATCCTGGACGAGTCTGAATGCATTTCACATAGCACTAATACGCTTGGGAAAAGTATGAATCCAATTATTCTCCCTCCACCTATGGGTAAATAGTAGGACAGATTAGGTTCTTTAGCCTTGGTGAGGCAACTTTTCTAGGAGAAGGAAAACTCTGAATTCAAACCTGTTAAACTCCGCTTAAAAATTGACCTTGTGTCATATCCTGCCCGAGCGGAGGAGTTGGTAAATAGGACCACATTTTGTGATATTCTAGTTTTATCTGGATGAGTTTTACAATGATTTCAATCGTCAGTTAGAGGAGGGAAAAATTAATTTACATCTTCTAAACTTCACTTATAATCCCATTGCTGCAAAAGGGCCCCGAGTGTTGAAACTGTAAAAATACTTCTGTCTCTAATTCTCAAAAACTCAACGAACTAGAACCTGGATCTCTAGAAGTACACGTTCCCAATGACTTTATCAATTTAACTAAAACTATCACATCCAACATTAATGCCTCTTGCCAAAGAACTATCATCCACAAGATTTTTACTTTCCTGATCTTGGTTGTTTGACTTGTTACCGGTTAATTATACCTCGACAAAAGTCAAATATATTCACATTTAGTTTGCTGTGTGGGGGTCCTATAGCGTACAGCTAACCAGCTTGACTGCAACATCATAATAAGGGAGTTTGAAATCCGTCGCGCTGTTGAGTTTGCTTTCGTACTAATACACTGTTAAAAATTCTGAACTCACTTATCCACTTGCAGTAGGATAATTAGTATCGCTTTTCTTTCTCTACAGGGTTGACTTAATCATTTCATTACCCACTAAGGATAGCATGCTCTTAAACTACGGAACTAAACCTTACGAAGCCTGAGTGCAGACTATAGTGATGGTTGCGTATATAATCTCAGTAACATAACATTAATATTTCCGGATGGACTCTATTTCACTATAAGTTTTGGAACAAATTTTTAGTCTAATTTCATATTTTATACTATAAGTTTGATTTATTAAACTTAACGAAATAGAAATACAATTTGTTATTTCATTATTTTGAAATGAGCTTTCTTTTTCATATCGTTAGTCTCATATTTGTTGCTGTGAGCTAAATAACAACTTATATGAAACGTCGCATTCATAACTTAAAATAATAATATCTTTCTCTGTACATCATAAGATTCATATTTATTGTTGACCACTATATAATCGAATATATGAAAGGTAGCATTCATAACTAAATAGCACCATGTCTATTACTAATAATAAAATGTTTAATACAGTACCCATTTAAGGTTATTCTTAAAATTAATCATGTGGTGAATATTACCTAAAAGACTTTAATTTGTAATGCTTTCTTTTTCTTTTCAAAGTTCTCTCTGAAATTCGTTAAATCAACAACATAATTTCTAAGTTTATGCCTTTCTCAAGGGGACTGTATCATGGTAAGCATACCTCACTGAAACCGTTTTTTTCTGCCAATAATAGACAGTTCATTCGGATATCTGAACATAAATTGGTTCGGCCTTATTTCACTCTCGTTTTAACAACTTTGTCTTCATCGCTGGTGAATGTGATGCCAACTGGCACAAAGTGTTATTGATTTATAGAATATAATTTGGCCCAAAGTACAATAGCCTATTCTGAAACACTTCTCATTAATTTTAAACATGTATTGACGGTATTGAAAATTTTGATTTTCTGAAAGCTAAGGAATTAAAATCAATAATAAACTACCTAATTGCTTTATAATAACAAAAGGCTGTATTGTTATGTTTCTACTATTTTTTAACTGAATCATTATCAGTTATTACTTGCAATGAATTTATCATTATATGAAAGTTTAATGAAGTGGATGTCCATCAGCGTCAGAGAACCTAGTACTTAGCTGTGTGACCGACAACATAGGTAAAGTACAAGCAGTACTAGAAACTATTACACATACGAGTTGGATATTTTGAAAAGGTTTAAGTAGTGGGGGATCTAATGACAGAACGACAAGTAACGCACCAAATTTAGTGACAGCTAAATTCACAAATACATAATACTGCTTCCTTATTTTCACCCCTGACTAAAACTGTTCTCTTAAATACTTTCTGCCGATGGTCCACACATATTAGAGAGTGAATACGTAGGTCATTCAATACATCATTCTTTTTTAAGAATTTCGTATAAACCGTATTCATTGTAATATTGTTGCGAATGTATATTACTTACAGTGTGAATTCCACAGTTTTCTTGAGCTATTTCGGAAGTGCAGGCTTTGCGGAATGATCTTAATCGTAATGAATTCATAGCAGTACCAGATGCACTGTCTAGACAAGCGACATAGAACTTCAGGGAGAAATGTCAAATGTGTAGAGCTCGTAAGCGAGGGAATTTGTAAAATGTAATATTTTAAACAAATTGATGAAAATGAAAAAAGACTAAAGGAAGAAATATTCATTTCTTATTGCAGAAGTAAGTTTTAATTGGATCACTGGTGCATTTTTATATACTTACAACTCTCGAGAGATGATTCTGTCTGACCAAATTTTTTTTTATAGAATACAGTGATTTTAGTTCAGAATTAATTGTCTACATATTTTCTTGTGGGCTTAAAACAACAGGTTAAATACATTAAAAAGGCACATAACGAGGTTTATTAAAATGATTCTTTTTTAAAGAATACAGTGATTTTAGTTCAGAATTAATTGTCTACATATTTTCTTGTGGGCTGAAAACAACAGGTTAAGTACATTAAAAAGGCACATAACGAGGATTATTAAAATGATTTTTTTAATATATAGAAAACAGTGATTTTAGTTCAGAATTAATTGTCTACATATTTTCTTGTGGGCTTAAAACAACAGGTTAAATACATTAAAAAGGCATATAATGAGGTTTATTAAAATGAAGAAACATGCCGAGTGAATATTGAACCAACTTTTGAAGTTTAGATATTGCTCAACTGCTTCGTAACCAATATCCCAGGAATAAATTCTGACCAGAATTATGCGGTAAGCATGTAACATCAAATGGATTCCAAAATTTGACGAACTCTTCAGATTGTAAAATCTAACTCAAAAGAAACATTAGACTCTCCATTTATTCCGACTATATAATTCTTAATCTTGCTTTAAAAGAAAAATCTAGAATTGTTCCCCATATGACAGTTATATTATGTACGATAGCTAGATTCATATTCATTAATTCTCGTATCTCAAATGCAAGGAAGAAACATTACCAATTCTCTAAAATTTGGTTTGATTTAAAATAAAAAAAATGTTTGATAAAACCTCTCTAACAAAAATGCCTATCCCCACCCTCTCCACCACGAAAAATATCAAGGTTTATGTGTGCTCTGCTGGGCAACTTCTAATGACGGCTACTACCAATACATCTGTAATTCGTTTAGACATGTCATTACCAATTCTAATTAAATTCTGATCAATTGTTTTGATATATTTCATCAGCATTTTTTTTTTCACTTTTTAGACACCTGATCAAAGGATTGGGTAAATGAAGAGCTTTACTTTTTTTGATAAGCCAAAATCCTGTCTTCTTTCTTAAACTAAATAAATCATTCTTAGGGAAATATTTGCAGACAATGAAAACGTTATAAAAATATAAACTTTAAATTGCATCTCTATAAAAATAATAGAGTCAAAGGTGCTTAGACCAAGAAAAAAGTCGCAGTAATAAATATAATGAGTGCAAAGGAGATTTTTTTTTAAAAAAAGCATTAAATCCTTTTTTAAGATATTTTTTTGTCTTTGTACAGTCAGTAAGAGTTTCGATACTTTTGAACATATATTTTTGTATAAATTTAGAAATTATTACAAAGATATTGATATGGTTAATTGAACAACCAGTATACGAAAAACAAATAATCAGTAGAGAATTATATGTCTGCTTTTTTAAAAAATACATACTAACTTAGATTTTTAGATACAAGGATAATGACAAATGTTTCAGAAAGATTCATTATAACTAAGAGTCATTATAACTAAGCACCAGGTGAAATTAAATGTATCTTTGGAAAAATGATAATTGTCTGTCGTTTGTTTATGAGTTACGAAAATTGATGCAGGTGAAAGTGGCAATCTTACGTACTATAACCAAGATACTGGGAAGGATTCCAATTATTCTTTCAAAGAGACGAGAATATTTAGATAGGAAGAAAATTTATAGAACATAATACTTTTGTTTAGTTAGTTTTTATAAAGTAAAGAATGCATCAGATTTAGAAATACATTTCTTCCATTGATTTTCTGAGTTAGCTTCTGAATATCTTGAGCAATATCTGCCATCAAGAAATAGTTAGGAAGCTTTTGGCTGAAAACAAAACCAAGTGAGATCGATTCTCACAAGGAACGTTTTATTTGCGACTATTTTTAAAACAAGTGGTTGTAGTAGTAAGCGAGATAATTTAGAAAGGAAAAGATTCACCACCTCATGCATAGTTAGAGTAATGAGATATTTGCCAATAATGAGGTTGAACTAAGAATCCTTATACAGACAATTAGAATAATATAATCATGATATAGAAATAGAAATTGATACTGACAATTTTATCATGCATAAAACGACAAAAGAAAAAAGAGAAACTTCCGACAAAAGAGAGCAGTCCAATCGGGAAAACACCAGAAAATCTGCAGAAAAAGAAAACAAACACTGCCAAATAAACAAAGGGAAAATGAATAGTAAGAAAGAAATATTGCAGTAGAACAGAAAACAATTTGAAACTAAACACTTCGTCAATCATTAACATTGCGAAGATCTCTGAATTATTATAATTATTATTATTATTATTACTATTATTATTATTATTAGAGTTTTTTTCGTCAATTTTAGATGATGGTCTTTCCCTGAACTTTGAGTGACAGCAAGTCTCCTCAAGTTTCCAGGACTCTTCTCAGGTTTCAGGCGGTTCTCAATAATGTTGTAGTTTACCTCCAAGTCCTCCACTCTTCCAGTCCCTTTTATAATCCTTTAGTGACTGTACCAAAAGCATCACTCATGATTGGTATAATTGTCCATATTTTTTTTTCAAATCCGTAGCAAGGTCCAGGTACTTACCCTTCTTTTCACTTTCCTTCATTTTTAATCTTTGGTTGGCCGGAACAGCTAAATCGAAAATTTCACAAGTTCTCTTTTTTGTTGTTGTTGTTGTTTATTATAAAGTCTGGTCGTCTTGCCGAGATTAGGTGATCCGTTTGTATTTCAAAGTTCCATAGGAGTTTATGTGTATCATTCCCTAGAACAGATGCTGGGTTGTGCATATACCATTTGTTCGTATGGTCAAATCATAATTTTTAGCACATCTCCCAGTAGATCACCTTGACCACCCAGTCATGTCTAGTCTTATGCTCTTTCTTTGCCAATTTGCTGGATTCGATTTTTATGAGATTGACTGTTTCGACTCTCTCACGACATAACCTTCGTTTGCTATTTTCTTGCGTGTTATCTATTCTCGCTTGGATATGTTTAGTTCTTATGGTTTCCTTTTCTTATCCACATTCAGGTTTCCTAGTAAAGACTTGATGATGATTATGAAGAGCCCTCAGTGAAACTGACAGAGATTGGAAAGTCAGAATATTCACCGATCTTGTTGTAAACAAAGACATGCGCAATAAGATGTTAAAGTTCTGTGCGTATAATTATCATTATAGCTCTTAAAACTGTCCCGTCTTGCATCGCTTAGATGTAAGAGAATCGGAAAATATGAAGTAACATACAAAATCTATGCTATGTCATTGATAAAATATATATAACTATTTATGTGGCTGCAAGAATATTGAGGAAACTTGCTGACAATTAGTCTTCGGTAAAATACTGCAAATGGAAAAAAGGATATAACTGCAATAACCAAAGCAAGAACAACTACAACTATTACTACGACTATATCTACAATTATTAGTACTAATAATTATGATAATGATAATTATTATATTTGGTATATTGGAAGCAGACAGCATCAAACGAACAGAGAAAAATATTACCTTAGTTAAGCGACCAAATTTCTTGAATCTACGTTCTACAGCCGATATCGCATCAAAGAAATAAACTAGTGAGCTGTCCCCGTTGGAAAATACCCAGGACAATTCTTAAATTTGAAAAGAAAGGAACTCAGATAAATTGTTCAAATAACAAGCAGAATTATTATTTACAAGGCCTTACATTCGCGAGAGAACATTGACAGACTATACGTGTAAGGAAAAAAAGGACGCAGAGGATTCTTCTGCTTTGAGTATTGCATTGATAATGGCTATTTAAAGTGCTGTCACAAGGACTTGATGGCAGAATTTAAAATAGCCATTAACAGTTTGGGTAACATAAGAAACAACAACAGAAACTTTGAAAAAAAAATTAGACAGAAAACAAATGCATGTGTGTTTCAAGCAAAAAACCGACAACATTCAGACGGTAAGACCTGCACAGGGGTAAGAAAAGAAGCGTTCAAGAAACCGAATCTCTTTAAATACCAGAAAAAAACAAAGCTGTCAGGCAGACCTGGATTACTCAATCTTGGTTGGGCGAATAGTCTTTGAAATGAAAATTCTGAATGCAAACCTGCATAAATTTTATCTTAAGTCGCATCCTGTTCCTACCAACTGGATATATATATATATATATATATATATATATATATATATATGTGTGTGTGTGTGTATGTAACGTAATTGAACGGCTCATAGAGAATTGAAGTAGAATGAATGAATAAATAAATAAAGCAGACAGAACTCTCCGAATTGGAAGGCCGAGGCACTCTTGGTAATTAAAAATGATTAGGGAGGAGTGGAGGTTCAGAGAAGAAACATCCACTTCTGCCCGTACAAGTGCATTTATGTACACATGTACGGGCTGAAGTGGATGTTTTTTTCCTCAGGACATGACAGGCGGAAGTGAGGGGATTACTCTTGTTTTGGGGTTTTTTTTAGAATGGACGGTAGAATTGACAAGGTAAAGATGTCAGTTGAACGCCAGCCACGAAGATGAAAGGAGCAGAAGGTTTAGGAGCCCCAAGTTGGGGGTACGCTCCAAAGAAGACATTATACCACGTGACCCAGCAGATAAGCATTTTAGAAACAAGAAAATTTCAAAGCCTTTTTTTTTTATTTACACCATGATATGTTTCTTAGCTGACGCCGTCAAATTAGTTTCTATACTGTATTTCTTTCTCGCGGTGACTACTTACTCCCTCGTAGTAAAAAAAACAAAAAAACCTTTGAGTAGCTTAAAAGAGTTTTGCATTAGTCATCTTACGACAGCGGGACTCTCAACTTGGTCGATAGATCTCTTTAGCACTGCAATGGTATATATATATATATATATATATATATATATATATATATATATATATATACACTCGTCTTTACCGATCAAGGTAATATTTACATATTATGTAATATTTACATATTACCGATCAAGCTTTCAGACCACAAAACATTATGTTTTGATAATACGAATTATTATTAACAATTTATAAATCTAAATGCACATATGTATACCATCGCACATACCCAGAATGAAAACCTTTTCAAAGTATCATGAACCTTCTATCCCCAATGTTTAATGAGAAAATTTGTCATTATCGTATCATCTTTTTGACATTTGTTTTTTTTAATATTCATCATTGACCAAATCTTCACAATTTGCATAAAGTTATAGAACTAATTAAAACATCTTTCGTTTTTTTTTTTTATATTTTTCATGTTATATTGAAGATTTTATAATTTTTTCATTTTTATCACATGGTTTTGGGAAATTTGGTATGGTTTCAACGGTCGCAATGATATACAATAATCCTTCGAAGAAGTCATTTTTGGAGAGCGATTTTAAACATAAACAAAACGCACAGATGCCACTTTCTATGTAAAAGAAATGTGCTTATTAGTAAAGAAATCCAAACAAAAGCTACACGTTTCGTCTACAGTATGTTGAACTTCAGTTGGACAACAGTAAAAATAAAAGAAAACGAAATAAATAACAACTATCTGTATTATCAGAGAGTTATAATAGTCGAAGATCATGAAGTCGTCGATAATACCATTTGTATGACATGCTTTTGGAACGGCCTTCATTGTGAATGGTCGCATTGTCATCTTTACGTTTCATTACTTTTACAGTTCACTGGCAAGGTCCAGGAATATGCTTAGATTTTGATTACCTCACTTTAACGCTGAGGTCTGCTGAAAAGGCTAAATTCACAAGATGACAGATTATTTTCTTCTTGTTAATTTAAAGTAAAAAAAACAAACTATTAATAATAATAATAATAATAATAATAATAAAAGGATTATTATCATTATATTAACTCTTATATCTGCATTAACTGATGTGTTCTCACTGGAGTTTGAGTGTCAATAAATCTCATGATTCTAGGACTCTTCTCAGTATTTTGGCCGATCTCAAAAGTGCAGTAATTTGGACAGTCTCCACCCGTCCTGTTATATTCAAGCCTCGTACCAGTTATTTGGTGAATGTGACAAGAGCACCAATTACAATTGGTATGATCGTCACTTTCCGCCGTGACAGCAAAGACTACAAATCTGCATGTTTTCTTTATTGGTTAAATATTATAACACATGAACATCTTCTCGGGATTTGGTGATTGGTGTGTATCTCAAAATCCCAGGTGGAGGAGTTTGGCGTGTCATTGTAATATAATGTCCGAGGGATTTCGTTTTATATATCTTGCCTTTGGGTTTAGTTAGGCTGAGAACGTTTCGGCTCAGTACATGGGTTAGTTAGGTGCAAACATGAGCGCTGGTGTTCACGTTCGTGCGGGGAGGATGTGTCATTCAGAGATGTCAAAATAAAAATCCCATATAGGATTGTGACCAGGGGCTGTGAAAGACGTCATGCACTTTAAGCGCGCGGAGGATTTTAGGCATTTTGAAAAAAAAGTCAGTTAGTTGAGTTCTAGGTCCGAGAAAGAAAGTTGACTTTTGAGGCTCGCCGAAGCCAGGCCAGTGGCCATGCGGAAGGTTTCGCACGTGGTTAGGGGCAGATAGAAAAGTCAGTATAGAAAGATGGTATCTCTTTCATTATGTCGAAAAACCATTTAACTCAAAGGTAATAAAAAGTTTCGTACCTGAACTAAGAAGTCGTAAGTGTTTTTCGTATTTCGGGATTCTATGTTATCTATATATGTGGTATAGACATTCTATGTACATTTCGCATATCCTTATCGGGGTATGTTACATTATTCTCAAGGACAGATTCTGGTTTGTGCATATACCATTTTTTTCGTATGGTCAAACTTCAATCCCTTGCACAATCTACAGTGTATTTTTTCGCCCACCCAGTTGTGCCAAGTCTTATATTCCTTCCGTGCTAATTTGCTGAATTCGCTAAGTATGCAATTGATTCTTTCGGGTCTTTCATCTCATAACATATATGGTGTTTTGTTACGACTTATCTACTCTCGCTTTGATATGGTTAGTTGTTTTAGCGTTGTTTTATGCTGCTATTAGAAGACATTCAGTTTTTCTCTTAAGTTTTCTTTTTCTTTGCCACGTCCACGTTTTCTTGTGTAAGATGTAGCTCGTAAGTCGCTTAAAAAGTCCATTAAGTTGTTTTTCTTCCCAATTCTGTTTTCTGGTTATTGTCGCTCTGCTTGTCCTCGTGTTGTCAGTATTGTTTCTGATAGCTGTAATCAGTCCTTCTTCGTCTCTTTCTATGTAGTTTTCGAGTCGTTGTATTGATGGAAAACCCGATTCCTCCCTCTTCTTGATACATATAGTCTCTTAATGTCATCTCTTGGATGCATGCCTTATGCATGGTCGTTAGTTTTCTTCTAATCTGGTCCACTTCAAGAATGACCCGGAGTATGTAACAACGCGGACAGCCGAGGTATCTATTCCTTTGACAATAGAGTTTTGCCTCGAGTAATTTTCTATTTTTCATGAGATACTCTTTTTTAATTTTTTTCTTTCGTTTATACATGTTTGATGATGTCAGCTTCCAATATCTCCAAGTATCTGTAGGTTTCCTTTTCTCAGAGCGTTCTGATGACTACTTGATTTGGCCTTTCGACTCCTTCCGTTATGTGTCGTTTGCTATTTTTCATTACTAGCATGGGATATTTTTCTATGCCAAATTCCATTTCTATATTTTGACTCTATATTCTCTGATTTTTTAAGCGTTTCCAATTCTTTTTTCGTTTTGGACAAAAAAGTTTGGTGTCGTCCATGTACATCAAGTGGTTAATCTTTTTCTGCCATTTACTGAGTTTGTATGTAGCTTTGCATTTCCTAAGGATGTGGTTGAGTGGCAGCATGTCTATCACAAATAGTAAGAGTTAAAGTGTGTTTTCCTGGAATATGCCTCCTCCGATCTTTACTTTAGCTTTGTTCTCCTGCTGTCAATTCAACTCTCCAAGTTTGCATGGTCTTCACAATAAACTGTACGACTTCGTCGGGTATTTTATACACAGAGTAAGTCTTTTTCGTAAGCATTTATAATTATTATCATTATTATTATTATTATTATTATTATTATTATTATTATTATTATTAAAAGTAGTATTAGTATTTGTAGTTGTAGATGTATAATCATTTATACAATGTAGGCGTGTCTGATTTGACTATACTTATAAAATGATTTTTTTGATGAATTTTCATATTTGAGGATTATAAAAGTGCATCGAATGACAACAATTCTTATTAACCTAATAGAATTTTCCTTGATTTTAAGATCACCAACTTTTCCAGATTATACCATTGCTCTTGGGTAATTTTCCTTACATATCTATAAGAACTTTAAAAACATTTGTAACCCTTATATCTTACAATTTTGAGTCCTTCGAAAATGTACATATTTACCCATTTTTTTTTTCAAATTTCAGTTTGGATAGATATAAGTATAGCATTACCTATATTCTCTTACATTTTTACTAGGAAATGCTTTCCCACTACATTTAATTAGGCCTTATATCAATATATTTTTTATTTACTTTAAATGTCGTCTACGCAAAAATGTATTTGTAACTTTGCTTCAGTTTCTTTTTGCGCAACGTTTAGATATATGTTGTTTTTTTTTTAATTTCTGAGTCAGTATTGATATGATATTACATTGAAAAATCTCCTTGTTTTTGATAGTTTGTCTATAATATTTAAATCTGGATGAGTCGTCTCATATTTTTATTGTCTATAAACATGTCCAAAATACGTATAAAATGTAATGACAAGAACATAGGGAATACATAATTGCTAGTAAAAGGCAACTTAGAAGGGTTGAAAATCCAGTTGAATTATTTCATTTTGTTTATTCTAGGCAACGAATAAGAATAAATTACAACGCAAATATTGAAGAATATTGCACGCAGTGATTGGCTGGTCGTCCTACTCAGCCTGGCCAACTATTAACATATATTTGACTGTGTTTTAACTGCAGGTGGAACTATCAAAGCCTCCACCTCGAACGGGATGTGATTTTTAAGGAACGTAAAGCTGTTTTAAATTTATTTTGTTCGTGCCTTTGACTGGTTGCTATAACCAGCCTGCCCAACAATTTACATATATTTGTTTGGGAGAGAACGCCGTTTCTAAGAGCATAAGCACGGTGTAAAACGCTTACTAACTCTTTCAGGATTTGAACTCTGATCTCAGAAAGTATTTCTAAGACTCAGCATGATTCCTTGTGATTCCTATTATAGAAAACATTAGTGAAAACTCTAACCAAGCCAGTGATGAATTTTTTGGGTAAAGTTAAAGAAAACAAAGAAACAACGCGCAAAATCTGTTGAACTGTGTGAGAAATATATAAAATAGCAGATGCCTCTCAAGGCCATTATTGCAACCGATAACTTTTCAGCAAAGGAAAATAAAGATAAAATATCTACTCACCCTGTTTAAAATTGTGCATTTCTTTGTCATGGCCAAACACAACAAAATCCATACGAAGTTGTGTTCATAGGCACTATTCTAATTTTACGGTTCTATACTTTCAAAAGACCAGCGCTGTGTATTTTTCCAAAGTTAATTTCTTATACGACATATCCATCGTGTCAGCCTTCTCTCGAGAAAACAGGAAGCAATCACTGGTAGCCGATAAGAATATTTTGACTAGACACCACACTCTACGATAATGAGTAATTTAGTCAACAGAAACAAGTCCGACGTGTTTATTCTCACAATATTTGCATCTCTCCGCCATCAGCTAGCATTAGGAAATAATGGCAGCCATGTCAGAAAATTAACTTGTAATACGGATAAAGAATTTTCTCTTAGCAAAATGTAATAATATATAACTGACTAAAACCTATGTATATATTTATGTATGTATAAAACTACGTATACGTATATCTGTGTGCATATAAATGCACACATTGATAAGAGCTTACAAGATAAAAATAAAGCAAAAATTCAACGTTTTCCTTGCGTTTTTTCTTTATAATTCTTTTATGCTACAACCTCCTGTGTAAAAATAGTGTATTAGCTGCAGATGGAACTATCATTTACCGAAAGGATTGTGAGATTGAAAAATATCATTTTTTTTTATTGCCCTGCTTTCTGGCCTTGTAGCAATTCTTATCATTAGCTCAAATTTTATTCAAACGTCTGTCTTTCTGTACACTTTTTTCTTTTGCCGTTCATGAATATCTCTCTGTCTGCGTTTGTGTGTGCGTGTGTGTGTATTTGTGTGTGTGTGTGTGTGTGTGTGTGTGTGTGTTTTTATGTGTGTGTGTGTGTGTGTGTATGTATGTGTTTATGTGTGTGCGAATGGTTTAGTGTGTGTATGTGAGTGCGTGTTTATACGAATGTGTGCGGTTTCAGCGTATGGAAATCATCTTATTATACTTCTTCATGTGTGTTTTAGTAAAAAACATTAAGTTATATGAATATCACAGGACTGGCATCAAGTGGGATTGAAACATTAACTTTAAAATCTAACGGTTTAAACCTTAAAATTTACATGCGTTTATGAATATTTCCGAATTATTTACAGGTTCTATCGAGCATGCCGTCATGCAAGAAGATCCGCCTGAAAAAGAATATGATTTATATAGAATAATTTTGTATAATTTTCATTATTTTTTCAAATCTCTCTCCTTATGTTTCTCCTCTCTCTTTCTTTCTTTCTTTCTGTCTGTCTGTCTGTCTCTCTCCCTCTCTCTCTCTCTCTCTCTCTCTCTCTCTCTATATATATATATATATATATATATATATATATATATACCGTAAACATGTGTAAATGACGTAAAAACACCGATCTAAAATAAAATAATTCTTTTTTAACTTAACCTATAATTTTATTAAAAATACAGGTTACAAAGTATTTTCTTGTTAGAAAAGATAAAATTTTGTGCAAAAACTTTCTCCACTATCTACCCTACAAAAAAGGAAGACTCATGAATGATAGCAGTAATTTATTAAGCTTTTCTCTGAGATGCGACACAAAGCCGTACAAATGGGGAACCTAATGAGAATTGAACTCACTCGTGAAGTTTTGCAAGTCTAGCTTGCTAACCATTACAACACTCGAGGTGTTCCTCATTATCAAAGCTGTACGCTTTAGACGTGTCAAAAGACCATAGCAATGGGGTACCCAGTGAGCGTGAAACGCATTCGTGCTTGTTTGCTACAATCGATAGCAAAACATTACCCAACCCGAGGCGACTAGTTCATGAATTATAGGAGACTGCGTTGTCTAAGCCTAGTTTATAGATTTTGTATGTGTCAAAGATCTTTGTGTGAGTATATCACTATGAAAGAGATAAAGTATAATGGTGTGCCAATGCGTAAGCAGTTGCATCTAAGATAATTATCACTTGGGAAATAGTCATCATCATCATCACGTCATTGCGCTAGCACGGATATCCCTGACCCTCTCTCGCCACATTTCCCTATCGTTCATCACCTCTGGCAGGTCTTCTGGGCTACATTCCGTATCCTCACATAGCTGCTGTATGTATGTTCTAGCTGGTCGTCCTGCTTTAGCTCGTCTATATGTGGGGGTCCATAGGAGTACATCACTTATGAGCTTGTCCCTGCTCGTCCAGCAGTGTCCTGCGTGCCTAGTTCGTCTAACTTGGATAGTTTCCGTGATGGGAGGCAGGTGGCCGTACATTTGGTGCTTTGTGGGGTGTTGCCGCCAGGACATGTTTAATATTGCTCGCAACATTCTTGTGTAGTTGCTGTCTAGCTTCTTCTCCAGCCGTTTTATTCGCGTCCAAGTGGTGCATCCATTCAGCAGTATCGATACGACCGCTGTTTCGAAGAAACTGCGTTTCATTTTATCGGTTAGGTCTGATTTCCATATGACCGATAGCTTATCGATACGTGTCCATGTCTTCGTTAGCCGCGTGTCGATGTCTTTTTCGGATGCTGAGACACTGCTTCCTTGGTAGGTGCATTCGTCAACCAGTTGCAGAGAGGTTCCGTCTAGTGTGGAGATGTCGCCAGCTTGATTAAAGCACATGTATTCAGTTTTGTGTGCGTTGACAAGAAGGCCAATTCCTGCATCGACTCGTTCCAAACTATGCAGTAGTGTTTCGGCTTGGTTGGGTATATTTGCTAGTAACGCTATATCATCGACGTAGTCAGCGTCGGTAATTGTTCTATGGACCTACACATAGGTTAACAATAGTAAAGCACAGATAGACTGGGTCTTAATAAACAAGAAATGGAAAAACAGAGTGATGAATTGCGAGACATACACTTCTTTCGAAAGTGTATCGTCCGATCACCGAACAGTCACAGCAAAGATTAGACTAAGTCAACGAAAAAACGCCACATGAACAGCGAACACCAAACACTAAGACTAGGTCCTTCATAACAACAGAGATATTAGAGATAAATATGTATTAGAATTAAGAAACAGATTCGATACATTACAAGAGAATACAGAAAAAGGTACCCCAAATGACCAATATGAGAATTTCGTCAGAACGCAGCTAGAGGCAGCAGAGAAATCTATTCCAACAAAACCTAGAAATAAACATAGAGTCCCATGGCAAACGTTTGCGGTTAGAGAAAAACGTACACACGTGAAAACTGCCTCCTCCAGAATTATTTGTAAGTAATGGGACATTAAACTAGGACCGTTCACGCAAGAATAACTCGACTCTGTTCTCAAAAAACTTAAAAATGGGAAAGATGCAAGGCTGGACGAGATGCCACCAGAAGTATGGAAGATCAGAAAATTCGACGACATACTGCTCCGACACTGAAACGCAGTCTATAATCAAAATCCGATAGACAGATAGATGAAGGAATGCATCCTGCCCTTCCCTAAAAAGGGGGACCTCGGATTACCCAAGAAGTATCGAGGTATAACACTAACATCCATAGCAGCCAAAATTTACAATGCCCTACTACGCAACCGCATAGAACCCAAAATCGACGACATCCTTAGGGAAAACCAAAATGGCTCCCGAAGAAATAGATCCATGACCTCAGAAATATTGACCATCCGTAGAATCCTTGAAGGCGTACGGGCAAAAAACCTACAGGTGACATTCCTATTGGTTGACTTTACCAAGGCCTTCGAGTCCATTCACAGAGGGAAGATGGAACAAATATTACTTGCATACAACCTACCAAAAGAAACCGTTGCAGCAATAATGATTCTCTATAGAAAAACCAAAGTGAAAGTACGTTCACCAGATGGAGACACAGAATACTTCGATATTGTAGCAGGAGTACTACAAAGTGACACGCTAGCCTCATACCTCTTTATCATCTGTCTAGACTACGTGCTTAGACCATCGATCGATAAAATCAGAGAGAACGGCTTCGAGCTGACAAAGAAAAGAAGCAGAAGGTGGGAAATAGTAGTGTCAACAAAAAATCGTTGAATTTAAGATAATTAACCGATGTTGAACGTAGATGCATCCTTGAAGGATGAACATATTTGATACTCTCTCCGAACAAAGAAGGCGAAAGTTTTGAGTATATTTGCAGAATGAACTTTTACATCTAATAAATATCTATATATATATTTCATTGCATTTTTTAAAAATTACTTTGGCACGAAATTCTATAAAAATATTCATGATCTAATATTCTAATTGGTTAAAAATGTATTCTTAAGAAACCAGTAGAAAAAATATTTCTTTTAATTTCAGTTTTTATCTTTCAAAGTTTGCATGACAAGTCAAAAAATGTCATCTGCTCAGTCTGAATGAGATTTTAAATAGAACGCATAGACGCTGACGGGTTAGTAAAGGAAAAACACACATACATTTATTATAGCTTCCTGAGTCAATTTTTGCATAAAAATTAACTTTTTAAAGTAAGAAAATCAGTTCACTTTCCACACACACACACACACACACACATATATGTAAATATATATATATATACACCAACCCCTCCGCTCGGTCAATTTTTAAGCGGGGTTTAACAGGTTTGAATACAGAACTTTCCTTCTCCTAGACTAGTTGCCTCACTAACGCTGAAGAACCTCATCTGTCCTACTATTTATCCATAGCTGGAGGGAGAATAATTGGATTCATAACTTTCCCAAGGGTATTATTGCTATGTGAAATGCAATTAGCCCGGTCCAGGATTTGAACTCGTGTCACCTTGTCCATTTTCTACGACGATAATCATTACACCACGGATATATATATATATATATATATATATATATATATATACGCACGCACGCATGCTCGCACGTACACATGCCTACATATATATGCGAGTGCATGTACATGTACAATTAAAATTACAACTTAATTACCATGGCATTTTTTACTCTTAGAATGTTTACAGTGAACTAGGCAGGGAATTTAGAGATATGCTTATATCTTAAGTATAAAATAAAATAAAAAATAAAAGCAGATAAAAACTCACGACTTAGAATTTCACGTTATCGATTTTCAATCGCGTTCCTTTTTAATATTACTCTCCCTTTCTCGCTCATTCTTCTCTCTCTTTCTCTGTCTATGTTCGTATGTATATAATGTGACACATCCATACTCTTTTGACTTGAGAATATAAAATTAGCACCAGCCTATAAAAACCCAAACATCAAATATATTCTTCATAAACTTCGCACCGAATCCTCTTTCTTCCAATATATATATATATATATATATATATGAAAAGAATTAAAATCAAATCAAATATTTACTTGTGCGTTTAAAACCCTGTTCATTTTGCTCAAAAATCGAAAAATAAATAAGGATAAAAAAAAATACCGATATAATCTTCGTGTGCGGTCTCGAGACAATAATATCTCTGCAGGTATATTTCTTGAAAGAAAAGTAGATATCAGCCCGCTTACTGTTCGCGATATAACTTAGTCAGATGAGACTGTGCTAACAATATTATAAAATACCCAATAGAAGTTATATTGATTTTTAAGGTCCAAACAACACCGACATTATTGGCATAGGTGTGAGATGGGTGTATAGAAATAATAAACAACAAACAGACGCACTAAAAAGTCATTTCCGTATACAATATATCTAATTTCTTTGTAAACCAGCTTCAGTGACCTTTTAGCCTCATTGGAAGTGACATTGAGCGGACACTAAGAATAGAAAATGCTTCTGTAGTTCCATCTTTTAAATATACAAATCATAAAGAAGGTAAGAAGCAGAATCAATGAGTGACCGTCCGACCTAATTTGCCCACTTCTTTTGACAACTAAGTGATATTATCTAGCACAAGTCTCTGATTGATTATAAGGACAACGTCCAGACTTCGCGTCGATCAGATCCATCTTACACTCAGAAATATGACAACAATATTATTTTGGCAACAATCAAGGAACAACTTTTTATAACCTTAACAATACATCCAACCATACTTTTCTTATATGTCGTTTCCTATAGGATGTTCCCAGAATGATGCATGTGTTTACTTAAGTGGGGTTAAGTAAACCATGAACAGAATGGAACACACAGAGATTTTTTTTAATTTTTTGCCGGAGAATAGAATTTTCCAAATCAAATTTTTCTTTTCCTACCAAGTGTTTTACCTAGACTGAATAGTCCAGATTTCTTTACTATCTACTCATTAATTGGGGTGAAGGGATGGATTTGTGCTTTTTTCCAAAGGTATTAACACTTAAGGAAATGCTTTCAGCCTCGTCTAGGATTCTAAGTCACCGATCTGATTCTTATAATGATAACCTTTAAGCTTAGCGAATCTCCTTCCCTGATGGATGTATCTGTAGTTTTTCCGCTTGTATAATTTTTTTTCATTACATTGAAACGAGTTCAACGGTCGGGTATACAGGCATAGTACATTGGCTAGGTTTGCGCCAAATTATTTGTTTCCCTAGTCAACGGATTTATAATACGCTTATGGTATCCCCTGCTGAGAGTTAAGAATCCAGTCTCAAATGATGAGTGACTTGGGTATTTCAGGAAATTGCGTTTGAAAGTTAGGCACCATTTCTGGAGTTCTGGGGAGTGTGAACTTGTCCATCCTTGATATTACTCTCACGACCTTCTGAGCCAGATTGGTAGTACGTGTTACGGTCCCATTTAAGTGTCGAACAGATCGATTTAAAAATCATTATAATTAGATAGGAATACTCGCTGTCATATAATTGTAAATTACTTCTACTTACCTCCCATGTGAAAAAAATTCTAAATAAGACAAACAAGAGATGCATGGGACTGCTGGATAAGCTAGGACGAACTCATAAGTAATTTTCTTCTATGGACCACTAAACAAGGACGTGCGAGTCTTTGCCGAAGAGCAGGGACTTATCTACATCGGGATTTACGTTAGAACACCTGCTGGGAGTGATGGATGACAGGAATGGCTGAAGAGTGAGGAAGAGAGAGAAATGTTATATAATTGCGGAAGGATTTTTTATATTATCATTTTTCGTTTTATATATCTTATCTTTCAGGTTAATTAGGCTGAGAACCTTTCGGCTTAGTGCATGGGTAGGTGCAGACATTAACGCAACTGTTCACGAGCGCGTGGGAGGATGTGACAATCACAGATGTAACAATAAAAACCCCAGCTAGTAAATGGGACTGGGGATTTGAATGACGTCATGCCCGGAAGCGATGGGCTTACATTCTTAGTGATTTTGAATAAAAGCAGTGAGTTGAGATTTGAACTTAGACGAAGCGAGTTGATTTTTCGGACCTGGGCGAGGCCAGTCCAGTTTGTAGACTACGGGGTGCACGTTGAGAGCTGACGACGGACGAATTGTCGGCATAGAAAAATTGTGTCTCTCTCGCCTAGTGTCGAAAAGCCTAAACTTAAAGAAGGTAATAAAAGTTTCGTACCTGAACCAAGAGAGTCGTCAGTGTTTCGTGTTTTTTTCGGATTCCTATGCGTATGAACATTCTATGAAAATTATGAATGGTGTTACATATATGTATATTTCATGTATTAATATATGGCTATGTTAAAGAAAGACTTAGGGAAAAAGGTGGTTTCAGGTCGACTTAATGATGATGACTTGAAGTTAAAACAGTTTACTAAGTATTAAGATTAAATACATGAAACCATATATCTGTATGCAAAGCAGTTGTATTAGATCATCATCATCATCATCATGTCACGACATGAACACGGATATCTCTGACCTTCTCACGCTACTCTTCTCCATACTCCATTGTTGCCGGTCGGTCTTTAAGGTTACATCTTATATCGGCGTAGAGCTGTTGTATGTAGGTTCTAGCTGATCGCCCTGTCTTGCTCGTCCACGTGAAGAGGTCCACAGGAGTACATCACTTATGAGTTCGTCTTCTATTTTCCAGCTGTGTCCCACATGTCTGGTTAGTCTAACTTGGATAGTTTTCTTGATGGGTGGTAGGTGGCCGTACAGCTGCTGCTTTGTGGGGTGCTGCCTCCAGGACTTGTTTTATATTGCTCGCAGCATTGTTGTGTAGTGGCCGTCAAGCTTTTTCTCCATGCGTTTAGTTAGAGTCCATGTAGTGCATGTATACATCAGTATCGATACGATCGCTACTTGGAGAAAACTGCGTTTCATTTTATATTATCGGTCAAGTCGGACTTCCATATGAGCGATAGTCTATCGTTAGCTGCCCATGCCTTTGCATGTCTCGGTTGATGAGGCACTGCTTTCTAGGTAGGTGAACTTGTCTATTAGTTTCAGAGAGCTACCGTTCAGTGTGTAGATGTCGCTCGTTTGATTAAAGCACATATATTCCCTCTTGTGTGCTTTGACATGGAGGCCTATGCCTGCAGCTGTTCGTTCCAGACGATGTAGCAGGGTTTCGGCTCGGGCGGGTATATTTGCAAGAAGCTCTATGTCATCGGTGTTAGTCCACGTCAGTAATTTTTTGTGCAGGGTATCTTCTGCGTCTTTCCTTTGTTAGCTTGAAACCGTTTTCTTTCGTTTTATCACACCTGCTACAATGTCGAAGTTGTCTGTGTCTCCATCCGGGGAGTGGACATTTACTTTCGTGTTTCTATATAGCATCATTATGGATGCAACGGTTTCTTTGGGTAGGTTGTAGGTGAATAGTATTTGCTCCATCTTTCCTCCGTGTATGGAGTCGAAGGCTTTGGAAAAGTCGACAAATAATATTGTTGCCTCAAGTTTTTTTGTACGTAAACCTTCGAAAATTTGAAGGATAGTTAAAATTTGTGAAGTCATGGATCTATTTCCCCTAAAGCCATTTTGGTTCTACGTAAGTACATTCTCAATTTTGGGTTCTATGCGGTTGTGTAGCAGAGCGTTGTAGATCTTGGCCGCTATGGATGTAAGGGTTATACCTCGATAGTTCTTGTCTAATCCGAGGTCACTCTTTTTAGGGAAAGGGAGGATACATCACTTTGTCCATCTGTCTAGTGTGTTTTGATTATATACGGCATTACAGTGTCACAGTAGTATGTCGTCCAATGGCCTGGTCTTCTATACTTTTTCAAACCCAGCTGCTTTTCTATTTTTGATTTTTCTTCGTACCGAATCAAGTTCTTTTTACGTAAACTGTCCTAGTTTGATGTCTAATTGTTTACTTATTATTCTCGTGATTGAATACTTAATATCAAATAAGCGTATGGTGGAATCTTTTTTGAAAAAACTCCAGAAAAATGTAAATATAAATGTACATGGAACGTAACCCCCTGACACCAAGGCTTGGTGTAAATCTAAACCTGTTGACATGCCGTTAAAACTAATGTATCAATCAAAGTATTTTTTAAATCTTTAATCATATACAAGTTTAATACAATAAATTCATTTTTATAATGAATACGTTTTCCTTTTTGTAAAACGATGTAGCTGATACAACAAAGGAACGTGTGCGCGTATGAAGCTAATGCATGAACATTCAACTGCTAATTACTCGAGTGTTGTTATGATCTTAATAATGTTGCATAAAATTTACAAGCACGTATATTATTCTATTGAATTGCAGTTGTGTCTTTTTTCGTACCATTGTCTAGTCCTTTCTTATTATCCTTTTTCATAACCTTCGCTTTCCATGCATATATTTTCCTTCTGAGGAATAAATAAGCTTTCATTTCATGCGCCAAGGGAAAATTTATAGATGTCGATTTATGATAACAGAAAAAAAAAATCCTTATTTCTTTTCATGGCTGCTGATTGAATATTCTGAAATGTAAATATTCTGAAAAAAAAATGAATATCCATGATGGATCTGCAAAATAGTAATCATGAATTTTCACATTAGTATAGGTTATGTTTATCAAGTAGTACAGAATAATTTAAATATTTAGAATAAAATTATATAAGCAACTTCACTTATATTTGCATGATATGATTTTTTTCAAATCATTACGTTTTGTCCCATCAGATTATCGCTTCTAAAATGTGTTTTTCGAATTATACACAACATGCCCACTCAGTAATAATATTCACACATACATATATATATATATATATATATATATATATATATATATATATATATATATGCGTGTATGTGTGTGTGTTGTCATCCACAAACAGACTTTCGTAATATCACAACTCATTAGTGCGGCCAGACACGGGATCAGTTGATGTTAGCCTGATAACATAACCTGGCAACCATCGGCATGTCAAATGCAAGCTAGGGAATTTAACGTATATGTATTAACTTCCTTTTTTAAAATTTTACATTATCATTCCGATAGCCTTACATTACGCTTGAGGTAAAAGTTACTTCCTATGTCAATAAATGTTTTGTTTGTTTTCTTTGTTTGCTTCGTCGGTTATTTAATGTCAAAACCATATTTGTACAAGTACAGCTGTGATACGTTTTGACCCACAGATAAGATTTAAAAATGGTTCATACCTTCTTTCGCAACTCGTCGAAAAGTGAACGAAATTTCGAACTTGTTTACTTCAAGGACGTAGTCCAACACTTTAGTCATTATCTCCGGACTGTTACATATATACGAGGAAGATTAAATAAGTTCCCAGACTTTTTTCGTGTGGGCACTTTTATTGAAAGTACACACGAAACTCTAGTCCCCTTCGAAACAATCTCCTCCGGTTTCAATGCACTTGTTGTACCATTCCAACAACTTCTGGAAGGCCCCATGGAAGACCTCTTTTGTGAGCGTGTCAAAGGCCTTCGTCACAGCCTCTTTCACCTCCTCAATTGGCTCATAACGACAGCTTCGGAGCTTAGGGAATAACCAAAAGTCACTGGGAGCAAGGTCAGTACTATAGAGAGGTTGACGAAGTCTTGATACCCATCTTGGTCAAATATTCTGTGACAAGGATGGAGTTGTGGACTGGTGCATTATCCTGATGGAAATACCACTGACCCGATTTGAAGAGTGCTGGCCTCATCCTACGAAATCTCTTGCTGAACTCCCTTAAAACCTCAACATAGTAACCCTAACCCTAACCCAAAACCTTTCGCCAATCAACTCTGGTGTATTGACTTCCTTACTCCTCCCACACCTCTCATCATCTCTCACAGACTCCCTGCCTGCCTTGAATCTTATATGCAACTGAAATAGGGATGTTCGATTTATGAAAGATGGTTCAAAAGCAGTCAGAAGCATTCCATATGTTTCTGTGGCATTTTTTCCAAGTTTAAAACATAATTTTATTACATATCGTTCTTCTAAAGTGTCAGATTTCATTTTTGAAATTCACCAGCTATGACAATCAGGCTTTAGTAGGGTGTGTTCCAATTGCTGCTGTAGCTGTTGATTTGAACCTGAAATCATAAAAATCGATCAGTCATCTCATAATATGTATAGTAATAACATACTGAATTTTCAAGATTCTACGCCAATTTTAAATGCCTGTACAAAAAAGTCTGGAATCGACTAAATTGTTTTACCAGGTGCAACTATCACGAGTCAACTTAAGAATTGTTTGAATTTACCGCGTTAAACTTAGAAATTTAGCATAAATTAGTATAGATTCTTGTACCGACAAATGCAAACACTCCCAGTTATCACAAATTAATCCCCCCCAAAAACGGCCATACCAAACGCTAAAGAAATATTCGGAATGGAACATTCTAGAATCAGGTAGCCTTATAAATATAAGGAAAGACATAAAAGCTTAATAAATATGTGGATATATATAAAAAAAAAAAACCCTAAACAATTGTGAGGGAAGACTCGTTGGGTAGAGGTTAGTACAATTTTCTTTTTTAAAAATAACACTGGATTTTCTACGACTTGTAAAATCTGCTGGTGAATTTTTGTTATATTTTAATCTAAGAATCTTGATATATTTCTAATCGACTAAATTGTTTTACCAGGTGCAACTATCACGAGTCAACTTAAGAATTGTTTGAATTTACCGCGCCAAACTTAGAAATTTAGCATTCCACCTCCACTAAAAATAAATAAAATAAAAACCTGGTAGGGCCTGTATCGGATGACAAGATAAAACATATCCCAAAATTTCTTTGAATATACGACAGTCCTGGACTTTAACTAAGTTAAAACTTAAGGTGAAAGGATTTATTTTTATTTATTTTTTTTTTTTTCTAATTTAATTTTTATTTTATTTATTTATTTCTACTTTTATTTTACTTTCTTTTTTTTTTTTCTTTTTTCTCCACGTACTCATGGGAAGCAGCATAGTGTACGTGAAGGTGTTCGAATTCGCAATGCCTAATATTTCCTGAACGTTTGAGTCTTGCGGCTTAACGCTCAGGATTGTCAGTTCGATCGGGGAACTACTGCTGCTCATCTGTAAGAGTGGCTTCTATAGATGAGAATAAAAAAACAGCCATCAAAAGATAACCATGACTCATACTCAAACCACATTCACAAACCGCATCACTCTTCACGCGGGTAAAAAAGGGGCGCGTCCTGCTGAGGTTGGAGCCCTGGCCTCAGTGTTCGAAAAATCAGCTACAGAGCTCAAACTACTAAAATGCAAACAAACAATACAGATAGCGACATTTAACGTTAGAACCCTAAATAGAATAGGTCAACTTCCAGAGCTAACTGCATCAGCCGTAGAACATAAGATAGATATAATCTGTATACAAGAACATCGATACACTCACACCGAAGATATCAAATATCACGAAACTGGCAATAGATGGATGCTGGTGACTGTATCGGCGTGGAAAAACTCTGTCAATGCATCGGTAGGAAGGGTGGGAATGCTTATAGGACCAAGAGCGTTAAAAACACTTTATAGCATTGAGAGAATACAACCTAGGATGATGGCCGTAACGTTTAATGGCAACCCCAAAGCAATGATCATCTCCTGCTACAGCCCTACCAATGTCAGCGAAGAAACCGAACTAGTCACCTTCTACGAGGAGCTATCATCCCTAGTACGTAGCATTCCGAAACACAACCTGCTAGTCATTGGCGGAGATATGAATGCACAAATCGGGAAAAACAGAAACAACAAATACAGCCTACACAACACGTCAAACAGGAATGGACAACATCTAATTGATTTCATGATAGAAAATAGATTAACATGCCTCAATACAAACTTTCAAAAAAGGGAGGGAAAATTATGGACCCACACATACGCGAACAAGAGTAAAGCACAGATAGACTACCTTTTTATAAACAGAAAATGGAAAAATAGTGCGATGAATTGCGAGGCATACTCCACTTTCGAGGGCGTGTCCTCCGATCATCGAATAGTCACGGCCAAAATACGTCTAAGCCTACGAAAAAACGCCACACGAACAGTGACAACTAGGCGCTATGACTGGGCCCTACTTAACAACAGAGACATTAGAGACAAATATGCTTTAGAATTAAGAAACAGATTCGAAACACTACAAGAGAAGACAGAAAAAGTTACCCCAAATGACGAATATGAAAACTTTGTTGAAGCACACCTAGAAGCGGCATCAAAGTGTATCCCGACAAAACCTAGAACTAAATATAGAGCCCCTTGGGAAACATCAGAGGTTAGAGAAAAACGTGCACTCGTGAAAACTGCCTCCAAAAGCTATCGGAAGAACCCAACAAACACAAATGCCCGAAAACTAGAAAAAGCACAATATCAATTAGCAGGAATATATCTAAAAGAACAGGCAGAATACATACAAAATCAGATAGATAAGATTAGAGACTCGGTGGAAGATAGACAATCCAGGATAGCCTGGCAAACAATAAACGAAGTAAGTAGAAGGAAGAGCACAGCCAAAGCAAAATTGAAAGCTGCAAGCCAACAAGAAAGAGTAAAACTGTGGGAACAGCATTTCAAAAATCTACTAGGAAGCCCACCGAAAATAACGGATGAACCGATCTCCAGAATTATCAGTAAGCAATTAGACATTAAACTAGGGCCTTTCACCAAAGAAGAACTCGACTCGGTTCTTAAAAAAATTAAAAATAGGAAAGCTGTAGGGCTAGACGAGATCCCCCCAGAAGTGTGGAAGACTAGAAAATTCGACGATATACTGCTCCGGCAATGCAACGCTGTCTATAGTCAAAATAGGATAGAAAGATGGATGAAAGGATGCATCCTTCCTTTTCCTAAAACAGGCGACCTCGGATTAGCCAAGAACTACCGAGGGATAACGCTTACATCCATAGCAGCCAAAATCTACAATGCCATTCTACGAAACCGCATAGAACCCAAAATAGACAACATCCTTAAGAAAAACCAAAATGGCTTCCGGAGAAATAGATCCACAACCTCACAAATATTGACCATCCGTAGAATACTTGAAGGCGTCCGGGCAAAAAACCTTCAGGCGACATTACTATTTGTCGACTTTACCAAGGCCTTCGATTCCATCCACAGAGGGAAAATGGAACTAATCCTACTAGCATACGGACTACCAAAAGAAACCGTAGCAGCAATAATGATCCTCTACAAAAACACAAAAGTAAAGGTACGTTCACCAGATGGAGACACGGAATACTTCGACATTGTTGCAGGAGTACTACAAGGAGATACACTAGCCCCATACCTCTTTATCATCTGTCTAGACTACGTGCTTAGAACTTCGATCGACAAAATCAGAGAAAATGGCTTCGAGCTGACTAAGAAAAGAAGCAAAAGGTACCCCGCAAAAACAATCACAGACGCCGACTACGCTGATGACTTTGCGTTACTGGCGAATACGCCTAATCAAGCAGAGACACTACTGCATAACTTGGAACGAGCTGCAGCAGGCATTGGCCTCCATGTCAATGCGCACAAAACTGAATATATGTGTTACAACCAAACGGGCAACATTACCACTCTAGACGGAGCCTCTCTGAGGCTATTGGTCAAATTCACCTACCTAGGAAGTAGCGTCTCATCAACAGAAAACGACATAGACACACGGCTGACGAAAGCATGGACGGCTATAGATAGGCTCTCAATAATATGGAAATCAGACCTGACCGATGAATTGAAGCGCAGTTTCTTCCAGGCAGCAGTTGTATCGATACTGCTATATGGATGCACTACATGGACGCTAACCAAACGTCTGGAGAACAAACTTGACGGTATCTACACAAGAATGTTGAGAGCAATACTGAACAAGTCCTGGCGACAACACCCCACGAGACGCCAAATGTACGGCCACCTACCTCCCATCACGAAAACTATACAGGTCAGACGAGCCAGACACGCCAGACACTGCTGGAGAAGCAAAGACGAGCTCGTTAGTGACGTACTACTATGGACCCCCACATATGGCCAAGCAAAAGCAGGACGACCAGCCCGAACTTACATACAGCAGCTATGTGAGGACACAGGATGTAACCCAGAAGACCTGCCGGAGGTGATGAACGATGGGGAAAAGTGGCGAGAGATGGTCAAGGATATCCATGCTGGCGGCACGTCTTGATGATGATGATGATATATGAAGAGATAATTTCATTTAATCTATTTGTAGCCAGTAAGGGCACTTACAGTTACTCTATGATTTAAAAACCGAATTAATACCCAAGGCCATTTTTTTACCTTTAAAACTCTTATGAGCTGGGCACAGAATAGTTAAACATATAATGTTACAAAAATAAATGGATAGGTTAATTTTGAGAAAACTTTAAGAGTATATTAGGTTATGGCCGGAACTGAGTTATTTGGCTACCAAAAAAATAAGTAAATATATTTTGTTTTCCTTTTTTTTGTTTTCTTTTTCCTTTTGCTCTTACTGCGTAAAAATTGTTTTAATTTCACTTCTGTAAACGATGATAGCAAAAGGTCATTATTTACTGACGTCATAGTTCAGTGATATAAGGTCTGATTCTCTGTATACATTCAAGAACGTTTGGAATTTTAAAGGATATAGTAATTTTAGAGCATAATCGACATTGAACTCATACTGAGGTATTTATCTTCTGTGCAGCGCTCGATTTCGTAAATAGGTAGAAATATTATTTGCCAGGTGACAGCTGAACTTAAAAATAATGGTCTATCACCCGAGGCCTTTAGAGAATGCACCACCGGAGTAACCCGATATATTCTTACGGAGTAAAATCTAATACTAAACCAGATTTGGGGCATAAATCCGACCAATTACAATTCAAGCAAGGTCTACAATTAAACAATATTTTTTGGCATATATTTTCAGTACTTCAATGCAATGTTCTGATAGATTTTTTTTATAGAACCGAAATAATTATGTAGCCAGAAATTACGAAAATAAAAAGAAGTCTGATATTGTAATGTTATTCTTAGAAACATTAGTGCGCAAAATATTGAATAGAGATGATGAAGTCGATGATGATTGTTGCTTCTTTTCTCACAAGATCAGGAGATAAAAAGGGGTCCATACTTGCACTGACAGGTCCATGGGAAAATATGGATTCCAATTCTAAAGCTGCAGTTAATTGAGCAGAAATGACATGGGAATCATTGTGACAGCTGTATGTGGGCATGTGGGCCTTTTTGTATCTTTCATTGTCTTAAACAGTCGCCGGCACGAAATACTCGAATTGCTTCGCTACACAAGGGATTTTCCTTCTTCAGCCTTACTGTCAGCGGTCAATGCTCTCAATTCCCACTAGGAGGATCTCTGGTTTTATTTGTTCTTACACGGTTTGAACGAAGTACTACAATTTATTTTATCACCAAAGAGTTGTCACAAGAAAAGAGCTATTAATATTCTGGTGGGCTCGTTGGTTTGTTGGTTTTGAGGAATATCAACCCGTATCAACTTATTTTATACCAAATTATATTAAAATATCTTCTCACCAACTGTTGAATCTTTACCAACATTCTAACAGGTAGACAATTTTGATTATCTCAAACATATCGATTTGGTCTATACGTAGGAACATAGCGTATAATACCACTTCAGTGTTGGGTGTATCTAGGACTAATGGCACAAGAGAAATGACTCCAAATTACCAAAATTTCAGTTTTATGTTGTACGCAAGAACGCCTTTTTGATAGACTGATTCTTTTGCGAGGAATCAATGTAGTTGCCCAACACCATCGCACAGGCAGTAGAAAGGTGGTTTAAACGGAATGCTCGCCTTCTTGTTGCAAAGCTAAAGATCCCAAACTTTCTTATGGCTTACCTATAACTAGAAAGAAGAAGAAGAAGAAGAAGAAGAAGAAGAAGAAGAAGAAGAAGAAGAAGAAGAAGAAGAAGAAGAATGTTATGTTTTGACATTTTGACCCGGCCAAAAATGCCATTCAAGGTGGTGCACCGGAACGAAGTGACACATCCAGGTCGCTGGAAATCGGAAGAGGTTACGCAGGCGTTGAGGCGTGTCTATATTACTGCGTTTGAAGGTAATATAAGGCCGACGAATTGAGGACAGTTGGAGATAGGCGAGAAGGAGGGCAAGCAGTACAGTGGAAGACGGAGGTAGACGCGAGGGTAGTAAGGAAAGCCAGCACACAGAAGAGTTTACTCCAGGGTCCGGTTGAGCAGCCATGAAGAACGAGAAAGACACAACGCTGACGGCCATAACTTCGGGGTCAAAATATTTCAGTAATGTTCGGCCTCCAGCTCCCTCTCACACGCAAACTTTGAGTAACCCTTTTCGAAACCTTACAAATAAAGTGAGAGGTAAAATATTTGTTAAAGAAGTCTTCCTTCCTGCGTGCGTCGTTTGTTCCTGTGTCTTTATCATCGGGCGTCTTAATTATTATTGCATCGGTATGTATCCAGCATATATATGTATATTTCTGCATGAATCAGCAAATGACTATATAAGAAGAAGAAGAAGAAGAAGAAGAAGAAGAAGAAGAAGAAGAAGAAGAAGAAGAAGAAGAAGAAGAAAATAGAATAATGCCATTCCCAAATCATTAGCACCAGGTAAAATGCAAACAGCTTCATCAAGAATTTCAAGTCGAGTCACAGTTTCAATTACCTACAACAATATGATATATGCCTTTACAGTGAATGAGGTTGGCATTTTGTGGACGCCAGTCATAAGACATGGTTGTTTTGAAGTTCTGATCATGAAATATTTTTATTGGTCAGCCTCATAAATCTTTCAGTTTAGACTTATTTTAGTACACATGGTTTAATATTACACGAGTAAATTAACCCGATCAACATATTTAATGTATGTATGAATACCTGTTCAAGAATACACACAAGTACACAGGCATGCAATATATATATATATATATATATATATATATCGATTGATTTATAGATAAATGAAGTAATTTCTCAAATATGGATATTACTTTCGGGTTATTTTTTTTTAAATTGTTTTAACTTCATTTCAAATTTAGGTCATTGTCATATATATATATATATATATATATATATATATATATATATATATATCGTGCTGGTAGCACAAATGTCGATGGAAAAGACCTATGATAATCTTTATGGGGCTGTTTTTTTTTTTGTTTCTCACCAGTAGACGCCCTTTTTATAGATGCAGTTAATTAATAATTTTCTGTATTTCAGTCGCAGATGTGACTTGTGATTTTTTCAAGGAGTATCACGTTCCAGCGGGTCACAGAAAATGTGTACCTTATATTTTTTAAACTTTATTTTTAAAAGTCAAATTTTTATCTCAGTTAGAATTTCCGTTCAAATCTTACTTATTTTCTATGATATCCTGTTTTTCCCCAAGTTGAAAATATTAATAATTAATACCCAATATTCTTTTCCAAGTGAGCGTGTCTATCGTTATTGCTGCTACTGTATTTGCATTCAATGTTTCATTCAGCTTTTAGGTTATTATGCAACGTAGTTTGGGAGAGAGGGTGACCGCACTATTTTTTAGTGAATATATTACATTCTAACACTACTTAGGAATTCCACAGATTCACTGTCTCTTATAAAATTCAAATCAATAAAGCTAAATATATATATAATATATATATATATATATATATATAATATATATATATATATATATTTATATATATTGGATATATATGATTTCAAAAAGAGTTTGTTGATAGCTTTTTTAAACGAGCCTGTGCTTCTTTTTGTATTCAGTTAAATAGTTTTAACTATTTCTATCTAATATGAATAATTATATTTATCATTAATCATTTGTTTTCACAAACTTAATTGGTTTCAAGTATTGCTATGTAATAGTAATAATTTAAAATCAGTCATTTGTTTACTCACGTTAAATTTGATATGAATATGATTTGTAAGTGAATAGATTCTTAGTAATTATATATCTAAACGAGTTAGAACAAATCTGCTTGCACACTCCTATAGACATTTTTTCTACAAAGTTAAATGTTTTCAGTTATGTCTATTTAGCGCTAATAATTTTGCCGAATATAAACCATTTGATTGCAGACGGTGAAGCAGTTACCGGTATTTCTATTTAACTCTAATTATTCTAATCAACACTTATTGATTTGCGCACATTTAAATGCTTTTAAGTATTTTTATGTAATATCAATAATTCATTTCCGGTAATGATTTTCAAACAGTTCTGTTTAATACAAATCATTCTGTTAAACATTACCCATTCCATTGCACCCAGTTACATGCTTTAAAGGGTTGCTGTGCATTTTTAACAATTCAATGAAACATGAGTTATTAGTTTACTAACAGTTAAATGAAAATAAGTCGTTTCTTTGCACACAGTTTAAATGTCAAACACTTCCATTTGATCCATAAAGAACACCCTACCAGCTGCTACCACTTTGAAAACAACGGTAATGAATGGGTAATCTACATTCCCCGAACATTAAGACTGGAGCCTCCCCATTAGATTGTTCAATGCCATATCCAGAACATTTGTTGGAAGGCTATAACCGCTCTGCAGAGACACAATCTATATATTCTAAATCCCCAGCCAACTGGGAAGTAAATATATAGATATTCCTACTTTCCATTACACTTTTTTGCTCAGAGGTCAGGTCTTTTACGTTAAATGATATTTTGTGAGGTATTTTGCATATTTCTTGTCTGAGACTTCTCTTTCCTCAAAATATATTACGTGGGAAAATTGTAACATTTTTTTTTCAAATATTGCTTAAAGAATATTTGAAGCAGTGTATTCTGAAGCACATCTAGTCTTACTTTGATCTGAAGCCTTGATTAAACTTTTTATTTAGGGAGAAAGGGTTATTTTTAAGATGGAATGATTACTTCAAGTCTTTGACAGCATATAATGAAACAAATAAATACAAAGATATTCTTCCTGATTTTTTCAGCTAATGAAAGCATGCTCCATACTACCCAGATCTCCACAAATAGATTTTTGCCTTAAGATGCTGTTGAGTAACATACAGTTTTTTTGGTGAGAAGGGCTTATCCCTCTGCAGTGAATGCCTTCCAGGTTATTCTTATCCAGGGAGACAGGTCTACATGTCACGCAGTTTTGGGTTATTTTTGTATCTGTTGAGAACAAGTGGTCACCCATCTAAGGACTGATTTGATTTGATTTGTTTTGTTTTTGTTTTGTTTTTGTTTGTTTTGTTTTTTTGTTTAATAGCATTTTAGCCTTCGTGTATAATTCAATCCCGAATACAAATCGAAGAACGTTTGTGATTAGATTGGCTCTATAGTTTGAGCTAAAAGAGGTTCATGCCTTTCCCAAATCTATCAGTCCAGAAGTGAACGTAATATCATGACAGGGGTTTCAACAAGTTTACTACGATGTCACAGTTCAGCACGTAAACCGATATTCCATGGTGATTGCCGGCTCTAAGTATCGAACCGTTCTGGCGGGATCCAATACTAGCACTGAGGGAATATATATATATTTTATATATTTAAGAAAAAAACAAAACCGGTCACATTAGGTTTATGAATGTATTTCCATGCAATTATAGTAATTTAACTTCTTTATTTTTTCTTTTTTATTTATTTATTTTTATTTTTATAAAACTTAAAACTCCATAATTCCTTACTGAATTAGATAATTAACTTTTTAATAATAACTTTACGTAAGGAAAGAGTAATACTTATATGAGTGTGCTTATGTATTATTTCCAAGTCTATCAGCGCTTGGTAAGGAAGTTTTCGTTATAAGCTTTTGTTTTGTCGAATTGAGTTATTAATGAAATACCAAATGAGAAGAGGTGTCGAGTTAAACAGAGTTGTTAACATTCTTAATTATAGTTGTCTGCACTGGTATTCGTTATTTGATTGAGATTGTTTAAATCTGAACTCTTTTTCCTTAAATATAACGAGTTGGTAAATAAATTGCTATTAAAGTCAACTAAGACATGAAGGGAAATTTTGTGTATTTTATTTTATACTAAGAATGTAAAATATGCAGAGAAGTATTTTTGCAGGTAATTATTTTTTTGTTTTTTCTTTTGTTTTTCATTGCTTTTTCCAATTATTTTTTTGATTTGGTCATTGTTAAAATCTAGGATTAAATGATATCAACATTTTTCTAATAAACTATAGGTTTGACGAATAATATTCATTTTAAGTGTATATTCAATGTGAGACAACATATTATCAGGTAATATTGTTCTGGGAATGACTTTGAACACAGAAAAAAGCAATTCAACAGTACGAACAATTAGAATCTGATGAATAATGCCAGATTTTAATTTTGGATGCTAGAGAAGGCATTTGAACTCATTTTAAAACTTTAAATTTATATCATCTTCTGCAAGTCTGTAAGATGAATTATCGTTATTAGTTTCTCCAGAAACATCTATATAAAAAATGGTACAATTTCTGCGTCAAAGCAAGTTCTAGAAAAATGGATCAATTTTGGCGCAATAATAAGCCTAAAAAATGCCCAAAGACGTATTCTTGAAAATTTAAGAAATTAGGTAAAAACCTGGCTTAAAAAATCAAAATACTCGACGACATATTTTGGCCAATCGGATGTGCTAAAAAACACGCGGTCACTTTTTTGTTTAGGAATATACGGAGTTAACGTGCGTATGCGTGAAACCCCCAAATACTTTAAAGTCAAAACATTTTCAAATGAACCTGAGAGAAGTTCACTTATCACCCAGACAAGATGGATACAATTGTGACACAGAGTCTCATTGCAGCCCAATTCGCTTGACCGCAGAATGATCAGTATCCATTTTCGACCGCCAACTTTGACAATAGCATACCGACTCCACGTGCGGGGAAAATATTTATTTCTGCCAACAGTGATTTAACACATGTACATTTCATTGTTTTCAGATCTATCCAAGAATAAAACGTCTCTATTTTTGTAGCACTGGTGTTAATTGTGTTATTTTTATTAACATTAGTCTTGTATAATATAAATGATTTGGTATCGTTTCATTGTTTAATCGCATATCAACAATCAAAGGTTATTTAATATCCAATTCATCCTTGTAGAAGAACAGAAATGCACATATTCTACCCAAATATGGATTGATAAGATATTTCATAAATTTCTCAAGGGTGTTAGTATGAAATTGGACTTAATAGCGTTACTGAAGTTTGTTTTAGGTTGTGCCCGTGGTGTAATGTTTATCGTCGCAGGATATGGACACGGCGACACGAGTTCTAATCCTGGACGTGACTGATTGCACTTCACATAGCACTAATACCCTTGGGAAAGGTATGAATCCAGTTAATCTCCCTCCAGCTATGGGTAAATAGTAGGGCAGACTAGGTTCTTCAGCCTTGGTGAGGCAACTAGTCTAGGAGAAGGAAAACTTTGAATTCAAAACCTGTTAAACTCCGCTTAAAAATTGACCTTGTGTCATATCATGCCCGAGTGGAGGGGTTGGTAAATATGAGCGTTACTGAAGTTTGTACTCGTTTACTTCGAGTACATTGTTTTCATTTTAGCCATCATGCCATGGGGACTTTCTGGTGTATGTGAAGAAATATCTGCAGTGTTCTTTATTTATTCATTCAAGCAATATGGTATGGTTCAATCTTTTTGATAATTGATAAATAGGGTTTAGAATTTGAGAAAACAAGTTTTAAAGAGAACACATGATATAAATCTTTAATTTCTTTTTTTATTTCTATTGAGCAAATGTCTATGAGATTGCAAGTGATACTTGTATATGTATCTTTAGAATATCGATAGTCTTTTTTTAAATTTTTATTTCATGATCGTGTTTATTCACCTAGTATAATTTGCACTTTGCAACTTAAGTTTCGACGGTTCAGGATTATATTTAGTATTCTTGGTTTCATTACTTTTTATCTGTGTATATGAACAAATTTCTGTCCGATGTATTTTCAGTTTTTTAGCAAAGATCCGATGCTTTTACTTTGATAAAATTTGCTTGATATATTACAAATAATTCTAATTCCCAGTATATGATAAACAAACATTCAACTCTATTTGAATTTACCGTGTGAGCTGGGGGTGTAGAATACTTAGGATTCACTTCTGCTAAGGGTTAAGACTCAACCATTTACAGGTGTTATAGACATGACACTAAACTGAATCTTATGCTGGGGTTGCAGATCTTCATCTTACGGAAATGTGGAGTTCCCCTTCATTGCCATTACTCCTACGTTCATTCTGACCCTGAATGGGAGTATCTGTTAGGGTCTCATATATGGGTCATATAGGATTATCTATGTTAATAGCAATAACTAAAATCATTTAACTTAGTTTAATAAAATTAAGAGCAATATTTAAAACTTTATAACTGCATGAGAGCAAACGACCACTAGCACGTTTAAAGATGTTATCGACAAACTATTTACTCACACATACACACACACACACACACACACACACACACACACACACATATATATATATATATATATATATATATATATATATATATATATATATATACATATATATTCATACATATATATCTATCTATATATATATATATATAAACAGGATCAGACATGGAATCACTCACATTAGTTGATATGCCATGAAACCACAGAACCAATTATTTTGCAGGTGCTAGAAAACTCTTGATGATGGTCACCAGCACCAAGAGAAAGTTTCATTGAAAATTATTGCTACCAGTATAATTATACATATGAAGTTGATCAAAGTTATTTCTACTAATGTATTAATGCATATGAACTAAGTGAAAATGTCCACGAGTTTATTAATGCTCATAAAATCATATTTTCAAAAGAATATTAAGATTTGTATTTTTTTTTTTTTTTTTTTTTAAACTATACAAGTTCGACGAACCAGACACGCAGGACACTGCTGGAGAAGCAAGGACGAGCTCATAAGCGATGTACTCCTGTGGACCCCCACACATGGATGTGCAAGAGTGGGACGACCAGCACGAACTTACATACAGCAGCTATGTGAGGACACGGGATGTAACCCTGAAGACCTGCCGGAGGCGATGAATGATAGGGAGAAATGGCGAGAGACGGTCAGGGATATCCGCGCAGGCGGCGCGACATGATGATGATGATGATTAAGATTTGGCATAAAAATAGCAGACAATGGCTGATATGCGATAAAACAAAGTAAGCAAGTAACATAAACTGTCTACTAACATCAGTCGTGCTCTCTAAGAATTTACTTATTAACAAATATTTCCAACAAAATATTCGTTATAAATCTTACAATAAAAAAAAAATCAAGAATTGCGATTGACTAGCCCCCAATATTTTATATACTACTAGACAATAATAAAACCAAACTAATTCCAAAGAACAAACTTCGTGAAAAAATAATTTGGATATCAGTGGGTTTGTGTGGTTTGGATTGAACTTACTGAAGGCAAAAATGAACTAAAAAGTTGGCGATGACTTCAAAGCAGGGAAATGAAAAAGTCAGAATGGTGGTCACGGATAAATGTTTGTACCTGATGTTTCCCGCACCTACTGGAATAGTTGATTTTTTTTTCTGTTTGTTTTCAGTCTCACAACCGGGAATCAGGTTAGAGCATTGTGGGAGCTAGGCACTTTATTAGATTTCTCATGAACAGTTAATTTATTACGTATTTTATTTTGTTTTATATTGCCTTAGGAGGTGCTCATTGTTATCGGTTATCGTCATAGACCGTGGAATCGCCTTCCCGAAATCAAATACTGAAGGTGTCGGTTTTTACTTCCCATGGTTAACTTTTGGAAAAGTGGAAGTCCAAATATTCTCCTTCCCGAGAAGATTAATTAGTTAATCCCTCGAGGAGGACAAAGATACTGAATGGAAACCAATCGTAGACCTAGTGAAGGATGGCTTCGCCTGTTTTTTCCTGCAGAAGATACGCTTCGTGAGTTTCGATCCAATGATTAAACCCAGTTACTGGACTATTAGAGAGTGAGAGTAAACATTATATTTGGTGGATGAATTAAGGAACTGCATATATGTTTTATCTCTAAAAACTTAAGACTTCACGTTTCGTGAATATTTGGAAAAACTTAAACATCGTTTAATTAGACTGATTTACAAGTAATGCAGGAAAAAAATTGTGACAATACCCATCGAGGCCCCCAGTACTTACCAACTTCTTTGAAACAATTCTGTCTTGTCCGATGATTCATCCGCCGGGGTATCTCACATTTCTTTATGACCACAAGAAATACAACCGATTGAGTGGTAGAAAAAGAAAAAAGAACACACGAACAATAAGGGCTTAGGTCAACTCAATGTGCAATAAGGGGGTTTATGTAACACTGCATTCCCTGTGTAACTGTAGACTATCACCGGCGTGTATTTTCCGCGAAATTTCTGCAAAGATACTTGGAATGCCAACTCGTCTTGAATGTCTTCCTCACTGCTGTCCGTTGTCGATTCAGGACTGCGAACTCATCTTTTCTGTCTTCCTCACTGCCCCTGGACTATCACACTCGACTTGTCTCCTCTGCTGTGCGTCGTCGACTGCTCCTCTGCGTCACCCTTCGCCATCTGCCTTCACTGGGTTCCTTTTTCCAACTCCCTGACTGGCGTTCCCTTGCCCACTTCCGTCTCGTCGAAGATCTTGAGCTCAGGCCTTTGGTTTCGGGCCAAAACAGACAAAGAGATCGTCTGCTTGGTGGACCACCCATATAGTGCCACAAACTACCCTTATTACCCTTGTCCTTTATTCACAATAAATTACAAAACATATTAAAAAATAAATATATTATACAGACATGATTGGTACCATGCAAGGTGTCACACCATTCAAACGGAGCCCTCCTTGCTTCTTCCACAAAAACACAGGCAATATAGGTTGCTCCACAAAATTAAAACAAAACTGCAATGTGCTGGGATCGTGTCCTCCCTCACTCCACGAAATGACTCTAAAGGAGAGTTTTTGACCACCTTCAACCAATTGGTTGAGAAGGACTGTTATCTTGCCTTTTTAATTTCTCTTTACGGGTCAAACGCATTATAGTCTCTGTGGTTAACCAAATGCTATGTCAAGACTTAAACACCCTCAGGGCCTCAACATATCTGACCATCACCACCTTGCTACTACATTTTATCTCAGTGGACTTTTAAACACCTCTGTTTTTCGTCGTACTACTGCCCAACAATACTCCATATCCAGAACCTTGGAGGACTTTCAAATCACCTCCATTTTTTTCATACCACACCGCATCAATATTCCATACCCAGAGGACTCCCTGCAATTGTAAGCATCATCAACCTCAGCAGTTGTTTATGTGTTGTATCGGGAGAAACCCACAAGCGGGGAGCACAGCATATGTAGCCCCTGGCCCCGTAATTCCAACCCAGGAGCAGTTGAGCTTGGAACCTTTCGCCATTCTAGCACTCTGCCAGTAATCTCCATGGACTTTCAATCGAAAAAAAAACAATTGACATCATCTCCTGAGATCGGCCAGCCATGACCAGCCAGAGGGGGGATAACCTGAAACCGCCCCGTGACTAGGCATCGTCGTCCAAACCCCGTCGTCAACAGTCTCTTCAAAGTACCATATTCATTAAACCTTGTTAATCAGGCCTCTCGCTTTCCAAGATCATCAACTGCATAACTTACTACCCTTCGATACCCGACCTCGAAACGGAGGCGCTGAGCCCCACCCCCAGGGGAAACATGACCAGACTAAGTGAAGAAAAGCCAAGAGCAATTAAACTTACAAAAAAAAACCCCTGAAAATCCATGAAGTTAAAAAAAAAGAAGAAAGAAAACAACAAAAAAATGTTAAAAAAAACCAAAAAAACCACAAACAAACAAAAAAAAACAGCAAAAAAAAAACAATCAAAGCAAGTGACAAGGCCAGCTCAAATTCCCAAAATTAACAAAAAACAAGGTAAAGTATAACAAAAAGGATAAGAAAAAATCCATACTAACTAAGCAACCAAAAAATAATTCACACACTAACAAAAAAAAAAGATAGATAAAAATAAAATAACTTCAACTGCCAATATATAAAAAAAATGAGGCTACAAAAAAAATCATTCTCAAGTAACCTCTGTCACGTACCCTACTACCTGTCATCCTTCTACTTTCTCTCCTTCGTCTCTCTTCTCTTGGGATCTCTGCCCGCTTCCATTATTTTTCTTGGCTTATTTCTTTCCTTCTCTCCTGTCCACTTTGACTTCTTCCCTATACCTGGGGTGGTCAGGGTTGGGTGGAGGTGACAGCATTTGCTGCCAGCCATTTTTTCTTATTTTTTAAATTCGACAAAAAATATTTCTTCTTTTCTTTTTAAAATCCAAGAGTTTACTTTTTCTTAAAAAAAACTGAGACAGGCATGATCGGCCCCCTTCCACCATTTCTATTTGCTTCTTCCTTTCCTTCTCTCCTATCCACTTTGACTTCTTCCTTCTACTAGGGTTGGTTAGCGTTGGGTAGAGGTGACAGCCTTTGCTGCCAACCGTTTTTTTTAATCGACAAAACAAAACCGGAAACTTTTTTTTTTTTAATCCAACAGTTTACTTTTTCTTTTTAGAACTGAGACAGGCATGGATGCAATGATAAAAATTCGTTACCTTAGCAATCTCTCTTTCTTTCTAGTTTCATTCTCTTTGTCTTTTTCATTTGTCTTCTTTTTTTCTTTTTTTTTAATCTCTACTCTTTTCCCTCTTTTTCTTTTTCATTTCTTTATCTCTGTCCTTTTTCATTTCTTTGTTCCTCTTTTTCTTTTTCTCCGTTCTATTCATTTTTTTCTGTTCCTCCATTCATTTCTCCCCTCATTCTCTTTGTCATTTTTCTCTGTTCATCTGTTCTTTCTTTCTTTTTTTTTTTGTTTAAATTTTCCGCAATTTTTTTTCATTTTCCTTTTTTTTTTGTGTTGGAAGTTCTCCGCCCCACGTTGACCAGTCGGTTTGAAACTAACTCAGCGATCTCTCTCTCTCTCTCTCTCTCTCTCTCACTCTCTCTCTCTTATTTTTTTCATCTTCCTTTTCCCTTCCATTTTTTCTATATTTCTTTTTAATTTTATTTTCTCTGTGGTTTAAAACTAACACCACTATTTTTTTTATTTTAGTGAACCTTACTGCATTTTTTTAATCGGTGACCCATCACCTCCCTAGCATAAAATATACAACAAAACTTCCCAGAAGGGACAATATTTTTTAAAGCCACTGGTCCTATCATTTAAGTATAAAAATACTATGAAAACTGCACAGAAAAAAAAAAGTTAAATTCTAACTTCCGGTCTCGTCGACGATCTCGAGCTCAGGTGTTTGTTTGGTTTCGGGCCAAAACATACAAAGGGATCGTCTGCTTGGCGGACCACTCATATCGTGTCACGCATTAGCATGACCCCCCCCCAATACAAACAAACTTTTAACTGTAAAATATACATGGAATTCCACGTATTTATCTAACTGTTCAACACACTTGGTACAACATTTTTTTAAGTCATTGTAAGTAATTCCCCACAACCTGCTCCCCCTGTTTGGTGTAATAGACAGACTCCAGACATGCTTTTAAAATAACATATCTTAATTCTTTTTTGCGTTTAGCTGTATTAAGTTAAAAAAAAAAGCTTTCCTAAATTTGTTTGCCTCGGTTTATTCATTACAGAAGTTTCTTTAACTTCTCAAAAAAGATTTTAAAAAATGAATGAACTAATAAAGATATTATTCCCATTTTGGGTGTGCCGTGTACTTTTCAGCATCCCTTGTAAAATTCAGAGTCACTCAGTCGAATGGGAATGAGAAAGTATCATAAATACTGACTACTCTTGTCAATATAATATGTCAAAAAGATTATATAAAAAAAAGATTCCGTGTCTTTCTTCCGAGTAATATGAGTACGCATGTGCTGAAAAAAAAAACATTCAGAATTTTGCTGCAAAGGCAATGATTGGCGCCTGCAGGGAATGCTCAAGTGTCCCACTAATCAAGTTGACCCATCTCTCAGTCTTTTATATTTTATTTAATGCATTCATTTTTTCGTTCTGGGTAAAAGCCAGATTTGCTCAACAGAGTTTATTTATTCTTATTTTTATGTTGCGGTTTGAAAACACAGGTGTTTATTTTCACCAGACACAAATCACGTAATTGTAGAATAGCGTAAAGAGAAACAGGTGCACTCGGAGCAGTTGATAGTAAATAAAATTTAATCTGAAAAATAACTCAAGGTTGCTGGAAAGCAAATCATGTTGTAAACTATCCTCCAGTTTCAACGCCAAACATGAAATTATACTCACAGAATATTCAGAGATATAGGCAGATCAAGAAGGATTTTTACAAATTGAGAGAGAGAGAGAGAGAGAGAGAAAGAGAGAGAGAGAGAGAGAGAGAGAGAGAGAGGGTATTTTTATCGTACATAAACAAGAAAAGTGTAGAACTTCGTGTCATTAAATTTAACCTTAGACAAGATTACCAATTCTATGGCAACCAGTATAATTAGAATTTTAGAGAAAATCTCTAAAGAAAAGATAAGATCAATGCTTCCCACAGATTTCATTTTTTCAAAATGTATATTTGATAACTGTTATATAAGAACAAATAACAGATCAGTGATAGTGAATTCGATTCTCACGGTGTTCCTATAAGGTTTTGTCTCATATCATAAATAAGGTATACATAATAATTGACAACATTCTGCATTATGTCTATTTGTCTGTCAAATCTCGTTGGCAAATCTGTTAGGCTTGGTTACTTGGTGCTTATTTCGAGACAGTGATCGTATTTGTATGAAAAAAGAATTAAACTAGATTACCTGTGACTTTTATCGTCAGATGTATTTCCTAATGCGATTAAATACCAATGTTTCCTTTTAGTAGTGTCACTCTATGGTCTCGCTAGATCATGCATTTGAGTCTGGGTATGGGCATAGACCCGGAAAAATTTATATGGAAGGTTGAAAACTGCACACACAGATAAATTTCCCTCTTCACTCTAGCGACGGTATTCACAAGAATTGAAAGTTCAGGTACAACTTGGTTTAGTTTTATTTCTTTATTTAAAGGTATATCATCCTTCATAGGGTATTTAATAGCAGACCCTTGATGTAAAAAAAACAGCGCTGGGGCTATTTAGTCCATAGCAAGGATTTAAGTTGGTTCATATCTTTCCCGAGGGTATTTGTCAGAAAGTGAACGCAATACTGCAACTGGAATTCGAACTCGCTTACTACGATGTCGCAGTCCAACAGAACAGAGTTGATAATCTCAAACTAGTTTAGGGACTCCAGCTACTTCTTCTGAATTCGGAGTGTAGCCTAGTCACTGTTAACTGGTATGTCGTTGAGTGCTAATCGTCCCTTGTGAAATAAAAACAGAATCACAATATGTTTTAGCATTAGTACCTACCGATGTTTTGTTCTCTGGAATATGTGTCTGCGGACGTGAAACCAGGAGTATATAGATTAGGGACATAGAGTGGTTAGCTTCTTTGTTTTTCCAAAATCAAGACACATCTCGAATCTTTCTTCCACATTTTATTCAATACCCTTAATACAAATATTGCAAATATTTAACTATATATTTTTTTCAGAACTTCTTTTTCAATATATTTCCTCTTTCGTGTGAGATACTCTTTTCTTATATTTTCTTTCATCCCCGCTTGTTTGATGGTGTCCGTTTTTTTTTTTAATTCAATTTTCAGGTTTATATTTGGGTTTTTGTTTCCTAGAGAAGCAAACGCAGTTGGTATAACATTTCTCCTCTTATTCCACAGTTGTTGTTTTTTTTTTTATTTTCGAGCAAAATCCGAGTATTTGTCTTTATTTTAACTTTCTTTTGATTACTCAATGGAACGGCAATGTCCACTAGATGACATTTTTGGTTTGCTTATCAATCCTCAGTAGTTCAGGTCTTCTCGCTGAGATTAGAAGATCGATTTGTACTTCAAAATTTCAGAGAATATTATGCATCTATCGTCTGTTAGAGATTCTGATTTGTGCATATAACATTTGATAGTATAATCGAATTTAAGTTTCTTACACTATTCTATGCGATCCCCATTTTCCCATCAACACATACTTGTTCTTACATTCCTTTTATTCTTGTTTACTGCATTTGCATATTGTTAGATTAACCATTCCATCTCTCCTCCATATAAGCTACACTTGTAATTCTGTTGCGTATTACCAACTTTCACTTTATTAATATTGGTACTAATAACATTGTTATATGCTGCAATTAAAAAAGAATTCAGTTTCTATTTGGAGTAATCCCTTTCTAAGCTTTGCCCAAGCCTTCTCGTGCGCAATCTCATAAATTTGTCTCTTGAAATGTACTTAGAGTAGTTTTATTTTTACATCCCATTTCAATTTCTTACTACTTGTTTTTGTGTTTGTTCGTATGTTACCCATGATGTTACCGGTTTCAGTAATTTCAGTAATTTGTCTTTCTTTGCTCTTATAATGTAGTCGTTGAATTCTTGTATAGATGTATCTACGCAGTTTTTATTATTAGTTTTACCGTTTTGAAAATTTCTTACACCAAGATTAGCTGATGGTTTTTATGTGGAGTTTGCGTGACTGCAAGTCACCTCAAGTCCCCAGGACTCTTCTCAGTATCCTGGTTCTATCATAATGTTGTTGTGAGGATGGACTATACTTGTCCTCTTATGTCCAAGTCTTCCCGCCCTTTACCAATATTTTGGCATTATTCCATGGGCACCAATTAAAATTGGTATCACTGTCACCATCATATTCAATATATTTTATAGTTCTGAAGCAAGGTGTAGCTATTAATCTCTCCATTCCTTTCTTATAATTTTACTCTTTAACTTTTTTTCTGCAATTCGGCAGTTTCTTTTGATATTAATATTTTACTTCTTGGGAGATTTTCACATCAGCAATAGCATATGGTCTTCAGTCGAGTTTGAGTTTCAGGACATCTCCTCGAGTCTCCAGGACTCTTCTCAGTATTATAGTCAATCTCAGTTATGCTGTGGTTTGGAAAGTCTCTATTTGTTCCGTACTTTCCAAGTCCTAAAGTCCTGATAACAACCCATTAGTTACTGTACCTCGGATAGTGTAATGGTTAGCAAGCTTGACTAGCAAACCTGCAAGAGTGATTTCGAGTCTCATTGGGTGCCCCATTCATTCGGCCTTGTGCCGCATCGAAGCAAAAAGCTTCTTAAATTACATTAGTTACTGTACCAAGAGCACCAATTACAATTGGTATTACTGTCACTTTCATGTTCCACAGTTTATTCAAATTCCTAGAAATATCATGTTACTTATCTCTCTTTTAACTTTCTTTCTATTTTAGTAAATGGTCCTCTGGGACAGCAAAGTCCACACTTTTGCAAGTTCTCTCTTTTTCATTGATTAATAAAAGGTCTATTTGTATCTCAAAATCACAGACGAGTTTAATGTGCTTCCTTCTTCTGGGCAGATCCTGGATTATGCATGGTCAAACTTAATGTTTTTGCATAATTACCAGTTGCTCACCTTGTCCACCCAGTCGTACCTAGTCTTATATTGTTTTTGTGCTAATTTGCTGCATTCCCTTATAATGTGATTGATGGTTTCGTCGCTGTCAACATATTTACCTTCATCTGCTTTTTTGGGGCGTTTTATCTATTCTTGCTTTGTATATGGTTGGCCTATATAGTGTTTTTTGGTGCTGTTTTTAGAAGAGATTCAGTTTCTCTCTTAAGGTTTCTCTTTCTTAGCCACGTCACTGTTTTGCTTCTGGTGGCTGCAATCAGTTTTCCTCCGTACTTCTCTATGTAATTTTTGAGTCATCATCATCATCATCATCATGTCGCGCCGTCTGCGCGGATATCCCTGACCGTCTCTCGCCATTTCTCCCTATCACTCATCGCCTCCGGCAGGTCTTCAGGATTACAACCCGTGTCCTCACATAGCTGCTGTATGTAAGTTCGTGCTGGTCGTCCCACACTTGCACATCCATGAGTGGGGGTCCACAGGAGTACATCGCTTATGAGCTCGTCCTTGCTTCTCCAGCAGTGTCCCGCGTGTCTGGTTCGTCGAACTTGTATAGTTTTTGTGATGGGGGGCAAGTGTCCGTATAGTTGGAGTCTCGTGGGGTGTTGTCGCCAGGACTTGTTTAATACTGCTCTCAACATTCTTGTGTAATTTCCGTCCAGCCTCCTCTCCAGCCGCTTCGTAAGCGTCCATGTGGTGCATCCATATAGCAGTATCGACACAACCGCTGCCTGGAAGAAACTGCGTTTCATTTTATCTGTTAGGTCCGACTTCCATATGATCGAGAGCCTATCGATAGCTGTCCATGCCTTCGTCAGTCGTGTGTCGATGTCCTTCTCGGTTGATGAGACGCTGCTTCCTAGGTAGGTGAATTTGTCGACTAGTTTCAGAGAGGCTCCGTCTAGTGTGGCAATGTTGCCTGTTTGGTTGTAACACATATATTCGGTTTTGTTTGCATTGACATGTAGGCCAATGCCAGCTGCAGCTCGTTCCAGACTATGTAGTAGTGTCTCTGCTTGATTAGGCGTATTCGCTAGTAACGCCAAGTCATCAGCGTAGTCGGCGTCCGTGATTGTTTTTGCGGGGTACCTTTTGCTTCTTCTCTTAGTCAGTACCGTTGTATCAACGCTGTCTTCAATGCAGGCAAATATTCTTCCTTCCTCTTTCCTTGACACATATAGTCTGTCAACGTCATCTCTGGGTTACAATTCTTAATGCATGGTCATTAGTTTTCTTGTTCTCTTGTGCATTTGTTTACATTCTTCTCTGGTCCACTGAAAGAATGTTCCCGATTATCTTACAAGTGAGGAGCCAAAGTATCTATCCGTTTGACAAGGTTCCTGCTCTAAAGTTTTTTTTTCTCGAGCAGTTTTCTGGTTCTTTTCAGATAATCTTTTTTTTTAAATTTTTTCTTTCATCTCCACTTGTTTGATCGTGTCAGCCTCTAATATGGCTAAGTATTTGTAAACTAAAGTTGGTGACCTTAGTCGAGATTGACCCGAAGGCTCTTTTTTCGAAAGCTACAAAACCAAGTTGTAGGGGAGGGCGCTACTCATTTCTCTGGATTGCTCCATTTTACCCTTGATTCCTACCTTATAGTGCTGAGTTTAAAGCAAGGAGACATCAAGTACCAGTTTTTGAGTCTTTGGTAGGACTCGACCTGGGACTGAACCCAGATCTCCCAAGCGATTGGCGAACACTCTAACCATCATGCTAATATCATTTTCTGCGAGCGTTTTGATTATTACTTGACTTGGTTGTTCTACTCCTTCCGTCACTGTGCCGTTTGCCGTTTTTCTTTATTAGCATAGCCCACTTTTCTATGCAAAATTCCATTCCTTTATTACAGCCTGTATTAGCGTTCCCAATTCATTTTGTTTTTTGGCAAACAGTTGGACGTTGTCCATGTATATCAAAAGATTGATCATTTCTTGCGATTTATTGAGTCTACTTCCGGCAGTGTATTTCTTAAGGATGTCGTTGAGTGGCTTCATAGCTATCAGAAATAATATTGGTGTAAGTGCATCTCCCTGGAATATCTCTCAATGGATCTTTACTTCTACTAAGCTTTGTCCTCCTTCTGTAAATTTAGCTCTTATACGTCATGGACTTCTCGATACACTGTACGACTTAGTCGCGTATTTTATACATTTTATGACAGTGTAGTATTCACCTTAGTTCCTTCTTCGAGCGTTCGCAACTCCGTTTCCCTGTTGTTTTTCCATTAGCCGTTTTTATGATTTTTCTGTTCTCATATTTTGCTCTAAAATCTTCTTTCGCATCCGTTTGTTGGTATGGTTTAACCCATCCTTCCCCTACTTACAAGTTTATCTTCCCTAATCCATTGCCTATGCTCTGGTCTCTATTTTGAGTTGTCGATATGTTCATTGTTTATGTACCTGAAAGGAGAATCCTTTGTGTACCATGAAGTACACCCAACATTCGTATGATGCCAACAGTGCCCCAGTATAGGCTACCAAGGGAGCACCTGCTGATAATGGCACCCAAACCTGTTGTCTGGGCCCCATATTGCATTATGTTTCCTTAGTTTTTTGGGTTATACAAACGGAAGACGATGTTTATTATCTGCATTTTTTATATATCATTTCTGCATCACACTGGTCTTGAGCGAGTAAACATTTAACACCATTTCAAGCAATTTCGCCTTCCAAGTATTTCAACGTCTTCTAAAAGTTCTAACTTATGGATTAGCCGATTGTTTCTGTTTGCTGTTCGTTTATTTCTATCATGGTAATCCACAAGAGAAAGTATTTGGTTTATTTTCGAGGCTTGTATCCCCCGCTTGAAAAATCTGAATAATTTTTGTATCACATGTTCACTGCAAGTCCCTGGACCTTTCACATCAATTATTTTGCTGTTGCTCTGGTACGCAATCATTTTTATGCAAATATATGGCAAAATGGCTCAAATTACAATTTTTTTCATCCCTGATTATAAAGAGGGTAAAATAAATCACAATCGGTTAATGTTCCAATGTTATATCAGAATAAAAAGAATGAGTAATTTAGTAAGCATTAAAAAAGTTGCCATAAACTAATATAACAGGGAGATGCATATTGTCATATATCATAAGTAAAAATCGGAAAAATGTCTTTTGACTAAACGTGGAACTTTCGAAGATTGTAAAATATTGGGCTCATCTTCAAAATATAAATGACATTACTTTCTTCAATAAATAAGCGTTTAGAGTAACAATTGTCACAGTAGGAAATTGAATCGACAAATCAACTTCAAATCCTAGACGATGCTGATGACTTTGATAAAAGCAGGTAATCGTTATGCAAGACCTTTATTAAAGGTAAATAGTAGGTTCTTTAATCTTAATATGGCTTCAAGTCTAGATAAAGATGAACTCAGCCATCAAGCTAGCAGTACTTTGCTTAAAATTGACCTTGTTTTACATTTTAAGTAATATGTCATATGGGAAGACGTTAAAAAATGTTTAATATCAATTAGTATTAAAACCCAATAAGAGTGAGAAGACAACATCAGTTGAAATAACTATTTCATTAAAAAGTTTATTTCAATAAGGGAACAAAACGTAAACAATAACACGCAAAGTCCGGAAAAATTCACGGAATATATTATTTTTTTCTCGATGAGGAAAAATTCTCAGTACCCAATTCTTTTAGCGGAAGACATTTTTTAAAAACACAGACGTAACAACAAACTCAATAACTTTACTTTCCAGAGAAATGTTATTTCACTCCAGTGAGAAAAAACCTAAGATAGTCTTTTTTTTGTAAAATAACTCTCTCTTTGACATATCGCATAATCCATTTATCTATCTTTAATCCGACCGTTTCAAAATGAATGAGTATCTTCCGTGTCTTTTACGTCACTTCGCAAAAATCATCCTTCGTTTGTGAAAATTTGTCGACTCATTCAATCAAAATTCCTTTCCGATCACCCATTTCTTAATATACAGTTTAAGGGGCAGATATAGCATCTCCTTAAATTTATGAACATGTCTTGGGAGACCTGGGTTCAATCCCAGGTTTAATCATACCAAAGACTAAAAAAATCGCACTTGATGCCTCCTTGCTTAACGCTCAGCATTATAGGGTCCGGATCAAGGGTAAAGTTGAGCAATCTGGGGAAAGAATTAGAAACCCCTTACACCTTGATGTTGTAGCTATCGAAATGGGAGCCTTCGGGTCACCCTTGACTACGGTTGCCAACTTTATTTTTACTCATCAAATATCCTAAGACTTGTTCATTTAAAAAAAAAGTTTAACAAGCTATGACACTTTAATTATGATCACAAATATCTATATTATTCAACGATCTGTTTCACTAATTCTTTTATTTAATTTGATCATCATATTCTTTTTAGGAAAGTGAATTACTTTGTCAGTAATTCTTGCTCGTTAAAAGATACCTTTGATTTTCAGAATGACTTCCTTTTTTAATGTACATTGTTATTTACTGGGTTTTGATTAGACGTGTTACTACATTATAATCGTTTTACCTCTCAATATTTTATTAGTCTAGCTTTTAGACCATATCCTAGTTAAATATCTGTTTTCTTTATTACAGTGATGATATCATAAGATTTCTGTATATTAAAAAAAGAAAGGGTTAAATGACTTATTTAAAAAGTATTCTTTTTCCTTTTTCTTTTTCTTTTTTTCTAGATGATTTGCAAACCAATAACAAAAGCAAGCAGGAAAACAACTTAAATCTTATTTACTGTAATCTACTTTCGTATCTATTTTTTTCTCAAAAACTAACTTGTGACAAAGCAGAGGTAAATGACAAAATCAGAGATAAAGATATTGATGATTATTTTTTCTTACAAGAAAGAAAAAAATAATCGACAACAAACTTATCTTTAACCATAAGTGATGTATTTTTTGAATGTAAGACAAACAATATCATTGTCAAATATTATGGAATATATCACCAAAAAAGAAGATATGCTATAATCGCTCCTTATCTCGGTGGTATATTTTCCGTGACAAACAATGGTTACTTGAAACCCTTTATCGTAACGACAACTCTATATACACACTGCTGTCACTATATTCGTGGGGATGCCGAGAATTATCGGCCTTCTAAGTGGAAAGACCTAAAACAATAGATATCACAAGTTATTTGGTATACTCATCCTGCAGTTCACGTTTATGTAACCCTTCCAAAGAAATTTTTAAAAAAGACATAGCAACAATAATAATATGCAATACATTGATTGGCCCGAGAATAATAAATATCCTTTAGACAGACCAAGGAATTTTAGCTTATAGATTAAACCCAATAAATGATTGACAACTATAATTAGATTTTAGAAAAAAAATAGAGTAATTTAGTTCTTCGCATTTTATCATTGTTAACACGTTACACAAGCAAGCCATTAATTATGTACTTCAATCTCTATTAATTGTCCCATGCACCAGTCTCTGTGCTACAAGTAACCATAGCTTAGTGAATAAAGTAGATTTGAAATAATTACAATAAAATGCTGTAAGAAAAGCTGTCACGTGCAGTTGTTAAATTCTTGCCGGGGACCTTAGTAACGTGAGCATAGAGCTGTTTTCTTTCCTTTATAAGTAGATAAATTTCATTTATTTTATTTTTATTTTTTATTTTTTTTACTTAGATTCTATTTAGTTAAATTACTAATATTACTATTCTTTCATAAATAATACATTTATAAATAAAAACTACAAAATGTGAAAAAATATTGAAAACGAAGCATTTTTTTAATATTATCTTTATATTCTGAAAGTAAGAGTTGATTTGTCGACAAATGTTCAATAATGATATTATAAAATGCATATAAAGTTGTTCCGACATCAAGATGAGTTAAAGCTAATTTGAAAAGAAAAATAAAGCAAGTGTTGACACATTTTCAGCAGTTAATGTCGAAGTACATGATAGTCTGAATGCAGCACACTCGATACTGATATTGCTAGTTTTGTGAAACGTATTTTATTAACTACATCTCCAGAAAAGAATGTGTGTATATGCAGAATATTAAAAGATAATGAACGGCGCAGATCCATACTATATCAATAGAGAAGTCTGAGGGATTTTTCATCAAATGTAAATCTCTCTGAAATTATTGTGTTCGATGTCAAAAAGACAATGTTGAAGAAGGTTAACGTCTTAAATTATACATACTCCTAAATACTCTATCTAAGATGAAGGGTTATGTCAAGTATAATGAATACTACAACTCCCTGAATCCCTTTATCTTAGTCTTTGTAACGATTTTCCCTCTTCTCCAAAACAAAACGCAACTCCTGATTTTGCGTACGGACTGCCGCTAGTCTCAAGGCGACTCCCACCAACTCACAGATTCCTAAAAAATAAGATAATACAATAAACGGGTCATCGAAACAGTGAAAAAGAAATGAAAACGACCCGTTTTGTGATTTTATTGGCAGTGAGTTATAACTTGAATCTGTTCTCAATACTAACAAATTTTATGAATATTTGCTGAGACCTGGATTTACTCGGTTAGTTGCTGAGTCGGCAATGCACAGACTGCGTCTCTGCAGAGAGCTAAGACCTCGCCCAAAACTAATGTCCTAAAAGCGATCATAAACTGCTTCTGATGGTTGGGATCCAATCCTGCAGTTTTGAGGAATGTGGAGAACCCCCTCAATTCTATTACTTCCAGTTTCAGTTTGACTGGGATCTGTTGTATTGTGAGGGTCTGATCTGTTGGTTGAATAGAACTATTCAATACTTACTAGACTTTAAAGTTGTACGTTTAAGGAACCTATCTTTGTGTTAAATAGTACTATTTCAACATTTACTATACTTGAAACCCTTTAACTGTTTGCAAGAATATGAGCTCTAGCTAGTTAAAATGTTTAATTTAAAAACTTTTGGATCACAAAATATATATATATATATATATTCAAGAAAAACTGTTTTCTTGTATCACAATTCATCAGTGTGGCCAGACAGGCGACATGCTTCGAGCTTGGATCGAAACCCAGCTTACTTTACACCAGTCGGATATCTTACCTCAGAGGTTATATTAAGACCAGCGGAAGCGAAGGGATATTAACGCATGTGTATCATTTTTCTGTAGTTTACATATGCGCTTAATGCCTAACGAGTGCTCAATTCATTAGAAAAGTTTCGCATTAGGCGAGTTGCAACCGGTAATTATTTCGCTAAATTTCTTAACACCCGAGTTGGAGCATATGTATTGACATCCAGCGACAGATTATTTCGTTGTATCTCAGCTCATCAGAGTGGCAAGACACGCCAGATGATTCAGCTGGGATCGAAACCCAGCAGATTTGACAACCGACGGATATCTTACTTCACAGACACAACAATCCTTAGTCAGATATCTTATATATATGTATATATAAGTAAGTAAAGTTGGCGACCATAGTCGAGGGTAACCCGAAGGCTCCATTTTCGATAGCTACTACACCAAGGTGTAGGGGAGGGCGCTACTCCTTTCCCTTGATTGCTCTACTTTACCCTTGATCCGTACCTTATAATGCTGAGTGTTAAGCAAGGAGGCATCAAGTACCATTTTTTGAGTCTTTGGTATGACGCGACCTGGGATTGAACCCAGGTCTCCCGGGCCATTGGCGAACACTCTAACCCCTAGGCCAATGTCCGGTATATATGTATATATATACATATGTGTGTGTGTGTGTGTGTGTGTGTGTGTGTGTGTGTGTGAATTACTATTATAAAACCTAAAACTGCCGATATGCCAAAAATCACAAGCAAGATATCATCATTTGGCCAATCTATACACTCAGCAAGTATATGATAGTATAACTCCTCCTCCTCCTCATCATCATCATCATCATCGTGTCGCGCTGCCAGTACGAATCTCTCTTATCCTCTATCGCCCCTCATTTCTATTGTCCATTGCTCCTGGCTGGTCTTCAAGGCTATATTCTCAATCAGTACAGAACTGTTGTATATAGGTTCTAGCTAGTCGTCCTGCCTTTCCTCGTTCATAGGATGGGGTCCACAGGAGTATATCGCATATGAGTCGGTCAGTGCTTCTCCAGCATTGTTCCGCCTGTCTGGTTCGTCTAGCTCGGATAGTTTTTATGATAGGTGGTAGGTGGCAGTGAAGCTGCAGTTTTGTTGGATGTTGTCTCGAGGACTTATACAATATTTCTTGCAGCATTCTTGTTTAATAGCCATCAAGCTTTTTCTTCATACATTTAGTTAGCTTTGTTTGTTTAATGGCATATCAACCTTTATAGGTTATTTAATGCCAAAGCCATTTTCCTAGAAGAATAGTAGTGGTACTATTTAACCCATAGCTGGGAGGATAAGGGGGTTCATACCTTTCACAAGGGTATTTGCTTGAAAGTGAACGTAATAGCGCGAATGGAGTACGAAATCGCGTACTACGGTTCCGCAGTCCATCGCTTTAACCATTACACCACGAGGACACCCCCGTTTAGTTACGTCCATGTAGTAAATCCATATAGCAGTATCGACTCGACAACTGCTTTGTGAAAACTTCGATCTATTTTATCGGTCAGGTCTTACTTCCATCTGACCACTAGCCTATAGATAGCAGTCCATGCATTTGCTAGTCGTGTGTTAATGTCTTTCTCGTTGGATGTAATCATATTTACCCCCCCACCGCTCGAGCAGGATATGACACAAGGTCAGTTTTTAAGCGGAGTTTAACAGGTTTTGAATTCAGAGTTTTTCCTTCTCCTAGACTAGTTTCCTCACCAAGGCTGAAGAACCTTGTCTGCCCTACTATTTACCCATTTGGAAGTGCCCGTGATGTCATGGTTATCGTTGCAGGATATGGACACGGCGACACGAGTTCAAATCCTGGACGAGACTGATTGCATTTCACATAGCACTAATACTCTTGGGAAAGGTATGAATCCAAATATTCTCCCTCCAGCTATGGGTAAATAGTAGGACAGACTAGGTTCTTGAGCCTTGGTGAGGCGACTAGTCTAAAAGAAGGAAAACTCTGAATTCAAACCTGTTAAACTCCGCTTAAAAATTGACCTTGTGTCATATCCTGCCCGAGCGGAGGGGTTGGTAAATAGGACTATTTACCCATAGCTGGATGGAGAATATTTGGTATTAGTGCTATGTGAAATAGGGTATTAATGCTGTGTGAAATGCAATCAGTCAGGTCCAGGATTTGAACTCGTGTCGACGTGTCCATATTCTGCGACGATAACCATTACACCACGGGCACCTCATTTCTCGGTGGATGTAACATTGTTTCCTTGGTAGATCAACTTGTCCACTAGTTTCAAAGGCAAAATCTTTATTGTGGAGACATTGCCTGTTTGATTAATGCACATGTATTTCGTGTCGTCTGCGTTGACATGGAGGCCTATGTCCACAGCGGCTCGTTCCAGACTATGAAGCAAGATTTCGGCTTAGGTGGGTGTATTTGCCGGAAGCGCAATGTCATTACCGTTGTCCACGTCCGTAATTGTTTGTGCGCGGTATCTTCTGCTTCTTTCCTTTGCCAGCTTGACACCTTTTTCTTTCATTAAATCAATAGGCGTTCTAAGTATGTAGTATAAGCAGATGATTAATAGGTATGGGGCTAATGTGTCTCCTTGTAGCGCACCTGCTACAATGTCGAAGTAGTTTGTGTCTCCATTCGTAAATCAGACTTTTACTTTCGTGTTTTTATATAACAGTAGAACTCCTAGGGGTAACTAACTTAAAAGAACTACGGACTCCACCTAGTGTTCAGAATTTACTGCTTAACCTTGCCTCAAAGTAAAAGTTCTTGACTTTTCCCTATCGAGAATTTTACTGACTTGCTGAAAATTATGACTATATATATATGTATATATATTTTACTTTAAGATGAATATTTTTTTACCTCATCATTTTTTGTATCTAAGACTGAAGAAACGTGAGTGTAATTGAAAAAAAATAAAATAAAGCAGTGATAGCGACTTAAGTTTTCTATCACAAATTGGTTATTTACTGGGAAACACGCATTGATGAAAATATGAGTTGACCATATACGTTCCCGTGATTCGATAATTTAATATGTTTTACCAGTTACCAACTTTTTCTATGTAGAACAATTTCTTTGAAATAAAATTTTGTTTGAAAGAAAAAAAATCTCAACGCAACTATATGAAATAGGATGCTTGATACTGAGTTGGTTGTTTAGATTTGATTTCTTTGTTTAATGATATCGCAATATTTTTGGTTATCTAATAAGAAAACCATGCTTGCAGAAGAAAACTGTGTAATAGCTTAACCAATGGCTAGCTAAGACGGTTCATAATTTTCCTTGGGGTGATATTCATCCGTACCAACCAGCAGCTAAGATTTGACAAAAGGTATTTTTTAACGTGTGTATCAGGGTAGAGAAGGTCACGCATGAGCCGAAACTAATCTGCTGTTGGTCATGGGTTTCACCAGACCTGAACTCCAGATGCGATTGGGCCATTGCTTGTAATTGAATCACTTAGTGCAATGTTAATCTATGCTTGTCAATGATTCACTAGGGCAAAAAGACAAGTGCAATGTGAAACTTTGCTTGTAAAAACATGTTTATGGTTTTCTTTGGCGTATTAGTCCAACAGTGAACGCATTAACAAGAGTGGAGTTCGAATTCGTTTTCTACTATTTCTCAGTCAAGCACTTTAACCTCTTGGCGTCAGGGATTCTCCTTTAATACAAGACTGAATTGAAAAAAATTACAATACAGGGTGGGACGGTAAAATTGTTGTCCAAATAAAAACAACACTACAGCTCTATTTTTAAAATTTTATTAAAAAAATCAATGCAGGTAACTTGATTATGTAGTAGACCTGACATCTATTCAATGTAGCCGCCATTAGCCTCAATCACCACATGCCTTTTTTACGAGCGCCGGCGGGAGCCCGGCAAATACTCGGCGGATGGCGGCGATCAGGCTGGCTTTGGTGTTGTGGGAGGTCATGTTGGTAATGTTCTCGACGGATGACCAAACGAAATATTCTAACAGGTTCAGGTCGAGGGAGGAGGGGAGCAGTGAGATAAGGGTACAAAGTCGTAGCACTCTTTCTGAAGCCAAGCCTGGGTCTCTTTCGACTTGCGCTGAGTCCTGCTGCCACACCCAGGGTCTGCCATCGGCCACCTGATTGCACCAGGCGATCACCACACTCTTCAGCACATCCAGGTACACTTCGGTGTTGACTTTCAAGCCGACTTCGAAGAAGTGAGGTGGCATAAAGTGGCCCTCACTTGAATCCACACCAAAGACCATAACCGTCGACAGAAACTTTGTTTTCATCACCATGGGCACGTCCCTGTTATTCGTGGCAATCCAGATTTGCATTTTGAGAGTGCTGGCAAGGGTCCTGTTGTTATAACTTGGATCGGTAGAGACCATGAGTTGTACAGCGGCGCATCTTCGATCTCGCTCGTTGAACATTGTGTCACTCTAAAACAAGATAGAAGGCTCCTATCGCTCTTTGGATTTGTACACAACTGGCCAACTAGTAGATAAAGAAAACCGGTTTTCATTAAACGGAAATGGAATCATATCGTCTTTTCTAAGGTGACAATTTTATCGTTCCACCCTGTTATTTTCTTGTAACGTGAGGCACAGTTTATATACTTTTGCTGAGAAAGTTAATGTGACTAACCACATTTGACTGTGTGATGCCAAGTTCGCCTGATACACACCGAAGCTTACTCGCTTGATTTACCTCTCTGGCTTGAAGCACCATTTAGAATCCACGAGGAAATGTTCTTAAACTATTTAGTTACTTACTGTGATCAAATGTCCCTATTCTCGATTCCATTCCGTTCTTACAACATAAGAATCTGCATTCGACTACGCTATACCGCCATTTGTAAAAATTTTAAATCTTACAAGGAATGAATCAATGCATAACCTGTAAATACAGTAAGATCCACGATACTGCAAACAACAGTAGGTATATTCCATGGCTTGAACTGCTTTGGCCACGATATATGAACGCCGCAAACTAACTGCTACTAAAATATAAAGAAACATTCGACTCATCGTACTATTTGAAAGTATTTATTCATGCTTGTCCCTATGCATAAAAATATAGTTCAAACAACGGCATGTATATAAAAACATATTTAAGATAAATCTCTAATTTGCTCAAATCAATAAAAGTTGGATCTCCTAGTTAAAATAAAGCTTTTATATATATTCATGAAGATAAAAGAAAAGATAATTGTAGACCTTTCTTCAAATCTGCAGGACAAATGTACAAATCGTCTTTAATTCTCTGGTTTTGAACTTAAGGAATTTTTTAAAGAAAATTGACAAATTCAGCAACATCCTATCGTTAAAACACATTCGATCATAATCATTAAATTAATTTATTTTGAGAAATCAGAAGGGATTACTGTGGCAATTCGCGCATGTTGCAAGTATTTATCAACCTGACCACTCTTCTACGAGAAGAATGTGAAAAATTTCAATTTAAAAGTGAGGTACAGCTGGTAAAATTTAGAAATTCTTTTCTCATACACTGGTTGCCAAACAAAAGCTAAAGACGTTGTCTGCCATTCTATTTGACGATGCCTGGAGACTGAATAGTTAATACATTTTTCCAAACTATGTGGGTAATTCAATAAGTTTCCAGGCTTTTTTTTATACTGGCATTTAAAATTGTCGTAGACTCTTGAAAATTCAGTATGTTATTGCTAACCATCTTATGAGATAACTGATCAATTTTTTCTGATTTCAGGTTCAAATGAACAGCTACAGCAGCAATTGGAAAATACCCTACTAAAGCCTGATTATCACAGCTGGTGATTTCCAAAATGCAATCTGACACTTTAAAGTAAGGATATGCAATAAAATTCTGTTTTAAACTTGGAAAAAATGCCACAGAAACGTATGGAATGCATCTGACTGCTTTTGCACCATCTTGCATGAACTGCACATCAGTTTTTGAGTGTCGTAAGAGTCAAGGAAGTCAGGGAGTATGTGAGGGAGGATGAGAGGTTTGGGAGGAGTAAGGAAGTCAATACACCAGAGCTGATTGGCCATAGTGTCAGGGTTAGGGTTACTATATTGAGGTTTTAAGGGATTTAAAGAAGATTCCGTCGGAAGAGGCCATCACTCTCTAAATAGGGTCGGTGGCATTTCTTCCAGGGCAAAAATTACATCCTTGTAACGGATTATTTGACCAAGATGGGCATCAAGACAATTCCTCAGCCTATCTATAGTCCAGACCTTGCTCACTGTGGCTTTTGGTAATTCCCTAAGCTCAGAGGCTGTCGTTATGAGATAATTGAGGAGATGAAAGAGGTTGTGACGAAGGTCATTGACACGCTTACACAAGAGGACTTCCAGGGGGCCTTTCAGAAGTTGTTGTAACGGTACAACAAGTGCATTGCAGCTGGAGGAGTTTACTTCGAAGGGGACTAGAGTTTCATATGTCTACTATCAACAAAAGTGCCCATACCAAAAAAATCTGGAAACTTATTTAATGATCCATATATAATAGCACTGAGAAAAATGCAGTCTTGTCCACGATTTGAACTCGGGTCACTGATTTCATATCCAACAAGGATAACAGTTACGGTAAGTTTTTTCATAGGAATGTACTTCTACAATTGTGAATGTTTCAAATTCCTCAAAATGTATGCATCAGCAAAAATACGATAAAACAGAAATATTACCGGCCCCATGAGAATATAATTTCTTTGCTTTCACTAAAAATGATTACATGATAAAACATTGAGGATATATAGATCTGTCAATAAATAAAAATACACTATTCATATTAAAAAATATTCTCAAAATTTCAATATTTATTCATATTCAAATATTAGCTGATTAATGTATTTTATAAAATTTTCCTATCTATATACTCAGCACACATAAATGTCAATACGTTGGAAAAAGTGGACCTTTTGGTTACGGTTTATATGTTTTTTTTAATGGCGTATCAACCACTATGGGTTATTTAAATGCAAAGATATTTTTATTGGGGGTCCATGATTCTATTTTGGAAGGGAATTCATACCTTTCCCAAGTGTATTACTCCGAAAGAGAACAAGGTTGGAGTTGGAACTCGTTTATTTATACCTCGAAGAACCCGCCTAGTGGAGCTTTGAATTAAAGTCATTAGATCATTAATTTAAAAATCCATTTTCATACTAAAGTATCCCTAATAGTTTTCCGTCTATTTACCTTTATTTCAACCTTACAAAAATATTTCGCACGAATTATTCGACGTCACTAAAAAATAAGCCCTCAAAATTAGACATTAAACAGCAATGGCAAGTGCACATCAAGAACAATGATGGATGAAAATATTATGTTGCCATAAATACGAAAATCATTTGATTTCCAGGTGATCTATGGGATTACAGCATGAAACCTAGATTGAACAAGCAGAAATCGAATTCCATTTGATAAAATTTACGTTCATTTTTCAGTTAGGAAATTCTAATACCAATGCTTCCTTTGACTGGCCATAGGTAAAATATTAAGACAGGTTGCTATAATAATTCGATACTTACAATACATGTTAAAAAGTGATTTATACTAACCTAGATGCAAGTACTTACTTGTTTCATATCATTTTTAACTTGATATTTTTCGATCTTGCTCGTTCCCTGTATCCCAAAATTGTCTCGCGAAAATACTGTCCACGATACATGAACTTTCATCATTGGAAAATGATATTGTTAGCTTAAAAAAGATTAAGAAATGGGTTTTAACATGAGTTTAGCTAATGATACATTAAACTCAACGGTAAAAGAGTTTGCGTTTGAGTATAGTGTGGCATCTTCGCTAACGTAGCAGCGTAAATTTATTTATCCGCAAAATACATTTTTTATATCTTTCTGGTTACTTTCTTTAAGAAACAATTTATATATATATATATATATATATATATATATATATATATATATATATATATATATATATATATATATATATATATATGTACATGTATATGTGTGGGTGTGTGTGGATATATATATATATATATATATTGAGAGGGAGTGAGAGAAAGATTAAAAGAGAGAAATTGAGAAACAAAGAAATCGTCCAAAGTGATATCATAACGTTTCAGTTTTAATAAACCATAATTAGGGCATAGAAAAGGTGCTATGAAGTGTCATTAGATCACCGTTGAGTGCTTAACGAAATAAAAAACAAGAGAGGAGATTATAGATACAGAGAAGTGTGGCGCTAACCATATGATCAATAAATTGGTGGTGATACTTCAAAAATATCATGTGACTCTCTTGAGGCAACGATGTAAAATAAATGGGACCATCAAGAGATAAAAACGTACTAAAAGAGAAAGACGAAAGAAGAGGAAAAAAGAAAATAAAAGAGCAGAAAAATAAGAGAAATAAGAAGAAGTGTTATTTTCCATTATTTACTTCCATATTTACATATACACATGGATATAACAATTGCAGTTCCACGATATATTCCGCATAGCCTGAATTTCATATTTCCTCAATTATTCTGACAGGAAGGTGTTAAGTGTAGTCACTTTTACAACGGAGATCAAAATGACTAATTTCACAGATGTTGATTGCTTTTAGATTCTACTCAATATGAAAGTTAGGAAACATATGAATAATACAAACAATAATGATTATAAAAACATCTACTGGGGAAAGAAACACGTAAACATTACTGTGAAATGAGAGAGTAGAGCAGGTCTCCGATTATTATATAGTATATTGATTTCAAAACCATTTAAATACAGTCGAGACATCCAAAAGCACTGAGTACTTTTTGTTTTGTTTTGAGGACAACGGTTTCTCTGAAATATCATGACTACGAACACATAGTTTTGAGGGTATGGTTGTAATATATATATTTATACTCTGCCGTAATAGATGTCATTGACCACCACATTTGTTTTGCTTTTAGTGGCAGCCACCCGTACGATGAATGCATAGCATGAACCTTGAAATCACCGGATACGAGGTGCCTTCAATAAGTTTCCAGAATTTTTTTCGTATGGGAATATTTATTGAGAGTACACTCATGAAACTCTAGTCCCATTCGAAGTAATCTCCTCCGGCTGCAATGCACTTGTTGTACTGTTCCAACAACCTTTGGAAGGCCCCATGGAAGTCCTCTTGTGTGAACCTGTCAATGACCTTCGTCACAGCCTCTTTCATCTCCTCAATTGTCACATTATGACAGCCTCTAAGTTTTTCCTTGAGCTTAGGGAATAATCAAAAGTCACAGGGAGCAAGGTCTGGACTATAGGGTGGGTGATGAACTGTCTTGATGTCCATCTTGATCAAATAGTCAATGAGAAGGATGGGGCTGTGGACTTGTGCATTGTCCTGGTGGAAATGCCACTGAACAGATTTGAAGAGTGCTGGCCTCTTCCGACGGAATCTCTTTCGGAACTCCCTTAACATAGTATTCCTTGTTGACTGTCTGTCTAGTGGGAATCCAGGGTATGTAGATCATGCCAGTGCTGTCAAAAAAAGGGATCATCAAATGTTCGTGGGTGGATTTGCTCTCTCTGGCCTTCCTGGGTCTGGGAGAGCCAGCATGCATCCACTGTGAACTCTGACTCTTGGTTTCTTTGTCATAGCAGTAGATCCAGCTTTCATCGCAGGTCACCAGAGCATCAAGAACTGTGGGATCTGAATTGACTAGCTCGACCATCTCCCTGCTGTCATGACAACGTATTTCTTTCTGATCTTCTCTGAGCACCCTTGGGACAAACTTTGCGCAAATCTTCCGCATTTTCAGTTTCTCGCAAATAATCGTGTGTACAGTTCCCACACTAACATCAAACTGTGCACTTATTGTCTCTGTAGGCACGACGGTTCTTATCCATCAAATTCTTTATTTGGCCAATCAACTCTGGTGTTCTGACCTCCTTACTCCTCCCACACCTCTCATCATCCCTAACAGACTCCCTGCCTTCCTTGAATCTTTTATGCCTCTCAAAAACTGATGCTCGATTCATGCAAGATGCTCCAAAAGCAATCTAAAGCATTCCATACGTTTCTGTGGCATTTTTTTCTAAGTTTAAAACATCATTTTATTGCATACCGTTCTTCTAATGTCTCCTCACGTCCAGATTGCATTTTTGAAATTCACCTGCTGTGTAGGGTGAATTCCAATTCCTGCTGTAGCTGTTCATATGAACCTGGAATCATAAACATTGGTCAGTCATCTCATAATATGTATAGCAATGACATACTGAATTTTCAAGAGTCTACGACAATTGTAAATGCCTGTACAAAAAAGTCTGCAATCTTATTGAAGGCACCTTGTATGTAGCAACAAGTACTTTCATAACATCGTTTTCTGTAAAAACTGTGCAATTTGGGGTCATGGAGCTACCCTATGCAAAACAAGGCCATCCACTCAGCTTATTGTTGAAAATGTGCAGTAATTCTTATTTTAATAATTCTTCATTCAGTACAGTTGAGCACTTTCTTTTAAAATATTTTTTTTTGTGACGAGTTGTATCTTTCGATATTTTTTTGTTTCCACTTTCTTTATAATTATTTCTAAGATTTTTTTTAACACACACACACACACACACACACACACACACACACACACACACACATATATATATATATATATATATATATATATATATATATAAAGTGACCAGCATAAAATTGAAAACATATCAGGACGCTTTCAAGTTGGTCGCTTCCTGAAGAAGAATATTCAGTTAATGTTTATGAATTTTATATGTTAATTATCTTGCCGATTTTCCTTGTATTATATTTTGCTTCATAAGAAGTTAATATGGTCATAAGAACCTTATTGCTACTTAAGTCGTTTGTGAACAAGTAAGAAGGGGCAGGTTACTTGAATATAACGTTTAAAATGCTGACAAATACATTGGCCTTTGGTACTTATCATTTAAACATTCGAAGCTTGATGTCGACTATTTCTTTTATGTCTTATTGGGTTATCTTTTTAGATTTTTCAAAAATTTGTAAGATTTTTTTGACTGTGTCAAGAGCATTTATTGTCTTTTTCTCTTTCTTTCTCTTTTTTCTTTATTTGTAAAGGGTGATCAAGTGCTACAACGAACGGTGAATTTACGATTTTTTAAACATTGAAGAAACATTTTCGTTTTATGCTCATTGTCTTTTGTATAAACTGTGGTGGTATCGATGAGTTTTTGTCTGTATTTTGTCCTTCTTGGTGAATCTTAACAACCTGAAGTCTTTTTCACAGTTTGCTTTGCTTTGGTTTTTTTGATATATCAATTTTTTTTTAATTATTCGATGCCAAATCCTGTTTTTACATGAATATTAAATATATGATCTTTAAAACATATTTTGTAAATACACACAGCTAAATGATCAATCAGTTCTATATCTAACAATTCAATTTAGCATAAGTTATTTGTTTGCAATCAATTTAAACGTCAAACAGTTCTATTTAACTCATAGATAAGACCCTTTCAGGTGCTACCACTACATTCCAGAGTGGACCTAGGAGTTATGGCAATGAAGATGTATTCTCCTAGGATATATCATAAATAGGGTCTCACTATCAGATTGTTTTATGTCATATTCAAGTTACTCGTTTGGGGTGAGGTCTTGCCCCTCGGCAAAGACACAGTTGGTGTATTTTACAATTCTACCCTGTCGGACTGTTTTTTTTTTTAGTAATTTGTATCCTTTGTAATTGAATAGATTCATCCTACGGTATTGACTTATACCTTCCATTTTTGTATGAGAATAAAATATGGACTGCTTTTTAGAGGTTATTGAAAATATAAGAAGTATTATCTCTGACATCAGAAAAAAAACGAGTCCCCCTAAACAATAACAATTTAAGAACTATTGTATGGTTGCACCTTATGAACACAATAGAATGCTTAAAGAAAACGCTAGATTGGGTCAACAAACGGATGTTGTCTATCCATATGATGAGTAAAACATATTGAAATAAAGTCGAACTCCCAAGTCACGTTCCCCTATGGATTCCTACTCAACAACAAAACAACGATAGGCAACCAGCAAAGGAATAATATCTATCATATCTGTGTGCCATCTAGAGTACGCTCTGATGACGGATTTTATGATGAGGACTATATAATGGAAAATAAGTTGAAATATATTCACTTGTAATGTTTCTAATTACCACATCAACCTCAAATGAAGTAAATAAAGATAATCCCTCAATATAGAAACACTAATTACGATACAACAGCTTTATTTTTGTATAAATTTGATGCTTTTTTTTAACAAAGCAACACGTTTGAAAGTGCATAACAAAACATTACAGGAACTATATTTTTCGAAAAAAAAAATGAATTATCAAAACTCAACCACGAAAATACTTCATATATGAATATATATATATATACCCAAGGTGTAACGATAAAATTGTCACCCTAGAAAAGACGACATGATTCCATTTCCGTTTAATGAAAACCCATTTTTTTTTTGTTACAGACCATCTACTAGTTGGCCAGTTGTGTAAAAATCCCAAGAGCGATAGGAGCCTTCTATCATGTCTGAAAGTGACACAATATTCAACGAGAGAGATTGGGGATGCGCCACTGTACAACTCATGCCCTATACCGATCCAAGTTATGACAACAGGACCATTGGCAGCACCCTCAAAATGCAAATCCGTACGGTTCAACGTGCCCAGTTTGATGAAAATAAAGTTTCCGTCTACGGTTATGGTATTTGGCGTGGTTTCAAGTGAGGGCCACATCATGCCACCTCACATCTTCGAAGTCGGCTTGAAAGTCAACACTAAAGTGTACCTGGATGTTCTGAAGAGTGTGGTGATCTCCTGGTGCAATTAGATGGCAGGTGGCAGACCCTGGGTGTAGCAGCTGGACTGGACGCAGGCCCACAAGTCGAAAGAGACCCAGGCTTGGCTTCAGAAGGAGTGCTACGACTTTGTACACTTCTCTCACTTCCCCCTCCTCCCCCAACCTGAACCTGCTGGACTACTTCGTTTGGTCATACGTCGAGAACATCACCAACATGACCTCTCAGAACACCAAAGCCAGCGTGATCACCGCCATTCGCCGTGTATTCGCCGAGCTCCCACCGGCGCTTGTGGAAAAGGCATGCTCCCAGTTCCGGATCCGCATCGAGGCGGTGATTGAGGGTGAAGGCGGCTATATTGAATATATGTTAGCTCTACTACATAATCAAGTTACCTGAATTGATTTTTTCAATAAAAGATTTAAAATAAATCTGTAGTGTTGTTTTCTGAAGCTCGATAATTTTATCGTTCCACCCTGTGTATATACACATATATATATATATATATATATATATATATATATGCACACACACAAACACACACACACACATATATATATATATATATATAGCGCCTAAGTTCAGTAAAAAAAATCTTCGAGAAACAAATGATTTAACGGCGTATCATTAAAAGTATAAACTTTAAAATTTAGAGGGAAATAGTCAAATTTTCTTTAGTGAAGAGTTGACGAAAGATTGTTCCAATACCAAAGAACGTTATTTGAACTGTTTCTTGCTCTTTGATCGTTAATGCGACACTTTTTTGTAATCGATTAGCACCTTCTTTGTAAGATTGTGCTGACATACTAATTGGATTAAGGAGAAATTTCCGTGATAGGATTTTTATGCCAGAACAACTCAGTCTATCTTTACGCATTTGTCTTTTGTGTTGATGACTCATTCTGCTATTTTTTATGTGATGTCTTGTAATTTTTTTTTCACTTTCTGTTTCTTATAAATTTGCATTCTTTTGTATTTCATTTTTACGGTGATTCACATTTCTTTCTTGTATATGCATTTTGTAATTCATTTTAAAAGGTATTTTTTGTCCTTTAGAAATAACATTTCTTCTGTTTTGCAATCGAAAGTTTAAAAAAGAAAATTCATTGATCATGTGATAATGTTTGCCGTTTCATCTGACTTTTGGATTAGATTTTATGCTTCAGATCATATGATAGCAATCCTATTCTTTCTACACTGTTTAATATATTTACAAGTCGTATATTAATTTATAATAGACCTAGATAGGAAAGGAATATATCGTCTCAGTCTCTAAAAGTTGTTTAGTGTAAAAGAGATCTAATAATGAACATTGATCATAGTGATAATTACTCAAATTTATGAAAGTGTAAAAATGGGTTAGAGACAAACTAATCAAAATAGTATCTATTTAAATCATAAAAATGTCTTTATTTTATTAAAAACCCCACGAAAAATAGTTACTAACTTAAGCTATGATCCTACTTTATTAACTCACCTTTATATATCCTTCAAAAATTCTCCAAGGTAATATATTTGATAAATTGGTGAAAGGTCTCATTTAGCATCAATTAAATGTTATATTGAGTCACGTACAGTGAAGAAGGAAATGTTAAGTTCTTTCAGGTTGATTATAAGGTTTGCCATTGAAAATTAGCTATCCAAACAAAAAGAGCCTGACCGTTTTCAAATTTTAACCGAACGTTTTGGAAGGGTTAACGACACTTCAGAAAACTTGCGCTGAGGTGTCAGATCATTATCTGAAATAGCATATAATGTTTTCTGGCTCTGAGCCAGACAGAGAACTTTTAAACACACACTCGTGCGTACAGGAAGCTGTTTAATTTGGTAGAGATTTTTTTTCTATTTGTCAGTCTGAGAGTTTTTAGGTTTTTGCTGTAGTTCAAAGTTTCGTTAGATTTTGCCTGTAAAGACTAATCCCCTGTGAATATATTTTTCTTTAACTCCAATGCAAAATAAAAACCAACAACAACCGTATTCCCTAATGTATGAAACACAATTAGTATCTCGATATTACATTGCATTCTATGGAACGCTATTAGGAACAGGATGCCGATTGTAGTGTTTTTGGGATAGCACTAAACTACATGTGAGGGGTAAGTGCTAGTTCTAGAGATATGAGATATGTGGAGTTAATAAATGTATATTTTTCTCATGTTCACTCTTTTTGTTGTTGCGCATGATATGTTCATTAGATTTCCGTTTCCGAAAATGCTTTAAATAATTTTGAACATCATTAGCACATTGGACATTAAAACATATCTATTGCCTTCATGTATGAAGCGTTTAGCTGAGTAAATTAACTGGGAACTGCATTATTATATTACCTCTTGAAACCACTTTAATTTAGGTCTGAAGTCTTTATCCGATTAAAATGACAAGAAAGTTCATTATCACATTGGCTCTTAACGCCTTGATATATCATTTGAGTATTAAGTATTTACCCGTTTTAAATGTGAACGAAGAGAGATTTTGTACCGAATAAAATAGGACATTATCATTGTTAAATTACTGTGGTATAAAATAAACCACGGCAGACTGATATGCTGTAAACCAACAAACAAAGAAAGCTGTTAAGATCTGACCAGCTAAAAAAAGAAACAAATATATAATCTGATAGTTACTGCAAGGATATATATTAATTAAATTACCATGACTACAAAACTTGGCAAACGCCTACATGCCGCATACAGAACACTGAACAGCTGTTGTGACCTTATTGGGTTTCATCAGCAGTGCATACCGTGATCTCCACCACTAGAGATCGAACCAACAACACCAGATTGCAGAAACCGAAATTCTACCACTAGGCCACCAGTCCATGCCACACATAAGCAATGCCGAATCAACCAACTAGAGACGTAGCCCTAAAGTTGATCGTGTCTGTAAGGTAAAAATATACTTTCAAGACACATTTGATCATGTGGTCGCGCATTCTTACCCTGACTGGTTGATTCGACGTCGCTTACGTGTGGAATGGACTGGTGGCCCAGTGGTAGAATTTCGGTTTCTGCCTTCTGGTGTTGCTGGTTCGATCTCTAGTGGTATAAATTTCTCTCTCTATATATGTGCCCCCAAATAAATGTGTTATAATGTTGCTTAAAAGAGGTCAAATCATTATTACGAAAAGGAAAGTGTGCAGAAAATTTAAACATATATTTGTCTCTGTGGTGTATTTTTCATAATTTGGCTAACTTTTTTTTCATATCCCGAATATTAAGATAGTAATTAAGATTAACTCCGAAAAATACTAGGCTCATTATTGAAATATTAAAGTACTGAGCTTATTATAGATATAATAAAGCTCTAGGCTTATTATAGAAATAATAAAACTAAGATGAACATGATCCTCTAGATTCCAAATTATAAACGATGTCTAGTCTGGTAAATTTACTTTTGGAAGTGTCTGAAAACGAAGCTTGACCACTGTGGTTCGTTTGATCTTAGGAAATATTTAAAACGAAGTTAATAGGTGGATAGAAATATTGTGCTGTGTCAATCTTTACAGTAATGATAGGTTTATGACCTATAAAGCATGCGTTGAAACATCTAAATACAACCGTTGGGAAAAGCGTACATCTTTTGATTACTAACCAGATTTCTATTCAGCTTTGGCTGAGTTTTATTGAACGTATTTTTACTTCGTCGTACAAATGAAAATATATCTTTACTCATTCCTACATTGATGTACAGTGGTATGTTCATTGCGTCATCGTAGTAGTTTTGTGTTACGTAGCGTGTTTGAAACTTACTTATGAATGATTCTTAATTCATTGTATTATATGGACCAGGAGTTAATTGTAATCATATTTATTCAAACGAAGAAGGATCACTTGGTTTGCGTCGATTTTGACTCACTCTCCACAAGAATTACTAAGTAACACTCAAATTATTACTCGTCCTACTTGAGAGATCCCTTTGAAATTCTGTAAGTTTGTATACATACAGACTCATTTAAAGGTCATATTTTTCGTTAAAGGGAATATCGAGTTACATTCTATTATAGATTTTACATTAATAATATTTCGGAATTATTTTAACATTGTCACTTAACAGCAATCTTCTTTGGGGAATTATACTAATAGGGTAGAATATGATGATGGGTCTAAACTGATAACAAGTTGCTAATTGGATTGAAAGTTGCTTTATTGTCCTAGTTAAAATAGGTTTAACTCTAATGCTCAAACAAAAATTTCACTTCAACCATTTTTTTCTCTTTTTCACAGAAACATCTTGATATATAAACATCAAATTATTTTGATATAATTTACCATATGTTTTATCTGTAACATTTTCTCATTTGTCAATCGCGATATTTTCTTGTTTCATTTAACGATATAAATGAGCAACTGTCAAACATTGACATACCATTGAACCATTATACATTTTAAGTTAATGTGCCCATATTTTCAAGATTCTATGCCTATATTTATAGTATAGATATCTATAAACAGATTCATATGTATAAAAAGGGTCGAGGGACTTTTCATCATCATCATCATCTCGCGCTGGTAGCACGGATATCCATGACCCTCTCTCGCCACTCCTCCCTATCGTTCATCGCCCTAGGTAGGTCTTCAGGACAACATCCTGTATCCTCACATAGCTGCTGAATGTACGTTTCCACAGGAATTAATACATTTGTCATTTTATCTCTCAAGTAACAGGTAATCCGATGATGTATTTGATTTTTTTCCGTCGTAATGGTATTTGCGATCATATTTTGAGTATTTATCTTCCGGATTATTCACCTGCTAAAGGCTAAATACCTTTGATAAGGTGTGCTTTGATTTCTCTTTTTAATGGCATTTCAACTTTCGTCGTTTATCTAATCTAAACACCATTCTTGTCGAAGAACAGTAGTGATACTAATTAACCCATAGCTTGGGATTTAAAAAAAGTTTATATATTTCCCAGGGGCATTTGTCCGAAAGTGAATGTAATAGCTTGACAGGATTCTTTATAACATAACTAAAATGTTTTAGCCAAAGGAATTAGCCACTACACCACGTGGAACGCACTAAGATATATATACCAGTCTGCATTCGTACAAAAACAGTCTTATATATATATATATATATATATATAATTAAACAATATGAACATTCTTTGCCTACATATTTTGTATTAATCATTTCGAGTCGTCGCATTGACTTAATGGTATCGAATTGAGATTGGTTAATAAACCTCCTAAAATTAAGTACTTTCTGCGCAATTTTGGGCCATATTCAGGGGTGTATATATTGTATGTACTCTACTAATTTGGAAATGCTGAGCATTTATGTTTCATACTGGTGTGTTGTTGTAGCGTTTATTTTTAAACAGTTTCTATAAGTATCAGTTGTAGCTCAAGACATTTAAGTACATTATTACATGTTTCTAAATTGGTTCAATTGAGTTTATGTAGTTTCTTTCTGGTTTGGAGCATTTCGAGAATCTTTAAAGTATTAATATACATGCAAATGTCAGATCACTTTTGCAATATACACAACCATGATGATGGCCCAAAATCGGTCTGGAAGTACTTAGAAACCAAGTTATTACGGCAGGCCCCACACATGACCGTGCAAAAGCAGGACGACCAGCACGAACATACATTCAGCAACTATGTGAGGATACGGCATGTTTTTCAGAAGACCTTCCTGAGGCGATGAACGATAGGGAAAAGTGGCGAGAGAAGGTCAGGGATATCCGTGCTACCAGCACGACATGACGACGACGATGATGATGATGATGATGATGATGATTAACCACCTACCGCTGGATACCATAAAATCGATGCAATGAATCAAAAAGATACATATAAGAATTTGTAGGCAAAGGATGTCTATATTTTTTAATCAAATATATATTTACGAAGAAATGCCGCTTAAATGCACACACGCACGCGTGTATATATATATATATATATATATATATATATATATATATATATATATATATATATATATATAATCATAAAAAACTGCTTTTCCCGGGCAATAAATTATAGGTATTTGTTATTATTGACAGTTAGAATATTGAAATATCTAATAAATTATTAATAGAAAATCTAAAATTTGCCTTTAGGGTTTTTCTAACATCATCAACGGCAATAAATTTAAAAATATAAACGAAACTATCAGCCTGCGTGTCAATAGTTTTAGCAAAATTAAACGTCGACACATTAAGATACAATTTTATTATGCTTTCAGCAAAGCCATCATAACTAAAGAAAAAAAATTAACCTTAGAAATTACAGAAATTCTTTATTTTTTACAAAATACAATCCAAATGGAATTTTCTGAAGATATCTTAATTAGGCAAATTGTTCTATGGATTCTTTTTTTCAGTTATAAATTTGCAATCTGCTCAACATTATTGAACCATGTGCCCGACCGTTGGACCGACAGTCCTGAGTAATTCTCGGGAAACCTAGAAGTAGATTCAAGAAATTGCCATATGTGAGAACTTTCTTTTGTGATCTGACAGGGTATTAGTAACCAGCGGGTTAAAAAAAAATACGTAAATTTTTGGCTTGCGGTCCCTTTATTGTTTAGCGTGGGCTACAATTGTCAATTATTGACTTAAGTATAAAACGTAATGTCTTCCTGTTGATTGAGATCGGTCTACAGTGAGATTGAAATACCATTCCTGAAATAAGCGGGATATTTCCTCGGACCAAATGCCTGACTGCTTCCTTTCCTATTAAGCTGTCATCTGTTCATCTTTTCTTTTCTTTTTTTTTTTTTTTTTGTCACTGTAAACTTTTTGAAGACTACGCAATACTCTGTATTCGCATATAATGGAATGTAAATCCGATCGATTTCTTTTTTTACTTGAGGTAGGGAAAAGTTTTATTAGCTGAAAAGTAAATTTAATGTCATCATATCTGCGGATGATAATTTTTTAACCAATAGGATCCAAGCAGATCAATATAGATTGAAGAAGTGCAGGAATCACAAGGGAGATTTTGTTGAAGAATGAAACTTACTTGGTCATATTCCAGGACAGTCTCTAGGTCAGCCTATATATTCAGTCATTCCTGTGTAACACTCTCTTGTCAATTTTTACGTTTCTTTTATATTTTGTAGTACTCAATGACCCTGAAAACGGATATATATATATATATATATATATATGTTAGTGTGTGCGTTTGTGTGTGCGTGTGTGTGCGTGTGTGATATAGCTTCATCCAAGGTATTATATTGATATGCGATGACTTTCAAAAAGAGAAAGATTCCGATCCCCACTAGGTTATTACGCCTGTGACCTTGTGCCAACACAAAGCTAAGCTTAATGTATTTTTCTGAAAAGAGAAATCTCAGTATCATATGCTCTTCTCAACAATACTTATTCATCCGGATCATGAAAAATATTCCCTAAGGAGATGGTGGAAAAATAGACGACTTGGGCTCATGCCTTTTTTATCTAACGTAAAAGCATGGCAGCTATTGTGCCTCTTAGCAGAAGCCATTTGCTGATTCAATTTTTCTTTTGTAAACACTGCCAATATATGTAGATATATAAGTTAGCATTAATCAATCATAGGAACACTTCCTGACCCTTACCACTTAGGTTGGGTAGGGTAGAATTCGCTATTTCTTATAACAGTTAACTGTATATGTGTCTATATCTTGAAAAGGCGGCATTAATCAAATATATTGCCTCTTGGCCCAGCTAGTGAGTTCTGTAAGGTAAAACTCGTTATCGAACTTGTTCAAGAAAAGCCAACCGAACGTATAAATAAGAAGAAATAACACGAGAATAGAATTCTACAGCTAATATTTCCCCAGATAATCATGCAAAATGTGAACTTAATTTAAAAGCTGATGCAGTGCGAGGCTCCTGTTCCTCTATACATATTTTTCTTATTTTTCCGACACAACTTACTTGATAGAAAACGATTAGCCTTTCCATATGTATTCACTGGATGAAGATTTAGAATGCTTCCACACGTCTTTCTGCTTGTTGTGCCCGCGGTAACAGCTTCGATATACATTCAACTGATTACAAAAGCGGTTTAGGTGTTCAACTAAACAATCTAACTTAAGCAGTGTGTAATGTTGCCAACAGAACCTGATGAGTTATCCGGAGGGCATTCTAAAAAAAAAAAAAAAATAAGCATCCGCATCTGCTTTGAATTATTCCACTTCTGGTTTGGAATAATGCAGAAGAAAGGCGTTTATCGACATAAATTAATGTCTATTAGCACACGTTTACACCGGCGCCGAATCTATTTTTTTATTTTATTTTGGAGAATAGGCAACCCCCTACAGATCTGTTTTGTTATTATTTAAGTGCAAAACTATTCACCCGCTTCATTCCTAAAAACTATAAATGTATGTACATATGCACACAGGCTGGTGTTAACTGGTATGTGTGAGAAAGAATTTAATTGACATAGATTCGTAAATTCAAATTAGCGTGTTTATTTTGCATTTTACGTAATTATAAAGAATAAGCAGAAGAGCATTCCTATTTATTAAGCGAACATTCTAAATGGCTTCCTGTTTTAAAGTCTCTTTCAAAAGTGATGAAGTATTGAGATAAAATAATGCGGATATCTGAAGCATGAGATTAATATGCTTATCTTTTATGGAGAAAATGTTTATTCAATTATTTACAAACATTTAATTCCCGAGTACAATAAGAACAAATCCTTTGCGTTTTTTTTCCAACTTGATTATAGTAATTATGTAGACTATACAGACTAATTTACCTTTATGTATTGACTAATTTTAGATTATCTTTGTACAAGGAGACGGAAGAAAGACACCCAGTGCGGATCAAACCTACTATGCTGGTGGATTAATTTGATTAGCATGATTTCTTAAGATTTCAAAACTGAAATTATCGGACCATTTGATATTTTGATATGGTTATCGATTACAAAGTAATGATGCGATATATTGAATCATTCCTTCTAAATCTCTCTCATCCCCCCTTCTCTCTCTCTCTCTCTCTCTCTCTCTCTCTCTCTCTCTCTATCTATCTATCTAGTAATGGGTGTCTCTTCATGATGCCTTTGTCTTCTCCAAGTAATATGCAACAGGTTGGATAGGGTTACATAGTATAAGCACCAAAAACTATTGCTGACTTAATTTATAATACCACACCCAAGGTGGAAAAACATTTAAAATGAAGGATGGGTAAAGAGGATGCTAAGGGCATTAGAAAAAAAACTGAAATTGTAAAGTGTGAGTCTGATTTTGAAAAAGTTTTCTTTCTGTTATTTTTTTTTTTTTCAATTTCGAATTTGCGAGGTAAAAGGGTAGTGGTAAGAGTTCATTATATATGTCAATTTATACTAAGTGTTACCAATTAAAAGTTGCTTATTACAATCCCCGAAAAAAATATGAGAATCGAAGGAAGGAATAAATAAAAGTTAATTAGTATTTTGATCTTAGCCTTTAAAAATATATCCCTACCAAATAAAGATAGATTAAAAATCATCATCATCATCATGTCGTGCCGCTAGCACGGATATCCCTTACCCTATCTCGCCACTTCTCCCTATCGTTCATCGCCTGTGGCAGGTCTTCAGGGCTACATTCCATACTACATTCACATAGCTGCAGAATGTATGTTCGAGCTGGTCGTCCTGCTTTTGCCCGGCCATATGTGGGGGTCCATAAGAGTACATCAGTTATGGACTCATCCCTTCTTCTCCAGCAGTGTCCTGCATGTCTGGTTCATCTAACTTTGATAGTTTTCGTGATGGGAGGTAGGTGGCCGTATAGTTGGTGCTTTGTGTGATGTTGCGCCCAGGACTTGTTCAATATTACTCTCAGCATTCTTGTGTAATTGCCGTCTAGCTTCTTCTCCAGCAGTTTAGTTAGCGTCGAAGTTGTACATCCATACAGCAGTATCGATACGACCGCTGCCTGGAAGAAACTGCGATTCATTTTATCATTCAGGTCTGATTTCCATATGATCGAGAGCCAATTGATTTCTGTCCATGCCTTCGTTAGCCGCGTGTCAATGCCCTTGCTCTTATCTGCGTACACTCAATGCAATCTTTGTTTGGGTAAACGTTCTGATAAACAGATAGATAAACAGATAGATAGATAGATGTAAAAAAAAAGTAAAATTAGCGACCGTAGTCGAGGGTTACCAGAAGGCTCCCTTTTCAATAGCTACTACACCAAAGGGTAGGGAGCGCTATTCTTTTCCCAGGATTGCTCAACTTTACCCTTGATACGTACGTTACATTGCTTAATGTTAAACAAGAAGGTATCAAGTACCATTTTCAAAGTCTCACGGACAATTGGCGAAAACTCTACCCGCTATGCCAGGTAGACGTACAGGATTCAAATGTTGAACATAAGCAAAATCATTTACTCAGTATATTTCCGTTTAGCACAAGGACAGTAGTATTAAGTTATAATCAAGAAAACCCATTCCTTTTTATTTAAAAGATACCAGAGTGGTAAATGATTGTAACATTGTGAAAGATATTACAAATTCAGTACAGAGTATTAATAAATAAAAGTAAAATTAATGGGGCAAAACGGATTCATAAATGTATAAAAGATTAGCAGATGCCATGAAATGATAGACAACAGATTATATATATATATATATAATTTTAGATAAAAAAATAAAGGAATTTTTGGAGTAGTCGCGGTGCCAGTACCACTGCATTGTTGCACCTCTCATCTCGCAAAGTATTACAAAAAAGACTAGACCTTCGGCTGGGGCTGTCGAATACACTGACAGCACATCTGCAGAGGGGTAAGACCCCCATCAATGAATGTCCAAGATATGATACTAAACAATCTGATGGTGAGGTACCAGTGATGCTAGAGCTTTGGGGAATGCGGAGTACCTCTTTATTGCCATCACGCCCAGGTCTACTCTGGCCCGACGTGGTAGCACCTGATAGGGCCCTATCTATTAGTTAAATAGAACTAACGGCATACTTATTCTAAACTGAATTATTAGATTAAACTGAATAGCTTGATATATAAATATTTTTTACTATTAACCCGTAGTTACATTTAAACTGCGTGCTCATCCTAAACTGAATCATTTGAAGTAGAACTATTTTTGACATTTAAACTGTATTTACACCAAACTGAATTGTTTGACATAAAACTGTTTTGACATTTAACTTTGTTTAAACAAAATCTGTAGTTATGCTAAACTGAATGAGCTGAATTAGAACTGCGTGACTAAACTGAATAGCTTGAAATAGAAATGTTTTTCACAATTAAACTGTACTTACATTTTAGCTGCGTGCTTATGCTAAACTGAAATCAATTATTTGAAATTGAACTGTTTTTGACATTGAAACTGTACTTACACTAAACTGGATTGTTGTAATAAATGCTTGAATAGTTTGAAATGGAAATGTTTTTGACAATTAAACTGTGTACTCATGCTAAACTAAATTGTTTTAAATAGAACTGAATATTTACATAAAAATGGATTAGGCGTTAAATAATCAACAAAGGTTGAAATGCCATAAAACCGAACAAACGTGCAAGCAAACTTCTTTTGATGATGGGTAAGAGATATCCTGGACACAACTGGAGAAATAATGACAGTCATAAACGATGTTCTCCAGTGAACCCTTACGCATAGACACAACATTAGTGGTCGAGCAAAAAACACATCCATCGCGTCTGTGAGGACGTTGGATGCCATCTATAAGATGTACCAAATATTATAGCCTATAGGGACAGATGAAGAGTGACAAATGAGCGTCAGAGGAATCTGTAATGTCGGTACAAATAAGGAATGAGGAGAATTCAAGAAAGCAAAGAAAATCGAGACCAGCAGTTAGAAGGCAGAGGTAAATAAGGGAAGATGGTCTAGCAAACACATGGAAACTTTGGATGTATTGGGTGTAGATATATTAGCAGAGTGGGTTGAGTGTTCGCCAATATTCCGGGAGACTAGGATTCAATCCCTAGTCAAGTCAGAGTAAAGACACAAAAAAGGGTACTTGATATCTATTGCTTAACATCAGCAATACAAGGTACGGATGAAGAGCAAGCGGAGCTATCAAAGTAAACTCATAGCTGCTTCAACAATACCTCAGCGTAGTAGATATTAAAACAGTAGATTTTGGGTCACCTTATATATATATATATATATATATATATATATCGTCATCCACAGACAGACTGTTTCGTTCTATCAGAACTCTTCAGTGTGGCTAGACACGTAAGATACTCGAAGCCGGGATCGAAACCTATCCAACTTTCCGTTAGGCTAAATCTCAGACCTCTCGGCCGACAAGCAGACCACGTTGGCTAAGGGAATTTTAAGGTATTTATTTAGCAACAGCAGCAGCAGCCGTTTGTTTACATTTTTATACCCTATCGGCTACCAGAGTGCTCAATTCTTTCGAAGAGCTTTGCATTATGCGAGCGGCGGCCGACAATTCCTTTGCCAGAGTGCTCAACCCCCATGGGGGAGCGTATATATATATATATATACACACACACACATATATATATATGTGTGTGTGTGTGCGTGTGTGTGTGTGTGTGTGAGTGTGTGTTTGTTTGTGTGTGTGTTTGGGTGTGGGGGTGTAAGTGTGTATATGTGTGTGAGTAACGACAGGGATTGAGAAGAAGTTTGGAAAGATATATAAAATGTCTAATTTTTTTATCTGGAACTATCCAAACATATTGATATTGAAAATTCTTTGACATTCAGAATGGTATATAAATAATCAACGTGGCTAACCTGCCTACAAGAACGCCTACACGTACTTATATAAATTTCAGAGGTGTAAGCTTTAGTTTCATAGATAAATGTTAGTCAAATATAGATGGTTTCAAGTTTGATATCAAATGGTGTAAAATAGATTTACTAAAGAAACATTCGTAGATCCGATTTTTAACTATACATTGAATCCTTTTTTTACCGAGCTGTAGAAATGATAGTAAGATATCATTTTCAACTCCATAACAATTCATCTATATTTAAGGGTTTTTTTTTTATATAATGGGCGGTGATTTTTACTGACATCTAAGTTTTTAAAGGAATTAATGAAAATGATTAAATTATGCATCTTATTTTTCGTCTGAGCTGGTTTAATGCAATATCAAATCTGCTCTAAGAGTTACGGTAATCGAATCGTAAAAAAGTAAGTCTGTGATCTTAAGTTGGCGCTCAAAAGCTGGAAGAAAGCCCGTGTGAATTTGCAGCTGGCGTTAGCCAGTAAGGAAAAAAAAAAAAAAACTAACAAAATCACGTATCTTCTGTGATTAACTTTACTCTGGTGAAAATGAAAAAAGTTTGTGTTGTACGTTTGCTACACACTCTTAATATAAATATGTGAATACCGGATGTATATATGTTTATATTGCGATTCACTTATTCATATCTAAGTACATTTTTTGTCTTTTTATAAAATAGCCAGCGATATACACTTAAGCATTCTTCGAATGTACGTTGTAATTGCTAACCTACCAGGGATGCTAAACAGAAATTGTTATTGATTAATAACAAGTACTTTTAATCTTATTCCTTTGATTAACGAACGTACACTGGATATCTCATAGGGGAACATGGTAACTTAAAAGCCTTAGTTTTGTTACCGATCTTCTAACTTTACACGTGTAGATTTTTGCAATACCCGAAGTTATTTAACCCGTTTCTTCCAGGACGCAAGATGAAGTTTGTTCCAAATAAGTTGTTATATTCCAAATCTAAATTCTAGTATTTCTACTTCCTTAAATTTGGACTTGTTGCAAGTTTTTTTCGAAAAATGTTATCGGACTTTAAAATACACTTTTATTCCTGAATTGGTGAGAAGAATATTATCCTTGAATATTTTTACATTTCCACCCGGGATTTACGAGGTTATTTTTACATCTATTATAAGACTCTAAAAAGGTTATGATTTTTAGAAATTCCTAAAACCACTCTCTACTTTTCTTTTTAAATTTAATGCTTTCTGATATCACAAAGTGTCAAGATACTTGGAAATATATTAGGCGAACCAGACATGCAGGACATTGCTGGAGAAGCAGAGATGAACTCATAAGAGATGTACTCTTATGGATCCCCACACACGGCCGCGCAAAAGCAGGACGACCAGCACGAACGTACATTCAGCAGCTATGTGAGGATACAGGTTGTTGTCCTGAAGACCTACCTAGGGCGATGAACGATAGGGAGGAGTGGCGAGAGAGGGTCAGGGATATCCGTGCTGCCAGCACGATATGATGATGATGATATTAGTCTGTAGGTAATAGACCAAGAGAATATGGTTGATAATAATAAAAAAAAAGTCGCATATAGTTAGTCAGTAAGCTTCTGCAGCTTCATCATGGCAACATGTGGCCGAGCGTTTTCTCGAAAAAAAATCATCTGAATCAATTTCTTTTATGTATTTGATTAGGTGCACATAATCTTCGAAATCGAATTCAGAAAGAAGTGATAGGAAATTAACAAAGAGATAACTTTGATCATTGAGAATACGAATTCTCAATACTACTACTATAAAAAGAAAATAATCTAAACAGTTAATACTGAAATAGGAAAGTATTTTCCGAACAATATTGTAAATTCGCAACCATTAAACAAGTCCACACAGCTACTTAGTGTGGCAAAAGCATTATTTACCCCCCTGTTATATGAGACATTAAAAACTGTATGGTACTCTACATTTTGGATAATACGATGAATACTTCATTGAACCCAATTGTGGCAGAAATATTTACATCAGTTCACTCACCCATACATGAAGTGGGAGTGTGCTTAGGGAGACAGTTATTGTTGTAGGATATTGAATCGGTTACCCGAGTTCGAGTCTGGGACAAAACTGTGTTTCAATTCATGCTAAAGGCATGAATAATTATGTTTTCATGCGAAAGGCATGAATAATTCTGTTTCCCACCGCATATATGGGTAAACAATAAGGCGAAGTTGTTCCTTTTTTTTAAAATCCTGGTTAGGCATTTAGACTAAGATAAGGAAAATACTGAATTCAAACGAGTACTACACCACTTAAGATTGACCTTGAGTCACATCCTGCCGTGAGCGAAGGCGTTCGCTAAACATATACAGATTAAATGACTATTCCATTATCCTAACTAAAGATGCAAGAATGCCTTGCCTCAATTTAATATGACAATAGCAACTTTACAAATATGTTTCTTAGGAGTATTTAAGTACGGCACTCATGCAAACTTGATAAAATGTGGATACTACATCATGTATACTGTTTCACTTTAAAGTGAAATGCACTTGCACTTTCTGCAAGATCACATCTTTATTTATAGCTGACTTACGTCTTCAGCCATCATTTTGATTTGGTCAAATTCTACGTTAATAGACAAAATCTTTCTGGGCACTTCTAAAGAAAATATGATTTTGCGATTGTTGTCCATATATTTATTTGAGCCAATTTTTTGCAATTTCTTTTTATATTAGAGAGAAGAGAGATAATCAGGAAACAACCGATGGCTATCGGTCATAAAATAACATAAACTTTAATAATAGACAAACTCATTTTAGAATTATTAGGATGAAATATTATGAGGAAAAAGGTGACAAAATCGACATGAAAATTAATACTGAAAGCGAAAAAATCTTCATTACATAAATTTGTAATTGGAGTAGAATTAAGGTACTTAACAACTTTAACAAGTGAAGTCGATTTAAAAGACAATATTGGAACGACATTGATTTACAGACGGTAATTTGACAATGTAAGTATTATGATAACACCATTATATATCCTCTCAGACTCCTTCTTTCTATCTTTCTCTCCGTTTCTCTCTCTATCTCTCTCTCTCTCTTCGCTCTCGCCTTCTCTCTCTCAATCACTCACTCACCAACTCACTCTCATTCCTCCTTTCCATCTCAGTCACGAAATAACCCACTCATTCGTACAAACAAAGAGAAGTCGAGATAACATGAGACTACGTTCTAACTCAATGTTTGGATTTACAAAATCCGAGGCAGCAAGGAAAAGATTATAATTAAGTAAGATCAAGTCCAAATTAGGAACACCTAATTAAGTAAGGATGTTGATTTAGTGATTTTATTTATTTCACATTTACGTTCTATTAATGCGTCAGGAATTTTAGAGAGAGAGAGAAAGAGAGAGAGAGAAAGAGAGAGAGAGAGAGAGAGAGTAGATTCCTCAAATCCCAAGTAACAAACCATTTCACTTCTTTATGTAAAAAGCTCTGCACTAATTTAACAAAGCTATTCGTGCTGGCACGTAATTATCTGTCACTAGCCTGTTTAGTACGGATTGCAGAATGCAAAGAATAAAAAAGTATATATTTCTAATAGAATACACACAAACACACACACACACACACACACACATATATATATATATATATATATATATATATATATATATATATATATATATGTATATATAGTTTTAGAAGTACATATCTCAGGTACAGAGTCACGCTAAAAAAAACTTATTACCATTGTTCTATCTGCCTCTCCGTTGGAGGAAGTTGCAACATATTGTAATAATTGGAAAGCAATAAAGTTAGAAAAAATCTTTCTCCCGAATCTTAATCAATTTAGATAGAAGACGAATGCCTGCACAGTCATTTCATCAATCTCATCAACTAAATCTCTTACTCGCTGCAAATATACACATGCACAAATATCTGGCTTGTTTGAAATATCATACGAGTCACAAGAATCTTTTCTTTTGAACGATAACATTCTGAATCATTGAAACAGACGGATATCACTATTGAAAATTAAGATCAACAATAAATCCTCAGTTCAATAATACTTCTAAATTCCAAATCTGAATTATTTGATCAACATCCACTAACAGTTTTGACTTAATACCTTTTTTTAACACAAGAGAAGGAATAAAATAATTGTAAAAACTTAAAATAACGTGATATTTTAAACAGTTAACAGACTAATGGCAAAGGGAATTTACGGTAATTAGAATTTCATGAGAAAATTACCCAACCACTGCTTATTTTTTATTGTAGAATAAACAATGTAGAAAAATAGTAATAGATTTATCCCTGACATGTAATGAAATTATAATTGCGCTTAAAAATGTTGTATTACACTGTAAATGTATGTACGGTAAATAAATATTTTATTTGATAAATAATGTTTTACATGCTTTGATAGTTCTTAATGAGAAAGATGTCGAGTATATTTCACAAAGAAATTTTTGTAAAGCTTTTAACCACTTTTAACCTCTTGTATAGCAAATAATCGATCGAACAATTTTCATTTAAAGTTAGATTTTTTTTATCTTCAGAAAACAATTTATATTCTTCCTTTCATTTTCTCCGTTCATAAATGACTGGATAATTCTGACCTTTTAAAAGTCCAATAGACTTTCGACTTGCCTACCAGTCTTAAATTTTCCTTCACAAATTAAAGTTCTTTGTAATAATAACTTATTTGAGTACTATTTTCGACTAATATATATGTACTATTCATAGTCTATTAATCTTTTGTCCAGAATACACTTTAGAATACAGTGACTGCACCTCTGCAGAGGGGAAGACTCCCCCCAACGAGTGTCCTGTATATGACACTAAAAAATCTGATGGTGTGGATCCAGCAATGCTGGAGCTTTGGGGAATGTGGAGTACCCCTTTATTGCCATCGCTCCCATGTCCACTCTGGCCCGGAGTGGTAGAACCTGATATGGGTCCTATCTTTGAGTTAAATAGAACTAAACCACACTTCGTTCAAAAACGGATTTTTTCGTTTAAACAGCGTATTTATGCTAAACTGAATTGTTTCAAATAAAACTGCTTTGACTTTAAGACGGCGTAGTAATGCTACACTGAATTGCTCGAAATGGAACTGTTTTGACGTCTAAACTGTGTACTTACAGTAAACTGAATTATCTGAAATAAAACTGTTAGACATCTGTGTGTATTGCCTAGTCGGTGGGGGTGTAGAATAAACTGACTGCACCTCTGCAGAGGGGTAAGCCCCCCACCAAACGAGTGTACTGATTTTGACACTAAAGAGTCTGATGGTGATGTCCTAGTAGTGCTGGGGCCTTGGGGAATACGAAGCACCTTTGCATTTCCATTGCTCCCAGGTCCACTCTGGTAGCACCTGATAGGGCCCTATCTATGGGTTAAATAGAACTAACGCCATACTTACGCTAAACTCGATATCTTGAAATAGAAATGTTTTTTGACAATTGAACCGTGCTTAAATTTGAACTGCGTACTTGTGCTAAAACTGAATTATTTGAAATGGAACTGTTTTTTGACATTGAAACTGTATTTACTCTAAACTGAATTGTTTAACATAGAACTGTTCTGACATGTAACTGTGAGTAAACAAAATCTGTAATTTTACTAAACTGAATTAACTGAAGTAGAATTGCTTGATTAAACTGAATAGCTCAAAATAAAAATGTTTTATACAATTAAACTGTACTTACATTTAAACTGCTTGCTTTTGCTAAACTGAATTGTTTTAAGTTGAAGTATTTTTGACATTGGAACTGTACTTACGCTAAACGGAATTGTTATTTATAACTGCTTGAATAGTTTTGCAATAGAAATGTTTTCGACAATTAAACTGTGTACTCATGCTAAACTGAATTGTTTTAAATAGAACTGATTATGTACAGAAAAATGGATTTGGCGTTAAATAACCAACAAAGGTTGATATGTCATAAAACCCAACAAACCAACAAACCAATCTATGGATCTTTCTAAGATTATTCAAATCCTATTTTCTCAGATATACAGTTTCTTTCTCTCGATCCTTCTTAATATAAATATTCTTGGAAGAGAAGAAATTGAAAACTTCACGTTTCTTAGCATGAGGGTGAGTTAAAAGTTTTGTAATATTTTGGTAAGTGAAAATGCGTGGTCCATATATCAGATTTTTTTTGGAAGTATCGCGGTTGATAATATGCTGACAGGTTCCGTACTGCTTTAATCCTTGTCTAAAGGGAAGTCTACAGTTAAATGCGCCGCGTAATATAATTCTAGAACATTACGAGACTTATGATTTACAAAACCGAATTGGGCTATAACGCTGGGGGAACAACTAAAAACATTTATTTTCCGGAAAATAAAGGCTCAGTAGATACAGCAACACTAACAAGATGTTTAAAAAATTGCTCGAGTTGCAAGAACCTCGATGATTAAACTAAGTCAATTAGGCCTAAATCCGTGTATTCTGAGGCTATGCTTCAAGCAATAGAGACAAATCTGCAGAGTAACCCATGAAGAGTATCAGGTGAGCTTGGCTTAAAAATCACGCTCTACTTATAGAGATCCAAATATTTGCTTTAGTTTCTGCAATGATTAGTATTTCTTTTTTAGTGTGGACGTGTTACAAGAATTAGATGTGTGTTTATATTTATATATTTATTTTATTCCCAAACATTGTATTGAACCTTGTAATTCAATTATGTTTTGTAAAAAAATATTCAGTTAATTATTTAGGGGTGAATAGAAATTAAATTAGTTTACAAGATGTGCATAAATCAAGACGTTTGATAAGTCCTCGTTTACACCGAGTGAGGGATTCGGAAAACTGCTTTATGTTTTAGATGATAATCACAAAATCTTCTTGAAAATTAATTCCAAAAAAGATTGACTATTTTCCACCGGACTGTTGAAAGTAATATTTTCCTTCTCAAGTTCTGTCTAACTGATGGCGACAAAGGTCTATCTATTTACACAATGGGAGAGACCCAACTGTCTTCCGTAGTGATTGATGATAGAGTGGATTATTAAGGTTGTGACCGTGAGTCAAAGACTAACTTATTGCTTTGTTGACGGGGTGGCATTAAGAGTGATAGACCAAAGCAATTTAATACTTTTTGAGTAGAATGTTCCATTAAAACAAATAAAACTTTATATACATGATTCTATACCGTTATGAAAGGTTGGTTTGAATCACGTCAGAAATGGTGGAGCCTTATGAATACATAAGAACGAATAAAAATTTTGTTCATAATCATAAGATTATAATGAAGTCTCATGCCAGTTGTTATATAAAAATATATTCGACAAAAATATTTTTAATGAAAATTTCGATTTATTCTAAACGATGTATAACAATATTTTATCATTACTACTGAATTAAAAAAAAACAGATACTATGAGCCATTTCCCATAATCAATCTCTCTATTGCATTGAAATCCTACCAGAAAATTATGTATTTATGAAGTCTACAAATAAATTTCATTTGTATATTATATTCTTTGTTATTGATGTTTTGCTATTACATTTTTAGCTTAAGCATTTAATACCGTAGAGTGTGTTAATACATAATAGAAACTCATTGCTGAACACTTCGTCTGGCCCAACATGAACGCAGAGATACGCGAATAGGTCTCTACGTGTATGAAATGCCAACAGTGTAAAATCCACCGGCACACCAAATCTCCTATTGGCATCTTCAGCAATCCTGACGCAAGGTTTTCCCACATACACGTCGACCTGGTCGGACCAATGCCAATGTGCCAGGACTACCAATACCTATTGACGGTGGTGGACCTCTTCTCACGATGGCCCACTGCTGTGCCTATCAAGGACATCTCAGCAAGCACTGTTGCCAAGACCATACTGAAAGAATGGATAAGTACGTTTGGTACACCTCAAATCATCACGACTGATAGAGGAGCACAGTTCCAATCATCCCTCTTTCAGGAATTCTCGAACCTACTCGGTGTCAAATATATAAAGTTTACTCCTTACCATCCACAGGCTAACGGCCTTGTTGAGAGGTTCCACAGATCTTTAAAAAAATTCTTTGGCTAGAACTGGCTCAACAAACTGGGTGGATGAATTGCCTCTGATTCTCCTGGCATGGAGGAACACTGTCAAAGGAGACATTGGAGGTTCACCTGCCGAACTTGTCTTCAGCATACCGCTCTCAGTTCCGGGAGAATATCTCAATGACTCCCTCGACACAGCTTCAAAGCTATCAACCCCGTTCATCCATGAGCTCCGCCACAAAATGGCACCTTTGAAATATACCCCTCCTCGATAGCAGCAGACAGGCACATTTATACCAAAACATCTCCGAAACTCTAAGTACGTTTTCGTACGAAACGACGCCGTAAGAAAACCGCTTACACCAGCTTAACAAGGTCCATTTAAAGTGATACGACACTCCAACAAACACATCACGATTAGGCGCGGTGATACGACTGATACTGTTTCTATCAATAGGACTAAACCAGCGTTTTTGGAGAATCAACACCCCACAGAATCAACAACATCTTCTTCGGAATGTACTCCAACGCCATCGCGTCAGCAAATCCGATCCGGTAGGAAGATAACTTTCCCTTGTAACCTACGCATTGATTATTACTTCTAACTGATTACTGCGACCTGCCCATAAACGTAAACAAATCGGATTACTCGCTCGCCTTAGAAAAACTACATACGGGTACAGCCGGAAATGACTATGCCCTTTTTACGACCTTGACCTCCCGTTACAGCAAAAATAGGGATAAATTAAAATTAACAATATTTACAAAACACTATTGCCGGTGTCACAAAAGGAAAATGGAATTAATAGTCTTCGCCAGCTTATAGCACGTTAAAGACGTACTTTATTTCTACACCCATTTTTTATAAGAGAATTTCCTAGTCACGTGGCTGGGACTGTGTGTAATAGCCCCTTCTTAATGTCAACGAGCCTTTTTCAACGCGCGTTGGCACGTTTTTTGCGGAGCTCATACGAGGCCGGAATCCTACGTTATCGTGGTTGCATTCACCTCACCGCCACTTCTAGTGGTAGATTCACCCTCTTTTTTCTACAAATCGCCTTGCTACAAGGCTGATTCCGACTTCTTGTGGTAGATTCACTCTCCTTTTTTTTTCATTGATATGCACTGAAGACTACGCTCGTCCGTTCTGCCGTGCAGCGCTAAAGGCACCCGATAACCTTTAGCTACCACTTCGCTACTTGCGCAGCGCTAAGATAACGCAAATCTTAGCCGTGACCTCCTGGCCTGCTCACTCGATAGTGCAGAGCTTTGGTGCCCAAAGCCATAGCAACTTTCCTTGACGCTCGCACAGCTTTGGCGTCCAAAGCCTTAGCTACCGTCGGACACGTCCGTACAGCTTTGGCGCGAAACAGCCTTACCTACCGCCCGATACGTCCGTACAGCTTTGGCACGGTAAAGTCATAGCTACCGCTCTATACGTCCGCAGGGTTTTGGTAAGACAAAGCCATAGCTACTATCTCGATACGCCCGCTCAGCTTTGACACGGCAAAGCAATAACCATCGCCTCCAAGGCGTCCGCACAGCTAGGGGCACGACAAAGCCCTAGCTTTACCAGTTCGCTCGCTCGACATCGTACATTCTAAGGCCTGGCCAACCTTAGCTCCATCTCTCCGTCCGTTCACTCGGTCCGCAGTACTAAGACGCGATTAAGTCTTAGCAACCACGCTCGCTCAAACTATACGCTCACAAGCTGCCAACACCGACTTCGATCACTACGCTCTTGCAATGCAGCATCCAATCCACGTACGACACGCCGTACAGACTGCCCTGCATTGCGGCACCTAGCCTACGAACGGCTCGAAGTACAGGCTAGAAACTACTTTGACACACCTCCAGGTAACCCAACGCACTGTCAAAACCGGGACGTCGATTCACCGATCTTGACCGACCTCAGCTTTCCGCAGCGATCGTCCAGCTGCATTCTACGACTCGACTGATCTCAGCTTACAGCAACGATCATCCAACCGCACCTACAACTCGAACATACCAGCTATCGACATTGCCCATCTAGCTGGATACCGAATACTACTACCACATTTGTAATTATTGACAATAAATTGTCCTCCTTTTGCATGTGTTACCTCGCCTTTTCTTTCCTTCATTGTCTTTGGCTCTCACTACTCGCACGCATTTAACTAAAAAACATTTGCGGGGTCGACGCGCTTATCGGCTCCCCAACACTCTATTGCAGTGAAATTATACCAGAAAATTATGTATTTATGAAGTATACAAATAAATTTCATTTGTATATTATATTCTTTGTTACTGATGTTTTGCCATTGTATTTTTAGCTTAAGCACTTTAATAACGTAGAGTGTGGTGATACATAATTCCTAATGAACTTGATATTTATTTGGTAATTTTTCACAAAATATATTTAAATTATTATATATTTCAAAATAATTCGGGTGCGTAATAAATTTTTTTAAAGAAAATTATCCGTTAATAAATAATTGTGAGAATGGACTTATTTATCGGTAATATTCTGATGTGTTCTCACCATGTATAAGTTATATTGCTCTTTTGATATGTGATTATACCGAAGCCATTTTGCCTGTATTGTTTACATCTTGAAATATTTGTGATGTTCTTTGTTTGTTATGATGTAATCCTTGTGTAGTTAGCTGCATAGTGATTTCAACCCCAACGTCGTTAACTTGGTTTCTATGTTTCGGTTAGAGTTGCACAAGCCACCAGTCGGTGTCAAAAAAGGAAAAAAAATATCAATGACAAATGTTGATCTAATCTCGCCAAATAGAGTGATATATTTTTTTTCTAAAAACTCTGTGTCGAGTGAAAAAAATCTCTTTATTAAAAATAACCAATAAAAAATAAAACATAAATGTACACTAAACACGATGCCCTAATCGTTGGGCATAAAATGATCCTAGACGAGTTGACATACAATTAAAATCAATCAATCACTCGATCTATCAATCAATCAATCAATTTCATGTTTGGAATGCTCCTTATATTGTAATTATTAAAAGCACAAGTAAACTATATGCACCATATTCTCTGATATTTCTATTTTCAATTTCTAACTTTATTTTAGTTGCATTTGATGGTTCTTTTTCACAGACCAATCTACAGTTTCCTTTTTTATGAATATCAGATTATTTCTTCTTTCACAGATGGACTGGTTGGGGTGGATGTTCTTGTCCTAGAATATATCATTTTTTTACCACTTCCCTACCTGCGCAGCGCTAAGATAACGCCAATCTTAGCAGTGACCCCCTGGCCTGCAGAGCTTTGGCGCCCAAAGCCTTAGCAACCGTCCTCTACTCTCGCACAGCTTTTGCGCCCAAAACCTTAGCTACCGCCCGACATGGTTATTTCCTATTGAATTTTATCTACATGGGTGAACCGAAGCTGTTCATTCATATTGGCGTTATGTAGCCAATTCTAAATATGATCAAATCGTACGTAGAATATCTTATGGATTTCGTATCATTAATTCTATTTCTTTGAAATTTAATCGTGTATCAACGTGTCTTTGTTAATTTTACATCATTTTAAGTAGTTACACACACACACACACACACACACACACTACTACTACTACTACTACTACTACTACTACACACAAACACGCTCGCACACATACATATATCTATCTATCTATCTATCTATAATGTGTGATGTGTAAGTTTTGGGGATTCTAAAATATTAATTTCGCGCATATACTTTGTTTGTTTAAGGTTGTATCTACTGTGCAGCAAAGTAGAATCTGTAGGACACTGTCTGTGCGGAAAGGTGCACCATGAGGCAGTACACGCCCACAGAAATTATCGAAACGACATAATGTTTCGTTTGGCATCCAGAGCGGAAGCTCCAATGTGAAAATTAGTCTTTTCATGTCAATCTAAAGACGGATCCCTGTTTATATTAATTAAAACCAAACACTTTGTTTACATTATGATATTTGTGGAGGTTATTAGCTATGATGACAGTACGCCCCTATTCATCTTACCATATGGCCTCAGACTCAACACCCATATCAACTGCATGGATCTGTTAGTGCAATCTTCGATCGGGTTAGTTACTGATGGAAGAACCATACCTCTGACAAATGTACTCTGCGTTATTCCACACAAGCAGAAGATCACCGTTTTGGCATTCAGATAATTTCTACGACTGAATTAACACTAGCGTCTCGCGGCTGAATCCACCCCAGATTGCCATCCACTAGATTATCATATGTGGAGCACAGTTAAGCGAGAGACCAACAAAACTTTGTGCAAGACCAAAGATGATCTGAAGACAAGGATAATAGCAGCATTTATTAATTTAAACAATGGGACAATCAGATAGGCTTGCAGAAGATTCCAGAGTAGTCAGGAGGTCAACGTTTAATCAAATGGTGGTTTCTTTGAATAAATTTAATCTTTAGTATTTCAACACATGTTCCTTTAATATTAGTTAATATACCTGAGAACGTGAGATCACACAGTTCGTTTTCATTTTTGCTCGATTCATATGTTTCTTTACCCAGCGTAAATTTTCAACTTTTTTTTTTTTATAATATTTCAATTTTTCTCCTTTGCAAAGAAAGCAGATCATTAGTTTCACTATCCACCGATACGGAAAAGAAAAAAATACAAAACGCTTTTATGTTAGCTATGTTTTATCAGTTATTGTTTATTTATGATAAATGAAATAAAAAAAGAAAACACTCATACATACATACATACCATTAACATTCCTGTATTTACCCTTAAACCAATGTACAAAAGAGAAGAAAGTATCAAAATTATGATTGTAAAAGTTATTCTCATGTATGGAATATGCATATCAATTGATACAATATTAAAATATAACAAGAAATAAAATTATCTTTGGAATCTGTGTTTTCACGATCTCGATGACGATTCCACAATCTTTGCCATACATTTCACCTGGTCGTAAAGGGCAACCAATTCAGAGTTGTGGATTAGTTCGATTTCTGATATGTGAATATATATACACGTATTTTTTTCAATGTGCGTGTGCATGTGTGTGTTTTCACCGCATCCACATCGCTGGGACGTGACAAAAATTTGAATTAACCTTGAATATCTCATAAGAAACAAGTCTCTAGTAGTGCCAAAATTATCTGTGTTCCGAATGTTATAGTAAAACATAAATTGTTTCCACTGTTCTAAATATTTTTGGTAATACTATCACCTTCCATCGTTTTACTTTTACTTTATTTCAACATTTCAGGTGTATTTTAGCTTCAGTTTCATCCAGTGGTCTTCTAGAACGATGCATTTAACTAGATGATAAATTACTTTCTTTTTGTTATTAGCAACAAGATATGCTAACCTGATTGCAATTGGGTTATTCCTATTTATACTTAGAAACACGAGAATTTTATTTTACTTTTCCAAGACAGATTCTAGTCTGTGCCAGCAGGATGTTCCTCTATCGCAAAAATGCAATGATTCGCACAATTCCCAATTGGTCACCTCTCTCATGCAATCATACTCTACGCTTCATTCATTTTTATGACCAGGTTTCTGCTTTATTTGATTGTTTAATATCTCTCTCTTTCTCTCTCTCTTTCTCTATCTCTCAATCTCATTTCCTCTTTTACTCTTTCTCTCTCCCCATTGCCAAATATCATATTATTTCTAACGAGTTTCTAAAATATGCGTAGGCTGGTGGTCTTTCACGGAAATTTGAGTGACAGCAAGTCTCCTCTTTTATTTTTTTAAAACTCTTTTGGGTGTTTTTCACCCCAGCGTTAGTTTGAGTGATGGCATGTCTCTTCAAGTCTCCTGGTATCTTCTTAGTATTCTAGTCCACCTTAACAATCCTGTAGTTTTGATGATCGTTATTCATTTTCTTATTTCCAAGCCATCCAGTCCCTGTATTTATCCTTTACTCAGTGGTTTGCCGAGACAGCAAAGTCCACGAATCAGCAAGTTCCGTTTTTTGTTGACTCACACTTTGTATGGTAGTCTGAACGAGATAAGGTTATCAGTTTATATCTGAAAATCCTAGACATTTCTTTGAGTCGCATTTTCCTGCACAGATTCAGGCTTATGCTCATACCATTTGTTTGTATGGTAAATTTTAATTTCTTGCATAATTCCCATTGGTTCATCTAGACCCCCACCTGGTTGTGCCTAGCCTTATACTCTTTCTGTGCTAATTTACTTACATTAACTTATGATGTGATAGATCTTTTCATCTCCATCACCACGTACCCTAAGTTTGCTATTTTGTTGCGTCCTATCGATTCTTGCTTTGATATAACTGGTCCTTATAAACGTTATTCTGCGCTGCTATTTAAAGTGACTCAGTTTCTCTCGAAGATTCTACCTTCTTTTGATACGTCAAGCTTTCTTGCGCGAAATTTAGCTTGTCTGTTGTTTGAAACATTTATACAGCTATTTCTTCCGTTTTTGTTTTCTAGTTCTTTTTGTTATGTTGATCCTAGTGTTTTCTGTATTGTTTCTGGTGACTGTAATACATCTTTCTTTGCGCTTTTTTTAGTAGACTTCGAGTCTATGTATTGTTTCATCAACGCTATCTGCAATGCTGTTAATTGATCTTTCTCTTTCGTTTTTTTGACTTCTATAATCTGTCACCGTTATCTCTGGGATACAAGGCCTTATGCATGGTCATTAGTTTTCTTGATGTATGGTCCATTTTTTAGGTTCTTTCCTCGTCCACTTCAAGAATGGTCTCGAATATATAACAAGAGGGACAATCCAGATGTTTATTTTTTCTATTGTGTTCCTGCAAATAAGCTAGGTGTAGAGTAATTTTCTAGTTTTCCTGAGTTTCTTTTTCTAATTTTTTTTTCTTTCATCTCCACCTGTGATATGGTGTCTGCCTCCAATATCCCCAATTATTTGCCCGTTTCCTGTTCTCTTGGCGTTCTCATTTTCCCTTTACTTAGTAGTTCCATTCCTGGCCTCATATGCTGTTTCTAACTTTTCATTATGAGCATAGCGCATTTTTCTATGCCAAACCCCAGTCTTTTGTCCCAACTATGTATTCTCACTGCCAGTATAAGGCTTCCAATTCATTTTCGTTTTTGCCAAACAGTTTGCTGTCTTCCACACTTTTATTTCTATTATTACTGCTTATGTTGATGCTGTTGATGCTGTTGCTTTTGTTGTTATTATTGCATTTGGTAAGTTGTTTAAACTTTAAGAAAAAGGCAATTTAGTTGTGATCAAATGAAAGAGGCAGATATTTTCAGTTATTTTAAACAGTTATGTTTGAATCACTACATTCTCCACAATTTGCATCGATCCACGAGATACTTATCTTTTTCAGAGCGGGATGTTTTCTATTTTGTGAAGAAGTCGTAATTCTCCACTTTTGTTTGTTTGTCATAAAAATAAAATAATCTTCGAAACAAAAAAAAAAAAAAAAAAAAACTATTTCAGACGTTCATTGTTTTGTCGTTTTGCTGTCTTCATCGGAATTCAGAAACACAAACCGGATTAAATCACTTCATTCAGATTCCAGAAATGACATCAATAAAGCGCTTAATAAAAATAATAATAATAATAATTGGAGAAGAAGAAGAAGAAGAAGAAGAAGATGAAGAAGAAGAAGAAGAAGAAGAAGAAGAAGAAGAAGAAGAAGAAGAAGAAGAAGAAGAAGAAGGACTTTGAGTATGCAACCATATGGTATGTGCGCAAACCGGAATGTGTCCTGGAGAATGAGAAGCACAAAATTATGTGGTATATCGAGGTATAAACATTACATAATCTCAGACAGAAGACAAGAACTTCTACTAATTAGCGAAACTATATAATGAGAACTTGGTGAATAGTAGACTTTGCAGTCCCAGCGGACCACAGAGTGAAAATCAAAGAAAACGAAAATAGAGACAAGTATTTAAACATTGCCAGAGAGCTAAAAAAAAAGCTGTGGAACATGAAGGTAACGATGACAAGTTGTAATTGATGCGCTTGAAAGGATCACCTAGGACCTGGAAAGGGACGTGGGTAAGACGGAAACAGGATGACAATCCAAAACTATTGATACTATAGCATCAAGATCGGCCAGGATATTGAGGAGTGTTCTTGAGTTAATGGAGACTTGCTGTCACTCAAATTCCATTAAAAGACCATCAATTAACGCCAATGTGAAAAAGTCGCAAGGAGTCATAGAACAATAATAACGAATAAGAGTATGAATTATTCAAAAGACAAATTGGGGACACTGCATATGAGATGACCTAGCTTGGCTAAAAAAGTAAACCATAAAAGTGAAAGTTAATATTTTTTCATAGGAGTTGAAAATAATGCCACACCTTACGATTATATCCTACTAACATAGGGTTATACGCCACAGAATAGCAAGTGAAGGGTATTTAGTGACAGAAATTAATAAGTGATACTGATAAGTATATGAAGTAAATAAGCGTAAAAGAATAAAACCAAGCACTGTTGCTTGAGGAAGGTGATGCACTTGGAATCGTACAAGTGATTAGAAGTAGACCATACTACCACAGCGTATATGCATAAACCAGAATCTGCTTAAGAGAATGAGACGCGTAGAATTTGCTTACATTTTGAGTTACATAATCACCTAATTCCAACCAGAAGATCAGACGACATGTTAATAAAAACTAGCATCTTGTGGATTTTGCCGTTCTGATAAACAACCGAGTCAACATATAAAAGATAAAGAAATAATGGGACCTTTCCTAAGAACTAAAAAAGCAGTGAAATAAGAGGATCACGGTGATACCAACTAAAGTTGGTGCCTTTCGAACGTTCCTCAAAACCTGGAACGGTGGCAAGAATAAGAAATCAGGAAAGAATCGAGCCATACAGACCATTGTATTGATTGGCGAGAATATTGAGAAGAGTCCGTGTGACCTCAGCAATGCTACTGTCCCACATACTCCCCGTAAATGCCCTCCATAATAATTTCTGGTGGGAAAAACTCGCAAGAAATAATAATAATAATAATAATAATAATAATAATAATAATAATAATAATAATAATAATAATAATAATAAGACTCGTTGGGTAGAGGTTAGTGCAATTTTCTTTTTTTAAAAATAACACTGGATTTTCTATGACTTGTAAAATCTGCTGGTGAATTTTTGTTATATTTTAATGTAAGAATCTTGATTTATTTCTAATCGACTAAATTGTTTTATCAGGTGCAACTATCACGAGTCAACTTAACAATTGTTTGAATTTACTGCGCCAAACTTAGAAATTTAGCATAAATTACTATAGAATCTTGTGCCGACAAATCCAAACACTCCCAGTTATCTCAAATAAATTCCACCCCCCTGGCTCGCTCAAAAAATTAAAAAAATTAAAAAAAACGGCCAAACCAAACGATGAAGAAATATTTGGAATGGACCATTCTAGAATCAGATGGCATTATAAATATAAGGAAAGACATAAAAGCTTCATAAATATGTGGATATATAGAAAAACTAAACAATTGTGAGGAAAGACTCGTTGGGTAGAGGTTAGTGCAATTTTCTTTTTTTGAAAATAACTCTGGATTTTCTATGACTTGTGAAATCTGCTGGCGAATTTTTGTTACATTTTAATGTAAGAATCTTGATTTATTTCTAATCAACTAAATTGTTTTACCAGGTGCAACTATCACGTGTCAACTTAACAATTGTTTGAATTTACACTTTTCCCCGCCGTATTGACGACCTTTGCAGTCGATAGGTTTTCTATTTCCGTATTTTCCGTAAAAACTTCAGGAATATCAATTGAACATTATCTCCGCTACATTTAAATGTACAAGTATTAGATATTCCCATTGACCTTAAGATAGTCGTTCAGGCAGTGCAATCTAGTTTTAGACAAAAAACAAAAAGTAGATCAACGGACTTTAACCAAGTTAAAACTTATATCCAGATTTTCTTCAAGAATTTCCCTCTGCCTTTTATTTACTTTATTATATATTTTTCTTTTCTTTTTATTCTTATTTTTTTTTATATTTTATTTGCTTATTTTTTTATTTTTTCATTTTTTTTAGTTAATTTTATTTATTTTTATTTAATTTTATTTATTTATTTATTTTATTTTTATTTTTTATTATTTATTTACTCATTTTATTTATCTATTTATTCATATATTTTTATTTTTTTCATTTTATTTTATTTTATTTTATTTTTTTAAATTTATTTTTTTTTTTTTTGTGACCCGCTTCTTATGAACAGTCTCTGAGTGTTCGTGGTCACATCTGTGTCAGGTGCGCAGATCATAAACAACCCCAGGGTTGGCTTTCTGACCTAGAATTACTAGAAATCCATAAAAAAACACTGAAAAAAAAAATATTACACAGTGCCAGACACACCAAGTGGTGTCGAACAAGAACAATCCAACGAAAAAGAACTGCAAACCTCGGCAAATGAAAACACCACACTCCCAAACGATACACTATCAAACAACCAGGAAGAAACACTATCGCAAGAACAAAAGGTAAATCTAGAAAATGTAAAGAGAATTATGAATAGTGAAAAGACTATTCTACCTTCATTAAGAAACATAGAATGGAAAACACTTAAAATAGAAACGAATAAAATATATCACATACTACCTTACATACCAACGAATAATATAACCGAGTTATATGAATTAATATATGCAGGAGCGAAATTAGTTTGTGAGAATATTGGGATCCCCTCAAAAAGCACGAAGAAACAGCAAAAACCGGGTTGAGAATTTAGACTGGAATTGCAAATAAAAAAAAAATACGAAAACAAGCCCGAATGATGAAGAGAGGCGCTGAAATAAGCGGGGCGAAGAAGGAACAGGCCACATGGGGAAAAATAACTGTACAACTTGAGGAAATAAACCAGAAAGTACTGGCCAAAGAAGGAAGATTAAAGAGATATCGACAAAGGGTAAAACAGTACAGACAAAATAGGACTTTCCAAAACAACGAAAGGATATTCTATCAACAATTAGGAGGGAGTGACACGAAAACATACCAACAACTGGATGCAAAAGAAACCGAGCGATTTTGGGCTAAAATATGGGAACCAAAGAAACATAACGAAAATGCTGAATGGATAAACAACATTACAAGAGAGCTAGACGGACTGGAAGAAGGCCCCAAAATCGAAATACACGTCGACTTACTCAAAACAACACTAAAAAGAATATCAAACTGGAAAGTTCCAGGCCATGATGGAATACATGGCTTCTGGTTCAAGAAATTCACCTCCATTCACGACAGACTAGCACTAAAGCTGAACAGATGCTTACAAGACGCGCACGTACCTGAATGGATAACCAAAGGAAAGACTACATTAATCCAAAAGGACCCTAGTAAAAGAACTGCCCCAAACAATTACAGACCCATAACCTGCACACTTATGATATGGAAAATACTAACAGCACAAATAAGGGAAAAAATCTACTATTCGTTAACAAGCCGCGGATTGTTCCCGGACGAACAGAAAGGATGCCGCAAAGACACAACAGTATTACTCTTCATAGATCAACACATCCTAAACGAGAGCAAGACAAGACGGAAAAATCTAGCTATGGCCAGGATTGACTAAAAGAAGGCATATGATATGCTCCCACAAAGCTGAATATTACACTGTCTCAAAATGTACAAAATATCACATGAAGTCATAAACTTCATCGAACAGACCATGAAGACCGGGAGAGTGGAACTGACAGCAGGAGGAAGAAGCATAGCTGAAACAAAGATCAAAAGAGGTATCTTCCAAGGATATGCACTATCGCCCTTACTATTCAAAATAGCCATGATGCCACTGAACCACATACTCAGAAAATGCACTGCCGGATATAAACTCAGCAGATAGCAAGAGAAGATCCACCACCTAATGTACATTGATGACATTAAATTATTTGCAAAAAACTGAAAAAGAACTGGAAAATCTCATACACGCAGTTAGAATATACAGTCAGGACACAGGAATGGATTTTGACATAGAAAAATGTGCCATGCTCGTCATGAAAAGTAGAAAACGACTTATGACTGACGGAATGGAACTACCAAATCACGACAGAATTGGGACGCTTGAAGAAAATGAAACCTACAAATACTTGGGCATCTTGGAGGCTGACACCATCAAACAAGTTCAAATGAAAGACATGATCCGAAAAGAATATCTCAGGAGAACGCAAAAACTACTGGAGACAAAACTCTCCAGCAGAAACCTCATCAAAGGAATATATACTTGGGCTGTTCCACTAGTCAGATATTCGGGACCCTTTCTCAAGTGGACCAGAGAGGAACTTAAACAAATGGACCAAAGGACAAGAAAGCTGATGCCCATGCATAAGGCATTACACCCCAGAGACGACATTGACAGCCTGTATGTATCTAGAAGAGAGGGATGAAGGGGACTTGACAGTATCGAAGACACCGTTGACGCATCCATACAACGACTCGAAGACTACATAGAAAAACACGAATGAGGACTAATTACAACCATCAGTGTCGATACGGACAACACGATAAACGAAAGAATGACAACAACCAGGAAACAAAAATGGGAAGGAAAACAACTCTATGGCCGCTTTAAGCGTCTAATAAACAACATTTTGCACCAGAAAACCTGGACCTGGATAAGAAAAGGAAACCTTAAGAGAGAAATGGAATCCCTCCTAATAGCAGCACAGGACAACGCCATAAGAACCAATCATGTCAAAGCGAGAATAGATAAGACGCAACAAAACAGTAAATGTAGGCTATGTGGTGACAGAGACGAAACGATCAATCACATTATAAGCGAATGCAGCAAATTAGCACAGAAGGAGTACAAAGAAAATAAAACAACAACCGGAGCTGACTACATCGGCCATAGATCATAACATAGACATAATATGCGTTCAAGAATACAGATACACAAATAGCGAGGATATTAAATATCATGATTCTGGTAATGGATGGACGCTAGCCACTGCATCAGCATAGAAAAACTCTGTCAATGCCAGCATAGAGAAAATACAAACGAGGATGATGGTAGCTACTTTTAATGGTGACCCCAGCGCCATAATTATCTCTCCTTGCTCCTAGCATCCCGAAACAGAACGTTCCCGTCATTCGCAGAGACATGAATGCCCAAATTGGGAAAAAAGGAAACCACAAATTCAGCCTACACAACACGTCAAAAAGAAATGGACAACATCTAAAAGATTTCCCAATAGAAAATAGATTATGATGCTTCAATAATGACTTTCAAAAAATGAGGGAAAACATTGGATCTAAACATACGCAAACAATACTAAAGTACAGATAGACTACGTCTTTATTAACAAGAAATGGAATAATAGCTCATTGAATTGCGAGGCTTACTTCTCTTTCGAGAAGATTTTGAAGGTGTACAAGCAAAACACCTTGAGGCAATAATATTATTTGTCGACTTTACTAAGGCCTTTGGCTGCATTCAAAGAGGAAAGAAGGTGCAAATTCTACTCGGCTACGGCCTAACAAAAGAAAGCTTTGCAGCCATAATGATGCTCTATAGAAACACGAAAGTAAAAGCCCTTTCTCCGGATGGAGACACAGACATCTTCGACATTGTAGCAGGTGTACAGCAAGGAGACACGTTAGCCCCATACCTCTTTATCATCTGTCTAGATAGACTACGTTCTAAGAACATCTATTGATAACATCAAATAAAACGGTTTTAAGCTGACAAAGGGAAGAACCAGAAGGTACCCCGCAAAAACAATTACCGACGATGCCTACGCCGATGATATAGCACTTCTGACAAATGCACCTGCTCAAGCCGAAACCCTGCTACATAGTCTGGAACGAGCCGCTGCAGGCATCGGCCTCCATGTCAATGCACACAAGAAGGAATATCTGTGCTTTAATCAAACAGGCGACATCTCCACACTAAACGCTAGCTCACTGAAACTAGTTGACAAGTTCACCCACCTAGGAAGCAGTGTCTTATCAAGCGAGACAGACATCCACACGAAACAAGCAAAGGCATTGACAGCTATCAACAGGCTATCGGTAATATAGAAGTTAAACCTGACCGATAAATTGAAGCGCAGTTTCTTGCAAGCAGCGGTCGTGTCGATACTGCTATATGGACGCATTACATGGACGCTAACTAAATGTACGGAGAAAAAACTTGACGGCAACTACACAAGAATGCTGCGAGCAATATTGTGCAAGTCATGGAGACAGCATCCCACAAAGCAGCAGCTATAGGGCCACTAACCACTTAGCACGAAAACTATCAAAATTAGACGGAACAGATATGTGGGACACTGCAGGAGAAGTAGGGACAAGCTTATAACTGACGTACTCTTGTGGACCCCTTTACATGGACATTCAATGGCAGGACGACCAGCTCAAACCTACATACAGGAGCTTTGTGCAGATACGTCATGTAGCCCTGATGACCTGTAGGAAGCAATGGACGAGAGGGAGAGGGTCAGGGATATTCGTGCTGATAGCATGATATGATGAGGACGATGTAGTGTTGTAATGCTTTGTCAGTGGTCGACAAAAAGTAGCACACTATGTGAAGAAGCTAAATGATTTATCTCTCGCACAAGAAAGGCGTTACTATGTGGAGAAGAATGAATTTTTCAGCAACATAATGCTGCTATCAGCAATGCATAAATAACAAAGAAATACTGACTTGAAGACAAAACAAAATTTCTTGGCCGCCTAGCGTGCACTACAGACCACAATCCTATTGTGAAATTGCTGCAAATGTTTATGAAGGAGGTCGACAGTACTCAGAAATTTTTTAAACTCAAAAACACAATCTTAGACGCACGGGAAAAATACCTTCGGTTCAACATCAGAAACGAGAAAATATTATGCCTTGCCGATTTTTAGGCTATCAACGCTAACTGCGGATCTACAAAATATCAAATAAGAAATTGGCCTTTATATCCTATAATTCTGCTCTTTGGTCTTATATTCATGTGAGTACAAAGTTTTAAAATACAAGCATAAATGCTTATATACTTACCAAAAAAAAAAAAAAAAAGAAATGTCTTCATATTTTGAATTTAATTCTCTTTATGCCTAATCTTTCATATATCTGATTTTTATAATTTGTAAATTGTAAACAATATATTTTTGTTGTAAAAAAGAGAGGAAGAGTATTGGCGTGCATATAAGATAGCATAGCTGCATCAATACTAGGATTATATCACTTCATTAAAAAGAGTAAGAACAGACTAATTACAGTGGCTGATAATAGCCCTGTCAGAGGAAGGAACATTAGAACAACAAAATATGGGAAACTGAAATAGGAAAAAAATACAATTTTATGGATATTTCAAGAGAATTATTGGCGAAATCACCCACGACAATTTCGTGGACTGGATATCAGAAAAATAAAAGGTGATAAGTTTTTCTCTCCGTTTGCTTTTTTTCTTCTGTTTGGTTTCTCCCTGATAGCAATTTCCCTCTTTATTACTAATTCTCAGAATCTTCCAGTTACAATAACATATCTTTTCCCACCTTCATATCATTCTTTGCTTGTCTACTATACTTATGTAATTCGATGTTACTTCATGTGATTTTATGATCAACTATCTTTAATATATTAATCTTTGAATTTTTTCATCATTCCTTCGTTTAGTTTATTAAAACTTTTCCTTGATTTCAGTAAGGTATTTATAAGGAATGTTTTATGTTGTCGTATGTATTTATTAATTAAAAAAAAAAAATTTCCTTTGAGTTAATTTCGTTTTAATTACCCTCCTATGCTTACGACCAAATTGAAATTTATTTTCAAGACTATTGTTCGAATTAAAAGCAGAAATAGATGATACACTGGTCTCTGTCTAGAACAGTCTTGTAGGATTAAATAGATCGTCTGGTTGTCCAATAAATAATACACCAGCAAAAATTTATGGAATGAGGTCTCTTTTGTTTTCCAGACCTTTCTTCATCTGCTAATATATATGATTATCGATATAAAAACGTAGACACACAGACACACAGACACACACACACACACACACACACACATATATATATATATATATATATATATATATACATATATTGCATTATCGCTAAACAGGTGGTAATTTTACAAAATGGCATCTACCATGAATGCAGAACGGTGTCATTGCATGAATCCAAGTGAAATAATGCAGTCATTGTGTGACATCGATGCTTGTAAACAATAATAGAGAAAAATATTGTGCAGTTGCAAGACTGATTTCTGTGGCGTCGGTCAGTGACCAGGTACAACGTAGCTGTCCATCAACAAAATCGATAAGCTCTTTGATCAGCTTCTACGTGTGAATCATGTCGATTAATGGTGATCTACACTGAGAATATTTACCCGGCAACGACACTGAAAATAAATCCTGTTTTGCGGATGAAAACTAACTCTGTCCTACGTCGTTAGTGAGCCTTGTATTATAATAACTTCTGTATATATTAATAATTACGTAAATTTGGTGACCGTAGTCGAGCGTGACCCGAAGTCTCCCATTCCAAAAGTTACTACACGTAGGTGAAGAGGAGGGGTCTACTCCTTTCCTTAGATTGGTCCACTCTACTCTTGATTGTGCCTTATAATGCTGAGTGCTGAGCAAGGAAGTATCAAGTACCCCTTTTTGAGTCTTTGGTATAACTTGGCCGGGATTGAACCCGGTGTCCTGGGGCACTGGGGAAACTCTACCCACTTGACAAGAATGCTTGTTAATTACGGATCGACCGGCATCACTGGATAAATCCATAAGCAATGTTCTCCCATGGGTTCCTTCACATAGACACGCCAATTTGGGCTTTCCAGTAGGGACTTATATAAGCTCTGTGTGAAGACGGAATGTTCTCTAGAAGACCGGCCAGAAGCGAGGGATGATATGGGTAGATGTCTAGAAAGTGTCAGGGTGATTTTTGTTGTTAACGCGACTTGATGGTGATGTTATATAAATTTTAGCTTTTTAGGGATCCATGGGAACTCAAACATTCATAGATATACTGATATACTGATATAGGTAAACGCTTTTATTTAGAAATGATAGATCGCCATGCCGATAAGCAGATTAACAAGCCGTCAACTAGACAAGCAGAGAGAGAGAGAGAGAGAGAGAGAGAGAGAGAGAGAGAGAGAGAGAACAGAATCAGAAAGGATGTGTGTGGCCGAGTGAACAAGTATTGGATCAGCAGTGGAAAATAATCTTTCATATATGAGCTACGCAATACTATTGTTTTATTTCCGTGTGTCTTTTTATATGCTTTGTGTGCCTCAAACATTCAATAATTCTCACTCGTATTAAGTCATGACATTTCTTAATGGTTAAACGTCTTAGCAAGAAAATTTGTTTCTCCTGTTGTTCGTGTTTTATTTCCTAAAACTCGTCAGAGGGTGTCAAAATTTCCCGTTTCAAATTGGTGCAGCTTTATTTCCTCTACACATCATATATTACAGTTATACTCGGTTTTCAGAATGGAAAGAAATTACCTTGAGAGAAAGTACTCGAAATCATCGGTTCTCGTCAGTCAGTGTCAAGCGTGCATCATATGCAATGTTTACTGTCACAAAATTGCAAACAAAAATATGCATCTTGCTAATCAAAATATTATTTAACAATTTACACGATGAATATTTTGAATGAAACGCTGTCATTTATATATATATATATATATATAATATATATATATATATATATATATATATATATATAAATATATATGTCATCATAATAAAATTTCACGTATGTTCTTGTTTGCAGTGGTTCTTAACAGAAGTTTACTTAAGAGTTCGTCGTTGCCTTTCTAGCATTCTTCCACATGATTTATTAGTCTTATTTGGATTGTTTTAGAGATGAAAGATAGGTGGCTGTTTCATGGGATATTGCTTCCAAGATTTGTTAAGTATAGCTCATACCATTCTTTTGCAGTTCCTGTCTAGTTTTTTTCTCCGTACGCTTTGTCGGTATCCACGTGGTGCACCCATATAGTAGAATTGACTCGTTCGCTACCTGGAAGAAATTGCGTTTATTTCATCGGATATTTCAGATTTCCATATGATCGATAGCCTATCGATATCAGTCCATGTCAATACTAGGCGTATATTAATGTCACTTTCAGTTGATGAGACGCTGCTACCGAGATACTGGCACTTGTCCTCTAATTTCAGAGAAACACATTTTAAAGTGGAGATGTTCTTTCTTAATTACAACATTTGTACTTCGTTCTGTCTGCATTATCATAGAGTCTGCTTCAAACAATGCAGCAGGGATTTAGCATGGGTTAGTGTATTTACCAGAAGCGCTATATCATCTGCGTAGTCTGAGTCAGTAATAGTTTCTATCGGGTATCGTCTGCTTATTGTTTTTTTTTAATATAAAGCCTTTTCTTTCATTAGATCAATCGGGGTTCGAAGCACACAATCTTGGCTGATAATAAACCGATAGGAGTCTGGAAGTCAAACACTTTGAATAGATATACCAAAACGTGATGTGTACCAAAGTCGTGTCTAATCATCATCATCATATCGTGCTGGTAGCACGGATATCCCTGACCCTCTCTCGCCACTCTTCCCTATCGTTCATCGCCCTAGGTAGGTCTTCAGGACAACATCCTGTATCCTCACATAGCTGCTGAATGTACGTTCGAGCTGGTCGCCCTGCTTTTGCGCGGCCATGTGTGGGGATCCATAAGAGTACATCTCTTATGAGTTCAGAAGCAGAGATGAACTCGTGTCTAATACATCCAGGAAACAACCTCAAATTTTCCGCACGGTGCATGTATCTACATACACACACATATTTAATATCACTTTTACATCCACACACAACAATACGCAAATATTACATACACAAACCCACACACATATACACACACGCACACATAAAGAGTTGTACACAATTCTAGTGATGTTTTAACTGTATTTTTCGGTTTTTCTATTTCTTCATTATCTTTTGTTCTCTGTATGATGATAGTCGTTTATAAAAAGTTATGAACCCTGAGGTCGCAGACGAGCTTCCATGCTATTAGATATACATAAAAAACTAATAAATATTTACTTTTTTATTATTGTATAATAGCTCTATCACAGATATTGAGGACTCTCCAAATTATATAGCATTGGGTTGGCCATAAACCCACGAAGTTTGATAGTAACGACCAACGGTCTTATAATATATATATATATATATATATATATGTGTGTGTGTGTGTGTGTGTGTGTGTGTGTGTTTGTGTGTGTGTGTGTGTGTGTGTGTGTGTGTGTGTGTGTGTGTGTGTGTGTGTAAATTTTGCCAAAGTTTGTTGCAGCAAAATTATGCTGAAAGTAAAAAAAAATGTTGATAAAATTAATAATGGTTTCAATTGATGCTAATAATGAAACTGTATTGGAATCTCAAGCGTCAGAGCATTAGGTAGCAAATGGGGATGATTCATGATAGAAAACTGTGCGTGTCTGGTCAGCATCTTCCCATTTAATAGTACCGAAAGATAAAAGAGTAACCATATGACTTTCTAAGACAGAGGTTGCTGGTAAAAAAATGAACTTATAGGAACCAGTGTTAACCAGATTATGTCACATTTAATACTGTACTGTACTTAATAATAGTGTAGTATCAGTAACACGATTATATTTTTTAAAAAGATATAAAATTTGCATTAGTAAACGTATTATTTCAAAGAAAAAATACTGAACAACAATAGTTACAAGATATACAGAAGAATATTTTAATATTTTAATTCTTTATTTTAACTCTTTTTCTTTTCTTTTTTTTTAAATTTTTAATTAACTTTTAATAAGTGCAGGCACTACACTTTCCTACCTGACAGAGAACACAAATATTATACTCTCAGCATAGAAGTCATGGGCAGATAAGGAAATACCTCTCATTTTTAAATATGTAGCAGTTTAAATGTCCATGTTATATATATATATATATATATATATATATATATATATAAATGCAGGGATGATACATTTCAATGTTAAAAGTTTAATAAATATTACAATTTAAAGCATCAATACTTTTCAATGCTATGCATGCGATATATTTTTCAAATTATTCAATATATAACTTTTCCTTTGACAAATTAATTATCATCAGTGGTTTATTTTAATATAATTTTTCAAAGCCTCTGCTGTTCGGTGTATATCCAAATGCTATTTAGATTTTCCCTCTAATATTGATTGTTTAATAAGTTCCTTTTTTTGGCATGCGCTTTGTCTAACAAGTGTCTTGTTCCCTTTTATTCGTTTCATTATATCCAGCTCCTTAAATTATATTGTTACCATTTCAAGATTTACTAAACTATCTCCCACCACAAATGGTCATTACTCTTTCAGTATCCTCAGTGTGCTTATTATTCATTTCAATATACTTTATACCCGATTTCTCTTTACCTTCTTCACAATTTCTTTGACTTGTTTTTTAAAGTTTCTCTTCTTTTCTCTATTTCAATGTTCCGCACCTGCATTTCTATCTTATTATCAACTTCAAAGCACAGAAATCCGTTACAAACTTATTCCTCATCTCCTGCTAGTATACATTTGGGAGATGTTAGTGTAAACACTCTGTCGGCTGTTGACTTCTTTCCTCTTTTAATAAAATAACGTCGAATCCCAGGAGCTGTGCCTGTAGTTTTATGGGCATTTCTTGGTATTTTTCAAGATTTCCTTCGGGACAATAAAAATAGCGTCAAACCTACAACACATACTGGTAAAAAAAAGGATTAGCAATTCAGCCAGTCAGTGAGCTGTTTGTTGAAAAATGAATGAAAACACAGCGACTACAAACCTGTAAATGAAAGGAAACGCATTGCGGGCAACGTCACACCTCTGGGACATTTGTATTTATGTGCAGGCATTTCCATTATGATCTACCGTTGCCTGAGGATCAGCGCATTCAACGTAGTTTACGATAAAAACGAACGATACATCAAATATATATATATATATATATATATATATATATATATATATATATATATATAAGAACAAGTCAACTCAAAAAAATTATACAATACAATCACATATATTTCTACGAGGAAAATAAATGTTTTTTAATATATTCCTGGATTTCTGAAATGTTATATAATTGTTAACAGTACGTCTACTTTTATAGGGATATTTAAATGTCTAGTGGTTAAGAAAATGCCTATCTTGTACATCTATATTTCCAGTTTTGTGACGTTATGTTTTGAGCTTTTTAGCAAACACTTATAAATGAAATATTCCTATTTAATACAACTAATTTACAAACATTGGTATGGTCCCAAGAATTTCTATCAAATTCTAACAAGCAAGATCCAATATAACTATGAACAAACAATTTTTGTTCTCATTTCCAGTAGATATTCTAATTATTAAAATTATTTAACTAGTATTAACAATTACTTCGCCATCCTGTCAGCTGAAGATGTAGGATATTGAAACTGCATAATTTCTGACGGGGAACAAAGGGATCATGGTGACTTAGCTGCCCATGACTCAGCAACGGAATAGGTCACGTGACTTTTAACTCTCTATTCTCAACTTTACTAGACAAGACGTGCAGTTAGAAAGCTCTGAGGCAACCAATCACACGGCCATGTCAGTCACTAGCTCTGATATGTTCCAAATTGCTGTTGTGATAAACGAATGCCCAAACATATTTTATGTTAAAAGAGATAGAAAGCTCAGGTATCATTACCTTACATCATTTAAACTCTGTTCAGAAAAATGACTATTATTTAAAAAATTACTACTTTGATTGACCACAATTTACACCATCTAAAAGTGGGCAAACAAATGAATTCTAACCCAATTAGAAATAAAGACACCAACGAAATATTAGATTACAAATCACAAACACATTCGTGCGCGCACACACACACACACACACACACACACACACACACACACACACATATATATATATATATATATATATATATCATAATCATCTTGTAGTGCCATTCGCACAGATATCCATGAACCTTTCTAGCCACCCCTTCTTGTCGTTAATCGCTTTAGGTAGGTGCCCAGAGCTAAACCCCGTATCCTCACAGGACTGCTGTATGTAGGTTCGAGTTGACCGCCCTACCTTAACACGAGTATATGAAGGGGTCCATAGGGGTACATGAGCTCGTCCCTACTTCTCCAGCCGTTTCCTGTTTGTCTGGTTCGTCTAACTTAGATATTTTTCGTGATGGGAGGTAGGTGGCCGTACAGCTACTTCTTTGTTGGGTGTTGCCTCCAGGACTTGTTCAATATTGCTAGCAGCATTCTTGTGCAGTTGCCGTCAACCTTTTTTTGCCAGCCGTTATTTAGCGTCCATGTAGTGCATCCGTATAGCAGTATGAAGATGATCACTGCTTGGAATTTGGATTTAGATAACCAGACGTGGTGAAATAATATTCGAAGAAGTCAACAGACCAAACAAAAAATTATTTTACGTATGAAATTTTGTTTTTTCAAATTTTTTTAAACAACCATGAAAGTTATTAATGCCGAATGAGATGTTCCTAAAATGTTTCGGCTTTCGTATGTGCGAATGCTAAATACAAAGCTCAAAAACATTTGATCCATCATGAACTAAAACATCTCTCATCGAGGCCTTCAGGTAAAAGAGTTCTTGAGTAACCAGAAAAAAGTATATATGTATATATATATCTTACCCTTGGACATGTGTGAAATAAATATGGACCACCCACTTTTTAATCTCCCTTCATTAAACCAATCCATGGTGACGCCAATGATTATATATATATATATATATATATATATTAATGGCCATTAAGAGAACTGTATAGGGATAAAGCGTTTATATCATTAAACATCCGCTGTAAAAATCTATGTATTAGACATATAGTGAAAAAATATAACCAATGTATAGAATCTGAAAATAACGATTATTTAAATCGGAATATTTTATTCATCTTAATATTCTACACTATCATCCACGTGTATGTTGACAAGTTCCTTTTTTAAATAAAAAAAAAACAATTTTCTTTTTATATATATATATATATATATATATATATATATAGAGAGAGAGAGAGAGAGAGAGATATTCAAGCACGTATGGCTAAGCAGTTTTAAACAAGTCGTTTCATAAAGTTTCAAGTGGCTCATAAAATCATCAACGAAAAATATAAGAAAAAAAGCAACAAATGAATGGAGTAAGGAAATCTTTTCGAATAAGAAATTTTATCACGTGACATTCGCACTTACCAAAAAAAAAACAATTATTTCAGAAATCAAAACAGTACAAATGCAGGAAAAGGAATTATTGAACTTGGTGGTAATGATTAGAAATATAACTTCACGTCCGGATAATCCCGTTTTTTTACCCACTGACATTAATTTTCTGCACATTCCAGGAAATATCATTTTCTCACAGGGCATAAGTAAGTAAGTAAGAAAGTCAGTGACCTAAGTCGTGGGTGACCCGAAGGCTCCCTTTTCAATAGCACTACTTCTTCCCTGGATTGCTCTATTTTAGCCTTGATGCTTACCTTATAATGCTGAGTGTTAAGCAAGGTGGCATCAAGTAGCATTTATTGAGTCTTTGGTCTGACTCAACCTAAGATTGAACCCTAGTCTCCCGAGCCATTGTCGGACACTCAACTCATTAGACCAATAATTATCAAACTAATTTGCTTAGGCATTTTTCACAATATTGTGATTTATTCCGGAAGATTTACGTCTTTGGTTTCTTATCTGTCTTATATATATAACAAGTCCTGGCGACAACACCCCACGAGACTCCAACTATACGGACACTTGCCCCCCATCACAAAAAACTATACAAGTTCGACGAACCAGACACGCAGGACACTGCTGGAGAAGCAAGGACGAGCTCATAAGCGATGTACTCCTGTGGACCCCCACTCATGGATGTGCAAGAGTGGGACGACCAGCACGAACTTACATACAGCAGCTATGTGAGGACACGGGTTGTAATCCTGAAGACCTGCCGGAGGCGATGAATGATAGGGAGAAATGGCGAGAGACGGTCAGGGATATCCGCGCAGGCGGCGCGACATGATGATGATGATGATGATATATATATATATATATATATGGCTACCCGCTGAAAGACTGTTTCGTTGTATCACAACTCTTCAGATTGGCGAGACAAACGAAATGCCAACAGCTTGGATTGACACCCGGTCAACTTTACAAGAACCTGATAACACAGCCAATAACGTAGTCTGAACGTAAGCAAAGGGATTTAACGAATTAAATTTTCCATGTATCCACATTTTACGCTAATGGATACCGGGTAGCTCATTTTGTTAGAAGAGCTTTGAATTACGCGTATGGGGACTGTTAAATCCTTCACAAGAGTGCTTCTCCTCTCGCGAGGGAGCATGTTTAACCATCTCCACGGCACAACCCGAATGTGACACACAGTAAAATTTTAAGCCAATTTTTTCATCTCTGAGACTGTTTGCTATATCAACTTTTAAAAGACAAGTTTTCCCTTTTGTTTTAATGAGTTGCCACCTTACTATGAATTAGATTAAGTAAAGCACTCTAGGCAGATAGTTCTGAAGAAGAAACACGTGTGAAGAAAATCTTGAAAAGTGACCGGGAAACGGGGTATTTTATATTTTGTCACGTTTTAATCACGTAAATCTTTATTCATAAAATCTGAAAAAAGTTTTAGAAACTATTCAACCAATTTCCGAAGAGGTAGCCAGTAGTCTCTAGATAAAAATTCACTGTGAGATTGACGGTATGGTTTGTTACATTTGCTATATTAAAGCTTCGAATCTCTTTTTTTATGATTCCATCATCGATAGCAGAAACTGTTTTGATTTTGTTGTGTTCTGGTTAGTGAACGCTTGTAATAATAAATAAAGGACACACCACGATATGAGAGGAAATAGATATATATTCTCAGAAAGAAAGTATATACAATGGAGAGACTATTAGTAGACAAGAACATAGGATTAGTGAATACAGAATAAATATATTATTGACTTCCGTTATTACACTATAATACTCTTCCTATAAGAAGCTGCCATTCACCCAGTCTGTTCTGGTATTAGTAGCTACTGTTATATATGGCAGATGAACTAGTTCATTGTTGTGGAAAAAGATTGGTGATACCCAACAGACATAAATATCTGACGCTTCGACAATGTATGATTCAAAATGAAATACGAAATAAGGCTCTAGCTAGATGAGTAGTAAGTAAAGTTAGCGACCATAGTCGAGGGTGACCTGAAGGCTCCCTTTTCGATAGCTACAACACCAAGGTGTAGGGGGGGGCGCTACTCCATTCCCTGGATTGCTCCACTTTACCCTTGAACCGTACCTTATAATACTGAGTGTTAAGCAAGGTGGTATCAAGTTCCATTTTTAAAGTCTTTGGTATGACTCGACCTGGGATTGAACCCAGGTCTCCCAGGCCATTGGCGAACACTCTAACCGCTGGGCCAAGGCCCATTATGGATAGGACGATATACACTGTCAAGATTAGGTGTTAACATTTTACGAGAGGTAAATACATCTAAAATTTACAGACTAGTTGATATAAAATTAACACTGGTTTTAAAATTCACTGGTTTAATTATCTGCATTTTGATTGCTCTTCTGTGAAATACATTGAACGAGGATGGAATACAAGACAATTCATAAATGTAGTCTATGTACAATGACTTAAAAATCAACTGTTCATTTAATGATGAATTATATGACATGAACAGAAGTCATATTCCATTAGAATGATACGATTTTTACATATATATATATATATATATATATATATATATATATATATATATATATATATATATATATATAAACACACACACACACACACACACGCATACACACACACACACACACGTATATATATATATATATATATACTCTTCGTCTCGTAAGATGATTTCACACATTTAATTTGAGGTTGAAATGCAGCAAATATGGATTATAGTCTACATATATTTTTGAAAGTAAATAATGGATTGTAATCTGACAATATATAATGAAAAATTGATAACAAAGTAATCCAAGTAGAAGAAGAGATTTACTGAGAAGCAAAGTCGACACTATAGCGTTTCGGGTCTAATGAGCCATCATCAAGACTGTGAGAGATGATATTAGCGATGTTGAATCAACGATGGATGTGTTATAAGTGCAAAATATAAAAGCCTAGGGAAAATGTGTATAACAAGTAAAAAGTTACACGTATATGACAAGAAAAAGTATCAGTATTTGTTGTTTTAAATTACGTCACCTGATTTATCAGGAATACTGTGTTGAGACAGGACTTTTTTAACCATCTATCCACAAGAAAAAAAATCATACCTATTGGTATGTCCGGCGTTCCTCGTCCATCCCAACATATTTTCCCGGATTATATATGTCTCTACCTTCAGGCTTCTGTTCGTGATTTGTGATTTTCCAAGTCATATACATTTGAAAAAGCCAGACTTTTAGGATTAGAACTTTGTTTAAAACAAGGAATGATTCGAAATCATTCTCGATAAACTGATGGAACATATTTTTTCTTCATATATATGTGTACAAACAAAAAAAAACAAACAAACTATTTCTTCGGACACTAACTGCATATTGCTGGGGGGGAATCACTATGAATAACATTAGATATAATTATTTCGTTTGAATGATTGAAATTTATGTCTGAATGATATTTTTTTATATAATTTGGGATAGAAAGGCATATGTACTTTTGTTGCTGTAAATATTCCTCTGTTAGATTTGAAGTGTGATGAAACCGGATGTTGTTCTATACATGCAAAAATAACATGATACGTAAGTCTACTAGGTTTGTATTATGTTATGCTTATGTCGGGGAAATAAAACTTTTTTTTTCAATGTGTATTTGTCAAGTCTGATTGTGAATTAGAAAACAGTTATTTTCTTGCATGTTTCTTTTTTGTCGATCTGAAGAGGTCCTGTTAATTTTTAGAGCATTGATTACTATCTAGGCTTTTTAACAGGGTGCAAATAAATTTATTACCTTAATGTGACCGATTATAGTTTTTATTTTTTATTTTAAATATATATATATATATATATATATATATATATATATATATATATATATATATATATCATGCAGTCGTTTAGAGTTTAATAGGCCAGTCTCACGAAGCATTACTATTCTGACCGACATGACACCTGTCAAATTTTACTGCAGACGTAACATGGTTTGTATATTGACATGTTCGGCACATAAAGTAGTTATAGGTGAATTAAGTATCAAGCAACCATCTCCGCTTCAATCGTCAAGCTTGTGATATATTTTCCGGCACGTAGAGTTAAGATAGATCATATATATATATATATATATATATATATATATATATATATATATATATATATATATATGTATATATATATATGGATTTGACCTTTGACATTTTTTGGCGCTAAAGTATCATTACTTTAAAGTGAAGTGTGCCCAAAATATCCTACAATAACTCGTGACTGTTATGTTTTCCATTACATCGCGGTAATGCCACATCAAGATGCAAAATATTCGTATAATCCTTTGTTCTGTTCATACCGCTTTATTAGCAAAGCTTAATTTAATGATGTCGGATTGGAATTAACTGTTGAAATGACACGTCATTACAGTCAATTTTTAATGATAAATGGAGTTTGGAGAAATTCATTTTTAAAGTCATTGTATATGATCTCAATTATAAATCAGTTATGATTTGATGGTAATTTAAGTTTAATTATTATTTAGTTAGTTGTGTTTTATGGCGTATCAACCCACGTAGCTTATTTAATGAAAAATCCTCCGTATAAGCAAACACAATCGCATATAAAGTCTCTCTCTCTCTCTCTCTCTCTCTCTCTCTCTCTCTCTCTCTCTCTCTCTCTCTCTCTCACACACACATACACACACACACACACACGCACACACACACACACACACACACATATATATATATATATATATATATATATATATATATATAAAGACTACATAGTCCAGGGTGAACCAAGGGTTCCCAGTACTCCTTTCCCTGGATTGCTCCAATTTACCCTTGATACGTGCCTTATAATGATGAATCTTTTGCAAGGCGGCATCAAGTACCTTTTTTTATTATTTTGTATGACTTGACCTGAGATTGAACCCCGGTCTGTCTTGTCATATGCGTACACTCCACCCACAAGTCCAATATATATATAAGGCGAAGGGGAAGTACAAGAGGTAGGAGAATCCAACTGGAGTGCTCCAAATAAAAGGCTATCGATGTATAATTATTTATAAAAAAATATTCAGTTCCCTACTGTTATTATGAATTTATTTCTTGTTGCGAAACTATCGTCAGGTTTATACGGAAGAAAAGTTTTCTTGATCAACATCTGAACATGGTTTTACAACGAGAAATACATTTTTAATGACCCTAATGAAGTGATTGTTTTCTTTCTATTTATATATATATATATATATATGTATGTGTGTGTGTGTGTGTGTGTGTGTGTGTGTTCAAAGCGACTGTTGATTCTCACTGCCGAAATATCGACTAATATTTTTATATAAAAATACCAATAAATCTCTTTATATTAAAATATCAATAAAAATGTTATATTCCAATATCAATATACATACATAATTTTTCTCTATTTCACAAGAATTTTTTTATTTAACAATTACATATAATATAAGATGAAGAAGTAAAATTCGTCTCACTCAAAACCTTAATGTTTAAGTTACCACCAAAAAAATAATTCAACTTTCTTATCACTTTTATTCCAAAAAACCGTCAGGTAAAACGTATTCTATCTTCTGAGGTATGATATGCGCGCGCGCACACACACACACACACACACGCACACACACTTCTTAACTAACTATAAACATATATGCAGGAACACATGCGCACATTGATGTACACATGTACACAGACTCACACAGACACATACAAACACACTCCTATGTTAAGCTGTTTGTAATAAAACATTTATTATTTTTGTACTGACCTTTTTAATGTATCGACTTATATATATGAAATACAACCTGACACTACAACCCACGTGTGCGCACACTCACTAAACAACCCACATGTAAAAAGAACCACATTCATATACACGTACAAACACACTCCGATAAATAAGTTAAGAAAATCTGTGTAAATTCCATTAATAACCTGATATCAGTAATGAGTAATAAGAAAGTCCGTTGCAATCGTAAAATATACATTTTCTGTAATTTGTATTACAAATCTGCGACAGGAAGATATTATTATAACCAAAAGAAATCTCGTGACTGGATAACTTACTGCATCTCTGCAGAGAGGTAACAACGCCTTGCCTGACAAGTGTCCTAGATATGACACTAAACAATCCGATGGGGATACACCATCTCTGGAGCTTCGGGAAATGCGGAGCACACTTTTATAACCATTGCTCCGAGGTCCATC
>OY757904.1:122450852-122526345 GCA_963585895.1 Sepioteuthis lessoniana | reverse complement strand
AAAAAAGTATATATGTATATATATATCTTACCCTTGGACATGTGTGAAATAAATATGGACCACCCACTTTTTAATCTCCCTTCATTAAACCAATCCATGGTGACGCCAATGATTATATATATATATATATATTATATATATATATATATATATATATTAATGGCCATTAAGAGAACTGTATAGGGATAAAGCGTTTATATCATTAAACATCCGCTGTAAAAATCTATGTATTAGACATATAGTGAAAAAATATAACCAATGTATAGAATCTGAAAATAACGATTATTTAAATCGGAATATTTTATTCATCTTAATATTCTACACTATCATCCACGTGTATGTTAACAAGTTCCTTTTTTAAATAAAAAAAAAACAATTTTCTTTTAATATATATATATATATATATATATATATATATATATATATAGAGAGAGAGAGAGAGAGAGAGATTCAAGCACGTATGGCTAGTTTTAAACAAGTCGTTTCATAAAGTTTCAAGTGGCTCATAAAATCATCAACGAAAAATATAAGAAAAAAAGCAACAAATGAATGGAGTAAGGAAATCTTTTCGAATAAGAAATTTTATCACGTGACATTCGCACTTACCAAAAAAAAAAAAACAATTATTTCAGAAATCAAAGCAGTACAAATGCAGGAAAATGAATTATTGAACTTGGTGGTAATGATTAGAAATATAACTTCACGTACGGATAATCCCGTTTTTTTACCCACTGACATTAATTTTCTGCACATTCCAGGAAATATCATTTTCTCACAGGGCATAAGTAAGTAAGTATGAAAGTCAGTGACCTAAGTCGTGGGTGACCCGAAGGCTCCTTTTTCAATAGCACTACTTCTTCCCTGGATTGCTCTATTTTAGCCTTGATGCTTACCTTATAATGCTGAGTGTTAAGCAAGGTGGCATCAAGTAGCATTTATTGAGTCTTTGGTATGACTCAACCTAAGATTGAACCCTAGTCTCCCGAGCCATTGTCGGACACTCAACTCATTAGACCAATAATTATCAAACTAATTTGCTTAGGCATTTTTCACAATATTGTGATTTATTCCGGAAGATTTACGTCTTTGGTTTCTTATCTGTCTTATATATATATATATATATATATATATATATATATATGGCTACCCGCTGAAAGACTGTTTCGTTGTATCACAACTCTTCAGATTGGCGAGACAAACGAAATGCCAACTGCTTGGATTGACACCCGGTCAACTTTACAAGAACCTGATAACACAGCCAATAACGTAGTCTGAACGTAAGCAAAGGGATTTAACGAATTAAATTTTCCATGTATCCACATTTTACGCTAATGGATACCGGGTAGCTCATTTTGTTAGAAGAGCTTTGAATTACGCGTATGGGGACTGTTAAATCCTTCACAAGAGTGCTTCTCCTCTCGCGAGGGAGCATGTTTAACCATCTCCACGGCACAACCCGAATGTGACACACAGTAAAATTTTAAGCCAATTTTTTCATCTCTGAGACTGTTTGCTATATCAACTTTTAAAAGACAAGTTTTCCCTTTTGTTTTAATGAGTTGCCACCTTACTATGAATTAGATTAAGTAAAGCACTCTAGGCAGATAGTTCTGAAGAAGAAACACGTGTGAAGAAAATCTTGAAAAGTGACCGGGAAACGGGATATTTTATATTTTGTCACGTTTTAATCACGTAAATCTTTATTCATAAAATCTGAAAAAAGTTTTAGAAACTATTCAACCAATTTCCGAAGAGGTAGCCAGTAGTCTCTAGATAAAAATTCACTGTGAGATTGACGGTATGGTTTGTTACATTTGCTATATTAAAGCTTCGAATCTCTTTTTTTATGATTCCATCATCGATAGCAGAAACTGTTTTGATTTTGTTGCGTTCTGGTTAGTGAACGCTTGTAATAATAAATAAAGGACACACCACGATATGAGAGGAAATAGATATATATTCTCAGAAAGAAAGTATATACAATGGAGAGACTATTAGTAGACAAGAACATAGGATTAGTGAATACAGAATAAATATATGATTGACTTCCGTTATTACACTATAATACTCTTCCTATAAGAAGCTGCCATTCACCCAGTCTGTTCTGGTATTAGTAGCTACTGTTATATATGGCAGATGAACTAGTTCATTGTTGTGGAAAAAGATTGGTGATACCCAACAGACATAAATATCTGACGCTTCGACAATGTATGATTCAAAATGAAATACGAAATAAGGCTCTAGCTAGATGAGTAGTAAGTAAAGTTAGCGACCATAGTCGAGGGTGACCTGAAGGCTCCCTTTTCGATAGCTACAACACCAAGGTGTAGGGGAGGGCGCTACTCCATTCCCTGGATTGCTCCACTTTACCCTTGAACCGTACCTTATAATGCTGAGTGTTAAGCAAGGTGGTATCAAGTTCCATTTTTAAAGTCTTTGGTATGACTCGACCTGGGATTGAACCCAGGTCTCCCAGGCCATTGGCGAACACTCTAACCGCTGGGCCAAGGCCCATTATGGATAGGACGATATACACTGTCAAGATTAGGTGTTAACATTTTACGAGAGGTAAATACATCTAAAATTTACAGACTAGTTGATATAAAATTAACACTGGTTTTAAAATTCACTGGTTTAATTATCTGCATTTTGATTGCTCTTCTGTGAAATACATTGAACGAGGATGGAATACAAGACAATTCATAAATGTAGTCTATGTACAATGACTTAAAAATCAACTGTTCATTTAATGATGAATTATATGACATGAACAGAAGTCATATTCCATTAGAATGATACGATTTTTACATATATATATATATATATATATATATATATATATATATATATATATATATAAACACACACACACACACACACACACGCATACACACACACACACACACGTATATATATATATATATATATATATACTCTTCGTCTCGTAAGATGATTTCACACATTGAAATGCAGCAAATATGGATTATAGTCTACATATATTTTTGAAAGTAAATAATGGATTGTAATCTGACAATATATAATGAAAAATTGATAACAAAGTAATCCAAGTAGAAGAAGAGATTTACTGAGAAGCAAAGTCGACACTATAGCGTTTCGGGTCTAATGAGCCATCATCAAGACTGTGAGAGATGATATTAGTGATGTTGAATCAACGATGGATGTGTTATAAGTGCAAAATATAAAAGCCTAGGGAAAATGTGTATAACAAGTAAAAAGTTACACGTATATGACAAGAAAAAGTATCAGTATTTGTTGTTTTAAATTACGTCACCTGATTTATCAGGAATACTGTGTTGAGACAGGACTTTTTTAACCATCTATCCACAAGAAAAAAAATCATACCTATTGGTATGTCCGGCGTTCCTCGTCCATCCCAACATATTTTCCCGGATTATATATGTCTCTACCTTCAGGCTTCTGTTCGTGATTTGTGATTTTCCAAGTCATATACATTTGAAAAAGCCAGACTTTTAGGATTAGATCTTTGTTTAAAACAAGGAATGATTCGAAATCATTCTCGATAAACTGATGGAACATATTTTTTCTTCATATATATGTGTACAAACAAAAAAAAAAACAAACAAACTATTTCTTCGGACACTAACTGCATATTGCTGGGGGGGAATCACTATGAATAACATTAGATATAATTATTTCGTTTGAATGATTGAAATTTATGTCTGAATGATATTTTTTTATATAATTTGGGATAGAAAGGCATATGTACTTTTTTTGCTGTAAATATCCCTCTGTTAGATTTGAAGTGTGATGAAACCGGATGTTGTTCTATACATGCAAAAATAACATGATACGTAAGTCTACTAGGTTTGTATTATGTTATGCATATGTCGGGGAAATAAAACTTTTTTTTGTATGTGTATTTGTCAAGTCTGATTGTGAATTAGAAAACAGTTATTTTCTTGCATGTTTCTTTTTTGTCGATCTGAAGAGGTCCTGTTAATTTTTAGAGCATTGATTACTATCTAGGCTTTTTAACAGGATGCAAATAAATTTATTACCTTAATGTGACCGATTATAGTTTTTATTTTTTATTTTAAATATATATATATATATATATATATATATATATATATATATATATATATATATATATCATGCAGTCGTTTAGAGTTTAATAGGCCAGTCTCACGAAGCATTACTATTCTGACCGACATGACACCTGTCAAATTTTACTGCAGACGTAACATGGTTTGTATATTGACATGTTCGGCACATAAAGTAGTTATAGGTGAATTAAGTATCAAGCAACCATCTCCGCTTCAATCGTCAAGCTTGTGATATATTTTCCGGCACGTAGAGTTAACATAGATCCTATATATATATATATATATATATATATATATATATATATATATATATATATATGTATATATATATATATATGTATATATATATATGGATTTGACCTTTGACATTTTTTGGCGCTAAAGTATCATTACTTTAAAGTGAAGTGTGCCCAAAATATCCTACAATAACTCGTGACTGTTATGTTTTCCATTACATCGCGGTAATGCCACATCAAGATGCAAAATATTCGTATAATCCTTTGTTCTGTTCATACCGCTTTATTAGCAAAGCTTAATTTAATGATGTCGGATTGGAATTAACTGTTGAAATGACACGTCATTACAGTCAATTTTTAATGATAAATGGAGTTTGGAGAAATTCATTATTAAAGTCATTGTATATGATCTCAATTATAAATCAGTTATGATTTGATGGTAATTTAAGTTTAATTATTATTTAGTTAGTTGTGTTTTATGGCGTATCAACCCACGTAGCTTATTTAATGAAAAATCCTCCGTATAAGCAAACACAATCGCATATAAAGTCTCTCTCTCTCTCTCTCTCTCTCTCTCACACACACACATACACACACACACACACACACACACGCACACACACACACACACATATATATATATATATATATATATAAAGACTACATAGTCCAGGGTGAACCAAGGGTTCCCAGTACTCCTTTCCCTGGATTGCTCCAATTTACCCTTGATACGTGCCTTATAATGATGAATCTTTTGCAAGGCGGCATCAAGTACCTTTTTTTATTATTTTGTATGACTTGACCTGAGATTGAACCCCGGTCTGTCTTGTCATATGCGTACACTCCACCCACAAGTCCAATATATATATAAGGCGAAGGGGAAGTACAAGAGGTAGGAGAATCCAACTGGAGTGCTCCAAATAAAAGGCTATCGATGTATAATTATTTATAAAAAAATATTCAGTTCCCTACTGTTATTATGAATTCATTTCTTGTTGCGAAACTATCGTCAGGTTTATACGGAAGAAAAGTTTTCTTGATCAACATCTGAACATGGTTTTACAACGAGAAATACATTTTTAATGACCCTAATGAAGTGATTGTTTTCTTTCTATTTATATATATATATATATATATATATATGTATGTGTGTGTGTGTGTGTGTGTGTGTGTGTGTGTGTGTGTGTGTGTGTGTGTGTGTGTGTGTGTGTGTGTGTGTTCAAAGCGACTGTTGATTTTCACTGCCGAAATATCGACTAATATTTTTATATAAAAATACCAATAAATCTCTTTATATTAAAATATCAATAAAAATGTTATATTCCAATATCAATATACATACATAATTTTTCTCTATTTCACAAGAATTTTTTTTATTTAACAATTACATATAATATAAGATGAAGAAGTAAAATTCGTCTCACTCAAAACCTTAATGTTTAAGTTACCACCAAAAAAATAATTCAACTTTCTTATCACTTTTATTCCAAAAAACCGTCAGCTAAAACGTATTCTATCTTCTGAGGTATGATATGCGCGCGCACACACACACACACACACGCACACACACTTCTTAACTAACTATAAACATATATGCAGGAACACATGCGCACATTGATGTACACATGTACACAGACTCACACAGACACATACAAACACACTCCTATGTTAAGCTGTTTGTAATAAAACATTTATTATTTTTGTACTGACCTTTTTAATGTATCGACTTATATATATGAAATACAACCTGACACTACAACCCACGTGTGCGCACACTCACTAAACAACCCACATGTAAAAAGAACCACATTCATATACACGTACAAACACACTCCGATAAATAAGTTAAGAAAATCTGTGTAAATTCCATTAATAACCTGATATCAGTAATGAGTAATAAGAAAGTCCGTTGCAATCGTAAAATATACATTTTCTGTAATTTGTATTACAAATCTGCGACAGGAAGATATTATTATAACCAAAAGAAATCTCGTGACTGGATAACTTACTGCATCTCGGCAGAGAGGTAACAACGCCTTGCCTGACAAGTGTCCTAGATATGACACTAAACAATCCGATGGGGATACACCATCTCTGGAGCTTCGGGAAATGCGGAGCACACTTTTATAACCATTGCTCCGAGGTCCATCCTGATCTGGATTGGTAGTTCTTGTTAGGGTTCCATCGATGAATTAAATAGAAATGTTTAATCATTTACTATACTTAAATCCAATTTATAAACAAGATTTAGCATTAATTAGCACCTAGTAGTTAATATGCTATATCATTTTCTTTATTTGAAAACATTTAAGCAGGTGCAAGAAATAAACGGATGTTAAATTAAATTATTAGTACTCAATGACAATGTTTAAAATCATTTAACTGTGTGCAAACGGATGAATCATATTAAATAGAATTATTATCGTAAAATATCAATAGCTGAAATGATTAACGGTGTTTAAATAGAACTGTAAGTCTTAGATAGCAATACCCAAAACCAGTTAACTGTACAAATAAAGGATCTCGGGCTTGTTTTAAAAATATTACCATTCAACTGTATCGTTTACAAATAAAACTAACACACACACACACACACACACACACACACACACACATATATATATATATATATATATTGTTTATTATCATATATATATATATATATATATATATATATATATATATATATATATATATATATATATATATATATATATAAGTAGTATTCTGCATTCAATTTAATATTTAGATTTGTTCTGGAAGATGGGATCAACATAAGTATTTACTCTATCAAAATTATTATTTTTTTACAAGGAGTTTAAATAAACTTCGATTCAATGATTTATTTATTTTTCATTGAAAATATAAATCCCCTTGTAATTTGAAGAATTTAAATCTAAAATTAAGATATCAAAAATATTTGCCCTTCCACCTTAATTCTAGCATTTGTGTAAAACATTGGCTGCATACAGAATGATACACTTTATACAGTTACCTCGAAATTAAATATTCTTCTTTTGTCTCTGTATCTGGTTGTCGCTAATATTTACTCAATTCATGCAGATGAAACACGTGTAGTAATGCTGAATATTAATAAGAAAAATTATAGTGCATAAATATAAAACCTTAGTTAAAGTAAAATTTTAAGTTATTGATATTTAATGATCTACTACTTGCAGTGGCATATTTTTGGTATTGCATTTCGCACTGAACACAATTTTTTAAATTATTTAAAAAATACTCATAAAATGTTACGATAATCAAGGTAAACTCTACGTTAGAAAAGAAAAAAGAAACAAAAAAATCTGGGTCGTAATACATGAGAGTAAATGAAATCGAGTATAAAATTCGACGATATTAATATATGTTAAGGCACCCTCTTTAAACGTTTCTATCCACAAATATAACGGTCACCGTCGGGAATGCAACATGTATCAAACAGGTGCAATATATTTAGAAAAATATTGTTTGAAACTTTGTCTTTCGTTATGCATTAACACTTCATTATACCGAATTGTTTGCTTTGCCAATCGTTTTCGATAAACTCTTCTTGTTACGGTTGAAAACGACTGGCTTGCAAATCACCAAAGTTCTCATAGACTTTGTTATCTCTGAAAAAAATACATTGAACACCTGGGACACAGTTCATTAGAACTTGTTAAACAAATACTTATTTGTATTTATATATAATATCATGTGTATAGGTAATGGCGTTATTGGATGACGTCATTATTATTATTATTATTATTATTATTATTATTATTATTATTATTATTATTATTATTATAACTTTTTAGTTGTAGCAGTAGCCTAGTAACATAATAATCTCATAAAAACAGGATCAAATATAAAAAAAAGTTAGAATCTATTTATTTCAGGCCTCCGACAAAGTCCTACTATGAAAAAGGTAGATAAAACTGTTTTGAAATCTTGTCGAGTTGTATTTGGAAATGCTGGTAAGATGAAGAGCGTAAAGTTCATATTGTAACCTAACAATACGTAAGTAGATGAGATGTAACCAAGAAGGAGGCTGTAAATAAAATGAAAATCTTTATAATAATAACAAAATCCAGTACCCATCAATGGCATGAAGAGGTTTAACCACTGCTAGTGGAGAACTACTTTGTCAGCATATCAAAATATCTGTCATGTACCCCGACAAATGGGTGAGTTCGGAATAAGGCCATTATTAATGTTGGTTTGGTGGCAGGTATGTTGCTCAGACACGCCCAAATGCCCTGAAAAAATTCCACGGGCCTTGTCAGTATTCCTTTAAAAAGGAATGTTTCAAGCTCAAGCTTTGAGGAACGATAAAGTCTAAGGGGACGGCCTCCTGAGGTCCACGGAGCGTCGGCTGCCTGACATGAATGCTAGGCTTTCCCGGTTGCCACGTCAAGTAACCGCGACCGGGTAACCGCCTCCAAACATAATGTCCAACGTATCTATGAAAAAGTAGGTATTAATATTCACAGGTACGGTATAAAACAGTTACAAAGGAAGCGAAAAAATAACACCAATTTCCGGTTTTCAAGGCCTATTTCTTATCATTCTATTAAGATGGTATGCCCAATTCCACACACACACACACACACACACACACACACATACACACACACACACACACACACACACACACATATATATATATATATATATATATATATATATATATATATATATATATATATATATATATATCTTAGACAATCTAACCACTCATATTACCTGACCGTCAAAAAAATATCCGGCTGAATAGTGTCAACCCCACTTTGTGGATCTTTCAAACACAGTGTGGGCACGGAAAGAATTAACAAAGCAAAGAGTCATAAGCTAATGTAGAACTCAGGAACACAACAGCTATAAGTATTGTGACTTGTCGTCACACCACATTGGGCTTTGTGACTAGCATAGGACCAAAGGTACGGAGTAAAACAGTTACAAAGGAAACGAAAAAGTTACACCAATTTCAAGTTTTCAAGTCTTATTTGTTCCCATGTTCTTAAGATGGTATACCCAATACCATCTATATTTACACACGCGCGCGCACTCACACACACACACACACACATATATATATATATATATATATATATATATATATATATATAATGAAATATGTGGAAAAATGGATAAATCAAATCCTTACAACGGGTTTAGTAGTAATATTTCGTTCTTTTTTCAAGGAAAAACTCTTTCGGATGAGTTTTTTCGAAATGTTCTACATCTTAATATTAAAATGAATAGATTTTAAAAATGGTGAAAATGTAAAAACGCTATAAAGTGATGGAAAGGGTAAAAAAATGATAGAGAAGGAATTAATAAGGAGGGAAGTAGGTAGAGGCATGAGTGATGCTTGCAGGTGTATTGGTTTTGAATGTAACTATCTTAGAAGATGGTCAAGGCTAGGCACCATCAGGTGTATCAGGTTTCATAAGAGATTCAACTCGAGGTGAATTAATTTTTGTGAGAAAGAGGAAAATATGAGTGGGGGAGAGAGGTTTTGAGAAAATTCCAAATGAAAGGGGGGGGATGGAAGGAAAAATTGTTATCTGAAATAGTTCTTTTTTTAATTAAGAACGAAATATCACTACTAAACCCGTAGTTAGTATTTGATCTATCCCTTTTCCACCTTTTCTTATTATTATATACACTTTATTAACCAAAATCACTATATTCAAAGGATGCATTTATTCATTTATGAATAACATGTCGACATTTAATGATTCAATATTTTCAAACATCTTCATTAAATTAAAAGTAGATAAGAAAACATGAGGAAATTGAAAGTTTTTGACTAATTACGTCACATAGATTTTAAAACAGAACTAAGGATAATCGAATGTTAAGGATGTTTTATTTTTTGTTTGTACGCTTGGTTCTTTCATTAGAAAAAAAAATGCCAATTAAGATGTTTTTTGAAAAGAACTGAAACACTGAACGATTACATATTATTTATACATTAAGAAAGACATCCTTGGGATATATTTTTTCATATTTGCGCATTTACATCTATATACACATGTCTGTGTGTGTATTTGTGCATATATACACACACACCCATGTATATATATATATATTTATATGTGTGTTGTATATGAGTGTACACATACTACTTGGTAAGTAAACAGACAAGAAATATTTTGGGGAGTTCTAATTAAAAGTTATTTTATCTTAATATTACCTTAAATATGTTAAAATTGCGACCTATTAAACTTTAGAAATATCAGTATGTATTTCGAGCACGTAGCTTCAGCTCCAAATCAGCAGAATCGAAACAGCGAATCTCATTATCTAAATCTAATGTTAAAGATCAATATGACAAAAATTCCTTTAAAAGAACATGTCCCTATTTATATTCTGGTGGTTATTTTGTGACAGCTACGACAGTTCCGCATACACATCGAACATGACGACACTATAATAAATAGCTAGCACGCTTGATATTATTACAATTACTCATAATTGGAAACTTTGTTTATGTCAGCAACTAAAGAAGAGTTTGAGAGTTTTCTGTGATATCTCTGCTCAACCTATAGTTAGTTATCCAGCGATATGGTTTTCTGATAGATGCCAGAAAAACTAGAAATTAACCAAAATAACAGTCAATGAGTGAGCTACGTATTTTCACCTGAACACTTTTTCTTGTTAGAAGTTTTATGCATGAAATATTCGTTCAACATATTCTATTAATAAAAAGTTTAATTGAAATAAAATGCTTGTAAATGTTTTAGCACGACTGATTTATCTATTTTAATGGCAATTCTTTATGGTTATGTTATGCTTAGGGGTTAAGGACTCGCGTACATTGTATGTTCAAGTATACGTTTTTGTGCAGTTATTTCTTCATTGTTTCTTTGCACACAGGGATAGGTTGGTTGGTTGTTTGGGTTTTATGGCATTTGTAAGTTATTTCCTGCCAAATCCATTTTTAAACAAATATTCAGTTCCATTTCAAATAATTTATTTTAGCATGAATATACTGATTAATTGTGAAAATAATTTCTATTTCAAGCTATTCAGTTTATTCGAAAAGTTCTAATTCCGTCAGTTTACCAAGTCAAATGTCAAAACCCTTCTATCTTAAACACCTCACTTTAACGTAAGTATAATTTCAAAGTCAAAAACAACTCTATTTCAAACAATCCAGTTTAGCATAAATACGCAGTTTAAATGTACGTACACGGTTTAATTGTCAAAACATTTCTATTTCAAGCAATTCAGTTTAGTCAAACAGTCCTAATTCAAATAATTCAGTTTAGCATATGTGTGAAGTTTAGTTCCATTAACCCATAGATAGGGCCCTATCAGGTGCTAATATTCTAGGCCAGAGTGGACCTGAGAGCAATGGCAAGAGGGGGATGCTCCACATTTCCCAAAGCCCCAGCGTCACTGGAACTTCATCACCAGGTTGATTCGTGTCCTTCATAGGACACTCGTGTGTGTGTATGTGTGTGGGGGGTTCTTACCTCTGCAGAGGTACAGTCGATGTATTCTACAGCCCTAGCCGATTGTCAAGATAGCGATAGGATATCACGTACAAATTATAGCATGCACTTAGATGATCTCATTTACTCTTTTATAATAGTAATGAATAACTGGTGTCAAGTGATTCTTTCAATTTGATAATATTCATTTCTTTTCACAGTTATACGGTTTCAAGATATTAACAAATGTAATCAATTATGAATAATTACAGCTTCAAATAAGTGTTCTTAATACATTTTTTTTGGTAGTATAGTATCAAGGACTCCGATCTCATACTAAAGATTTTCAAATTGATCAGAACACCCGAATTGGAGTCTGACCATCAGGGGCGTCTTGCGCATTCTTACGTATTCAAAGCCTTGCCGACAAAGACGTGTGCTTTGGTTAAATCAAGATTCTTTACTGAATTTAATTCAATCTTCATAAAGTATTCGTTGAATATGAGTAATAACTACCGCCGAAAATTTATATTTAGAAATACCAAGATTATCGGTTAATAAACACTGTAAAAATAACTAAAACAATAACATCTCTCGCTGAAAAGTTTTTTTAAATAAAGATAAACTTATTTTAACTCGTATTAGTTAACAGTATTACTGATGCAATTTAGGCAGGTCATGTAGATGATAAAGAGGTTTTTGTAAATACCAAGCATGTCTCTGCTGTATAGAATGAGGTAAGTACCAATTGATATTAGTCTTTACAATAACTCAAATACTCCATGTTTTTTTTTAATCTCAGAGGTACCATTTACTCACTAAGCGGCAAAAACATATGAAATTAGATTAGTTCATATACCACGATAACGATACCTAATCTACTAAAATAGATGATGACAAACAGACAGATTAGGCATAGACAGCTATTGTCAAGTTAATTTTGATTCGAAATCCTGATGGCTCGGTTAAAATTAAACGGTAAATTTCCCAAGCTATAGCCATGTCAGTACTTTCGTATGATTGCACCAGTCGTTTTTTAACAAAATGCTTGCAGATAAAGTTTGATAGAAACACCACACAATTACGGCGTGGTCTCTTCAACAGATTCTTGAAACATCATCCAACAAAACAACATTTTTTTTTATCCATTTACCTTTTTCTCAGTTACCATTCAATTCAGAGGAGCAAGAAATAATTGGCAAAGCTTAAGAAGTAAGATCAAGATCAGAAGCTATGTTCTTCTATGGACTCCGAAATGGATACACTAGTTTTGAATGAACAGCGAATACTTTTTTTCACCATCTATAATCGAACTCTCCTTGCCGTTTTGTGAACATGCTAACAGAGATAACAGATGGAGATGAATGGTGAAAAGAGTCAATGAAATTTGTTCTCACGAAACGTCTTAATGATGATTACCATTAGTTTAAAAAATTTCCCGGTATTTCTGAAATCATTAATAATTTTCTTATTAAATATCCAAGTTTTTAATTTAAAAAACGATGAATTAAAATATTTTCTGTTTGTTTAAATACAAAGAGCAGTATTTCCATAAAATTTAGACTTCTATGGCTGAATGGAGCAATATTATTGATTCTTACTTTCTTCTTTCTTCTTGATGTTTTAATCGTTATCAACTCGGTTTCTTATTCTTACGACAGATTAGAACAGTGTTTACCAGGGAAAAAAGCAACAAAGAATTCACTTCTGCTGATATTACAAATGGTGTGTCTATTTTATAGATTTTATATACCAATTGCTTTAAAAATCTGACTATGGGATCTGTGGTACTGCATTTATCCAAATAACACGCACGAACCTTAACTAAATCTCTCATCACTATATATGTTGGGGCCATGTATATTCTTCAATCGTTTTATTAAAAAGAAATATTAATAGCCTTTGATTTATTATCTATACATTTATCTATCAAGATGATTGATTGATTTAAATGGTATATATAAACCTATGCAGTGGTATTTTATGCAAACAAAATAGCGTTCATTATACGTCCATAGATATATTTCAATATAGTTACGTCTCAAGAGATTTTGTACAGTTATATGTCGGAAGTATTCCTATCTTACCTTTTTTTTTTTGACCACGGTTGCATGGTTTCAATTATCATTATCTCATACAAATATTTACGCACAATCATACTTTTTTCTATTATTTTTTCTATTTCATTCATATTTTCTGGTCACAGTAATATTGTTTCAAGTAACTTAGAAATATAATCCATAAAAAAACACTAATAGCTATTTTGAATTGATATTTTTGATACAAAAATACTCTTATATAGTGTCAAGACACAAAAAATATATCTAGCAGTTCTCTTTGGACATTGACTGCTTATTAGAGGATTAAACAAGAGCAAATGTAAGAATGAGATAGAGAGTCAAGTGAATTTGAAAATGTAAAGCAGGAAAAAATAATACTATTATGTCAATGAGAACGATAATAATTTAGACTTGAGCAATATATACTGCAATTGATTGAACAATGTATTTTCACTTCAAAATGTACACATCAATTTTGAACTAGGTCTATTGAAAATAAAGATTTTTTGAGAAATGTAAGTATGAGTTTAATAAATGCATTTAATGATAATGATATAGAAAAAAGTTTATTAAGACTTAATATTGGCCAGTAATAAACCTTTAACGATTCCCATATTTCGACACTTATACGGTAACACAAAATGCAAAAAATGAATTTGTGGAAAGCGTTTAGGTCCAATTAGCAGACAAAATCTCGACTCAATTAACGTCATATAATCTAGTTTTGTATAAAATCCTGAAAGGATAATGATCCTAATATCGAATAATTTTATGATGACGTTTATTTCTATCAAATACGAATAATTTTCAAATGTCTACTTGTAACATGATACGGAGAGTCAATTTTTGAAAGTTACGATAGGAAAACTTATGGGGAACGAGAGAAAAAAGAAAATAACAAGAGAAAGCAGACAGCGAGTCTGCGGGGAACTGGCAGCTGACCTCTTGTGAGTCAGACCAAAAATTTCCTTGTTGGTCAGCCACTTGATAACAATGGGGATTAGAAATGACATGAAAAAAAAAGAGTTTCAAAATCTTCTTCCCATGTATGGAACCACCAGAAATGGGTATGCCCACCTCCGACACCAGGCAAAAGTAAGGAACGACTCGGGTTGGAAAATAGTTGTCTCGGAGACCTGACGAAGTAAAAGCGAGAGTGAATACTCACAATCATATTGTAAAGATAGTCAAAAAGTTGGTGCCCGGATGTATAGCGGTGAAGAGGGACACTTCGAGAAAGTATTTGCGAGAGCTTGTTGAAACGTGGAAGAAAATACAAGGTCTGTATCTGCTCTCTCACTATCTCTCTCTCTCTCTCTCTCTCTCTCTCTCTGCGTTGTTTCTCTTGGTCCAGCAAACGCGGTCGACTCAGCTTTCATAGTCTTTTCCTTCTCCTGACGACTAATTAAAAACGTTGTAGCAAAAAAAAAAAAAAAAAAAAAAAAAAAACTTTTGTGATAGTGAACAAAGTGTGTTCGTCAGCTTTTGCCACGGTGAGGTTACAACCGTACATTTGGTGTGTAATGGTATAAGGTCCTATTTTGTGCTGTAAAACTACAACTTTCTCTTTGGTATTTTTATAGTACATAAGTATGGAGGTACTATCACATTGGATCATAGCAGACAACAAAGCGATACCTACATCTGATTTCTTGAATTAGACCTTACTCAACACATGCAGGTTAGTATCATACCAATGACCCCCCCTGGTGGGTTTTCTCTCCTCTTACAGTGGATACAGTCGATGTATTCTATAACCTGACTGTATTTAAGTGAAGATGGGTCACTCATTATTATTAATTCTTGATCATGTGTTTTCTTAATATAAGTAGTTGTTTGTTTGTTGTTGTTGTTTTTTTTTGTTACTGGAGCTCCCCACAGCGTATTAGGTAACGAATTGGATTGCTTCATTGTAGAAATGAGTTCCAACTCCAGTAGCGCGAAAACGTTCACTTTAGGGCTCATACCATAGGAATAGACATGAAACTCCTCATTACCTCAGCTATTGTTTAAAGAGTAATAATATTGTCTATCTACACTGATTAGTTTGGCGTTTAATAACGCACAAAATTTGATATGCCATTAAACAAAGAACCTATGCAAATATTTTGACTTAAACTCATTTGGTCATTATCTCTTAGTCAGTTCTTTAATACTTTTCCCAATGCGCAGTTTTTTGAGGTTTTTTGCGTGCATTAGGGCAATGAGTTATGTGAATTGTCATTTAAAGCAGCCAAAAATGCAAAACAGAGTTTTTTCATAAAATAATTGACAAAAAGTGTCTTTAAAGGCAAATAAATGAAATAATGAAAAAATCATGGTGAACGCGGTCAAAAATTACACTAAGTCGGTGAAGCTTAAAATACCTATATTGTATCGCCCACAGACGGCTAAGACACCTTCCTCCAAAAAAGTGTAGAGTACCACTTCATTGACATTACTCCCAGTTTCACCATGACCTGGGGGTGATGACCAGTTTATACTCCGTCTATGGGTCAATGAACTGTCTTTGAAAATTAATCACATTTAATAAGAACATGCACAAAGAAAAAAAAAACTCTTTAGGAACAGCTACAAAAACTGTAAATATGAACCTACAAAGAACGTCATTCTTTAAACACCAGACATAAAATAACACCAGACGGATTGCATGGAGTTAATCGGTGTATTTTAGCACTATCCAAGTCTACTGAACTGATCCATTTGACTTTGTAAAGTTTGGAATAAAACTAAATAGAATGAGAAGTTAAATTGACAGATTTACAAATCAGATTAACATATACAGTGAGTTCTAGTGTCATGTATATAGATGCATTACCGAAAATTGGCCAACAGTTTAAAAGAGCGTATTTATTCATTCTAAAATATATAGGTCAATCTTATACGTTGTTCATATATCGACTTTCTTCAATATTATTCAAAGTAATCAATCAATCATAGAAAATTAATTTCATAGTCAGGTTAGAAAGATTCTCAATTAGTATTAATATAATTCAAATTAATTTTGAATTTGCTCGGATTAATTATTGAACTATTCGAAGAATCGAAAAATCATTGACGAGGTTGACTTTGTTCTTAAGATGGATAAATATATGCATTAAATTTAAGGGCGAAATAAAAAAAGGTTTCATTTTCGAAATTAAAGTATTTTTGTCACTTTCAAGTCTATGCTGCTACTTTCAAATATTATTTTGTTCTGTTAACTTTCCTTAATTCAAGAGGTTTCTTTTTTGTTTGTTCTCATCGCTCCTTTATTCATGTTATATTCATATAATTATAAAGATTACACAACTATTTTCTTTTTACTCAAGTTATTTATGACTTAGACGTTTTATTTTCATTGCTTTAGTATTATTTTTTCCATTTTAAGAGTGAAATGTTTTAATTTGATATGTATGTATGTATGTATGTGTGTAGTCTTTATATATATATATATGTGTGTGTGTGTGTGTGTGTGTGTGTGTGTGTGTGTGTGTGTGTGTGCGTGCGTGTGTGTGTGTATTATTAATTCTTGATCATGTGTAAAAAGATACATATGTGTGTGCGTGCGTGTGTGTGTGTATTATTAATTCTTGATCATGTGTAAAAAGATACATATGTATGTGTGTATGTGGCCTTTATATATATATATATATATATATATATATATATATATATATATATATATATATATATATATATATGTATATATATATATATATATATATATATTTATATACATATGTGTGTGTGCATATATATATATGTATATACATATATATGCGTGTACGTGTGTGTGCTTCTTTGTATGTGCTATGTGTGTGTGTGTGTGTGTGTGTGTGTGTGTGTGTGTGTGTGTGTGTGTATTCAAACAATATGTAAAATGATATATTTCTTTTTTTAATTAATTTTTCAATTTTGTCTTTATATCCTATTCCAGTTTATCTTTGGGTCTCCATGGGAGATAGATAGAGAGAGAGAGAGAGAGAGAGAGAGAGAGAGAGAGAGAGAGAGAGAGAGAGAGAGATGTAAATACATTTTTTCGTTTAATGTCTATTCTTGGAAACTATTTAGCAAATTAGATATTCAATCTTTTTCACAAATATTGTTTCCTTTGCAGACACTCGCGTCTAAGCAACTAATTTAAACTGTTTCGTAGTTGTCAGCAACACGGCCATTGTAAAAAAAAAAATCAATGAATGAAAACAATTTAATTCGTCAGAAGTGTATATCCAATTATAGTGTCCCAATTTCAAATGAACTACATATCTCCAGTGAATTATGTTGAGTATGGTGACCTGAGCTCCGTGAATCTTCACTTGGAAGTTCTTTGCAAAAATGTCTACACAAAGTATAATGCTTTTACTATCATAGTCTGTATTCAAATGTCGATCGAATATCTTCATATCTATGTCGTTAGGTAAAAGTGTGACGTATTAATAGCATAAGAGTTAATGATGAAATAAGATTTAATAGGAAAGATAATTGTTTATGACTTAACTTTTTAGATTTACTTATGAAAAGCACTTGAGGCCTGACAGTTATCGTTGTTTGGAGTACCCGAGATTTAATTTTTTGACTTTTATATTGTGACAACACTCTCAGAAAAGATACGTTCAAATATTATCCCCCTCTATCTATCAAGACCTACAGACCTACTTAACTTTTGTATGTCAATTGGTCAAGTTTTAAAAAAAACAAAACAAAAAAAAAAAACGCTGAATTTAAACAAGTTTTAATGAGCTTAAAAAAGTTGTGTACATCATACGCGTCCTGAAGTGGTTTGGTTTCTTTGTTTATGGCATATCGACCTTTTTGTAGGTTATTCAATGTCAAAGCCATTCTCCAGGAAGAACAGTAGTGGTACTATTTAACCCATAGCTGGGAGAATAAGAGGGTTCATACCTTTCCCAAGTTAATGTAATAGCGCGACTGGAGTACGAACTCGCGTACTACGATTCCGCAGTCCATCGCTTTGACCATTACACCACGAGGTTATGTATTGCAGTTAAACATTTAAAAAAGATAACAATTATTCGTTTGTAATATAAATTGTTTGCTTACGCCTGTAGGGTTTATTCTTTTACTCCTTGAGTTTTTTTCACATCGTTTGCTGATGGTTTTTCCCTGGAGTTTGAGTGACAACAAGTCCCTCAAATTTCCAGCACTCTTCTCAGTATTCTGGCGGTTCTCAACAATGCAGTAGTTTGAACAGTCTCCACTCGTCATTCCATTTCCAAGTTTTCGATTCCTTTTACCAATACTTTGATGATATTACCAAGAGAACCAATTACTATTGGTATTATTGTCACTTTAATATTCCACAGTTTTTTCAATTCCCTTGCAAGGTCGATGTCCTTATCTATCATTGCACATTCTTTCAATTATACTCTGTGGTTCGCCGGACAGCAAAGTCCACAATTCAGCAAGTTCACTCGATTTTGTTGTTTGTAATTAGGTCGAGTCGTCGGGCCAAGATTAAGTAATCCGTTTTTATCTCAAAATCCCAGACGAGTTTGTACGTCTCTTTCTCCTGGAAGGATTCTGAGTTATGCATATACCATTTGTTGGTATGGTCGAACTTCAATTTCTTGCAGATTCCCCAGTGGATGACCTTGTCCATCCAGACATGCCTAGTCTTTGACTCTTTCTGAGCTAATTGGCTGCATTCACTTATTTCGCGATTGATCGTTTCGTTTCTTTCACAACAAAACCCACATCTGCTCTTTTTTTGCGTCCAATTTATTCTCACTTTGATATAGTTGGTCCATATGGCGGCGTTGTTTTATGCTTCTATTAGAAGAGATTCAGTTTCTCTCTCAAGTTTTCATTTTCTTAACCACCTTTTTCTCGTGTGAGATGCCTCTTGTTAGTCGCTTAAACGTTCATAGAGTTGTTTTTCTTCCCAGTTTTGTTTACTGGTTCTTGTTTCCTCGTTTCGTTAGTATTGCTTCTAGTGGCTGTGATCAGTCTTCCCCCGTGTTTTTTGTGAAGGCTTCAACAAGTCATTGTATCGATGTGTCAACGCTGTCTTCAATGCTGGCAAGTCATCTTCCTCCCTCTTTTCTTGATACAGAGATTATGTCCACGTCAACTCTATGATGCAATGCCTTATACATAGTCATTAGTTTTCTTGTTATTCACTCAAATTATTTATGTTCTACTGTGGTCCTCGTCAAGAATGGTCCCGAGAATCTTACGAGGTGGATAGCCCAGGTATTTATCCCTTTGACAAAGCTCATAATATAGAGTTTTATCTCGATTTATTTTCTGGTTTTTCTGAAATATTAAAGTAATTATGAGTCAGTTTGGTTTCGTTTTCTTTGTTTAATGACACAACAATCTTTGTGGTTATTGAATCCAATAGTCATCCTTATAGATGAATAACGGTGATACTGTTTAACTCACAGCTGGGAGTCAAGAGGCTTAATACCTTTCTTAAAGGTATTAGTCCAAATGTGAATGTAATGTGATGTCAGGGATCAGAACATTTGCCAATATACTACGAGGACTTACCCCAGTTCAAAGTAATTCTGAACACCTCGAAGAAATTTATTTGAATGAAATTGGGTGAGAATGAAGTTGGGTTTACTGACACTTCTCAAGGCTCCCGGACTGAGATCCAATCCCTGGATACAGATAAGTGCCAATCTCAAAGCACTGTGGTTTATTATATGCACCTAAATATTTTAGACGAAAATCATGTACAAAAATCAACAATGATCATATCAAACACATATATTTCACTGAACGGATGTTCGAATTTATCCCAGTTTATTATCAATCAAATTCAAGTAAGTTTTAATAATGACTTTTTCCTGGTTGTTGATAAGCCTTTGATTCAAAGAAAATGGTGTTTTTACTGTATTGACTGGAACACTTTGTGGAGATGTTCTTAATTTATTGCCTGTTAGTTAATATCTCTAGATTCTCCGCAAACTAACACAGAAACGAATTAAGTTATAAAACATAAAAAAAACAACACATATGTAGTTAAACAAACGACTGAAAAGAAATAGTTTATTTATGTTGATTAACAATATATTACTTTTATTTTCCTCTTTTTTTCTGGTTTTAATAATATCTTTTATTCTTTATAAGATTTCCATTCATTGCGTATTCACTAGATACCGTAAATATATGCAGCACGTACATTTCTACTTGACTTACTCAACTTTGAATCGTTAGACTAGAAGAAAATTACTAGTTTCAATATAAAGGAATTCAGAAAACTAAGTAATCAGTTCGACGCTTACAACATAGCAGTAATACCAAATAAAATCTACATAACGTAAAACAATAATTTTACGTATGCACAGTTTTAAAAAAAAAACTTAAAAATATAGGAAAGCACGAAACAGGCAAATATATTGACAGAAAGAAAATTACAAAACTCTGAATATGCATTTTAATTAACTCGTGATTAACCTACATGTGATTGGTGATCGTGTTGCGCTATAATTACAAGTTTTTGCTGAGACGGAAGTTAAGTGAACCTAGACATAATTTAAACGGATGACCAATTATAATCTGAAGGTATCATAAATAAGCTGAATATTTGTTGGAAGATTTCAGTAATTGATTAAAAATAGACAAGATACGTGTACAGGTTTTAAAATAATGTGATGTGTTAACAGTACTCAGACCCTAAGATATTACACAGTACCTAGTCCTACGAACAGAAGGAGAAACAAAGACAGAGACAAAAAGTGAGAGAATTTATGTATTTTTGAAGATATCACAAAATTACCGAAAATGTAATTCGTTTACTTGACTAATCGTTCACTCATTAAATTTCTAGTGCAACAAGGATCCACAGAGAAGATTCTAATCTCTGTGATAGCGTGTCTTTTAATGATAAAAATATGATGATTACCGCAAACTTAGGCTACTGAAATTTATCTGCTTTTTATCCTTTCTGAGCGGAAATTTTTTTATTGTTTAAGTATGACAATATGAGGTATTCACTTTGCTAAAAATTTATAAAAAGTATTTTTTCTTTTTTTTTCTTTTGGAAGATGTAATTTTCCTTACATAAGAACCTAAAAAAATGGTATTCTTTGAAAAATTTCAAAAGTCAATTTCAAAGGTGAGTACTTTAAATTGTCAAAACAAAAGTTAAACAGCCTTTGGGATTTGTCAGTGCATTGATCCAATTAAAATGATGACATCTCTTGTCCACCTGTTGGGTTTAAAAGGCCTCATTTTTTATTTTTGTTTTGGTTAAAGGGAAAAGAGATAACCCCCAACAAGACTTTGGATAGAATCCTTAATTAACTTTACACCTATATTGTGAAATCTGAAACGTGGAAGGAATACTCTTTCCACTGGCGTAGATCAGTGCATTTAATTAGTAGACCGGTTAAAATCTAGTAAAAGTATAGGAAATTATCTGGGATTGGTTAGCCAATCGGGAATGTTTATTCCTATGGGAATCCAGTAGAGAAATAGATGCTTTTACAGTTAGATGAGAGAAGAGATCCGATGTTCATACTAAAGACAATAAGAAAAAGAAATTTCTCCGGGAACTAGTCCTTCCAGCAAAAGACTCACTGAAAAATTGAATTTAATGTAAAAACTACACCAGTCAAATACCTCAATTATCTGTCTCTCAAACACAATAAAAAAAATCAATTTAACTCTAAAAATATGCTTTATATATTTTTGTTACACCATTGTATATAACTGAATTATTGTTAATTGTTAACGGGGTGATTTTCTTGTGTTTGAGTTGCCATGATCCAGTCAACTTACACCAACACATTAGCTCAACCGCCGGAAGAAGTTCAGGATTAATTGCGTCATCCCCAATCTCAGGATCTTTTAAACACAATGTAGGCACACAGGCAGTAAATAAACCAACTGCCCGGAAAAACATGTCGTAGTCACAGAAGGAAGTCGGCAATAAGTATCGTGACAAGAATAATATCACATGCGTTAGAACAATGCATGTGATACTATTTCAAATGTGTTAAATAGCAGTAATGTGTTTCGTTTTTGCCTGATTACGATATATATATATATATATATATATATATATATATATATATATATATATATATATATATATAGAGAGAGAGAGAGAGAGAGAGAGAGAGATATCTGGGGATGACGCAGGTACCGGGTCAAAGGTAATTCGTTCATCCCAGTTTTTTAACTTTGCAATCATCAGACTCACGGATTTCATTAAGGAGGCTAACTGTTTACATACTGCTGTATGGAGTATGTAGGACAGTGTGGTGAGGTATATTCTTTTTTAGGGTTGACAAGCTTTTACTGGATTTACGAGGATTTATTACAAAGGATTTGGGGATTTAATTTATTTACCCTATTCTCTTCTCTTCTCTAAAACGGAATTCAACTAGTGCAGCTTAAGCCACGTTCCGTTGTGTTGAGTAAGTAGACTGTTCGTGTCCGAAACTAGTCCCCACCAAGATTCATACTAAAATTCTGGGTTTTATTTCTCCTTTATTGGTTACCATACCAAGATTAAAGAACCCGATTTGTCCTACTGCTAAGATATAGCTAGAGAGAGTTTATGGATTCATGCTTTTCTAAAAAACATTAAGTCCAAAGTCAAATAAGTAAGAGGGCCGCCCAGAGTTTGAACTTGCTTTACTATGTTTATCTTCTACGATGCTGACAATTTGGTCACGAATATCAATAATATTTAATTTATTATTTATGTAGGTTATTGTATATTTATTAAAAATATCCCACCGTGACGCACAGAATTGAGTATAAACAGATACCAACCACGAGAGAATCATTTGGTCTGATAATCAAATGGGGGTAGGAACCGACTATCACCAAGCACCTAATTTAGTAATACAAGGTATCTTTGAAAATTGACGGAGCAGGTCTCACAAACATTTTATTTTTATAGGAAAAAATCCAACAAACTGAATGGTTTCTCTTTCAAAGTAACCCTACTCCTAATGTAGGATCCTATCTTTCTCTGTCATGCTGTGTTGCTTAGCTGAAAGGATCCTTTTGCGATGTTCTTCAACTCTCTTGATGGTCACCACACCTTCAGTAAGGGTTCCCTAGATGATCATCACGAGCTTGGTGAAAACAAAGTCACATAGGTCAAGGTCAGGTAAATAGGGAGGTTGTTCCAGAATGGCAATATTCCGCTCAGCCAGGATATGCCGGCAACTCAGCACACCTAGTCCTTTTTACGTTTCAGCAATGCTCAAGTCTTCGCCGATAATCTTGCAAATACTGTCCCTTTTCACGTCCAGTAGACTTTGCGACCATTTGAACTGTCAATCGATGATTGATACACACAACCTGTCTTACCCACTCGTCTCTGACCTGCGTTATTTTATTGAAGGCATCCACCTCATGGAGTTACCTTTCGATTCCACATGACCTTTTTTGCATTTGCACTGACCTAAAATTCCTACTTCTATGCATTTCCTGAAACATTTCGGGTGTTTTCGATGTAATTTTGCCCGACTGGACCAATAATTACATATTTATTTTTTACTTGGTGTTTTCAGTTCCCTTTTCAGAGCTTTTCTCTGAACGACCTGAAAAAAAGGTTAAACAAAAGATGGCGGAAAACTGCTATGGCAGCAGAAAGCTAAGATTGCACTCATATACTCTTAAATTACCTTTGAGCATAAAATAATTAACTTTGTCCCTTTTTTGCCAATAGCTCACACAGTACATCTAGTCGTGTTACTTCTATGAAAAAAATTGGTGAATACTCTGTCACAAATATTGGACGCAGTTTATTGATAAATACAATGGCTAACATTATTTTATGACTTCATTAACATCTTTACGTTTGAAGAGTAACACCCTCCCCAAGTGAAGCGTTTCGGCTATGATACAAAACTACATCTGATACAGAAGCTCCAATTCCAAAGACGAGAGTATTTAAGATAGCCCATTATCGATTTAATCCTAGGTCCCCACTCACTCGGAAAGTTGTGTATGGCAGACTGTAATCTATCGGTCAAATGAGTATGTTTGATAATTATACGTACTCGCTTGGCTCCTGTGTAATAAATATGAGATAACTATATATAATATGGAAATATGGACAAAAATAAATTCGATTTTCTATTATCTAAACATAAAATAACCCTAGATAGTTTGCATTGCCGTTAAAATCAATCAATCAATGTTCGGATATATTTAGTTAGAACTTTACCATATAATGTATACGAACTCAGACATTTTGATCTTATAGATAATGAAGCAAGGTTGACCTGCAACGACCAAAGCCAGACGCATTCAATTACTTAGTTGATTTGTTGATCCTAATTTAATGAATTCGACTTGAAATGATCTCATTGCCGAATCGAAATTCTATGTGGAATGTAATTTCAAGCAAATCAACTTGGGAATAACGAAGAAACATATTCCAAATGTTGTAAAGTTGAGTCAAACAGAGACTGGTTTATAGTTGACTAGGTAAGAGCACACAACCTCGGGCGTTCGGTTGATTTATATAGTATGCTACCCAACATTTAGGTAAATCTAAAAATAACGCTCAAGCTAAATGTTATTAACACACGAAGTTTTATACGACATTAAACATAGAAACCATTAAAAAAAAGTAATACGGTCAGATGCAGCACCCGATTTAGACAATATTTTTCCACAAAAGATCTCTAAAACCTAATTAATAAGATAATTGAATTGTTTGTATAAATTCTTCAATTTAATGAGATATCAGTGTGGACTCGCACACCTCGCTCACACACACAAATTAAGTAATTTTGATTAATTAAATTCAAGGAAGTCTAATCGTAACTATACTTATCTTACTGTAAATTACTTTGAATTAACTATGAAATATATATATATATATATATATATATATATATATATATATATATATATATATATATATATATATATATAATGGATAAAAAGTTCATTTTTTGACCGAGACTCTTAGAATATTCCCTGACGAGGTTTATTCAAAACATTGACCTCCTTGTATTCCAAATATTTCTTCCATTGAAATTGCAATCCTTGGACCCTATTCGTCAAAAGTCATCATATGTAGATTCGACGCCATAATATGAATGTTTCCGTCCAATCTTCGCGCAAGAGTGAAGGTAAAGAGGTATGCCACTTTACCTATATTTCTCCACCTGGAAGCTCAGAATAACATGCTGTTTACCGTATACATTATGATTTGGAGGGTGCACGGATCTTGTGTTGGTGTGTTCTAAGCCCTGTTGACAAGGCTGTTTTGTGTTTTTCTCACTTTTCTTCTCTGGAAATTTTTGTACACACGTAATATAAACACCAGTTGTTCGGTCTGAATAAAGTCTTAAAACGCTATCTAACGTCTTTTCTTGTTCACATGTTAGCATTTCGGCTTTTAACTGCTCCATGGGTAATAAGAATCGAAGCAAAGTCAAGTCATAGCTCACTTACTAAGTGTTAGAATGATCGAATATTATGGCCGTCAATTTCCCACATTCTTGCAAAGTAAATTTAATGATCTTTACATTTACTCCTATTTATGGAATGCTACTTTGATGTTCCCTGTTCGTGGTCACGATGGCGTACATTGCTTAAAATAAAATAGCTTAGCTGGTTTAAAAGGACCCGGCGTTTCAATAAAGAAATCAAAATGGCTGCCTAACAGTATTGGACAGTTTTATGCTACTTCGTGACAAATGAACGAACGCCTTTTAATTCGGTTCACAATCGTTTCTGCTTTAAAAATAAATGAACAAAAAGAAACTTAAAAATAACATTACGTGTGTCTCTCCGGTGTTGAAGAAAAAAATAAGAGACACGTGCGCAAAATATAGTACGACAATAAATTTAAAATACATTTAAACGGTTTGTGGATTTTTCGAGATTTTAACGCATGTATGTAAATTTGACCAAATGCATTTCCGAAAATGTCATCCATTTTACTAAACTGTAATATGTTTATATTTTTCTTCAGTAATCATGCTTTAGTTTTAGAAAAAAACACATTCAAATTCAGTAAAAAAAAAAGGATTTTTTCATGATTGCTGAACATATATCTTTTAACATAGGGATATTCATATCACCTTGGTATGCCAGGTTGCAGACAATTGATCTGTGTTTCTATACTTGATGGACACTTAAAGTCTTCTTTGCAATTCATTCTGTTGCATGTATATGACTTGAAGAAAGTTTACTGAGTCAAAGACGAGATTAGAAGATGCATCGGTAAAAAAAAAAAAATCTAACATGTGATTTTGAAAAAAAAAACGCTCACTTTATTATTGTTTAAAACTTCCTCTAAACTGGTCTAAAATCTGAAAGATGATGTAAAATGATATTCATGAATCGAAGAAGGAATTGAAAAGTCTTTGCCCAACCCCAATGAAGTGGACAATTTTCTCACACTGAAATTTTTTTCATTGATGGTTTTCTGCTGGTTCCTAATACTGACTGCCTGATTGTTTTCGAAACATCCTCAAAATGTGTTTCACAGTGTCTCATGCCTATCATGGGAGTTTTCATGAGTAACATTTCGTTGTCAGTTACACAGCAAGTCATAATATTCAGTCGTGATCGAAGTAACCTAATCAAGTACAATTCAACAATATTTTTGTCTTCTGACTTGTCAAATGCCAGTTTTCTTTTATCTGAATGAAAGGGGAGTTTTAGTTGGGTTTTTTTTTCTCTTCCTGATCAGAATTGGTTAGAGGAAACTTGTGGCGTTGTGGCTAATGTACAGCATTGTAACATTGTAGTGAGCAATCTTGAACTCCAGTAATGCAATTACGTTCACTTTCGGACGAATACACTTTGGAAGAGTTCGAACCCCCTTTTACCACCGCTATGAATTAAATGGTATCATGGCTCTTCTTCTGTAAGGATGGCTTAGACATTAACTGACCTTTGAATGTTGATATTATTTTCAATACAAAGAAATGCCAAGAAAGCAATCATCTATTTGCGTCAGAATGCTAATAATTACTGAAGTTGATATGCCATAATATAAAGAACCTGGATCAGAAACCATATTACACAACTTGATCAATCTTAAATCAATATTTAAATATACATATGATTATTAGTTCGATGATTATGTTTGTCAAGAAAGGACTCATAAATCTGATTGTTGGTTTGGTTTTTTGGGTTTTATGACATATCAACCATTGTAGGTTATGTAGCGCCAAATCCATTTTTATGTAAATAATCAGTTTTATCTCAAACAATTCAGTTTAGCATGAGTACACAGTTTAATTGTCAAAAACATTTCTATTTCAGACTATTCAAGCAGTTATATATAACAATTCAGTTTAGTGTAAGTGCAGTTTCAATTTCAAATAATTCAGTTTAGCATGAGCATGCAGTTTAAATGTAAGTACAGTTTAATTGTGAAAAACATTTCTATTTCGAGCTATTCATTTTAGTCAAGCAATTCCAATTAGGTAATTCAGTTTAGTATAGGTACATATTTTCTTTACACACAGTTACACGTGAAAACAGTTCTATGTTAAGCAATTCAGTTTAGTGTAAATACAGTTTCAATGTAAAAAAAAAACAGTTCAATATTAAATAATTATGTTTAGCAAAAGCACGCAGTTTAAATGTAAGTTGGCGACCATAGTCGAGGGTAACCCGAAGGCTCCCTTTTCGATAGCTACTACACCAAGGTGTAGGGGAGGGCGCTACTCCTTCCCTGGATTGCTCTACTTTACCCTTGATCCGTACCTTATAATGCTGAGTGTTAAGCAAGGAGGCATCAAGTACCATTTTTTGAGTCTTTGGTATGACTCGACCTGGGACTGAACCCAGGTCTCCCGGGCCATTGGCGAACACTCTAACCGCTAGGCCAATGTCCGGACATTGGCCTAGGGGTTAGAGTGTTCGCCAATGGCCCGGGACCTGGGTTCAATCCCAGGTCAAGTCATACCAAAGACTCAAAAAATGGTACTTGATGCCTCCTTGCTTAACACTCAGCATTATAAGGTACGGATCAAGGGTAAAGTAGAGCAATCCAGGGAAGGAGTAGCGCCCTCCCCTACACCTTGGTGTAGTAGCTATCGAAAAGGGAGCCTTCGGGTTACCCTCGACTATGGTCGCCAACTTTACTTAGTTTAAATGTAAGTAAGGTTTAATTGTCAAAAAGATTTCTATTTCAAGCTATTCAGTTTAATCAAACAATTCAGTTTAGCATAACTAAGGCGTTATTTCTATTTAACCCATAGATTGGGCCCTATCAGGTGCTACCACTCCGGGCTAGAGTGGACCTGGGAGCAATGACAATGAAGGGGTTCTCCGTATTTCCCAAGACCCCAGCATTACCTAGACCTCACCACCAGAACGTTTAGTGCCATATCCAGGAAACTCGTTCAGTGGGGTCTTACCCCTCAGCAGAGGTGCAGTCAGTATATGGTACAGCCCCAGCCGACTGGGCAATCATAAGTCAGAGTTTATACTTGAATGATTTTTCCTTTTAAATTTCTTATCCTGTTTTAGGAAAATGCACGAATCCAGCTTTTCAACCCATCCTTCATAAACTATAAGGAAATAGTTGGGCAAACAATGCAATGAAGCCTCAATTTGGCATCCCCTGTATAAGAAGGTAACCCCTAATGTCAAGTCAGTAGTTATCGTGACATTATGTTGTATTCTGTCCATTGTAGGAGGGTCGCTCAATAGATAAATCTGTTGATTCCTGAATTCTTCATAATTTGAATGTTTTAGAAAAGGGTAAAATATTTATAAAAATTGTAGGAGAAATGCTAATTTTATTCATGGAAATAAAATAGAATATTTCTCTGAAAAAGGAACAAGCCAAAAAAATTTCAAGTTAAAAACAAAAGAAGCTAAAACTGCTGAACTCGTTTGCTATTGTTGTTTTGTTGTCTTATGGAAAACTGGAATAAAATTTGAATGTTTTCGAAACAATCAATTTACATATATATGAAACACAATATATTGCCCACTCCCTTTCACTCTTTGTCTCTCTCTTTGTCTCACTCTCTCTCTCTCTCTCTCTATTTATATATATGTATATATATATAGAGAGAGAGAGAATGAGAGAGAGAGAAAATGAGAGACATACACGTAAAGACAAACAGAGAGAGAGAGAAAGTAGAGAGAGAGAGAGAGAGGAAATAGGAGAGATAGAGAGAGAGAGAGTCACGTATAAATATGAAAAGCCTCATATTTTTATAAAAAGTTAATTTTCTAAAGAAAATTACTAGGCTTTTACAATTTCTAGTGAAAAACTATTCAATTAAATTAGATAATTTTGAGTATCATTTATTCACAAATTCTACAGCAATAGAAGTTTATTTTTATTTAAAACAAACGTAAAATTCAACACTTCTGAAATCAAAAATAATTTCGCATAAATATATAAATGTTGTCCACTTATTTTTCTACAGCCAACAATTATTTATTTTGTGTTTCGCATTGTTAATGTCATTAATGTATCCTAATCCAATTATTTTGATTGTATAATGTTCTGTAATAAATAAGGAAGTCGTCGTACTGTTGGTTTAGACAAAACGTATTATCTTAAGTTTGCTTATTTCTACGTGATACTATCAATATGTGAATTAGTCTTTCAAATTGGCTGTGGTTAATGTCCTGAACAGGGAAATCATCCTAAACAAGTAAAATAAATCAAGTAGAGCTATTACGTTTATACTTAGACAAATACCCTTGGGAAAGTTATACACCCTCTCAACACTTACAGTTGAGTTTTATTACTTCTATAATTCTTCTACAAGGATAGCATTGGTATTAAATAACCCCCAACAGTTGATATGGCATTATAAATAACTGACCAAACAATTTGGCCTTTGGATAAAGTAATCTAAAAATCCGTTTTGTTATCCATAATTGGATATGACACATGCTATCGTAACAACGCAATTTTCACCAACTCAGTTGTGTAATCATTTATCTAATAGGGTGTATATATTTATCTAACTGCTAATGATAGGATGCGAGATAAGTTCAATTTCTAAGCGGAACGCAAATGGTTTTTACTTCAGTGATTAACATCTCATAGACCGGTTGTCATACCATGGTTGAATGGTCAAGTCAGCTCTACTTTATCCATTGCTAGAGGAAGTCTAGATGTATTGTTGGGCAAAAGTTAAAAGTGAATAGCATGTAACTCTACAAATAAACCCGTATAAGGCTTATATCGTGACGTGTCTACTTGTACGTTACTTCATCGCATTTTCTTAAAATGAAACTACATATGTACCAGCTCAAATCTCTAGTATACCTGAATCTACGTTAGGAAAAACAGGCTAGAATTAAAATTAAAATTCAAACTTCCTTGTAACACGAGATGAGAGTGTACAACCCAGTAAGACTCATTACTCATCAAGTCTTACAAATCTTTTATTAAGCTTCTCCTATTTTCGCATTCGATTATCTATGTGGTGTTTAAATTATATAAAAATCATCATATCTACTACTGAGGAAATCATTAATACTTGCATGAAGATTGTCATAATACACTGAAATAAATGCAAAATCCTGACAAATATTATTTCAATAACTATTTGTGGGTTTTGGTGTTTATTTTTTATTTTTGGCTTCATTTTGGTTGAGTGGTCGCTTTGTTCAGAGGCATATTAACCTTCGTGGTTTATTTAATGACGAAGACAGCTTCGAAGTTGACGTAATATTGAACCCATAACTGGCGGAATGAGTGGGTTAATACTTTTGAAAAGGTTATTAGTTCAAAAGTCAAAGCAATTGCACGATTGGAATTAAAACTCTCTTATTTCAATGTTGCACCGCAACAGGTTAACCTCATCAGTAGATGAACATCCCGCTTCTTTAACGAATTTGTGACGTTATTTTTTCCTTTTTTAGCCGCATTTTTTCTCAATTTGAATCTGTGTAAAAATGTAAAAATACTATGATTTGGTAAATATATTTTACCATTTGTTCTTTCTTTTTCTTCGTTTGATTTTATAGTCGTGTTATTATAAGCGGGTTCTTCGAGAAATATTGAGTACTACTTTAAAAAGGAACATCATTTTTATAGATGTTTTTATTGTTTAGAACTGGTTTTTAACAAAAAGCCTAGTAGACTCTTACCAAAAATATATCTTTTGAGACTATTAAGATGGCGTCAAATCAGGAAGAGCTCTGCAAACAAGGGTTAGTCATCAAATACTTCGTTGCTGAGGCTATCAAAATGGGGTCAAATCAAGAAGAGTTCTACAAACAGGGGTTTGTCATCAAATATTTCGATGCTGAGGCTATCAAAATGGGGTCAAATCAAGAAGAGTTCAATAAGCAGGGGTCTGTCATCAAATATTTCGATGCTGAGGCTATTAAAGTGGGGTCAAATCCAGAAGAGTTTTACAGACAGTAGTCAATCATAAATCTTTCCTTGCTGAGTGATGCAAACATATGAAAGTTAGAGAAGAATGGGTGCTCTGTACAAAGAAGGATATCTGAAAAAAAGGATTTTAAAATGGGATAAATATTGGTTTGCAACAAGGAGCCTGTGTCAGAAAGAAAGTCCATGGAGTAAAATTATATTTATTCTCCGGTAATGAAAATGTTGCCAGTACAGCAGTCATAAAAGAAAGTCCTGCTGACAGTCTTCTGCGACTTGAAATGTCCTATCTCTATTGATTTCTTTGAAAAAAGTGCCAATATAATCAGTGCTCCCCATTAGTAAATTCTTCGGTAAAATTCACCTTATATATTGAATGACACTCGGAAATGTATATATATATATATATATATATAGGTAGAAGAGAACTACACTTGGATCCCATACAGGAAGCAGAAAAATTGTCTACGGGTTATTAATAGAAATGGTTTATGTTATATAATTACGGAATGATTTTTTTCACCAATCATTTTCGTTAATTATATTTTATCATTCGGTTTGATTAGGGTTTGAACTATTCGGCTCTTAGTACTGGTTTTTACGCTCGCGCGCGGAGGATGTGGCAATCACAAATGTCATAATAAAACCCCCAGATATGAAATGAGAGTGGGGTGTGAATGACGTCATGACCGGAAGCGATGGGTTGGGAACTTTGGTGATTTTTGAAAAAAGGAGTTAGCTGAGATTTGAACCTGGGCGAGGGCAGTCCCGCTGGGGGCTACAGGATGCGCGTCGCGTTCGTTGGGTCAGTGAGTTGAGATTTGATTCTGGGTGAGGCTAGTTGAGATTTGACTTTGGGCGAGGCGAGTTGAGATTTTGACTCTGGGCCGGGCAGCCAGCTGGGGGTTGACTGAAAGACGATGTAGGAACAGCCAGCATAGTAAAAATTGTGTCTCTCTCCTCGTGTCGAAAACCTAAACTCCCAAAGTTAATAAACGTCGCGTACCTGAACAAAAGAAAGTCGTCAGTTTTTCGGGATTTCTCTGCTTATGAATATTTTACGTATGCATATTTTGGCTATGCTACATTTAATCCAGAAGCCACTGCACATTTAATAGAATCTGGTTTTAGATTGCAAGTATATAGCGTTAAGAACCAAACGTAAGAAGTCCTTTCTAACAGTGACTTTTTTAGAAAAAAAATCCTGGAATCGATTTCTTTATTTGTCGTTCTTTTGTGGAGTATTTTGCAATAACAGACCGACAATGTAAAGATAATTTGAGAATATTACTGACTTGGCGCCTTTCAAGATAATATATAATACTCTTAAACTATTAAACGTTGTTAATCTGGAACATACTAATATGAGATAAGGTAAAAGTAAAAGTGCCGCATCAATATCGGTTCGAATTTTGGCTGAGATGGTTTACAAAGTTTGGCTGAGATGGCTTACGTGGCTCTTGGTAAAAGCATGACACCGCGACATTTCAAAAAAAGAACAGAGAATTGAAATGCGTGCAAGTTAATAACCCATGGAATAGAAACAGTAAAATAAGCCCTATATTGACAAATTTCAACACATTTTGTTGCAATTTCTTTTCTGTAAATTTTGATTTACTTTAAGAGGTAAATCAAATCAACGTATAAGTTAAATATGCCACTTGAATATCGTCACTGCTTCGCAAGTTCTTGCCAAGCAAATGCTAAGTTATTTTTTTATTTTAAAAATTGTGCTTGTAATATTCAGTTTATCCCACGTAACACACACACACACACACACACACACACACACACACACACACACACACACACACACACACACACTCACACACACATAGATAATAGATAGATATTCTGGTGCGCATATGCATGTGTTTTTTCCAAACTGTTTGGATATGTATGTATACGGTTGCAGATCTAATACACACTTGGGGTAGATTTTACCATTGAAACGTCAAAATATAATTATAAAGAAATTTTATCTTTATTATCAAATTATTTTTACATTATGGAATAATTAGACGTAATTGAAGGTAAATGAAATTGAATGTATTAATATATATCTTAGGACAGTTAATCAATCTGCACTTCTACACAGTATATATATATATATATATATATATATATATATATATATATATATATATATATGTGTGTGTGTGTGTGTGTGTGTGTGTGTGTGTGTGTGTGTGTGTGTAAAGTAAAAAAGTAAAGTTGGCGACTGCAGTCGAGGGCTACCAGAAAGCTCCATTTTAAATAGTTCCCACACCTTGGTGTATGAGAGGGCGCTACTCCTTTCCCAGTATTGCTCCACTTTACCCTTGATACGTACCTTATATATATGGCGAGATAACAACATTACATTCTATGAAAATTCACAACATTCTTTTTAGTCTTTAAAGTTCAGACGAATATGAAAATAACGTAAGATAAAATAAAAACCAAAAAAGGAGTTCAATAGAAATTTCTAACTCTGGATCCAATCAATCGATTTACAATCTCGATGTAGGTCTACGCTGTCATACACACAGAGCACAGGAATTTTATATGCCATTTCATATCTTTCTCGTAAATTTTAACACTTGTTACATCACTGTTCAAGTTTTGTAAAACAATCCACGTGCTTTAATTTAAAAAATGTAATTTCTTTCTTGATCAGACTAATATATATCCACCCATTGTGTTTTATAAAGGTGAATGCATCATTTATATTAAGCATATTTGATCATGTTTCGAATATAGATAATGCCTGTAATTCTATGGTTTATCTTTGATTTTTCATTCGTTTAAGATTTTACCAGATAAGTCCAAGTTTACTAAATATCTCTCTTATTTCAGCAATATATGCATTAGATCATCATTTTTGAAATATTTTCTTTCCAATGTTATGATTTATCTACTAAGTAATATGTTATACAAAGCTTAGCTTATTAATGATGAACGAAAATCCACATCTAACTTCTGTCTTCTGGCGAGATTTCTATCTAAAGAATGTTACAAATTAGCTTCATCTCTTTTCTAGACAAGAATAACTTCTCTTTTCTTAGACGCTATTCGTGATCGTATCACTGTCTAGGTCTATAATTAAGAGATGGATTTCCCAATAATACTAGAAAAACCTTTCCTTTGTTTATGGAATTAGAAATTTCGTTCTAATCAGTTCTTTAATACAACTCAATAAAGAGCAAGAGACACCCCTCTAAAAAATTAAACAACGTCAATGAACTATGGGCTAGTCAGCTGGGGCTGCAGAATATACCAACGGCATCTCTGCAGAGGGTTAAATTCCCCTAATGAGTGCCTTGGATATGACACTAAAAAATCTGATGGTGAAGCTCCAGTAATGCTAGAGCTTATGCGTATATGCATTACACTTACGTTGCCATTGCTCCCAGACTACTCTGGCCCAGAGTGGTAACACCTGATAAGGTCCTATGTATGGGTCAAATAGTACTAAACTCTGTACTTATGCTTAACTGAATTATTTGAAAAAGAACTGTTTTGACATTCAACTGTTTGGAAACAAAAAAAAACATGTACTTATACTAAATTGAATACATTTAAATGGAACTGTTTATATGTATAAAATGGATTTAGAATTAAATAACCAATAATTGTTGATATGCCATGAATACAAGCCAACAAAAATAAACCCAGTCAATGGACTAATATTTATGAAGGACAAATTAATCAACGCATATAAAATATAGCGTGTAAATACGTTTTTTTTTATTCGTACTTATTGGCTTAGAAATAATTAATTTATTCATATAGTTTTTGTAGAGACTAACTTTATTGGCATTAACAGAATAGGATAAAGATCTTGGAGTGAGGACTTACTGCATATTTATCAGCTTATCCTTAATTCCTGGTACTCAGATCACCAAAACAATTTCAAGGTATTAATATTTTTTATCTGAAAATAGAACTAGATACTGATAAGTCTGTAGGCAGACCAAAATACTCAAATAGATCAAGTGAGAATTATTTTTGTAAACGTTCCTTCTTATATTTAACACTCTTCTTCAATCGATTTTGCTGTTCCTTTTTCAATCGATCAAAAATATAATCAACGTGAGATATGATGACATCATATGGATTTTTAAGCCTCCATCGTAAGTGGAGAGTATTGTATGTGAAAGGCGAGTGTTTTAACTCTAAAAACATTAACCACTTGTAATTTCTGATTATATTGCTGTTATTGGCTACTGTAATATCTCTGTCACTCTCTCTGTCTCTCTCTGTCTCTCTCTCTTCTCTCTGTCTCTCTCTGTCTCTCTATTTCATGGTACATTCTTCGAGTTCCTCAGTTGTTGCATCTACATAATCCTCAAGGCTGTCGAGTCTTTTTTTCTCTGTTTTTTACTTGATACATAGAATATAGTTAAGTCAGTCCACGGTACTCAAACCTAAATAGTCATCGCATTTCTTAGTCTTAGTTCCTTTGACTTTTCCCTTTTACATTTTAAGAATAGGCCGGAGTATTATACAGAAGTAAGTGATCATGTATATATTTGAGTAGATTTCCAGTTGATTTCGAGAAGTAGTCTTATTCTTCTGATATAGTCATTTTTTTAATAGCTTTAGAAACGAGGTTACAAAAGATCAGAGATCTGCGAGGATAAGATAAGAAAATGAGAGTTCCCACATGGCTTGATGTCAAAGGTTCAGAACAACAGCCTCGAAGTAAGTGAGTTCGAACTCCAGTCAAGCTATTAACTTTTAGAATAATGCCCTTGGTGAAAGTATGAATCCCCTTATCCCACATCATCAGGTTAAATGATACCATTGCTAATCTTCTGCATTGGTAACTTTGGCATTAGATAACCCATGAAGGTTTACATGACATTAAAGAAATAAATTTAAACCTTACTAATGGATATTAGAGACGAACTACGCTACGGAAATTTCAACAAGTGCAAAATAAGACACTTATTTTTCTGTGTTTTTATATGCTACGGACTCAAAATTAATTTTAACTGAGAAAATGGGAGGATATTGCTAAACATATTGTAAATAATAAACATTATAATAATAATGACGGTTTGAGAATAGGACAATAACTAGTACTTGGTGACATTGGAAGCGAACACCATCAAACAAATGAAAATTAAATAAAAAATAAGAAACTCATACCTCAGACGAACGATAAAACTTCCCGAAACCTAATTCTCCGACAGAAACCTTATCAAAGAAATGAACTTCTGGGCAGTCCATCTTGTAAGATATTCCAGATCATTGTTAAAATGGACAAAAGAGGAACTCAGACAAATGGAGCAATAAATTAAATGTTTGCACTTTCTTGAGCCATATTAATGAAGATGTTTCGTCCCTTGTTCTAGGAAACTGGATGTTGGAAGGGAAATGTGTCTGATAAAACAAAGATTCTGAGAGCATCGCTACTGTTCGCTATGAATAAATAAATAAAATTCAATGTTTGTCTATTATACAGGGATCAAACTTATGCCAATATAAGTATAACCATATTTTTTGTATTATCTAAAAAAATAAAAGCACCGTAGATATCTTTGAATGAAAATATGTAAAATCAGCTGGATATAAAGTATCATTTTTCTATTGATAAATTATTTCTAATTCATGTATTTCAAGAGGTGGATATTTGATACTTATCGCAGACGTCAATCCTTGTTGTGTGGATACCCATATCTCAACCAAACACAAGAATCTCATCTTCCATTTTGTCCTTCGAAACAAAAATATTACGTTACACAGTAATAAATTTGTCTGAGTAAATAATTGCCCATTTTAAATATAGCGGGAACGCAATTCGATATGCCAATGGTTACCAGTGTAGAGCTAGAGATCATTGGGATTGCGTACGATTCTCATTGGGTGATGCAATTTGTGGGTATTAACCCTCTACAAAGGGCAGAGTCAGCTTATAAGACGAGCAACAGGGTGGAAAATAAGTATCTAAAATATTATATATATATATATATATATATATATATATATATATATATATATATATGTCCAAGTCATTGAAGACAGACGTCATTATAATTCTCTAAATTAGTCTCAAATTTGTATCTTAATATTTCAAGATATCTAAATAGGGGAGACTACATAAGATTGTGACCAACCCTAGGAACAGTGACAACGTAGTAATCGATTTCGAATTCTAGTGGTGCTTGTAGGTTCACTTGTGAGTTTTTCATTATCTAAATAATTAAATAAAGGGGGATGCTTTAAATCCTGGGTAACTTTCTGAATTGTGACATCGTATTCATTGAGTTCGAACTCCAGTCGTGCAGTTAGTTTCACCAATGATATTGATACAATTGAGAAAGAATTAAAGAAATAGTGCAACACTTGACTATGAATATTTTATGATTTTTCTTATTTTAGAAGATTTTATTTGAGATAATTCTGTAGTGAAAATATTTACCTTTATATCCTTACTTTTCTTGGATAAAATGTTCCATGAAGCTTTTAAAATAAAAAAAAAAGTTATTTCACATGTAGACTTTTTCCTAACATCGTCATGATCCTTATGCTAGCTACATGGTATATATATATATATATATATATATATATATATGGGGAGGGCTTACTTCGTTGGTTTTCTGTGTGGATTTCATTTATCATATATCACTTAATCTAATCAGATCTCATTCAACATAACTCCATAATTGTATCCGTTCAGGCAGTTCCTTCCTCGTCTTCCCAAGTGATGTCTTGGCACATCGAGATCGGTTTCAACAGTATAGAATGTATATAAAATTGCTAAATATACTCAAGAGTCGCCAAAAATTTAATATCAAAATATTTTCACATCGAAACGTGTTTACCACTACACAGATTATTCATCATATGCCATCTGTAATCTTACACATCGACAGCAATGGTTTGCATGTCCCATCAGTCCAAAAGTTCATAAATACCCTTCTTGAAGAACGTGACCTTAAGTAATTTATCCTTTTTTTATCATTAATCTATTTGGGATCGAATAAAGTCTCATCACGGTAAGACCTGATTGAATGTGAGATGTTGTCAGTATTCCACAATCTAAGAGAATAGTTTTCTAATGCAGAAATGAACGTTATGATATTTTAAAGGTAATGTTGTTGGTCACTACCAATTAACCAACAATGATATAACGAATTGTGTAATAAAATAATTGAAATTGAACTTTCATAATTGGTTGGTTATCATCCTAGAAATAGTAGAGCACATTGGATTCTCTAGCCTCCCTGGCGCAATCAAATAAGAAAAACCCGGAATTAAAATCACCAATACTTCGAATAAAAATTGACTTTTTGTTACCCCTGACAGCAACAAATAGGTTGAGTAAATATACACAGCTGACTCCATTTCTTGAAGTTGAGTAAATAGAAAATTCCCCCTGTGCTCTTATCAATAATCATTCAGTAGTTCACATTAAGAATCAAACAGGTGTCTTAAGCAATTACTCAAGGTAAGATTACACTTAACTAAGGCAGAATATCGTCTAGATTTTAAAAACCGTTATCAAATATGCCTTGGAGAATATTAGATTGATTGTGACGATAATTTCATTCACTAAGACAAACTAGAATTTTAACCGTCAAAAATGTAAAAAAAAGCATTTATCTAATTCTAAATTGATATAAGTTAGATATATAAGTACTGTTACATATGCATATCCACAATTAACGCTATGTGCGAAATAGACATGTAATGTTCATTACTATAGAATATATAAATCTCGAAATTCGAAAACACGTAACGACTTCTTGTTCAGGTACGAAACCTTTTTATTACTTTTGAGTTAAAGGTTTCGACGTAAAGAGGAGAGACACAATCTTCTATGCTGTCTTATTCATTTGGCGCCCATCTCGAGCGGCCCCCATAGGGCGCACGTTCGCCTCGCGTCTGCAAGCTCCAAAAGTTAATCCTTCTCGTTTGGCGTCTAATTCTCAACTCTTACTTTCTTCAAATCTCTCACAAACCTCCGCGCGCTTCCGGTGCATGACGTCACCCGCGCCCTGTCACCGCGTTTCGTCTCGCACTATTATGACATCTGAGTGACACCTCCATCCGCCCGTGCGCGCCTGCGTTAACACCTGCCTCAATGTTGCACCTAACTAACCCATGTGCTGAGTCGAAAGGTACTCAGCCAAACTAAACTCAAAGGCATGAACCGAAATCCCTCGGCTATTATATAGCAGTACGAAATACCATCGTTTACGGTTTATACTTCATAATTAATCTTGATACTTTAATTCAGAGTAAACCCAAACTTTTTTGCTTATATCAGTGGTTTTCAAACTTTTTTTGCGACCAAACCCCTCACTGCCGGACCAAAATCCCAGCGCTCTCTCCTCTAACAAACGCCAGAAGGATGGTAATGATAAATGTCATAAAAATTGGTTGATTCTTCAATCACAAAAAGTTTGAAGAGTATAAAAAACAATTTTAACAAACAAAAATGGTTAACATTTTTTTTTAATCACAAACACCTTGAACTGAAAATGAAATAGATTGTAAAACGGAACGTGTAATCATTAACAACTACCCTACTTAATGAGATGGATGGGCTTGGGGCATTGCCATCAAACTATCAATATCAGGAGTAAGGTTTGTCAGGTGCAGTCTCAGATCACTACGCTCTGTTATGTTGAGTTTGTTTCTTTGTTTGGTGAGGAGCCTGGGCACAGTGCTCTCAACTAGGTAGGAAGTCGGAAAAGAAATGAAAAACACCTTGATGTCCTTCAACAGGGTTGGGTAGCGTTTGGGAATCGCTGTTTCAATCCCAAAGGCTTGGTATGAGGTTTTGAACTTTGGTTTCAGATCCTCGTCATTTTGCAAACTTACAAGTTCCTCCTTTAGATGGGTTGGCACCTCTGTGCTGGGTTTAGTAAACGGATCGATCACCCAACGAGAGATTTCATGAGAAAATAGGTCGTTTAATCTGACTGACATATCCCTGTGGAGTTCCGCCAAAAGAGCGCAGTACACGGCAATGTCATCGTCCTTCACTCCTGTTTTCTTCTCCAAGTCAGACAAACAAGGAAACTGACGGAATTGGCGGCGTCCAAGGTTCCTGATGTAGAGCTGTAATTCTGAGAGCAATGTCGAGAGGGCGGACTTGGCTTTGATTAATGAAGTCTCATCACCTTGCAGCTGCCAATTCACTTCATTGAATTTGGAAAACATTTCAGTGAGTTAAGCTATATCTGTCTTACTCGATTTCAGTTTGTCGTAAACTCAGGGTTTGATTCTTGAAAAAAAAACAGAACACTGTTAAACAGTGTGTAAAAACTTTTTAAACAGTTGCCTTTCGACAACCACCTAACTTTTGTATGGAGAAGCAGGAATTGAAAATCTTCTTCATTTTCAATACACAGCTGATGGAACAGTCGATGATTGAGAACATTCGCTCTGATTGTGTTGACTGCAGTAATCACAGTCGTAAGGATTCATGTTGATGCTCAATCAAATTCTTTGCCACTAAGTATTGTCAATGGATCACTCAGTGAACTGTGAGGACTTTCGGAACAGCTTTTTTCAAATATCTTAGAAATCCACGGTGGCGACCAACCATGGACGGGGCGCATCCTGTAGCACATGAGATGATGTTTGTAAGTGGAATGCTTTTTTTTCTGGAAATAGTCCTCCAAGCTCGATACACTGATTCTCCTTTGGTATCTGTTTCCAGGAGACGTGTAAACAATAATTATTGACACTGTGACCAACCCTTGATGAAGCGTACATATGCGAGGAGTAGCGATTCGTTTCCCGGAAAAGTGGATACGTCCAATTGCAAACTGAACTCAGTTGTCATCAACATCTTACTAAAGGTCTCTTCGACGTTTTCAGCCATTTCGTCTACTCTTCGTTGAACTGAGTTGTCACTGAGAGGAATCGATTTTATGACTTGTTCAGGAGATTTGTGCAAGACTGTTTTAATAACCACTTCAACTGCAGACAGAATCAGTTTCTCTCCAATAGTGTGGGGCTTTCCAGCTTTCACTATCAACAAAGAAATGTTGTAAGAAGCCTTCAGACCGTCATCTGATTTTTTCGATGAGGAAGAAAAACTATTTATTGTTTTTCGCTTACAAATTGATCTCGAAGAGAATGAAAGAACACCAGTGTTTTACCAGATTTATCAGGATTAATCTTCTGGAAATGTCCGAGGATCCTAGACGGCTTCAATGCTTCATTAGAAAAGTTTTTCTCACAAACCAAGAACATGGTTTGTTGTGGATTGGTCGGTGATTGTATAAATCCATACTTCAAGTACTCCACATTGCCTACATTTTTTTTCTCGATGTTGCTGGGGTTACCATGTATGTATGCTGCTCTCGCCAAATGTTAATAAACATCTTGCTTAGAAAGCCAGAATAAACTCGGACTCACGCATAAAGGAACACTAACTAATTCCAAAATTATGAAAGAGAAATTTATTCCAACATGAGCCAGGAAAATTTCTGAAAGAAGAAATAAAAACAGAGAAGTTTTCACTGCAACGAAGGGGAAGAAATAAGTAGAAATTTCAGGGGAGAAAGACAAAGGCAAAAAGAAAAAGAGGAAGGGAAGGAAAGTAAGGTGACTGTAACAAATAGAATTTTAGTTTACAACTAAGTAATAAAGTGGGTAAAAGCGAGACAAGTAGCATGGCAAAAAGGAACAATATTCTAATATTTTAATTGAAGGCAACAAGTAGGAAGTAAACATGGTGAAATAAGGCAAGTGAAACATTCCAGAGTCACGTTGAAGGGGTGACTGAAGCGAGTAGGAAAGAATGCGTGTTGTAGGTAAGAAAAATATCTGGCGGAATGGTTGAAAGTCCCGCCAAGAAGAATAAGTCTCGTACCTTTCGTTATGCCCAGAGTGTGGGATTAATTAATAAAGAGAGGATAAACTCACAAAAGAAGTGCTTAAGGCAAACCGAAAGAGAAATTAAGAAGGGGAGAAGAAATGAGAAATACAAGTAACGGAGTTAAAAAGGGGCAGAAAGTTTAACGTCGCAGTGAGAAAACCGGAAGAAAACAAAAGGTGAAAGCGGTGACCAGGGGAAAATTGTCCCTTACGAAGAGAGTTCTGGATACAGACGTGACACGTACATCTACTTGCAGCGACTGGGGGATGCTTAATTAAATCGACACGTTTTTTCGGCCTTTCTACCAACCCCAACGTCACATTTTACTGTAATTACTCCAGCACCCACTTCACAATTTCAACGCCCCCATCCGACTCTTTACTCACTAGTGCCCCTCTGAAAGTTCAAAACGCCCCCCCGGGGGTGGTACCGCCCACTTTAAAAACCACTAGCTTAGATGGAAAAAAATCCTTCCGATATATATATATATATATATATATATATATATATATATATATATATATATATATATATGAAGATCATTAAAAAAGTTTCCAGACTTTTTTCGTATGGGCGCTTTTATTAACTGTACACACATGAAACTCTAGTCCCCTTCAAGGTAATCTTCCCCGGCTGCAATGCACTTATTGTACCATTCCAACAACTTCTGGAAGGCCCCATAGAAGTCCTCTTGTGTAAGCATGTCTATGAACTTCGTCACAGCCTCTTTCATCCCATTAATTCTCTTATTACGCAGCCTCTGAGCTTAGGGAATAACCAAAAGTCACAGGGAACAAGGAACTATCTTGTCCCATCTTGGTCAAATAGTCTGTGACAAGGATTGAGTTGTGGACTGGTGTATTGTCCTTGTGGAAATGCCAGTGACACGATTTGAAGAGTGCTGCCCTCCTTCGACGGAATCTCTGGCTGAACTCCCTTAAAACCTCGACATAATAACTCTAGCCTAACCCTTTGGCCAATCAACTCTGGTATATTGACCTCCATACTCATCCCACACCCTCATCATCCCTCAAAGACTTCTTTTGAATGCCTTATGCCATTCAAAAGCTGATGTTCGATTCATGCAAGATGGTCGAAAAGCAGTCTGAAGCATTCCATACGTTTCTGTGGAACTTTTTCCAGGTTTGAAACAGAATTTTATAGCATATCGTTCTTCTAATGTGTCCTCACGTCCATATTGCATTTTCGAAATTCACAAGTTAACACGATGTATTCCAATTGCTGTTCCTATTTACCCAACCCCTCCGCTCGGACAGGATATGACACTAGGTCAATTTTTAAGCAGAGTTTAACAGGTTTGAATTCAGAGTTTTCCTTCTTCAAGACTAGTTGCCTCATCAAGGCTGAAGAACCTAGTCTGTCCTACTATTTAGCAATAGCTGGAGGGGGAATAATTGGATTCATACCTTTCCCAAGGGTATTAGTGCTATGTGAAATGCAATCAGTCAGGTCCAGGATTTGAACTCGTGTCGCCGTGTCCATATCCGGCGACGATAACCATTACACCAAGGGCACCTCCAATTGCTGTTGTAGCTGTTCATTTGAACCTGAAATCATAAAAATTGGTCCGTCATCCCTATAAAATGTATAGCAATAACATACTGGATTATCAAGAGTCTACGACAATTTCAAATGCAGGTACCAAAAAATATATAAACCTATTGAATTCGCCGCGTATATATATATATATATATATATATATTCGTTGCTCCAATGAGAGAAAAAGTAAACATTTCAAAATAAATAGACCCTCAAGTGAATTTGCTCTTTAGTCAATTACTTTTCTTCGACGCATATTTCTGACGTTTAAAAGTTTCTTCAGGAATACGACTTTAACCGTCAGAAACATGTGTCGAAGGAAATTAAATGACTGTAAAGCAATTTCTCTTGTGGGCATATTCATTTTAAAGTATATATATATATATATATATATGTAAAGACAGACAGACAGACAGACAGATTAACATAAGCAAATTTGTCCATATTTATATTACAGGTTACATTAACACTTCTTCAGATGTAACTGTTTATTTTTAATTTGCTAGGCGAGTTTACGTTTGGCACAATGCCATATACATCAAGCAACCAGTGAACCCAAATACCAGGAGTATTGGTGTGTGATACCACCTTTCTTATAGACATGCCAACAAGAAATGTTCGTCTCTCTCTCTCTCTCTCTCTCTCTCTCTCTCTCTCTCTCTCTCTCTCTCTCTCTCTTTCTTTCCTCTCTCTTGTTCTGTATCTCTCTCACCACACACACACACACACACACTCAAACCTGTATATATATATATATAGAGAGAGAGAGAGAGTTAAAGAGGGAGAGGGAGGGACTGGTATATATATATATATATATATATATATATATATATATATATACATATATATATATATATATATATATATATATATATATATACTTTACTGTCAGTATCCTGAACGTCGAGAAATTGGCAGTATTGGACAGAACATAGTTGCTTTTACAGAAAATGCGAATAAATCAAATTTTAGAATTCCGTTTTCAAAAATCTTTTTAGGTTTACCTGTCTACTTGTGGCCTTGTTTCCGAACATTGCCTATGATAAACAATCACTATGTATAACACACATATTGTTTGGGTTTAGTTTGGTTTTATTGTATATGAATCTTCTCATCCTGTTTTTACTCATATATCAAATAAAAGATTTGTAAATAAGCCTTGTAGATACACATAGTTAAATAATACAAATGATCTATTTGTAACAATTTAATTTAGCGTGAGTCAGCAAAGTTAAATGGTTCCAAGTATTTTTAGAGATAACTAGCAGTTCAGTTTACCGTAAATCATTAGTATTCACTCAGTTTAAATGTCCAAAGGTTCTATTTCACAATAGATTGGGCCACGTCAGGTGCTAACCCTTCGAGCCAGAGTGGACCTGGGAGCGATGACAATGAAATGGAACTCCACATTTTACAAATTTTTTGGAGCCTCGCCATCAGAGTGCTTAATGTCATATCCAGGACACACGTTTTGGTGGTCTTACCCTCTGCAGAGATCCAGTCGGTCTATTCTACAGCCCCAGCGGCATGGACTGGCTACACAGAGACATAAACGTTTATATATATATATATATATATATATATATATATATATATATATATATATATATATATATATATATATATAGTATTATTCAGTCCCCCTTCTATCCCCTCCCACCATACTTTCCTGTGTCTATTCTGAATTATTTTATCTGTAAGATCTGAAGAAGTTCTATTAATTTTTTCGTGCTTTTTGCTTTTATCAAAAACACATAACCGGATAGAAATAAATTTATAATCCTTATGTGACCAGTTTTGTTTTTTTTTCTCAAAGAAATATATATATATATATATATATATATATATATATATATACGTGTGTGGGTGTATGTGTCCGTCTGTGTGTCACCAATTTTACCTTATATAATTTAGTTAGTCTGATGGTATTATTCTATTCAATTCGCCCACTGTAATGTTGGTTTCCTATTTACATATCGTCGTATATATATAGTTTATCATTGACTAGATATGTTTTTCATCAGATGAATGACAATGCACACAAAAGTGGTTTTCCTATCTGATATTTGATGCTGTTAAAATGTACCCAGTAAGTTGATTGATGTATGCATTTCATAAAAATATTTTTACATATTACCTTCTTTCATAAATTCGTCTAATTATCTCACTTATATTCCGTTCTGTATTCTAATAGATTAATTCATTGCTTTTCCATGTCTGAAAAAAGGAATGTTTTTATCATTGGAATTGAAAAGATGATAATACTTTTTTATCACACACACACACACACACACACACACACACACACACACACACACACACACACACACACACACGAATATATATGTGCATGTTTTAATGTGTGTGTGTCTACGTGTCTGTGATAAATACTTATTGTTAAGTTTTGTGCTGATGCATTGTTACTTATCGAAAGATGATACAAAATGAATCCGATGAATGGTAAAAAAAGTAACGCACTTACAATTCAATTGCAAGTATGGAATCTCATAAAATTGAGAATTGCTGAAACAATGTTTCTAATGATATTTATCATGGAGTTGACCTGTATTTTTATCTTGTAAGGTATATCACCTATGAATGAACAAAAATATTAATAATTTCAAAGAAATAAGTCAGACTTAGTGCTTCTTAGTTCTATATGTATGATTCATATAGTCGAGAATAATTAGTCAGAAAATAGTCAGAAATATTAATTAAAAAGAATTGTGATTCGATATGCAATTAATGAGAGAAGCGAATGGAATTCATAAAAAATATATTGGTTCGATTCTTATAATTCTGGTATTAATCTAAATACAGAAGAATTCATGAAATTTCTTATCGACGTCTACTGTCAAAAGTATTCAGAAAGTACTTTTTACTTATTTCTTTATGCTATACTGAATAGATTGTGATTGCATTCCTCTAAGATGCATCCTTATGAGTGAGTCAAATATTCTTCATTATTTTAATTCTTTGATGAACAATTTGGTAACTACAGATGCTTCTGCCGAATGTATTATCTCTGCCTCCCACCAGAGACGACTTGATACAAGGTAAATGACCCAAACGTCAATAATAGTCGGGGTTGAGGGAAGGGGTGGTGGCGCTCGAGCCGAGACTCAAACCCTGCTGGACTATGCTGGTCATCGGCTCACTTAGTGCAATATGATCCTGATGAGCCTTGCAGAACAGGGACCGAAGAATGACTCCAGACAGGGATAACTGATTATAGCTTAAACTTGTGGAGGTGCCCGTGGTGTGATGGTTATCGTCGTAGGAAATGGACACGGTGACACGAGTTCAAATCCTGGACGAGACATAGCATTTCACATAGCATTAATACCCTTGGGAAAGGTATGAATCCAATTATTCTCCTTCCAGCTAAGGGAAGACAAGGTTCTTCAGCCATGTTGAAGCAACTAGTCTAGGAGAAGGAAAACTCTGAATAGAAGCCTGTTAAACTCCGTTTAAGATTGACCTTGTGTCATATCTGCCCGAGCGGAGGGGTTGGTAAATATGATTATAGCTTAAACTGTACCTAGTTGTGCAGTGCTATCCAATCCTATCAACGACTTCAGCGCCCACTCGAAGGTGGCACAGCCCATACCGGGAACCATTTGGCCTCGAATCTGTCTTTCACCCTGAACACCGCCCCGAGCCGAAGCCCGGCGCCCGAGGACGTGAACGGAACGAACTGAACTGGTCTGTGAGATGTCAATCTCGCTTGATACACTTCGAATGCTTCTCAAAAGATTTACTTCTATAGTTTTGATCACAGCCTTCGAATTCACGTGTTGTAATCCAACCTTATAATGTTGTATAGCCACATAATAAATATGCACATATACATGCAGAATACATATTGACGCAATGAATAAAGGCGAGACGAAGACTTCTTTAAAAAAATATAACTCTCACTTTATTGAAAGGGCTGTGTGTTTGACAGGGAGCTGGAGACCGAACAGAACTGCAACATATTGACTCCCACTCTTATGGCCATCTGCGTTGTGTCTTTCTCGTTCTCCTGATGCTCAACTGGAGGCCCGGGGAATCAGCTTTCTGCTGGCTTTCTCTACCACATCTTGTCTCTAACTCATCTGATCTCCAAATCACTGACTTCCGCGTTATATAATAGTTCAATCGCCCACTCAATCTTTGGAATGGCATGTTTGATCGTCATCAAGCGGAAATAACTGTCATGCAGTTCACAGGGCACTCTCTTCCGGTGCATCAGTCTATGAGTGTACCATTGGAATTTACATTGTCCCATATCGTCAGCCAAGCCCGCCTACGCGATTTCTTCTCATCACTGCCATCGGAATATGTCACTTCTTTCCGTTGCATCACTTTGTAATGGCATGTTTGGCCGGGTCGAAGGTCAATATACAACAATAATTCCTAATCGCCGTGGTTCTTGAACAGAAGCGAGATTCTCTTAAATCATCTAGTTAGAATACTGAAATAAACTGCACCTTTACTTTTCACTGAACAAATCGTTTTGGTTGTTTCCTCGATGTTATATCCCAGTTCCCACACGTGAGACATACTTTCATGAACTAGACTGTTACATGCTCTTCTGAGAAGCTAACAAATCCTACACGGAGAGAAGTAATAAATAATCTGTCAACGTACAGGTTATCACAAAACTAACAGCCATGGCAGGTACCTTCCACGACTTGAACTACTTCAGTCACATCATTTATTCGCCATAAACTAACATGTACCAGCATACTGCAAAATAATCTATTCACTGGAGTACGAAGAAAAAAATTATATGTGTATCTAAAATTTGAAATTGAACCTTTTTCGAGTTAATTTTTTATCATTTAATTCTGTCATATTCCGCTTACATACATTTGTACAGTTCAAAACTTACTATTTTCGTTATTCATTTTAAAAATAACCGTTAGATTTCCTTGCTAAAGTAAATATACTCTAATTACGAACACTTCATTCAGAAATATGACTGAATCAGCACACATTTCTTTAAATATGTTTGCCCTAACCATACGTTTACCATTGCAATCACAGTAATTCCACAGGACAATTTACCCATAGTAAACAAGAAGTCTAGCTTTTTAAAAGTGAAGTGAAAATACAGATTCCATATTCAACATAATAAACCATGAATATATCTCAAATTCAAATCAAACATAAATAAGAATACACCCATACATAATGAAGTACCGAATAAACAACGAAAAGAAAATAATGCTTTTGAGTCTTTATGATGCTGGATGTTTCAGACAAATTGATATCATTTTGATATTTAATAAAATGACCAATTCTCGATAAAATGATTTAAAATGTTGACAGCAAATGCAGAAACAGAACATAATCATATGTTTAATGTTTCATTTTATTTTCAGATAAATGAAGAACATTTTCTAGAAAACAAGTTTGAAATAGTAAACAAAATGTTGAGTTGTTTCTACTCATGCAGTTAAAATCTGAATCAATTTGAATGAACATTGGTCACGTTAATAGATTCAAAAACTATATCAATTTTTAAACACACTACATCTCAAATAATAATATTTTTGTAAGTACACAGAGTATTATAAAAGTAGACCTGGCAATATTTCATGAATATCATTTAGGCAAAAAATCTCAGTGGAGGAAAACCAACTTTACCCTGCAAAAAACTTGTGCCATATTCTGCTTATGGTGAAGAGGTGGCTGATTTCGTACATGAGAAAATTACATTCATCCTCTCACATATAAACACATACATACACAGAGAGTTTTAATGTGAAAAACCATTTACATATTCACCATTTCTTTTTGGAAGGTTAAATGAGGAAAATGTATTATTTTCATCTTCGCCTATATGAGAATCTATGTTTCCACCGATGATTAGAATGTTATATTTTGAAATATTTTGAGCAAGGTAATACAGCCTGTTGAACGAGGTAATGATATTCACTTCATCACTGACATATCTATTACAGTATAAAAAGACTATTGTTGAGCAGGAGTCGCAATTTATGTATCAAATATCACTCTGAACTTTGAGTCATACTCCTCTTTTGAAGGAGTATCTTCTAATCATAGAATCATTTCAGCAAAGATACACCTTTGTTTACGCAAAATAAAGAACAAAAAGTCAAAACCAAACATTACGTCTTGTTCTCACATACCAATAGATATATAAGCTATAACTGTTAGAAATAAATTCGATACTCTTCAAGATATGATTAAGAGACAAAATCCAAATTACGAATATGAAAAAATTATCATTACCACAGGATAGTTGCAGGAGCAGTGTGAGTACCAGCCAAACCAGGGATTAAATATAATTATCCATGTGAGACACTAGATGTTAGAAAAAAAAAGATAACTTTGAAAAAGCGTCCTACACAATAAAAGAACCCCCAAAAATGCTAATACGTAGAAATTTAAGAAATTGCTGAAAGAACTATCAACACATACCAAGAAGAGCAATTACATTACATTCATTGCAAAGTTATTAAAATTAGAAATTTAGACGAAAATTGACATTCATGATAGGCATTACTGGCACTGAAATTAGTTTGCGGAAGGAAGAACACATCAAGGGCAAAACTAAAAGCTTTCAACCAAAACAAATGACTTTTGAATAGGAAATAATATTTTTTAAAAATCAGTACGGAAACACTCCTGAAATCACTGAAAAACTTTTCCTAACATTATTAATGGGAAAGTAGTCATCAAATCAAGACAGTCCAAGCAGGAAGAACATGGAACAGCATTTTAAAAAATTGGAAAGAGAAAAAGTGCAGGCTTCGATAACATCCCCCACTGATGTTTGGAAAATAAGTTGAATCTACTTCTCCCTTTATGCAACATAGTCTATGAACAAAATACGACAGAGATATGTTCGAATGGTTACATCATTCCTTTCCCGAAGAAACGTGACCTCGGAATTACTAAGAACTGTGTAGGTATAACCGTTACTGCAGTGTCTGCTAGGTTTTATTATTCCCTATTCCACAGTCGTAGCCAACCCAAAATCGAGAAAAGTCTTAGCAAAAATCGGAACGGCTTTCAAATAAATCACTTCACAACCTCAAATATTCTCACAATCCGTCAAATCATCGAAGAAGTACGTCCAACTAATCACGAGGCAACACTGTTTTTCTTAGTTTCCTCCAAGTCATTTGATTCAATAAATAGAAATAATATGTACCAAAAACGACTTGAATACGGGCTATTGAAAGAAATTGTTACCGCTACAATTATTTTATACAAATTCGAAAGCAATGGTTTACTTACCTGATGGAGACATCGACTTCTACATTGTCATTGGAACCTTGCAATTAGCACCATATTTGTTTATACTCTGCCTATACTATATTTTTTGAACATTCATAGATCTAATTTTAAGAAATTGTTTCACATTAAAAATAAGGCCCGAAGCAAATGATATCCCGCAGAAATTTTGCGCAAACTACGCAGTTGACCAAGCACATATCGCAAATAATCCAGCTTAAGTAGCATCCTTACCGTATAACCTACGGCAAGAAGTGCAATGCATTGGCCTCTACATGAACATAAATAGAACAGAGTACGTGGGTTTTAAAGAAACAGAGCGAATCTCATTAGTGGCAGCCCTGTAAATAAGGTAGACCATTTCACATAATTCGGCAGTAATATCTCATTTACTGTTAGTAATAAAAACATCCAGTCAGTAAAAGAGTAGGTTATCGATCTTATTGAAAACTTATCAATCTTATGAAATAAAACGATTTTTCTTTTAATCTATAGTTTTGTTCTTACATAGTTGTGTCCACATATAAAAAAATATGAGATGGTAACGACACCTGAATGCTGCATGCAGCCTTGAACAAATTCTGGAAACAACACCCAATAAAACAGCAGCTTAACAGCAATCTTCACTAATGGACACCAGGACATGGACGTATCAGTCTTGGTCGACTAACAAAGCCTTACTTCCATCAGTTCTGCTCGGGCAGAAAATGCAACCTAGAAGACATGCTTGGAGTGATGGATGATAGAGATGGATAACAAGAGAGGAAGAGAGTCCGGGAACTCGGTGTTATCGCTGTGAGTTGATGAGGTTGATGAGAGTGATAATGGTGATATATGTGGTCCTTTGCTTGTCTCTGCACTTAAACGTCGCCTTATTTCCGTGACCATTACAACCGTTTCCGGCAAGTTGGTTTATCATCTCCATGTGCTTGCGTTGCCTTTGAAAGATCGACAGAGAAAGGATGACACAATATATTCAGAATTATTCCGATGACAGGAGTTGTTTGTTGAAACAAGTTGCCAGTGTCTTGCCAACTCAAAAACAAGAAAAACTGTTCGTTAACAATTACCATCTATTTCTAGAAACACAATGGTGGATCAATAATATCTACAATACATCTATATAGATATATATCTAGAAATCATCGTATCTGCTTATCATATATTTGGCCTGGTTATTCTATATTTGATTTGTTCCTGTTTTCGTATAAGTTGTTTGATTTTGGATGGAATGAATTTAAGTTACCGTCGTAGGTTTCCTAAGTACGTTGGGCCTAACTGAGCCCATCTTCAGAGGATTGAATAAGGAAATGACAAGCACAAATTTATATACACTCATATAAAACATAAGAGAGATGAGAACTGGAGGAATTAACGGAAGAGAATAATTTTACATATGTAAGAATTTCGGAATTTTTTTTGTATCTTCTAGGGGGCGATTGTGTAATATGGTGAAGTTTTTTGTTTGAACTGTTCTGTAATTTGAAGTGAGCTTTGAATAATATTTGAGGTTTCAGAAATGGAACCAGAGTCGTAAATTTGAAATATTGAACGCCTTGTCAGAGTTGTACTTGTCAGGCCTATGAAAGTAGTTTCCTCATTTGAGAAATATTTTTTGTGTACATTTATACAGGTACTAAACATTGACAGTACTGCTGAAACCAGTCGAGGAAGAGATGTTATTATTGATGACGACGTTAGTTTTATTGAACTTGGGATAATATACGCTGGGTTTATTTCATTGTAAAAAAATAGTATAGGAAAATATTCTACGTATTATTTTTTTCAGTGCTATTTCATCGAGTTTGTAGCGTATGTGCATCTTATTACTAAAAAATAATCTAATGTGTTTAGCGCTGTTTGTTTAAGAACTATTTCCAGTGCAATTATAATTAAAATTTTAATGTCAAGTTCGATTTAATTGTCAACAACGTGGTTTTGGAAATCATCGTTAACGAGAGTTTATTTAATGTTTTTTTTTTTGTTTTTTTTTTAGCTCAAAGAAGATTGTTTTGCAAAAGGATATGCGTTTGACCCGATATATTTGAATTTATTCATTTTCATATTATTCAGCGCATACAGTTTTATAATTAGTACTAATATTTTTTTAAATCCGAACGTGGTGAAGTGTTGTTGTTTTTGTAGATCAAGATATGGAAAAATAAGCACCTCGCATTGGAGTACGGAAATATTTTAGAAAGCCTGTGGTAGATTGTGGTATACATTTGTAATATTGATAAGAAGGCATAATGTAATTAAATTTCTTTTGTTTTGTTTTGTAAATAATTAAGTTCCTGACAAAAGAGCTGGAATGCACCCTCTATGTAATAGAGTTCAAACACCAGTAATGCTTTTCATTCACTTTTTAATTAATACCGAAGGGAAAGGTATTAAATCCTATAATCTCTTCAGCTATAACTTGAATAGTATCACTGCTGTTCTTCAACAAAGATGGCTTTGGCATCGAATAAACAACCAAGATTAATATACTATAAAACAAAGAAACCAAACCTATGGAGTTGAAGCATGTATTTTCGAGATGAGTTGTGTCGAAATTGAATAAAAAAACTCAAAGAGGGACTTCATCTCACTATTGTCGTATTGTATGTATATATTGCAGTGATGGTAGTTGAATCGGTCTTCAGTCTAAAAAGAACCAATCAAAAACACGAAATTCTTGAAGCTCTCCATATAAAAATTAACAAAAGCTCCTGAAGTTTTAATGTGACAACCACATTCTAAAATGCCTATTGCATATTTTGCACAATTTTTCACATTATTCTAGTAACATTTTTCTTCTCTCAATTCCCAACCAACTTGTCCTTCCTCCTAAACTTTATATGAAAATATCTTCTTCCGTAAATTGCGCTCCCAATTGTACTTCCTCCTACTCCTTATTTAAATGTTTACCAATTGTCATTGTACTTCTCATTTCATTATTTGGTCCCCCGGTTATGGCATCAGTTTGTACCGAAAATTCTTGCAAACAATACAGCACCTTCCTAAATTCATTCAAAAGTTTAAAAAAAAGACTTGAACTGCCAAAATATAGAATAGGGAGTCACGCAGTGTACGTCCAATTCAATCAAATAAGTATAAGAGAAAAGGCTATACCTACCATATATATATATATATATATATATATATATATATATATATATATATATATAAACATTCGTATTGTCATTCGGAATTAGACAACCAATTTTCCTTCAATCTTTTTCGTCCACCTTTATCGGCGGAAAATCTATATTGTGTTTAATTATCATACACTTAAAACTGGATATATTTCAACCTGTACTCAGTTTTACCGTATAGTTGCACCACTAGCATTCTAACGAAATGCCTGGTAAAAAGGCTAGATGAGAACAAGACAAGGATGCTACTTGCTGTTTTGAACTAATCCCGGAAGAGTAGACGTGCAGCCATTTACCTTTCACCTCGTAAATGACCCTCGTAAGATTAGCTAGATATTCTGGAAACTGTTGGTAAATTAATGACGAACTCATTAGTGATATTCTCCAACGAACTCCTACACGTGGATACATTATTGTTAGCCAACTAGCAAAACCTTATATTCAATAGTTCTGTGATGGCACTGGATACCAGCTTCTGGGAGATTAATCAAGTGGAATAAGTGATATATACCAAAGATGAGATGGAGTCAATGGAAACCATGCGGAAAACTTGCCTTCTTGATGATGATGATGATGATGATGATGATCATGATCATGATCATTGATTATACAGTTTAATATTGTAAAGAACGTAAGTTTGAGAAAATATATTTGTTTATTACCAGATCGAATTTTACTATGAAAACTGTTTTGTTATTGTAAATTACGATCTTGTAATAAACAAATATATTTCCTCAAACTTATCAATGATGAGTTTTATTTCCACACATCTTTCCACTAACTCAAAGGCTGCATTTGACTATCTACTCATATAATATAAGAACTGATAATGTAATTAGATAAGAAAATTATCACCCACTTAGACCATCTTATTAAGTTTAGAAAATATAATAATATTTTTTATTATTATTATTATTTACAACGCATTCTTATTTAACGTCAACATGTGCTTATTGTTGCTGTGTGTCCTATCACTAAATGAATAATTTATGTTGCCCTAACATTACATGCCTAATGTATAAAGAATCAATGACGTGAAAACAAAAGAAGGTAAATCGAGAAAACCATCCTTTCGTAAAAGAACGGGCACGGCAAAAGACACAAAATTCTGCCAATGTTTTCATCAGCTTTTGGTTTATGAGCTGTTAATTTTAAAGCACATATAATTTTGTGTACTCAATTACCTTAAGAGAACAAGTAGAGACTGTTGTAAAAAGCATAGATTGCGAGAACGGTCTAATCATCGGCACTTACGATATATAATCTAAACTACCAATTTTTATAATTCTCTATCTTCGGTAGAGTTCTATTTGAAGCTTACATTATTCCAGTTTTCAAATGTTTAGCTGTCACCAAATCCAAATGAGGAACAACTAACTTCAAAATCTTGAATAGAATTAAAATTGTGTGATATTTTTATTTGTTAAAAGTTAGGGAGGGTATTTAACTTCGTATAATTTTCATAGAAGACGTAGCAAGAATTAAAAATTTAAGAAATATTAATAAAATATTAGAATAAAAAATCGAGGATTTCAAAAAAAATTTTCAACGTACATTAAAATATGTCATCATAGGTTTATGTTCATTATAAGAGCGTGAGTCAAAAAGTCGATCCTTTTTCTTTAATCCGGGTATAATTAGAAGAAGCTGCGTCTTGCTAATCGATAATGTCATCCGTCTGCATAATTGTGCACGACTACAAATAAGCATCAAGACAAAAAAGACAATTGGCACATTCAGGTTGACAATTCAACCGTGTCCTCCATGATCACCAAATTCAGCACCTTCATACTATCAACTCTTTAGACACATAAAATAGAGTTTAAGAGGCAAAGATTATGGCACTGACGAAGGACTGACAACTGCAGTGATAAAATGGCTCAAAGAACAATAAAAAAATGTTTCACAAGTTTAATATTTCAAATATGTTGGTTTATAAAACAATATCTATCTATCTATCTATCTATCTATCCCCTTGAATATATATATATATATATATATATATACATATATATATATATATATATATATATATATACGTGTGTGTGTGTGTGTGTATATGTGTGTGTGTGTGTGTGTGTGTGTGTGTGTGTGTGTGTGTGTGTGTGTGTGTGTGTGTGTGTGTGTGTGTGTGTGTGTGTCATATTTATTTATTAACTAATGATTGCAATCAATCTAATACTTCATCGAAGGTTCGATATTAATGTTGTTTTCTGTCGAAAATAATTTATAAAAGGCAACGTCAGATATTGCAAAGTCCATACAATATATACTGGACAGAAACCGACAAAATAATTTCATGAAGTGAGATAGTTTTAACATCAATCTAAACGTTCGTTGTTTTGCTTTCGTTGGACTCAATTTTGATTCACTAACTTGTATAATTTTAAAATTCATTTATATTTGTTTTATTTCCATGACATAAAATGTTAATTTTGACAAATTTTGTTTACACTGTTCATCGAGGAAGAACGACTACGGTGTCTGATTATATCAGGCCAATGAAAATTGATCCACACAAAAAGAAACCATTCTCATGGTATTACACGTAATTATAGGGTGATATCTGGTTGAAATATTAAAATAGATAATGTATAATAATCTAAATAAACCATTGATATTTTTATTATGCTTCTGACAGCATTTTATGGTCGGATCGAAAATTGAATTCTCACCATATATAACGAATAGTTTATTATTATTTATCAATCAGGAGATCATTATATTTATACAGTAACAGTAAAAAAAGAAAAAGAAAGAAAAACTAAATATATAAAAATTTGGTTTATGTCTGCACAGAATCATTTTAAGTTTCAAGTTATGGCATTGCTTTTCTCTAAACGAAAAAATAAAACATTTGCCAAATATGATTATATCACTAAATAGATTTTATTTAGTTATTTCAGAATACCATCGGAAACTTTTGATGATTATTCATTCCAAATATTGAAAGTGATTTTTGTGCAAAGAATTACTTTTTCCATAATCGTTTAATGTAATAATATGTGTATAGTTGATGAATGATTTCAGATAATCACAACATCAATCACAACTTATTTTTACTTCACGGTATTGCTTAATAAATATCGAATATTAGTTTGTTTTCACTACAAGGGTCTTTCTAGACATTACATTTTTTTTTGATGATGTTTGAATGAACTTCAACACATCAGCATTTTTGAAAAAGAGCGACATTTCCTATTTTTAAAAGTGCACCAGCAGCTTGAATATATTGTTTAGTTTTAGATCATTAAGAAGCTGTCACTCACGGTTCTAATAAATATTCATCTTAACACTCAATTTGCTAAAAGCCAGCAAAGCAATAGCTCGGTAAAGCTGTCAACTGCTCGAACTGAAATATGAATCCCCTGACAAAAAAAGAAAAGATTCCAGCAACATGTCCGGGCTAATTAAATATGGTTTGAAGCAAAACATTGCTGCCAAAATAGGAAAGGCAATAACAGCCAAAACGAAGATTATTCGAAAGGGCAGATGTTTATAATAGTGTCAAAGAGAGTCTTTCTGAAATCTTAACTGTTTCTCTTCCCGACGAATGATTACTTATGTATGATTCAGGTATATATATATATATATAATTAATGTATCGAACTGGAAATAGTCTGTCGCCCGTGTTAAGACTGTTGAGTAAAAAAGATCACTGATTTTGATATATTATAGGATTCAATACTTTACAGAGGCAAAAACAGGAACTTCCAAATTAGCGAAAGAAATGTGTAACCCTGAGTAGGTGAAGAAGGCATAAATACTGATGAACGACTATATTCTAAATAAACAAAACATTTCCGCAGCATGTTGAAGGAACTGGCATAATATAACATAGAGGTTAAATGGATAAATAAAAAGAAAAGACAATTACTACGACTTGTCAAAGGCCGCGAAGCTGCTGTACACCAACAGTCATTTACAGCAATACTCAAAAATGTACCAAATCGGAAAATATCAAATTATGATGCCATGCATAAATTCTGATACAAAAAAAATCATGAACATCCAGGACAGATTGTCTCAGCAACTGAGTAAATGCCTGGAAGAAACTGGAATACCGTTTTCAGCAACAGCAGACCGATTACGTGCTTATCTACGATATGGAAAATTCTAACCGCACTGGCAAGAGAAGAAATATATTACTCATTAGATTGCCGCGAACTAATTCGAGATAAATCGAGGTTACTATAGGAACAGATAAACAAATATATTTATCAGCATATCATCAAAAATATAAAAACAAAGTAGACAATGTAATACAGACAGGGTTCAACTAAAAAAAAAGGCTATGAAATTGTTCAGCATACTTACATAAGAGAATGTCTGGAAATTAACAAAATATTACACCAGGTCATAAACGTAATAAAGAAAGTCGTGTAAAACAGGAAGTTAATCAAGATGACATACTATTGTAGTGGTTAAAATCCAAAGAAATAAATTTACCAATGAGGACACTGAATCATATACTTCAGAAATGCATAGAGAGCTTAAAAATTTATAAACTTTCATAAATGATAAATCTCCTCTTTTTAGAAGGCTGATATAAGGATATTTACGAGGATCATTAAATAAGTTTCTAGACTTTTTTCGTTTGGGGCACTTTTATTGATAGTACACACATGAAACTCTAGTCCCCTTCGAAATAATTTCCTCCGGCTGCAATTCACTTGTTCTACTGTTCCAATAGGTTCTGGAAGGCCCCATGGATGTCCTCTTGCCTGAGCGTGTCAGTGACCTTCGTCACAGTCTCTTACATCTCCTCAATTGTCTCATAACGACAGCCTCTCAGCTTAGGGAATAAGCAAAAGTCACAAGGAACAAGGTCTGGAATATAGGGAGGCTGAGGAACTGTCTTGATGCCAGTCTTGGTCAGATAGTCTATGACAAGGACCCACTTACCCGATTTGATGAGTGCTGGCTTCTTCCCTAGTAATCCCTTCCTCAATTCCCTTAAAACCTCAACATAATAACCCTAACCCTAACCCTAAATCTTTAGCCAATCAACACTCGTCTATTGACTTCCTTACTCCTCCCACACCTCTCATCATCCCTCACAGACTCCCTGCCTTCCATGAATCTCTTATGCCACTCAAAAACTGATTCTTGTTTCATTCAGGATGGCCCAAAACAGTCTCAAGCACTCCATATGGTTTTGTGACGTTTTTTTCCAAGTTTAATCAGAATATTATTGCATATAGTTCTTCTAATGTGTCCTGACGTCCAGATTGCATTTTTGAAAATCCCCAGTCGTGAAAATCAGACTTTAATTGGGTGTATTCCAATTCCTGCTGTAGCTGCTCATTTGAATCTGAAATCATAAAAATTGGTCAGTCATATCCTTAGATGTATAGCAATAACATAGGACAATTTCAAATGCCTCTCCAAAAAAGTCTGGAAACTTATTAAATGCACCACGTAACAAAAGTTTAAAAGAACAAAAAAACTTATGGAAATCATAAGAATATTCAACCAGGTTATAGAAATATAATTTTGTATTCAAAAATGTGCCATACTGGTAATGGCAAAAGAGAAAAGTGTAATAATGGAATGAATAGTACTGCGAAATCAGGAAAGCGTATAAACATTTGGAGAAAAAGAGAATTACAAACGTGTGGGAATATTGGAAGCGGACACCATCAAGTTAAGTTTTACGAAAAAATGAAATTAAAGTATCTAAGCATAACATGGAATCTTTTTGAAACCAAAACTTCCAGTAGATATCTTCTCGATGGAATAAACAGCCGAACAGTCATCTTGTCTAAAGTTCAGGTACATTCTTAAAATAGACGATAGAGAAACTCAGACAAATGAACAAAAACACAAGAAATTAATGAGACTGATCAAGGCTTTAACGTCAAAAATTACATTGATAGACTCTATGTGTCAATAAAAGAAAGAAAAGGACTCGCATGGATTGAGGATTCCATACATACAAGAACTCAAGTACTCAAAAATACGCAAAACAGAGGAGAGAAATACTAATTATTCAAGCTACTTTGACGAAAACAAGAGAAAGAACAAAGTAAATCAACAAAATCTAGAAACGAAAATAGGAAGAAAAAACAACATGGGAGATTGCACACGCAATGACCTTGACATGGGAAAAAAAAACATCGAAAGAGAAACTGATCTCTTTTAATAGAAGCTCTAAATAATGCCGTACAAACAATTTAATTCAAAGCGCAACCAGATAAGACGCGACAGAATATCAAGTGTAGCTTATGTGGAGACATAAAAGAAACGGTTAATCACAAGCAATATAACCCAACGGAATATACGATTAGGCTGGACTGCGTACAAAAATTGATGAACGTAATTGTGCAAAGAATTAAACGTTGTTCATACTTACAATGGTATATAGAGAAAACATCCCATCGTAGCAAATGAGATGCATTAATTCTCTGAGATTGTGATATGCATACGGGTCACTTAATCCCAACCAGAAGACAAGAGTCAGCATTTATTATCAAGTAGTAAGATCAAGTTATCTTGTGAATTTTTCTCTCTCAGCAGACAGTAAAGTGAAAATGAAATAAATGAAAATAATTATATCCTTCCATAGAACTGAAGAAGCTGCATAACGTAAAAGTAACAATTAAAACTTATAGTTGGTCTATTAGGAACAGTCCCAAATGACTCGGAAAAGTGTTCAGTGAGAATTCCCAGTAAAGTCTGGGGATCTGAAGAGACTTGATCTTATTCCAGTTAAAATTCACCAATTGAGCTGATGAGAAAAACACACTAGGAGTAAGATTATAAATATAAGTAAATTCAGCAAACATTCAGAAAAAGAATATAAGAACAGACACGTTTATACGCGAAGAGTTATTCACTTATAATTGTACAAGAATAGAGAATTCCCTCATATTGACAAATATACATATGCACACACTAGAATCTCTCCTTGAAAATTAGACTAAGATATATAACCAAAAGCCAACTCTTGTCCAGAAAAACTTAAATAAAATTAGCCACCGTAGTCGAGGGAGACTTGAAGGCTCCCTTTACGATAGCTACTATACTACGGTGTGGGAGAAGGAGGTAATCCTTCCTTTGATTGCACCACATTACCTTTGAACCATTCATTATAATGCTAAGTGTAAAGCAAGGAGGGATCAAGTAGCTTTTTTAAGTCTTTTTAGTACCAACTCTACTTGGGATTGAACCCCGGTGTCCTAGGCCATTGTCGAACACCCTAACCATTATGCCAGCATTTTGATTAACGTGAAGTAAAGAACTTGTGATCTATATGATATTTCCCTGCTAACAAACGATAGATCTGAAGTGAAGGAAGAAAAACGCAGGAGAATTATCCGGACATTTCCAGGGAATTACAAACTCTATGGAAAGTGATAGTTACAGTATTACCAACAGTGATTGGAGCTCTTGGAAAATTTCCAAAGGATAAGAAAAGGGACATTTTGAAGCGCTGATCGGAAGAAAAATCAAGACCCAAGACTATCGTACGCTCAAATCAGCTAAAAAGAAAAGAAGGATATAAAAAAAATTGTAATGAATGGCTTTTTTACATAGATAAATATATATTGAGAGAAGAAGCAAAGAAAAACCTGCGTCTGAAAAGCCTATGCCTTGATCTCACCGAACTGGACGGCAGAATTTAAAATATGCACAAAATCACAAGACAAGTATAGGACTTCACAAAAACAATAGAAAATCCTTGATTATTCAACGAACTAAATGAAAGTGAATCTGAAGACCTTGGAAATACATAGAGGTGAGTAATCTGTAGAAACATTAATAGACTAACTGTATCCCTTGCAACAGCAGCCCACAAAATCGTCATAATAATTTACACTCAAGTGAAAATAGTTACAAAAACCAATGAGAATGGCAAATGCGGATACAGTGGACAGATACAACACTATCAACCACCAAACTTAGGAGGTGCCCGTGGTGTAATGGTTATCGTCGTAGGAAGAGCACACGGCGACACGAGTTCAAATCCTGGACGAGACTGATTGCATTTCACATATCACTAATACACTTGGGAAAAGTATGAATCCAAAATATTCTTCCTCCAGCTATGGGTAAATAGTAGGACAGACTGGGTTCTTCAGCCTTGGTGAGGCAACTAGTCTAGGAGAAGGAAAACTGTGAATTCAAACCTGCTAAACTCCGCTTAAAAATTGACCTTGTGTCATATCCTGCTCGAGCGGAGGGGTTGGTAAATAGGATCAACCACCAAACTTAAAACAGAAAAGTGGTATATAAGATTTGCTGAAGTAGACACACGTTGGTGGGAATTTTTCTACGTATTTATCTATCTATAGAATCGTTATATTTTGCTTATTAAAATGTTGTGCTACTTTAACGTTTAAGATGTGTATTTTTTTTATTTTAAGTACCCTTTATATAAAGGCTCATTGGCATAAGTGGGTACAGTGTTCGCCAATGGCCTGGGAGGTTCTTTTTTCCACTGGGACCAAAAAACTAACCTTATTGAAATGATTAACATAATACTAGTCAAAATTATACATGATAATCTTATTAAAATAATTGTAAGGTTTTCTTAGTGAGGGTGTTTCATTTAATACCAAATAAATTTGCCATATCCCGAAAAAAGATTCATCAGTGTCATCATTTCTAAAACAGTGTGGTTTCTCTATTTTGCAACAGAAAATTAGTGGAGATGAATAAAAGCTGGAATAACTGAAAGCCAGTAGAATTCTACTACACAAAGAGAACAGAGCTAAACTATAACCCTTCAACTCCAGCTGTTGAACGACGATATGTGTCTTGATTTTCACGGCGATAATCAAGTTTTATATTCAATTGAATTCATAGTCGGCCCGTGAGTAAGCAACTGAAAAAATTGTTTAAAAAATATGTATAATTTACTCATACAAAAATCAATACTCACGCAAAAACATGCATAAATTACGGCTTACTTTAAAAATTATAAAAACTAAAAGAAAGACTATATCTGTTCAACTCAACCTCATGTTATCGGTTTTCTTTATCCTGTCTTATTGTAATTCATTTCAACTTTAATATTTTATAACAGTACCTAAGATACTCCTATTCTACATAATTATGCTTCATTTTGTGAGAAACTCGTTATACTAATTTACTAAACTTCTCAGCCTTCGTAACATAAACACAATACAACTTTTAAAAAGTATAATTATATGAACGAAAATTCATATAATTTCAATTATTCAGGGTTTTAGCTCTGGATGGAAACAATATTCCTCATAATATGAGAAGTTTTTCATTTATACTCCAAATTAAAATATATTTTCCTTAATATCTTAAATTGTAGTTGCTTTAAATGTAACTACTGAGGTCATTATTTCATATGCGAGGAGAGAGAGTGAATATCAGGAAATTGTTTTTGAACAAAGCACAAGCGAGTCTCAGGTGCACGTCACTTATAGTCTAGTAAAATGTGCTACTGCAGAAGACTTTATTAAAATAACTAGTTTACAGAAACAACATAAATTAACGTTGACCTCCTTAATATTGGATTTATACTTCAGAAACATTAACTTCCATCTTAAATCTGCTAGTAAATTAGCTGACGTATAGAATGATTTTTTATGCTGTTAAAGAAAATGTGAATTTGATTCTCAAAGAAGCTTCGTTGTTTTATTATCTCTCATAGGTACAATGTATAAAAATAGCGACTAGAGAGCATTATAATAAAACACTCTAAAACCAAAATTGATGAAATAAGTCAAAAGTAATAATAATGGTAATTGACAATTGTGTTTTTTAAAAAAATGGACATTTTTGAAAAATACATGACGGAAAACAACTGCATTTTTAAAGATAGAAAGACATCCTATAGGAAAATATGTTTTTCAGTCGGTATCGTAAATTGGCACGAATCAAATATTTTATTTAAATTCCTGCAACACATCGCCCTTCAGTAAGACAACAGACTACCAAAATTTTTTGTCCACTTTTTCTCCGAGTATTTTTTTATTTTTAAAATTCTTCTATCGAATCTATCTGTGACCGACAAAAGAAAATGATTCTCATATCATATGGCAGAGTATAGATCCGAAAGTGAAGACCATTCTGCTTTTTGTCTCATCTCGACTGTCATTTTAAAAATGCTACTTCACAACTACTGAATGGGGCGTAGAACACCAGAAGTATACTTGAGAAAAAAACAAAAATATTATATTTGGCGCCAGGAATTTCATTCCCATGAAGACCGGAATTTTTCTTCCTTATTCTGGGGATAAAATTCTAATTATTTGTGAGCAGATTTGTAGACTTTAGGGCATGTCAGATGTTTAACTTCAGATTGTAGTTAATCAATAAAATTAATAAAGACTGTCATCGTTTAAAGCAAATCCTGAGAAAGATAATTCTAAAACGATGGAGAAAGGCAAAGTGTTACATTTGTTCTGTATCAGAAATGATATTCCTCTGGAGAAAAGTGATATCATGCAAACACAGACACACACAGACACACACACACACACACACACACACACACACACACACATATATATATATATATATATATATATATATATATATATATATATATATATATATAAAGAGGGGCAGAGACAGATAGAGAGAGAGAAGAGAACAATCGAGAAAGCGAAAGAGAAACAAGTGTTGTTTCTTTAATTAATGGCATACCAATCTTCGTAGGTTATTTAATATCAAAACAAACCTTGTAGAAAAACTGTAGGGGTACCATTTAACCCATTGCTGTGTGGATAAGACGTTTCATAATTTTACCAATCTTATTAGTATCAAAGTGTACATTATAGCGGGACCAGTGTTTCAACACACTTTCAACGATATTACAGACCAGAGCGTTAGCAACAACACTACAAGCACAGCTAAACAGGGAGAGAGAGAGAGAGGTATATGAATTGCCCAGATACAGAATAAACTGCACTTGTTGACTACCAGTTTTCAGCCCTAAACAATCATAATAAGAGGTTCACAGATCTTTGGAAAGTCTTCGTATATTGCTATGTGGGGCAATATGAGTAGAGTAATCTAGTGTGTGAAGCATTCTGTGAAGGCCTGTATAGTTTATTTACGTGGTAATATTAAATTTATGACGTGTTAATTTATTTGCACTCTCTATATTATTTTCAAGGATAATAATAATAATAATAATAATAATAATTATTATTATTATTATTTTTATTATTATTATTATTAACTCCTTAGGAGTTTTTCACGTCAGTATAAGCTGATTATATTTCAATGAAGATAGAGTAACAAGTCTTCTTAATTCTCCACGGCTCTTCTCAATATTTTGATCGATCTCAACAATACTGTAGTTTGGCTGATCATCACGTGTCCTCTTATTTCTCAGTCCACCATTCCTGGTACTAGTCCTTTAGTGACTGTACAAAGTGCCCCAATTCAAAATGGTGCAATTGTCACTTTCTGTAAGTTCTCTTTTTTGGTTATTTTATTATTAATCCTGTAGTCTGGCCAAGATAATGGGATCTGTTTATATCTCAAAATCTTAAAGGAGTTTGTGTATCTCATTCTCAGAGGAGAGATGCTGGCTTGTGCATATACCATTTCTTGCTATGGTCCAATTTTAATTTCTTGCACAATTTACAGTGGATCCACTTGCCTATTGTCGTTTTCCGCTTTTCATTACTAATATGGGGCATTATTCTGTGCCACATTCTATTCCGATATCTTAATTGTATATTTCAGTCTGTAGTTGGGTTTCCAATTCTCTTTAGTTTTTGGAAAACAGTTGGATCTCTTCAATAAAACAAGCTGTGTATTTTCTTAGAATGTATTTAAGTGTCATCATCACTATTGAAAATAGTAATGGTGATAGTGCATGTCCCTGGAATATACCTCTCTAAACCTTTACCTCTGCTTAGCATTTTCCTCCTGCTGTCGAATCCACTCTACACGTTTCCAATCTATGACTGAGTCGGGTATTTTATACATTTAGAGATTGTAAAATCCGGGTTTGAGGGACGATATCTTAAGTCTCAAGGGCATAGCTAGAATTTTCCTCTCGTTTTACTCTCATTGAGGATGTGTTGATCTATATATTGTAGTTATCCCGTGCCTCTAGTTCCCTTGCGGCATCCTTTCTGTTCCTCTGTGGAAGAATCTGTGGCTTATCAATGATTTGTGTCATTCGTATTTTCCACATCAATGGTAGGTAGGTTAGAGGTCTGTAGTTGTTTGGGACCGTTCCTTTTAGGTTTTCTTTCTGGAAAAGGTGACCTTTGCTTTGGTCACCTATTCGATCTCAGTTTTCTGTATTAATTTATCAATTTCGGTTGCCAGTCCATCGTGTATGGAGGTGTGTGGTTTAAACCAAAATCCTGTATGCAATCTAAGCCAGAGTTTTTCAAGTTTGGTATTTTTTAAGTGTTTCCATGAGTGTATCGATGTGTATTTCCATGTTGGTTCCTTTTTTGAGCATTCACAACCCTGTTTTCATGTTGTCTTTTGTTATGATCTTTCCGTACCCATATTTTGCTCCAAAATATTTTTGCCTCCTTCTCATCCGGTTTTTGGTATGACTCCTCGTTTGCATCCGATTACTTTTTCTTCTTCTTCTTCTTCTTCTTCTTCTTCTTATTATTATTATTATTATTATTATTATTATTATTATTATTATTTTGAGATGTTTCCATACCATAGTTAGCTGATGGTTTTCCATAGGAATATGAATGACAAGTCTACTCAAGTCATCAGGACATTTTTTATCGTCTGAACTGTCTCAGCAAAGCTGTTGTTTGTATGGTCTCCGATTGTTCTCTTATTTTCAAGTCCTCCAGTCCCTGTACAAACCCTTTGGTGACTGTACCAAGCGCACCATTTACAATTGCTATTACCGTGAAATTTGATGACTTATTTCTTCGATTTTGCAACGTCGCATATAAACAAAATACTATTAAAAGTTAGACAAAATATTGCTTCCTCCCCTTTCCAAAGAAAGGTGACTTCGGAATAACTAAGAACTACAGAGTCATAACTTCTACTTCTACAGTGGCTAAGTTTCATTATGCTCTGCTTCCCAACCGTATCGATTTGAAATTGGGAAATTGGATCTCTTCAATAAAACAAGCTGTGTATTTTCTTAGAATGTATTTAAGTGTCATCATCACTATTGAAAATAGTAATTTAGGAAATTAGTAAGGTTTTCGGAGAAACCAATCCACAACATCAATCTGTCGAATGATCTAAATGTTTCGTGCAAGAAATCTCTAGACAACACAATTGTTTCTAAATTTCTCCATGTTATTTGATCCCATATACACAGAAAATTTGGAAGAAATACTTTTAGCGTATGGTCTTCCTAAAGATATCTTTGCAGTCATAATTATGTTCTGTAGAAACATGAAAACCACGGTTCACTCACCGAATGGAGACATAGACTTCTTCAATACTGTTGCTGGAGTTCTACAAGGAAATACATTTGTACTATATTTGTTTATAATCTGTCTATATTACGCTCTTTGAAAGTCAACAGATCTAAAGGAAATTGCTTTACGCCCTGCCCCCCCTCCCCAAAAAAAAAACTACAAGAAGTAGGCGATATCCTGCGGAAACTATAACAGACACAGACTCTGCAGAGGATATAGCACTCATAAATACCCCTACCAAAGCCGAATGCTTGTTGAGTTTCCTGGATGAGGCGACATGAGGCTTTGACTTCCATGTGAACTAAAAAAAAAAGTGTTCTAAACGAGAAAAAGCTCTCTGCACTCTAAATTGCAGTCTGCGGAAATTAGTCGACAAGTTTAAATACCGTGGCACAGTGTCCCATCAATTGAAAGAGATGTTTATATCTACCTTGGAAAAGCGTGGACTGTTATCGATTGGCTATTGATCGCATGGAAACATGGTCTATAAATAAGATAAAACAGGGTTTCTTTCAAACAGCTGTTATGACAATACAACTATATGGATGCACCACATGGATGTTGACGAAATGCATAGAGAAAAAGCAAGAATGGAGCTGTACAATTATACTACGTGCTATCTTGAACAAATCTTGGGAGCAACACTTCACGAAACCACACTTTATGGCCCCTTAAACCCCCATCACTAAAACCCTCCAAGTAGGACGAACAAGATTTATGGGTCACTACTGGAGACGGAAGGACAACACGTAAGTGACGTTCTTTTATGGAGCTCTTCATATGGACATACCAAAGTTGGCTGACCTCCAAGAACCAATCTAGATCAGCTCTGTTCAGACCATTGATATAGTTTGGAAAACTTACTTGGAGTGATTGATAATAGGGACGGATAGAGAGACAGAGAGAAAGTCAGGGAAATATGTGCTAGCAGCGTGACATGATGATGATGATTAACACACACACACACACACACACACACACACACACAAACATATATATATATATATATATATATATATATATAGTGAAAGATAGAGAGAGATGGATAGAGAGAGTCAGAGAAAGAGACATAGAGAGAGTCAGGGAAATATGTGCTAGTAGCGTGACATGATGATGATGATGATAAACACACACTCACACACACACACACACACACACACATATATATATATATATATATATATATATATATATAAACAGATCTCTCTGTGCATGACTATAGATATATATACTCCCCTACCCCCGTAGGGTTGAGTTCTCTGGCGAAGAAGTAATCGTGTTGCCATTAGCGTCTATTGCAAGCCTCTTCGTATTTGAATTGAGGTCTCGGCAGCCGTTGAACGGATGTATGTAAACAATTGTACTAGTGATTGATAACCGTTTAAAATTTACTTCGCAGCAAATCGCTCCTCGTGGCTGAATAATTAGAGGCTTTGGCTTGGCATTTGAGTCAACTAGGTTTCGAACCCAGATACGGGAAGCTACTGTCTAGCCACACTGATGAGTTCTGATAGAACGAAACAGATCTGTCTGTTGATGACTATATATATATATATATATATATAGTGAAAGAGAGAGAGAGAGAGAGAGAGAGAGAGAGAGAGAGATGGATAGAGAGAAACAGAAAGAGAGAGATAGGGAGAGAGAGAGAGAGTCAGGGAAATATGTGCTAGTAGCGTGACATGATGATGATGATGATGATGATGATCACACACACACACACACACACACACATATATATATATATATATATATAATACAGAGTAAAAAAATATCATTGCCTTTCATATTTCACTCAGCTTCATCCAAATTAAATTTAGTTATCATAAAAATGGATTTCAGTAAATGACCAACTATAGAGGTACTGAATGAAAATGTTGCACTGAATAAATGACGTACTGAATAAAAATGTTGCATTTTGAGAGATGGTATATCCTCTTTGAGAATTGAAACACTTATATGCACACATCGTTTAATGACGGATAAGACTGATATTACGTTGCTGACTATCAGTGATTATAGAAAAAATAAAATTAATACAATAAAGGCTGTTATTCAATTATTTTGTTTTTATCCAGAAATATTTCTAATATTAATTAACCCAGTTAAATTTTAGATTATCACTTTATCTAAGTGATTTGTTCTTATGAACAGTGATCATGAACCTTCATAAAACAACCTTTCTCTGAACTATGAACTCTTTCTAAATACTTTTTGTAGTATATTTATGATTCAAATTTAAGCCATTTGTATTTGACCGAATTTCATCTCAATATAAAATTATGAGTATCATTTTCATCTTTTCCCTCTCTCTTGTTGTGAAATGGAAGATTTCATTTATCAAAGCCATGTTATTATGTGTGTTTTTTAATAATCATTTGGGTTCTATCAATTATGACATTTGCAAGCTGTTTAATACAAAAAATTTGATAGAAAATCCTTCTTTATCTATTTTCTTTGACATTTTGATATTGCCCACTCATTAATAAATATTTGTGTCCAAATCATTTTCTCTGACCTGAATTTGGCTTTAGGCTTTCATACGATAATTGCTCTGAAGTTCTCCATCTTGTTTGTTTTCAATGAGAATTTAACAAGCAGAAGAGGATGAAAATAAAAAGTAATAAAAAACCGTGATTAAGAATGAAAATAAGCTTCATTGTTAAAACTCAGTCGGAAATGGAGATCAAACCAATGTTTGGAAAAGACGAGTAATGACCATCCTTTGAAATAGAATATCAAATGAGATTCATTATCCCAAATCCAGATATTTAAGCAATTTCTTTAAATGCAAACCATAAACTTGCTTTTATTCTTATTTTTTTAATGTTATAAAGTTCTTTGAAGTTTTCGTTATGTTACAGCAAATTTAGTTAAGTTGGCAACGATATCCTGAGAAAAAATATGTTACATAGTAATAAGTAGGATTTTACCGCACTTTTTTTTCAGAATATATATATATATATATATATATATATATATCAGCAGAGTTTGCTAACTTATTAGTTGGTGACCCGAAGGCTCCCTTTTCAATAGCTACTACACATGAGGTTTAGGGGAAGGCATTACTCCATTTCCTGGATAGCGCCACTTTACTCTTTACCCTTACTTTAAAATACTGAGTTTTAAGCAAGACCGAATTATGTACCATTTTTTCATTCTTTGTTGTGGGATTGAACCCGTTCTCCCACACAATTCAACGAACACTTAACTCATTCGACCAATGGACCAAGATAGATAGATATGATGGATTATTTATATATTTTCATTATATTGTTATTAATCGACATCATTCGATGATGTTTGAAAAATAGTCTTTGGAAAAAATGATGCGTATTAAACCTGCCACTTCGGTTATTATGAAAACTATATGAGGTTAGCCATTTTTTATGAAGTTTAAAAATTGTGAAATGATATAAATTAGAACAAGTGTTCATCGCCGTTATATAAGCAATGAATGCTAGAATCTACAATTACAATTGTTTGTGTAGAAAAATTACATTCTTTTTAAATGATAAATAGATAATGTATTAACCGAAGGAATTGCAGCGAAAATATTTTTCCGTACAAAACTATGCAAATTTATGAGTAATATTGTTACTTTTTTATATCAATCCTGTCTAGATATTCAGAAATATCTAATTAATATCCAAAAACTATCACAACTACAATATTTTATTAATCAGTTACGTATACCATATCCAACTGAATCCATTAAAAAAAAAATTCCATATACAGATAAGTACAACTTTGTCAACAGGGCTGAGATTATGAAACTAAACTCTATCCATTGTATGTGCCCGATTCTGGAACTCAGCGAAGTGTTGAGCATCAGTTTCTTGCAATTACTTCCAAATGTAATTTCACCCTGAATGGTAGTATATGTTAGAGGCCCATCTATGGGTCAAATAGCTGCCTTTGAAAATTCTCATTATAAGATGGTTTGGTTTCTTTATCTAATGGCATATCAACCTTTGTAGGTTGTTTAATGCCAAAGCCATTATCCGAGAAAAACAGTAGTGGTACTATTAAACCCATTTCTGGGAGGATAAGGGGGTTCATACCTTTCCCTAGGGTCTTTGCCCGAAAGTGAACGTAACAGCACGACTGGAATACGAACTCGCTTATTACGATTCCGCATCCATCGCTTTAACCATTACGCTTCGAGGACACCCCCTCTCATCATAAGAGAGAAATACGTAAAAACATATAACATTTCGAAAAAATATATGTTATTCCATACAATTACCAATGCTCAACTGGAATACTTGAAACTGTATGTTAATTATTTGAGTTAAGAATTGTTACTCGAAGATTATGTTGTTATTATTAATTATTTGAAAGCATGTAATTATTTCTGTCGTCTTCTCAGCGGATCTTAAAACTGACAGATTGACTGATTGCAGGGGTAATACAGCCACAAAATATGCATGACAATAAATTATATCCGGTGGTTTAGCTTCACTTTTGGAGATCTGGTGAATATTAAACCAAGTCTTAATGGCGATCACTCTCAAGTCCTCTCAAATAAAGTGTGCTAGTATACGATTCGGTTCCATCTGTGGATCAAATTGATCTGTTTAAAAATTATTTGTCTTTAATACGAATGCTTGATGCTATATAGATGCGTGTCTGTTAATTGTATAAAATATTCTTGAAACAATATTATTTTTTTACGAATTACTATTATTATTAGTTATCTAAAATTATACAATTGATCGAACCTTATAGTTGTAATATAGGACTTCTACATTCTATATAACTGTGTGCAATCAATCGATTATTATTAAACAGGAATACTTCCTTTAAACCATATAATCAGACATAAATTATTTCTACTTGGTTGGAATACATGATACTATGTGTGGTTGTGTTGAACTTATAGTGTAAGAGAGATGTAATTGAAAGCATATAAGTGTGATGGTTATTTACATAGAAAAGGAATACTTGCGTGAAAAAAAATATTAAAAGCCAATAAAAATGTGCAAAAGAAAAGGATGCAATGAAGCATTGAAAATTAGCAATGATTACTATCAGACATTTACAAATAAATTGAATTTAGTTACTTCCACAAGGAGTTGATTTGTCGCTAAACAAACTAACGAAATCAAACCAAACCAAATCAATCCAAAGCAAAATAAACCATCTTGACATCGATCTTGGAGATATATTAATTTATAAGAAAATAATCCTCTAATGAAAGGACACATGAATCAAAGATTCTCTGTATTCAATAAAATGATAAAATCTCAATTATAGAACTGAAAATGTACAATGAATTTTGAAAGTTCTGAAGCAGAAATCGTTTTGCAATTTTCTTGTTTATTAGTTAAAAAAAAAAAGAATACCTTAGTCTCGTTTGAATAAAAGTTATTTCTGATATATTAAAAACTAGTGAATACTTTTTAAAACAATATTTCAACGTAACTGATTGCAAAATATGATATACTCTAATCTAGTATTATCGAATTTGAAGTCTTTTTTTAACTTTTCAAAATATCCTTATATAAGATTGCACATTTATGGCAATGTCCCTACAACTTCCGAAAATGGTGATCAAATTTCTCTTTAAGAACGCTCAAAAGGTAAATCACATTTATTCCATCTTGTCAAAGGGCTTTTTTAGAGAAAAATTTCACGACGAAGCAAATCTAACTGGTACTATATGATGAAATCGACTTAGAAAATAAGTATTTTGCTAACATAAACCTGAATTTGACGCATTGCATTCTTTGAACTGTGATGTCAATCGATCATGCAGTCAAGTTCAGAAAGTCAGTCCTAGTATTATGATTCAAATTTGGCCGTTTCCACACTCCACAGATTGAGAATAAAAGAAAGTGAAATATTGAATGTTTTGATCAAAAGAGAGTGATGATGACGATTATAATAATTGTAACTGATTCAATTAGAATGGTCCCTAAACAACAGCAAAAAATGGGGAACTGAAGATTAGAAGAATAATTAAAATATGGTGTTATGGACATTTGATGAGTTAGTTAATAAAGTTAGATATATGTGTGGACCTATATATATATATATATATATAGATGAGTCGGTGTGTCTACATTTATGAATGTAGGTATGTACTTATATGTTTGTACATATGTGTATGGTTGTGAAATGCCCCTTTCTATGTATGTATGTGTATATGTGTGTGTATATACATTTGTGTATATATGCATATATCCATATAGGAGCGTTAATATATCTGCGTGGGTGTGTTGGCTCTGAGGGTGGCCTCATGAATTTTATACATGAACCACCCATCCATTTTTCCTTGTCCAAGGAGAAATGGTCAGATGAGGGTGAGACGTAACTTTAAAGTTTACTAATTCACTTTTTACGGTGTCCGAGAGATATTCAGTCAGGATACATTTTCTTTTTCTGTCCAGTCTATGATTGGTCCAAAGTCCAGAAGTGGGCCACAGTGTTCCGTGCATATAAACAAATATCAAAATGTGGGATCCAGTTGGCGCCAGTTGGTCATAATCATCTGAATTAATTAGTAGATGAGAGAAAGCGAGCTGATTCCAAGATGCGCTTAGAGTCTGCTGACACGTTAGAGCCTGGCAGATCACATAGGAGTCTTGCAAAGTAGAAATTGCACCGAATGCATGGACGTTTGAGAGAGCATAAAGAACGGCCAAAGTAATACACACTCTTCTAACTGTGTCAAGTTTTTCTTATTTTTTTTTTTTTTGATTTCCTATTTCATTTTATGACACATCAAACTCTGCGCATTTAACACAACATAGAATCATGCAATACAGTATCAAAATCGGTATAAATATGTTTGAAGTTTGTGGCAGGCATGAAGAGACTATAAATCACTCAAATCTCAGTACTTCAAAACATTAAATAATAAGAGTAAAATAATAAACGAATAAAAAATACGACTTAAATTTGATGTGAAAAATTTGCTGAGAGTAAACTAATAATAAGTAAGGAAGAGGATTGTTTGGCTAAAAACAATAAAACGATGGAGTAAACATACTTTCGGGCAAAAAACAATTGTAATTTTTATCAATCTAAAATTTAATGCTTATTCTAGATTAAACTATCATAAAATAAAAAAATAATAAAGAAAGAGAGAGAGAGAGAGAGAGAGAGAGAGAGAGAGAGAGAGAGAGAGAGAGAGAGATACCACCAAAACCAGTCAGAAAAGAAAAACAGAAAGAATGAAAGAAACTAAAAATTAAACACAGGAATACCTGGTGAGAAAAAGGGAAAACTATCAAGAAAGAAAGAAAGAAAGAAAGAAAGAAAGAATGTATGAAAAC
>OY757904.1:122363352-122445852 GCA_963585895.1 Sepioteuthis lessoniana | reverse complement strand
AGAAAAAGAGTATAAGACGAGACATGGCTTGGTGCGGAAAGTGATCTATAGGCGATTGTGTAATAAGTTTAAACTTGACCATCGAACAGCCATATATGAACAACCCAAAGTCATTCATGGAAAATAAGAGAAAATTATTTTGGATTTTGAGATACAAACTGATCACCTGATCTCGCCCGGACAATCAGACTTACTGATTGTCACAAAATGAGAACCGGTTGTAAAATGGAGTTCGCCGTCCCTGCAAATAAGGGTAAAATTGAAAGAAAGCTAAAAGAGAGATAAATACTTTGACTTTCGAAGAGAACTGAAAAATCTATGGAACAGGAAAGAGACGCTGATACCAATCATAACTAATGCAGTCAGTATAGTCTCTACAGAATTCGTAGAGGTACTGGGGGAGTCAGAAATAAGAAGACGAGTCGAGACTATCATACCTACAGTATTATTAAGATCGGCCAGAGTACCGAGAACAGTCTTCGAGACTTGTGGATACTTGTTGTCACTCAAACTCCGGTGAGGAACCATTACCTAACGTTGGTGTGAAAACTCTCAAAAGAGTACAATAATATTAATAATAATAACAAAAATAATAAGAATAATATTGGTGCGTTTGGAACAGTAACTAAAGGATTGCTAAAGGGACTAGAGGACTTGGAGGATGGCGGACGCGTGGAGACCATCCAAACGACAGCATTGTTGAGAACTGTCAGAATACTAAGAAGAGTCCTGGAGACCTGATGAGACTTGCTGTCACTCAGACTTCAGTGAAAAACCATCGGCTATCGCTGATGTGAAAAGCTCTAATGAGTCAATAATAATAATAATAACAATAATAATAAAGTGGACCAGAGATGAAGTTAAAAGAATAGACCAAAGACCAAGAAAACTAATGACCATGAATAAGGCATTACATCCCAGCAACGACGTTGACAGACTTGATATATCAAGAAAAGAGGGAGGAAGAGGACTTAACTGCATCGAAGACAGCGTTGACGCTTTCATACGACGACTCGAATACTACATTGAAAAACACGAAGTAGGACTGATTACAGCCAGTAGAAACGATACTGACAACACAATGGACAACGTATTGACAATAACTAGGAAACAAAAATTGGAAGAAAAATAACTCTATGGGCATTTTAAACGACTAATAAACGACATCTCACACAAGAAAACCAGGACGTGGTTAAGAAGCGGAAACATCACGAGAGAAACAGAATCTCTTGTAATAGCAGCACAAAGCAACGCCATAGGAACTAATCATATCAAAGCGAGAATAGATAAGACGCAACAAAATAGCGAATGAAGGCTATGCAGTGACAGAGATTAAACCATAAATCACATAATAAGCAAATGGAGCAAGTTAGAACAGAAGGAGTGTATGACTTGACATGACTGCAAGATGTGCAAGAAATTTGAATTTGACCATACGAACTAATGGTATATGCACAAACAAGCAGCTGCCCTAGAAAATGACACACATAAACTACAGACAGATCACTTAATCTCGGCCAAAAGACCAGACCTAATAATAAGCTGGCGACCAGAAGGCTCCCTTTTCAATAGCTACTACACTGAGGTGTAGGGGAGGGCATTAATAATTTCCTGGATTGATCCACTTTATCCTTGATACGTACCTTATATTGCTGAGTGTAAAGCAAGGAGGTATCGAGTATCATTTTTAAGTCTTTGGTATGACGCAACCTGGGATTGTCCCAGGTCTACCGAACCATTGGCAAACACCCTACCCACTAGATCATTGGCAAACACCCTACCCACTAGACCAATGAGCAGATGTCCCGGCTGACCACAGAATAAAACTGAAAGAATGTGAAAAGAATGATAAGTACATCAACTTTCCTCGGAAAATAAAATAAACTATGGAACATGATGGTGACACTTATAGCAATTGAGATTGCTGCTTTTGGTACAGGAACTACAAGATTATTAAAGGGTGTGGAGGACTTGCTAGTTGACGGACGAGTGGAGACCATCCAAACTACAAAATTATTGAGAAAATCCAGAAAACTGAGTTGAGTCATCCTGGTGACTTGAGGAGACTAGCAGTCACTCAAACTCCAGTGAAAGACCATCAGCTAATGCTAATGTGAAAAACTCTTATGAGTAAATAATAACAATAAAAATAAATTGTGGTCTTTACTGTCCCGATGGACTTCGGAGTAAAATTGAAAGAATGCGAAAGGCGTGATGAGTACCTCGACTTTGATCAGGAACAGAAAATAATGTGGAACACGAAAGTGACAATTATACCAATTCTAATTAGTGCTCTTAAAACAGTCACTAAAAAATTGGAGGACTTGGAAATAATGGGATGGATGTAGACTGTACCAACTACAGCATTTTTGAGATCGGCAACAATACTGAGAAGAGTCCTGGAGATTTGAGGAGACTTGCTGCCACTCAAACTCCACTAGAAAACCATCAGTTACAGCTAGAGTGAAAAACACTCCAAATATTAAAATAATCATCATAATGGTAATAGTGAGCAGCATATTAGCGTAAAAAATATCTCAAGACGAGACACGACTGAGTGAGGAAAGTGATGCATTGGGAATTGTGCAACAAAATGAAATTTTAACATAGTATGAAATAGGATAAGAAGAAAAAAAACAGAATCTGTCTTGGTGAACTTAGATGCACAATATTCTCTGTAATTTGGTGATCCAAACAGATCACCTAATCCTCGCCACAAAACAGAACAAGTGATAGTTACACACAAAAAAAAAAAAAACAAAAAAAAAAACAAAAGACAGAGAACCTGTTAAATAGAGAGTGAAAATAAAAGAAACTGAAAACACAGGTAAGTACTTAAAACTTACCAGAAAACAGAAAAAAAAAGGAAAATTAAGGTAAGGGTAATACCTATAGAAAATTGGTGCGTTAGGAACGATCCTCAGTTGCTTATTAAGGGGGGTGGAAAAGTTAGAAATCGGAGGAAGAGCCTATACTACCTAATTTACAGCATTGTTGAGACCAGCTAGAAAATTAATGAAGACAATTATTATCATTATTATTATTATTATTATTTGTTGAACTAAGGACATTCCATTTGAGGTGAACTGGAATTGGTTACAAACGGTCAATTTAAACAGAGAAACTGAATCTTTTTAATAGCAGCTCAAGATAATGCAATCAGACCCAATTACGTCAAAGTGAAACTTGACAATTGGCATGGGAATAGAAAGATTGAGTTATGTGGTGATAGCGATGAAGCATTAAATCGTATAATAAGTGTATGCAGCAAAATAACGTAAATTGTATGCAGATGTAGGCATGTTTGGGTGGGAAAGAGGATCACTGTAAGTTTATCATGAGACAAAATATTGGCCATGCTGGCATATTCACAAGCCAGAATATGTCCTTGAAATGAAAAAAACAAAAACTCTGAAGATTGTCTGTGACTTTGATATACAAAAATGATCAACTAAACAAGGACAAACCATAATACCTCATGATAATTATCAACAAGTATATAACTCGTCCTGACAAGTCGTTTCAGCATACAACAGAATGAACATGAGGGAAGGCGATCAACTAGACAGATATGGACGTTCCACGAAAACAGACATTTAAGGAACATGAAGTTGGAGCTCGGTGAACACTGTCTGATTACATGGTAAATAGGCAACAAAACAGGAGATCAGAGAAAAAAATTCAAAACTTTCTGACAGCAGCACTACGCATATCGGTTAGAAACCAAGGAGAGTCTTTGAAATAAAAGAGAGTAACAACACTCTGACTTTAAAGAAAAATGAGCAAAAAACAATAAACTCTAATTAGCGCTAGTTAAAGACTTGCAAGGAGTAAAATAATTGGTTGTTGTACACAAAGATAGTAAGGTTTATTTTTTTGGTTCAAATTGTGATTGTTTTAGGTTAGTTGCAACAATTAAAATGCATGTAAATTGTAAAACGTATTGTCCTCTCATGGCATGAATTACGCTTTGAAAATAATGAACCAATACAATGGATAGAGGAAACACAAAAATCGATGAATCACGTCAGTTTTCAGCTATAAACAAAGTGTTCACTATACATGTTGGTACGCGATCCAATGAAATGAATTTCAACGAAAGAATACCTCTTAATATATCATGTTGTTTCAGCGTCAGAGGCGGATGATCTAGAAAAGAGATTGCGTTTAAATCATTTTACCAGTAGTCCTGCCTTTATTGCTGTGGTACTGGTGGCCGCTTAGCTGAGTTCAAACTACATACGTATCAGATTTATATCCTCTATGAAACAAACAAGGATTCATTGATAAATTACGTTCATGGGGTGGGGAGTCAGAGACGAAAAATTAAATGTGAACATTAAATTTCAGAAGTGATTATTATTATGTGTGCGTGAAAAACCTAGTTCAACAATGTTGTTAATTCATTAAATGAAGAGTGGCTCGGTCTACTCACCCACACGATTAGGGATCATAAAATTGGAGACAACAATAAAGAAACAACGTTTTGAAAAAAAATTGTCGCTATAGTAAATTCAGAAATTTAAAAATGTGAAAGGCTGCTCATCGAAAATGAAAATCTATAATCAATGGTAGAAAATATCTATTGTTGTAAATATTCTCAAAAGATTTTCCAAGACAATTGTTTGCTTCAAAGTTTCAAGTGTATCTTACAATTCATGTAATTTTACTGAATATCCTTATGGTACAACTGAAATGAATAATACACACACTGTGTGGCGTACTTAGCTTAATTGTTATAATTCAGCAATTTCTGACACAAGATCAGATATTGTACGAAGATGTTTGCATGTACTTTCCGACTAATGTCTTTTCTGAAGGCATGAATCCATTTATTTTCCTTCTAGCTACATGTAAATGGTATGGCCGATTGTTTTTTTATGCTTCGCACAGCAGCCACTCAAGGAAAAACAAAGTTCTTAATTAAAACCAGTCGTATTTCGCTTAAAATTGACATCGTTTCATATACTGTTCGTAATGGGGGGTTTCGTCATATGCATACACGTATTGTGTTTCATAGAAATATACATTCCTGATCACCTGGTTATCAAATTGTTAGTGTAAAATCCACCGAAATTTTAACTGCAGGGATCATCTCCTGCTTTTGTGGTATTACACTTAAAAAAAAAATGGATATATCTTTAGATGACAGAAAAATATAGGAATGAGAATACCAACCAATTAATACGAATATAAAATAATTATTTCTAGTGGGTTGAAATGGTTGAAAATGTAAAAGAGAAAATGTTCATTAATATCTCACAAAGCTACCTTTAATCACATTGACTTTCAGAGTAGGTTAATTAAAATACTATACCGCCAATTTACTAGCACTGCGTTATTGGTAAGTTATCTTCGGTGTATGAGAGTAGTGAGAAGTCTTTCACATATATGGTTTTTACGTGGTGCCCGTGGTGTAATGGTTATCGTCGTAGGAAGAGCACACGGCGACACGAGTTCAAATCCTTGACCAGACTAATTGCATTTCACATAGCACTAATAACCTTGAGAAAGGTGTGAATCCAATTATTCTCCCTACATCTATGGGTAAATAGTAGGACAGACTGGGTTCTTGAGCCTTGGTAAGGCAACTCGTCTAGGAGAAGGAAAACTTTGAATTTAAAACCTGCTAAACTCCGCTTAAAAATTGACCTTGCGTCATATCCTGCCCGAGCGGAGGGGTTGGTACATATGATATATGTTTTTTACCAGGATGCTTCCTTTGTAAATCATTGTACTTGGGCTGGTCATTGGAAATGAATATCTCATGGGAATTCCTCCAAACTCTAGCCGTGCCAGTACTTCTGGATAGTTGCCCCACTTGGACTTTAATGAAACACCTGGTGAAAAAAGATTGATGCAAACTAGACAATAAGACCATGTGCTATTTTGAACCAATTCTGGAAGTAGCACCCGACAAGACACATTTTTAATATCTCACACATCATCCAATTAAGACAAACAAGTGAACTTCATTGATTCCACAGAAAATATTTATGATATTCAGTTAATTTTTATTCTCTGCAGGAATTCCTTTTTCATATTCGTTGAAAGTTTATTGTAACGACTTTCAGCCTTCTTCGGATATTTCATAACATATTGCTCGAAGCGTTGTGTGTATAGCTATAAAGATGAGTTCAAATGTCCGAATTTTCAAAGTAGTAAAAAGAAAGACGGAAGTTTTGCTATTGGCTATATAATGAAGGATTTTTTTAGTTGTAAATACACGTCTGACTTCCCTTTCTCCGATATGAACTACCTCATCTCTTTGTCTCCAAAAACCTTCTCAGCAACTCCCGCCAAACTATAAGTGATGGTCTTTTTTTTAGTTCTAGTCTTCAGAGAATGGAGATTGTCACTAAAAACAACGGCCATTCTGTTCTTATTTAATTTGTAAACTAAATCACTCCTTCCATATGTAAAAATCTGATCAGCGAATATAGCGAGAACGCAATATATCTGATTATATACTATTAATCCCTATTATATTTACCAAGAATAACTTAATACGTGTGTCAGTATAGGTACATCATGTAATTACTGAGACGAAATTCCAGCAGAGAAATGGACATCGAGAAAACGATATATGGTTTACAGTTACTCAATCTGTTAGACATGAACCCATTCGTAATATAGATTTTTTCGGTTTTTGCTTGGTTATACGTTGTGGCCTAAATATGCTAAATCAGAATTATTATTCATACGTCTTCAAGCAGTAATAAGTCAATATGCTTAACTGTTAGGTGATGTGTCAACGGTATGGGTCATGTGTGGTAATAATAAATCCACGGTTACTGCCATATTGTCAACTAGGGAATGTGGACATTCTAGTGGAAAATAAAACCTGATTTGTTGGTATTTTCAAACAATGTATTTATTATCTTTTTTTTTAGTGGACAAGGGTTATCACCTTAAGTTAATCCTTGACTAATTGCTTTTATCGGTGAACTAACCCATCTGATGTTATTTTATATTCAGAAGTCATGGAGCTGCGTAGATTACGTTTATCCTTACATTTTTATTTAGTTTCTTTAGATTTTTCAGCACAGAATTATATGATATCAATTTTCCTAGAGCAAATAATTTCAATACAACTGTATAATTTCAAGTATTCAAATCTAATACAAATAAACTATACGCAATTATATTCTTCAAAAATATTTTGAATAATAATAATAATAATAAATGTACTTGGATGACATCAAAGTTTTTGACAAAAACGAAATAGAACTGAAAACCCAAATAAAAACTGTGGGAATATACAGACAACATATACGAATGAAATTTTCATAGAAAAATACGACATGCAAATAATTAAAATTGGCAAACGACACATAATGAAAGGAATCGAACTACCAAATCAAGTAGTAATCAGAAACCTCGGGAGAAAATGGAAAGCTGACACCATTAAACAAGTGGAAAGGAAAGAAAAATTTTGAAAAATAGTATCTCAGAAGAGTCAGAAAATAACTCGAGAAGAAATAATTATAGCAGGAACCTTGTAAAAGGGATAAATACCTGGGTTTTCCCACTCATAACATACCCGGGAACATTCTTGAAGTGGACCAGAGAAGATCTTAAGCAATCGAGCAGAGAAAAAGAAAATTAGTGGTCATGCATAAGGCATTACATCCTGGAGATGACGTTGATATATTATATTTGTCAGGAAGAGAGATAGGAAGAGGACTTGCCAGCATTGAAGTCTACATTGAAAAGCGCAGTTGATGATTATTTACAGCCACCACAAAAAATACTAACACGAGGACTAACAGAATCATAATAACAAGAAAACAAAATTTGTACATTGACTAAATAATTCTTCAGAAACGCTCGGTAGGGAAAGAGGTTAGTAAAAATTCCTCTTTAAAAAAAAAAACACTTGATTTTCGGTGACATGTAAAAACTTTTGGTGAATTATTGTGATTTTTAACTGAAGGGTGTTAATAATCGGCTAAATCATTTATCAGATGCAAATATCTCGTGCTAACTGAAGATTCGTTTAAATTTACCTCGTTACCATCTATATTACCTATCGATTTTCTCGACTGATAGACGTTTTTGTCCCGTATTTAACCAGAAAATCATCAGAAATCTCATGTAAAAGAATATCACCAGCCCATTAAGAACTAATTTAAGTATAAGACAGATATAACCATGAAGGTGTCAATGGAAAACCTGAAAGTAGTCAACTGTTTTAGTTCGGGAAGGAAAATATAAAAATAGTAGAACAACGGACTTTATCTAAGTTGAAATTCAGGATTACGTATACTTCCATTGTTTCTGGTGACCTGCTGTATATGAACAGTCAATATGAGTGTTCTCGTTCACATCTGTGTCAGACGCGCAGATAATAAACAACTGCTGGGTCTGGTATAGCCACAGTATACCACCCATGATAAAAAATGTACGATCTCAATATTATAAAACGTGGGACCTAGGGAAGAGGCCTGGTTGTCATGACTGGCAGGTGCTCCCTTGATAACCAACATGGCACACTCAATCCTCATCCTGCGAATGTTGGCTGCTCTCTATTCAGGTACATGAATGACGACATTAGCAACCACAACGATCAGAGTCTTGCACTACACTGCTATTTTAGGAGCAACCCTTCACGAAGAGGGTACAAGATGAGAATAATAGAGATATGGCAAGAATGAGCTAGTTTTCAGACTAAGCCAAAGACTTGCTGATTAAGTTAGAAAAATAATAAAAAAAGGAATGGTTTTCTGACCTTGAAATACTGGAAATAAACCAGAAATAAGAGAAACAAGACAATACAATTTCAAACATACCAAGTGGCGCCAACCAAAAAAAAACAAAAACAAAACATACCAGAAATGAACTGACATCTCTTGAAAATGAAAACACCACTGTTCCAAGAAAACCCAAAGAAACACTATCACAAGAACAACAGACAAATCTAGAAAATGTAAAGATAATTATGAATAGTGAAAAGACTAACCAACCATATTTAAGAAACATAGATTGGAGTACACTTAAAAAGAAAAAAAAAAAAATCAAATACTACCTTCTATATCAACGAATAATATAACAGATTTAAATGAACTAATCTATGCAGGGGCAAAATTAGTGCCTGAGAAAATTGGGATCCCCTCAAAAAGCACGAAGATACAGTCAAAACAAGGTTGGGAAATTCGGCTGGAAACGCATATAAATAACCAACGAAAACAGGCCAAAATATTAAAACAAGAAGATATTGGAATATGTGGGAACAGAAGGGAAAAGACAACACGAGAAAAATAACAGTACAGCTTGAGGTAATAAACCAGAAAATTCTGGCGAAAGAAGGGAAATTAAGGATTTATCGACAAAGACAAAACAATACAGACAAAACAGAACATTCCAAAACAACGAAAAAAAAATTCTACCAAGAACTAGGAGGACATGACATAAAAATATACCAACAACCAGTCGCCAAAGCAACCGAACAATTTTGGACGAAAATATGACAACCGAAAAAGCACAACGAAAAGACTGAATGGATAATAAATATGAGAGAACTAGAAGGACTATAAGAAAACCTGGATGCGGAAATACATATCGAACTACTAAAAAAACACTAAAATTGATATCAAACTTGAAAACGCCAGGCCATGATGGAATACATGAATTCTGGTTCAAGAAATTCACCTCCATTCACGACAGACTAGCACTAGAAATGAACAGATATTTACAAGAAGCACAAGTCCCTGACTGGATGACCAAAGGGAAGACCATATTAATTCAAAAGGACCCATGAAAAGGAACTGCTCCTAAAAATAATAGACCATAACTTGCCTACTAATGATGGGTAAAATATTAAGAGCACAAATTAAGGAAGAGATATACTACTCGCTAACAAGCTGTGGATTCTTCCGGATTTCATGCCGCAAATGATTCAGAGGCACAGCAGACTTACTCTACATAGATCAACATATCCTGAATGAAAGCAAGACCAGACAGAAAAAAAAAACTAGCTATGACCTGGATTGACTACAAAAAGGTATGATATGGTTCCGCAAAGCTGGATAATAAACTGTTTCAATATGTACAAATATCACGCGATGTCATAAACTTCATCGAAAAAACTATGAAACCTGAAGAGGTTGACAGCAGGAGGAAAAAAGCTTGGCTGAAACAAAGATCAAAAGAGGTATTTTTCAAGAAGACGCACTATCACCCTTCATCATCATCATGATGTCGTGCTGGTAGCACGGATATCCCTGGCCCTCTCTCGCTACTCCTCCCTATCGTTCATCGCCCTAGGCGGGTCTTCAGGAAAATATCCCGTATCCTCACATAGCTGCTGAATGTATGTTCGTGCTGGTCGTCCTGCTTTTGCACGGCCATGTGTGGGGTTCCATAAGAGGACATCTGTTATGAGTTCGTCCCTGCTTCTCCAGCAGTGTCCTGCATGTCTGGTTCGTCTAACTTGAATAGTTTTCGTGATAGGAGGCAGCTGGCCGTACAGTTGTTGTCTTGTGGGGTGTTGCCGCCAGGACTTGTTCAAGATTGCTCGCAGCATTCCTGTATAATTGCCGACTAGCTTCTTCTCCAGCCATTTTGTTAGAGTCCATGTAGTGCAGCCATATAGCAGTATCGATGTGACCGCTGCCTGGAAGCAACTGCGTTTCATTTTATCGGCTAGGTCTGATTTCCATATAATCGATATCCTATTGATAGCTGTCCATGCTTTCGTTAACCTCGTGTCGAAGTCCTTTTCGGTTGATTCGACGCTGCTTCCTAGGTAAGTGGATTTCTCTACTAGTATAAGAGGGGTTCCGTTTAGAGTGGAGATGTCCTCCGCTTGATTATGGCACATATATTCTATTTTGTGTGCATTAACATAGAGACCTATGCCTGCGGCTGCACGTTCCAAACTATCACCCTTACTATTCATAATTGCCATGATGCCACTGAACCACATACTCAGAATACAAACTTTGTAGATCGCAAAAAAAAAGGATCAATCGCCTAATGTATATTGATGACATAAAACTATTTGCAAAAACTGAAAAAGAACTAGAAGCCTTAATACACATAGTTAGAATATAAAGTCAAGACACAGGAACGGAATATGGCATCGACAGATGTGCCGTGCTCGTAATGAAAATTGGCAAACGACATAGGACAGACGGAATAGAACTACCAAGTGAAGACAAAATTAGAACGCTCGCTGAAAACGAGACCTACAAATACTTAGGAATCTTGGAGGCTGACACCATCAAAAAATTGGAAATAAAAGACAAAATTCAAAAGGAATATCTTAGGAGAACTAGGAAACTACTTGAGACAAAACCCTCGAGCAGAAACGTTATCAAAGGAATAACTACTTGGGCTGTACTCCTCGTTAGATACTTGAGACTCTTTCTGATGTGGACCAGAGATGAACTTAAACAAATGGTCCAAAGAACTAGAAAACTAATGGCCCTGCACAAGTCATTAAATCCAAGAGACCACGTTGACAGACTGTATGTACCAAGAAAAGAGGGAGGAAGGGGGCTTGCCAAAATCGAAGACAGCGTTGACGCTTCGATACAACGACTCGAAGACATCATAGGAAAAACGAAAAAGGGCTGATTAAAGCAATCAGAAACAATACTGACAACACGATAGATAACAGAATGACAATAACTTGGAAACAAAAATGGGAAGGAAAACAAATCTATGGGCGTTTTAAACGACTAATAAACAGCATCTCACACGACAAAACCTGGGCATGGATTAGAAAAGGAAACTTTAAGAGAGAAGCAGAAATTCTCCTAATGGCAGCACAAAACTGCGTCATAAGAACCCATCATATCAAGGCGAGAATAGATAAGACGCAACAAAATATCAAATGTAGGCTATGCGTGGACTGGGATGAAACCGTCAATCACATAAGAGCATGCAGCAAATTAGCACAGAAAGAGTACAAGGCTAGACATGACTGGGTGGGCAAGGTTATCCACAGGGAAATGTGCAAGAAATTTAAATTTGACCATGCCAACAAATGCCATATGCACAAGCCAGCACTTGTCCTAGAAAATGACACAAACAAACTCCTATGGGACTTTGACAAACAAACGGATCACCTAATCTCGGCCAGAAGACCAGACCTTATAATAATCAACAACAAAAAAAAAAAAAAAAAAAGAAAATTTGCAAAATTGTCGACTTTGCTGTCCTGGCTGACCACAGAATAAACTGAAAGAATGTGAAAAGAAAGATAAGTACCGTGACCATCCAAACAACAGCATTATTGAAGATGGCCAGAATATTGAGAAATGTCCTGGAGACTTGAGGAGACTTGCTGTCAGTCAAACTCCAGTGAAAAACCATCAGCTTTAGCTTAAGTGAAAAACTCTAAAAGAATAAATAATCATAATTAGAAGAAGAATATATTAGCTGTGGGAGAACAAAAAATACCATAAATCGCTGCTGATACCATAACCTTTTAAAAAATATATCTCTTTTTCTCCAGAGCATCCAATCTAGTTAGACACCTGATAACCCTACTATGAAAAACCGACCCTGACCGACTGGCAAATTTTCAACCAAACGTTTTGTGTATCAAATCCGCAGCAACCTAGACATTAAACTGATTTGCTAATGCAATGTAATCAGATCAAAACCAGGTCAAAAAGAGACTTTATTGTTCATTAATATGGTAAAGTTTGCTAGGCAATGTATTAAATCAACCCATGCCACAATGTTGATAGTGGACACAAGATTGGATTAATGAAGGATTCCCTGCAGCTATCAAGCTTCTCGAACGACGATGCAATTTTTTTCCGTGATCATACACTAGAGAATTAATGTAGCCTTTAACCATTTTAGGTGAAAGGCCGCTAGGAACCGGGCTGATAAATTTTTATGCCTCCGTAAGCGGCGAGTGCAGTTTTGCAACTAGGATATATTGAGCTCCCTAAGAGGTTAGAAATTGGTAAGGGTTAATATTCACGTTGAGTAGTACCTCAAACGCCGGGCACTGAACCCAGTCCTTATATCATTTAGGTAAGGAGGTAGGTGTTGTCTAGGGTGAATTATCCTGCTGGAACTAAGTAATTTTTTCATCCCAACAACCAGCGAAGGTGGTGTTTATTGAGTTTCTCGTGGGAATTAAATTCGGCATCAAGTCGATTTAATGAAAATGTGCTCCACAGAAAGAATGCCACATCTGTTTGAAAAACAGCTTAGTTCTTTCTTTAACCCTGTCGTGGGGCAACGAAGAGGTGCAGAAGTGAACGCAACCCTTACACTTTTTACAGTGGAGGCAGGCGTTTCTCATGAAGTGTTTCTTTGGAACTGGGATTTGTTAATTGTTATGCTGCATAAGATGGCAACACGGATTTGAGAGACAATAAAACCCGGAATTGGAAAAAGAGAATTAAATAAAACACGGGAAATGCTAATTTGAAAGATAGAGGTGGAGGTATCTTTGATAATATTGTATTGCGCCTGTTTTAGTTTATATTGGTCACACTAAGTTTCTTTAACATGATGCATTTAGTTTATAAAAAGACCAATGCCAGAAGAAAAGAGAAAATTTAGGATACTTAAAGGTAGATGAATATGGAGTTTTCCACTTGTACGAACATCGAAGATGCAAGTGGGTTCTTGAGCATCGAATATTCATTGACTGAATGGAACCCATAATGTTTATATGCGAATGATATCTTAGAATGTTCTTCTTCTCATGTCGGAAGTTGTCAATTGTAATCATAGATTTTAAAAGATAATAATGTCTACTAAAGGAAAGAAAAACGTATCTTATTTCTAAAAATGTCCTCTTGCTGGCTGTTGTAAATGTGAGTACACTTGAGAGTGGTTGTTTTATGTGAAATTGACGAAAGAGACGAGTGAATTTTTGGTTATGTTTTCTGTTCAAATGAAAGAGGATAAAAAAAGCCATAGAATAAAACCGAAGCTCTAAATCCAGTGTATATATTTTCCCAACTCTCCTGCAAGAGAAAGATGCGACAGTCAAATTCAACTGAATTTAACAAGTTTTAATTCAAAATTTTCCTTCTCTTAGACTGGTTGCAATACAAAGGGTAAAGAGCCTTATCTGCCCCACCATTTGCCCACGACTAGAATTGATATATTTTTCCAAAGTTATAAGCATGTGAAATTACTACGTGAAATGCAAACAGCCTCGTACAGGGTTTGACCTCGGGTTGCCATGTCCATTTCTTACGACATTAGGCTTTACTAAACAAACATTTCTAAAATCTAATATATACGAATGTACCATGTGATCACATTAATTAGGAAAGAATAAACTAAGTACATGTTTTGACACTTTTAAAGAAGCAAAAGTGCATTTCAACACCGAAAATTTTGATAAAATATCGCTTTATCTAAACTAAAAATATCTTTGAGACTTTGGTCATTTACCATCTCTAATGTGACATCGTGTCATTGCTGGTATCTGTATTCATGAAGAAGAACCTCTGATTAACTTTTGATAATTCTATCAACATGTCAACCCGTCTAGGATGATTAAATGCATATTTGTTTGGGAATAGTGTTCATTATTCTCTTTTATTTAATTTTTCTGCTCACTTTTTCACACATTTAAATTGGATGCGAATAATGTTCAAACTGATATATTTGAATGATAGACCTGACTCTAACAGCATCACATCCGATCAGAGTATATCAGGAAGTAAATGTTATGATTAGGGCTTTACTGAGAGAACTAATATGCAAGAAGAGGATGAGGGGGATTTGCTATGATTCAACATTTAACAAGGGTCTTTCTTTTGCCATCATTGCTCCTGACATTGTATTTTTCAGATTGATCTCACTTCATACATCAAACCCCACAAACCGAGAAGAAAATGACGACAAAATTATTATTGAAATAATGGTCAACCATAGGAAGAAAAAGCTTTGAAAAGAGGAACATTCTATTTTCCTGTCAACTTGTATGTAATTAGCGTTGACCGCTCTGTTGTTTGATGGACTTTAACTCCTTGTCAATCCATCAAGTTATTTTTGACGTAGACGTAAGGGAATCAGGTTTATAGTATGTTCTTATTCATATATTTTGCCAATTTTCTTAAGATATTTCTTGAACACGTTTGGAGAAATCAAGTACTTCTATATAAAAGATTTATTTGACATGCACCTAGGATCATAACAGGTATATACCTTCTGTGACAGCGTGAAATTAAGAATAATAGTAACGAAGATATACTCCGATATACCCCAAAGTTTGAGAACTGTAAACTCAGCATCTATCTTAGTGCTCTACCCAGGACACCTCTTTTCGGAGGGATCTCCCTACTCTCTCAAAGATAATATCTGCATATTCTAATGCTTATCAAAAGAATAGACTGAACTGTTGTGCAGCTGGCAAAAAGTTTGTATGAAAAAAAAAAACGAAGTAAATCTGCATCAACCAAATTCTAATGGAATTTGATTGTTTTCAAATAATGTCTCCTCTAGTCGGTTGGATCTGCAGAATACACCGACTGCATCTCTTCAAAGGGCTAACACCCCTACTATGAGTGTCCTATTCATGACATAAATCAATTTGTTGGTGAGGTGTCATTAATGCAGTAACTGTGGGGAATGCAGAGTACCTTTTTATTGGCATCGCTCCCATGTATACTCTCACACGGAGTGGTAACACCTGCCAGGTTTTAAAATAAAACTGTTTGAAATTTAAACTAAATGTGGTTAGAATAAACTTAATTTAAAAGTTAAAATATAGTATTAATTTTAAGTTAAAATAAACTTAATTTAAACTAAATATGGTTAAAATAAAACTTTGAAATTTACACTAAATGTAAACAAATGACTTACGCAATTCTGAATTGTTTGAAATAGAACTGTTTGATAATTCATCTGAGAGTAAACAAACGTCTGATACTAAATTGAATTGATAACGATACATACCAATGCTTGAAATCTTTTAACTGTGAGTAAATAAATTTTAGATAAATAATATATGTATATTCATTTAACTATGTACAAACAAATAATTGATGCTATATTGTTACTGTGGCACAGGAACGCTTTAATCCATTTAAGTGTGTGCAAACAAGGAATTAATAATTAATCACAATATATATTTTACATAGAAATACTTGAAAGTATAATACTTAACGCAAAAGAATGTGTCCAGGCTCATTTAAAAATGTATTTACAAAATTACGTTACATTTAATATATATTTAAAAACAGGATTTGACATTAAATAACCAACGATAGTTGTTATGCCATGAAACCAAACGAAACCAAATAGTACGAAAAAGAATACTCTTATGCTTCATTATAAATGGGTATTCATTATGTAGTTGATGAAAATATCCATGAGCATTTATATATATATATATATATATATATATATATATATATATATATATATATATATATATACGTGGTGCCTTCAATAAGATTCCAAACTTTTTTGTACACGCATTTGAAATTACCGTACACTCTTGAGAATTGAATATGTTATTCTAGAAATCTTATAAGATTACTGATCAATTTTTATGATTTCAGGTTCAAAGGAACAGCTACAGCTGCATTTGGAATACACTGTACTACTGTACTAAAACCTGACTGTCACAGCTGGTGAATTTCAAAAATGCAATCTGGACGTGAGGAAACCTTAGAAGAACAATATACAATAAAATTCTGTTTTAAACTTGGAAAAAATGCCACAGAAACGTATGGAATGCTTCAGACTGCTTTTCGACCATCTTGCATGAATCGAGCATCAGTTTTGAGCGGCAGAAGAGATTCAAGGAAGGCAGGGAGTCTGTGAAGGATGGTGAGAGGTGTGGGAGAAGTAACGAAATCAATACACCAAACATAATTGGCCAAAGGGTTAGGGTTAGGCTTACAATGTTGAGGTTTTAAGGGTGTTCAGGAAGAGATTCCTAGGGAATAGGCCAGCACTCTTCAAATCGGGTAAGTGGCATTTCCACCAGGACAATGCACCAGTCCACAACTCCATCCTTGTCACAGACTATTTGACCATGATGGGCATCGAGACAGTTCCTCGCCCTCCCTCGGGTTCAGACTTTGCTCTCTGTGACTTCTGGTTATTCCCTAAGCTCAGAGGCTGTCATTATGAGAAAATTGAGGAGATGAAAGAGGCTCTGATGAAGATTATTGACACGCTCACACAAGAGGACTCCCATGGAGCCTTCCAGAAGTTTGTTGGAACGGTACAACAAGTGCATTGCAGCCTAAAAAGATTACTTCAAGGGTGACTAGAGTTTCATGAGTGTACTATCAATAATATTACCCATACGGAAACACGTCTGGAAACTTATTTAATGATCCTCGTATATATAAGTTTATATGATCATCTGAATCACTTTTTCTGTCAAGTTTCAAAAGCATTTATTAGTAATAATTTTACTATTTTCATCGTTCGTCTACTATTTCTTGTGACTTTTTATCGCTACTCATGAATTTGTCACAACTACGATAGCAAGAAACAGCATGCATCGGAAAATAGAATAAATGATCACACGTATAAGCAATATTATATTTTTGAAAAGAAAAAAATACACAAAATAATTAAAAAATATAGATGAACGTTTGTAGCACATTTTCTTCTGTTTCCAAATTTAAAGCATTATGATATCGTGTTTGACGAACAACATTTTTCTTTGTTTGACTCTCTTGTTTCTGCTTGTTTGTTTGCTTCGTGATATGTATGAGGCTCAGTGCATTTGACATTCAATTTAACAACCCTCATTCAAAAATAAAACATTTCAGAATCTAAAACCGTTAATTCTCGAGAGGTTGTTGATTTTTCGGCGGAGCGTTGCATACTCTGAGAGTCTTTTGGAGGGGTACGACCCCACCCTAAAAAATGTGTACCGGTTATGACAATAACTGTAATTAATGGTGAGGCTCGACTTAAGGAAATTTGAGGAATATAGAGTGCTCCTTGGTTCATTTTACGCCCAGGTCAACTCTGACTCGAAGTGGTAGCACCTGTTAGACTCCCATCTATTAGTGAAATAGATCTGTTAAAAACGATCCATATTACACAGGATTGCTTGGTATTGTAAGTCATGATACTGTAAATTCGTTGGATTAAAAATAGTTTCTTGAAACATTGTCGTTATAATTTTGAATACACTGACTACATACTCTGAATTGGGTAAAAATATAGGCCAAATTGATGTCAGGAGAATGACAATAAATACATAAGTTGAGATTCCAGTTGAAGACATTAGTGGAGTGTGGTCCCTGATTCCCTATCATTATTCCCAGGTCAACTCTGATCAGAATTAATTTTACCTTTAAACGTTCCATCCATGGATGAAATCGAAATATTTAGAAATTATTAGTATTCGATAGGATTATATGTAAATGATTCTTAAGAATTAACTTCACAAAAAATGTACCCATCAACGTACAATAAATTGTATTCCCTAACCCCTTGGCATATCGATCACACAGTCATACAAGTGGCATATTTTTTTTACTCTGCATTATTATTAATTACTTGAAATATTTCAGAAGTCTGACAATGATTATTATAAAATAGTAATATTTACATGGACTCAATTACTTCTGTAAGAATTACTGCTATTCGATCGGAATACTTCAAACAATACAACTGATTTTAAATTAGTTCTATTAGATAGGAGTACTTCATATCATACATTTATGAAAAAATCTTATAAAACAATTAAACGAAAAATGTAAATAAAACTATACAAGGAAAGTGAGTCTTTAATTTTTTGGCGTAAAATAAACCTTGACGAGTTTTCACAATTCTAAAATCAATGAATCAATCAATCGGGTTCATTCAAAAGCCTACATTTCTGATTCATTCAAATATATTAATCAAAATTTTCAAATAACATTTACTTCATGAAGCAATTCTAGCTTTGGTCACTGAGTAAGAAGAAAGGATTAGATGCGAAATGATATCCAATTGTGTGCCAATCCTTTGTAATAGATAGAAATATTTGACATAATTTAACTCATAAAAATAACTACAAAACAAATGTATACATAAGCTTAAATTGACCCAAAATACTTGGGATAAAATAACCCTAAGTGGATTGATATGCCGTTAAAATCATTCAAAATTTTTCCATTATCAGATGTTACTTAAAAAACAAAATGCTTCATTGAAAAATCCTTGCATCAATCAACTTTTATCACCTGCTCATGCTGTCTGTTGATGAGGTGAGAGGTAATTTACTAAACTTTTTGCTTAGATGTGGCACAAGGCCATATGAAAGGGGCACCCAATGATACTCGAACTCACTCGTGTAGGTTTGCTAGTCGAGCTTTCTAACTATTAAACCACCAGAGGCGGCTTGTTGATGATGTGAGAGCATTAGTTATTGAGTAGCGAAACCTTTGCCCACTGACTCTATATCTCTCGGCGAAGCAAAAGAGAATTTCAACTTGAACCCTAATCTAATGACTCCGCAGTGAATCTCCAATATGAAAACTTTCAGCTGATTCTTTTTTAGATCTCCTCCTCCAGATTCTAATCCTACTACTACTTATCAACTGCTGTAACACATGGCCGACTTAATGCAGCCTTGGACTAAAAGATTAATCTGCACATTTTATCAGAAACAAAGTCGCTTTGACTGGGCTGCAACTTTAACCCTTACACTTTGAAGCAGATTACTGTTCTAGAAAAAGAGAAGAAAGAAATTAATAGATATTGATATTTTATCATATTGCGTAAATACATCTTGACGTTGGAAATCAGTCACGTGTAAATCTCTGCGTGTATTTGAAAAATGTCGGAAAATGTATACACTAAACATTGCGCTGGCGATAAACATATTCCTGTTGGCTGTGGGCGAATTAAAAAAAAAGATATAATTTTAAAAAAATCGAATAAATGCCGTTATTACTCCTGCCACACAAGATCTACTGTTTACAAATTTTAACATTTGCTTAAAGGCTGGGATATCGATTAGGTTTTATTTATAATTCTTCGAGAATAAAAGACTGTTAAAGATGACTTTGAATGCTAAAAATCAAATCCATTCATATTTAACTTGCTTGTTAGTTTGTAAGGTGCGTATTTGATTTTATAGCATGTAAACTTTGTTTTATCTTAAACTAAAATCATTTAAGCCATAATGGTCACGAATTTTCTACGATAGAAGATCACATTTTCACAATAATTTCAAATGAGTAAACAATTTATTATCAGAAACGCAAAACTTAACAAGTAAATGGGATCCTAAATGTTGGTAGTACTGAGGTATGCTATCACCGCAGAAAACGGAATAGGCAAACTGAGTTAAAACCCCGGACATAACAGACTGCGTGTAGCTTCGCCTTAAAGCCTTTGCTAAAGGCATGAATCCATCTTTTCTCAAGCTAATTTAAATGTAACAGTTGGGGACGTAGGAAATGAAATCGGCGACTCATGTTCAAATCCTGGATTAAAATGTTTGCATTTCACTTCATGGAAAAGGACTGAATCCACCTTTTTTTTCCTCCCATCTATGTTTAAGTAGTTGGACAGATTGATATCTTTAGCCTTGATTGGGAAACCTGGCTAAGAGAAGGAAAATCTGAATCCATAATTACTTTAGTCTGCGTAAAATTTGACCTGTTGTCACATCCTTTCCATTGCGGAGAAGTTAAGTTAATAAAAACCGTTTCTTAACAATCTGAGACAGAATTTGCAAAGGAAAAATAGCATCCAAAGGTTGACTCCTTACTCCCAAAATATCAAGGATTGAAACTTCACTGCTCGATGTAGTATATTTCATGCTGATCACACCCAATTTTTGGTAGGTTCTTACTTACTCGCAGGGATGCAGTCAACGAATTCAAGGTCTTCAGATTGGAAGATTTATCATGGGAAATTAAGTGTAGAAGATCCGCGTATACACTAAGCTGGGAAAATAGATGCTTTGAACTATCCCTATCTGTTATCATCCCAAGGTTATATCGCAATAAGATTTTTAAAAAATACTCTCATGAAAAGTATTATTATTTCGGATATACCGCACGGTTCTAATTTGCTTTCACCTCTTGCTGGTCTTTAAAAATCTTCAGTAAATTCATCCTTTCTTGATACCCTTTCTTTAAAATCACACATGGGATCCGTTATTGTTCGAGAAATCGCATCAATGAGCAATCTTCAAATCCTGAATAAAACGGAATTCATTGGGAAAAGAATCGATAAGTGTCTTCTCCACTTTCAACTATTGTTGCGTTCGCCTTAATAAAGTAAACAGTTCAGAAGGAGAGAAAATCTACATTCAAACCAGCTGTATTCTGTTTAAAATATGAACAATTATGCATCCCATTCTAACCGTAATTTAATAGTTTGGTAAATAATTTCACTTGTCGAGAATCCAGTGATGTAGTGCTTTACAGGTTATTCTTGCAAGTCTTTCAGTGCGGCAAATGAGTAAACTTCTACAAAAATGAATAAGACTAAATTTAATCAAAACACTGGTACCTCAAGAGTAATGGATGTCAAATGCTTGACTATTTGTAATACATTATTATTAAATGAAATCGACTAATCTTTTGCTCAATACCATGATGATTATCAATGAAGCTAACACTGAGCAAATAGACAACATATTTGATTTTTATCATACATCTAAAGGCTATTGGGGGACAAATTCCACATTCTGGACAAGCTAGTATCTTTAGAAAGGTGCACCATTGTGATACAGATTGTTCGGTTTTAAATGAAGATTTTTTTGTACTCCAATATCTGAAGTATCCAGTCTTCCCTACTATTTAAACAAACCACATACATCTGAGCATATATATATATATACATAACTAGCTATTATAAGTAAGTAGTAAAGTTGGCGAACTTAGTCGATGGTAAACCGAAGGCTCCCTTTTCAATAGCTACTTCAACGAGATGTCAAGGAGGGTGCTACACCTTTTCCTGGATTGCTCTACTTTACTTTTGATCCTCAATTTATAATGCTGAATGTTAAGCAAGGTGGCATCAAGTACCATTTTTGAGTCTTTGTTATGACTCGACCTAGGATTGACGCCCGGTCTCTCGAACAATTAGCGAATACTGTACTCATCAGGGCATACGTTTCGTATTTTTCTTAAAACATTTCTCATCTATTAGTCTTAGATATTTTGCTGATATTATTTCATCTAATCTCAATTCTTTTCATTTCTTTTCTTTCTTATCAGTTAATGCTAATCGTCTGCAATGATAAAACATCAATGAAAGAAATTGTCCTTAGTTTCTGAGATAAACATCGACATTTAGAAATTATATTTAACTAAGCTTAGTTTAATTTAGCACAAACTTAAATGTATAAGGGCTTCGAAAGATCTATTCATGTAGCTTTCTGAACATTACGCTATGCAAGATGAAAAAAAATGCCCATAGACATTTTCTAAACTCAGTTGTGATAAAAGATTAAATGCATAACAAAGCAAGTGAGATTCAAACTTAATACTTGAATGTTGATCTCGCCGTAAAATAAATATTGGTCTAGCTACACCAAAAAGTCTAAATTGAAACTCTGTTGGGCAAAAAGTCGAAAGTACGAGCACGTGGTATAAAGAGAGTTGGTTGGTTGGGTTTTATAGCGTTTCAACTTTGTTGGTTATTTAACGCCAAATCCATTTTTATGCAAATAATCAGTTCTATTTCAAACAATTCAGTTTAGTATGAGTAAGTAAGCAAAGTTGTCTCCCTTTAGTCGAGGGTGAACCGAAGGCTCCCTTTTCGATAGCTTACTACACCAAGGTGTAGGGGAGGGTGCTATTCCTTTCCCTGGATTTCTCCACTTTACCCTTGATCCCTACCTTATAATGCTGAGTGTTAAGCAAGGACACATCAAGTACCATTTTTAAAGTCTTTGGTATGACTCGACCTGGGATTGAACCCAGGTCTCCCGGGCCATAGGCGAACACTCTAACCGTCATGCCAATATCCGGTATGAGTACACAGTTTAATTGTCAAAAACATTTCTATTTAAAACTATTCAGTTTATTCGAACAGTTATATATAATAGTTTAGTTTAGTGTAAGTAGAGTTTCAAAGTCAAAAAGAGCTCAAATTAAAACAATTCAGTTGAGCATAAGCACCGTTTCAATGTAACTACAGTTTAATTGTGAAAAACATTTCTATTTCTAGCTTTTCAGTTTAGTGAAGCAGTTCTGATTCAGCTAATTCAGTTTAGTATATGTACACTTTTTGTTTACACACAGTTTAATGTCAAAACAGTATTATTTTAAATAGTTCAGTTTAGCATAAGCACGCAATTTAAATGTAAGTACGGTTTAATTGTCAAAATATTTCTATTTAAAGCAATTCAGTTTAACATTAGTATGCATTAATTCTATTTAACCCATATCAGGTGCTAACACGCCGGGCCAGAGTGGACCAAGGAGCAATGGCAATAAAGAGTGTCTCCTCATTCCGCAAAGCTCCAGCATTACTGGAACCTCGCTATCAGATTGTTTAATGTCATATCTAGGACATTTATTGGGGGCGTCTTACCCTCTGCAGAGGTGAAGTCCTTGTATTCTACAGTCCCAGCCGACTGGGCAAATAATAGAGTTTACTTCTCAATATTGAAGTGACCTGCAAGACAAATTTGTTGGCCATTACACCACAATATGCATGAGGTGTTCTTGACGTTACGATTCTTCATCTGCATTGCCTTTATTATAAGAAAAATCTAGTTTTTTAAAACATTGTCTTTCGTGGCAGCAACGGTTCTCGAATGTGATTGATACCTAACCAAGAGTCAAATATTAGAACCAGCTGTTTTGATTTCACGTCGTTCTAATATCCTTAGGAACGGAATGAATCAAACAATTCATCCTTCAGCTATAGATAGAGAAGCCCCTTTAAATTTGGTTCGGTAAACCGGTTTAGAAGAATAAAAATTTTGAATTTCAACCATCTGTATTGCGTCTTAAAATTGCATTGCATTCGGTTTTGGTGAGAGGCATTGGGTTAATATATTCACCACACAATTTTTAAAGGAAGTTCTGTAAAATTACTATTTAATAAGCTTAGTTCATTTTGTAAGGCCAAATTAATTTGGTACACTATTAGAATCGAAACTACAATCAACAATCTACTACAACAGATTGTTGAATAGTACGTCACGCATGCTGCCCTTAAGGTCAATTTGAAATATTACATACAAAAGAAATTGGGTGGAGTTGAACAGTTTACGATTTTCTCACACTTTAGTTGAAACAGATGTTGTGAGTAATAGTTTTATCTACTTTTAAGACAGAATAACAATAAATAACAGATATTCTCGGTTTGTTTCGTTATCGATGACCAGCTGAATACGACTGGAAGGTAACTAGAAACCTGAAAATGGTTTTCATAAGAGGCCACTCGGTTTCTTTTCAAAAGTGGTTCGTCTTACGTGAAGGATTGAATACAAGTCGCCAGTTGAATGTGTTGACCCCTGTGAGACATTTAACAAGGTTGTAAGAGAAAACACTGACCCATTACGCTTGATTGTTACATGATAAGTGCCAGCGGGGAAAGTGCCTCTAACCAGAAGGTTAGTCGGTTGGATGAATATGCCAGGCTCAAATTATCTCTCAGTGATATGCCGCAATTGACACTGGTATAACGAATTGGTAAATTCTTAAAGAGATGAATACATTCGGTGCAGCCAGAATAACTGTGATGCATATGGCCTGCAGGTAACCAGTGAAAATCTATCAATCAACAGCGGATAACGTTCCATTCTCTGAATAAAAACTGAGGCTGTTTTACTGCCTAGAAGCATCGGGTATAAATTTTTCATGTATTATTTAGTTTAACATTCTCTTCTATGTCGAATTCATTTCATCGCTCTGCCATTGGGTCCCCCGGCTATATTTAGGTGTATTGTGTGACCAATTTTCTTTGAATCTTATAATTTTCATCGCTTACCGTTATTTTACAGCCTATTTTAGATTCAAAAGTACAGTGTGTGATAGTAATTACGAAAAGGATGAGTGAACGCCGGAGAACGAAGTCGATGAAACATAATTACAAAAAGGACAAAAGGGAGATAATGATGAAAATAATGACTGAAATTATTTCAATGTGTCAATTGAAAACTCCAGACACAGTATATAAATGTCAAAAAAAAAAAAAAAATGAATGAAATCAACAGTTTTGAAATTTAATTTCAAAATACTTAAGATAGTGGCACTCATGTGTCTTTGTCGCGAAATACTTGAAGTTTATTACAGCAATTTACTGCCGACTTAAATTAGACGCTCTTCAAAACGATTTTCATTTCCCACAATGTTTCATCATTTCTATTCACCAACACCAACGTGTATATTCTTTCCTAGTAATTTAAACTTTGAACTAACATTTTCAATTATTTGCTCGTAATCTTCTAGTCAAGATATTTTTACTTCTGACCTTCCTTTCTTTTGGATTTCTGTGACCTGCGTAGAGAACAAGTATGAACACGGTCCAACTGCTTTTTGGATACTGAGAATCTTTGAACATCTACTTTAGACTAAAGGATTAAAGAGGGGAATTAACTTTTGAGCTGTCTCTTTTACAGGCACAGAATGTAGGCTCTTGTTTTGCCCTGTTGGCTAAGGCTGAAAAATACACTGACTACTTCTCTACAGAAGGTTAAGATCCCCCCCCCCAACGAGGATCGTGGCTTGTGACACAAAACAATCTGATGGTGAGGCTCCAATAATTTTGGAGCTTCGGGGAATGCATAGTACCCCTTCATTTCTATTACTCCCAAGTCCACTCTAGCACGGGTTGGTAGTACCTATTAAGGGTCCTATCTATGGGTTTAATAGAAATAAACTCTGGTGTGAGTTTACTGTTTTGGGCATATAGAAGGCGTATTCATGCTAAATTGGATTGTTTAAAATACAACTGTATTTACATATTAACTGTCGATGAAACATAAGGTTTTGATATTTATGCATCACTGAATTGTTTAAATAGAACTGTTTTGACCTCTAAACTGTGTACTTAGGCTAAACTAAATTATCTGAAATAAAACTGTTTAGACATTATCTCTCTGTATTGCCCCGTCGGCTGGGGCTATAGGATACATCGACTGTACCTTTGCAGTGTGGTAAGACCCCCACCACCAGGATTGTCCTTGATATGATGCTAAACAAGATGATGATGACTTTCCAGTGATGCTAGAGCTTTGGGGAATGCAGAGCACCCCTACATTGCCATTTCTCCCAAGTTTACTCTTGCCCGGAATGGTAGCAACTGATAAGGCCATATCTATGGGTTAAATAGAACTAAACTGAATGGTTTGAATAAAAACTGTTTGACTAAACTGAATAGCTTGAAATAAAAATGTGTTGGACAATTAAACTGTGTTCTTATAATTAAACTGCGTACTTATGCTAAACTGAATTGTTTGATATAGAATTTGTTTTGATATTTAACCGTGTGTACACAAAATCAATACTTATACTAAACTGAATTGTTTAAATTAGAACTGTTTGATTAAACTGAATAGGTTAAAATAGAACTGTTTTTAATATTGAAACCATACTTATGCTAAAATGAATTGTTTGAAAGAGAAATGTTTTGATATTTAACTGTTTGCGGAGAAAATTTATTCTTATACTAAACTTATACTAAACTGAATTATTTGAATTAGAATTGTTTGACTTAACTGAATGGCTTGAAATAGAAATGCTTTTGACAATTAAACTCTATACTCATGCTAAACTGAATTGTTTGAAATGTTCTAGAAGAGAGGCTTTGGCATTAAATTACTTACGAAGGTTGATATTCCATTAAAGCAAAGAAACCAAACCAAACCAGACTCGTGTTTATTTTAGATGAGGATGCATTTCAGAATATATAAACGCTGCTGGATAGAGTCTTTCGTAGCTGAAAAATTACTGTATTCAACGGTGTTTTTTGCTCCCTGTATCTCTTGTAGCTCCATTACTTTGGAGGTTTCTCTCTTCTATGATTTCATGCACAAGTCAACACAAACGTGTTACAACATGTTCCGCACTTTATTGTGTGATTCCCTATGTCTCAGCATCATTTAATAATCCCAGTCATAAAATGATAATCCTTGCTCAACAATCATAGCTGGCTAAATAAGATATACTTGTATTGCCATGGTTACCGTGGTGGGAAATGCACATAGCGACACGAGAGAAAACCGTGAACGAGGCTGTTTGCATTTCACATAGCGCTAATAAGCTTGGAAAAGATATGCATTCAACTGTTCTTCCACTTATGAGTAAATGATTGGGAAGACTCGGTCCTTTAACTTTGGTATGGCAACTGGTCTAAGAAAATGAAATTATGAATTCAAAGCCGTTAAACGCTGCTTAAAAATGACTTTCTATCGCTTTCTGGAGGGGTTGGTAAATACACATACGATATATGTTTCTAAATCCTTGGCTGACTAAAAGCAGTGTACCTCGAGGTATGTATTTTGAATATATCTGTACATGTTAACCTTATATTTCAACGTGTTTACAGCATTGTTTCTCAATATCTGTATACTTTCCAACCTAAAAAACTAAAACAATATAAAGAAGGTAATTTCTCTGCTAGTTTGACTGAGACCTTTTTTTTTTTCGTGTTACAAGATAATGTTGCGTTACTTAAACTAGAAGGATGTTTCCTGAAAAAAGACAAGACGAAAGGAAAACGTTAACGACATACAAAATTTTAAAAAGTCAGACTAATGGTCTAAAAAGATATAAAATAATTTTTATTACACTGTTTTAGCCGTATTCTAGACTGTTCTCAAATTTAAAAAAAATCACCTGAAGTGGTTAAATCTGTGTAGATGAAGAAATTGCTAATTAGAATCTCCTATCCACTGGAGGGCAGTCCCTAAGGACTGTATATTGAGTCATTCCTTGTTCTTCTCTGATTACTAAGAGAGTGCCAGTCTTGCTGCCCCGTTTAAAACCACCAACAATTGTGCGAAAGCTCCTTGCACTTACGGCGTTAGTTCTCGTGGTTGACCCTTTGTTGTCGGGTGACACAGACGGTCACAAGAGTAGCGGTAGTATGAAACTGCTAATTATTACAAAACATCATGATCACAAATGTATGTCTGAATCCTTTCAGGAATACTTACCATATAATTATTCTCTATAATTGCCTCATCTCTAATTTAAATATTGTACGTATTAGACTTTTCTATATCTTAATTTAGGCTAGTTTAATCATTACAAGTAAATAGATATGTTATTCTAAATCCTTTGTGCTTACGTTGTATTAAGAACCTTTTGTGCATTTCATTTTTTTGGGGTTAGAAATGTGGTAAAATACGAATTGATATCCACGGATTAACAGATATGACATAGTCCTTCGGAAGACTTAGAGGTTTAAACAAAATTGTCAAAATGATATTTAGAAGGATTCTCGCCAGAATTACTAATGGAATTATAAAAATGTATTATTTGAGAACATTAGAAACATAATTCTGTCCTAAAACTGAATATGTAGAAATGTTATGATTATAATGGTATGTAAAAAGAAAAAATCAAGGGACCTGGATTTAAACTGTCATTGTACATATTTATTCTATAGTTCGACGCAGAGTGTTTCTCAAGATTTTATCTTCAACTATATATATATGTACACACCCACACACACACACACACACACACACACGCATATATATATATATATATATATATATATATATAAACAATGATGTACTTTCTTAGCTAGCTGGGCTGATAAGCTTTCCTCACTCTTTGTATTATAAGATACGTCATGCTAATATTCTCTAATGCTAAATTCTGTCACGAATACACACTAAAAACAAAAACAAAAATCATTGTATCGTATCAGCAATAATCCAGTTATTCTCTCCATTACTTTATTTCCTTTATGTTCATTTATGTTAGTTTAATCCCTACGGTTGAATAGATTTAAACGTTTTTCCTCTGCGGGTACGCTGAGTGTATAAAGGTATGTATGCTTCTTTATTATCTTCGTATAAACATTTAAAAATATATGATATTAAAGAATTACCAGATGCGAAATAGATCTATGGGAAATATGAAAGAGAACTTAGTGATCGAAACGCAATGGTCAAAATCATATGAATAAGGATTCTTTTGAGAATGACCTATTGATATTATGAAAACTTGTTATCTGAGAGCCTTAGACAACATAATAATAATGGTCAAATAAAACACCGGTTGAAATTCTATGATTAAAATTTTACACTTAATAATGCTGACGAAAACAATGGAAGATATGGTGACAATGCTTTACTTCATAATTTCTGATACTGTGCGTATCATCTGTTAATGATCTAAAATTTCCGGATTATTTTACAAACTAAAAGAAAGTTATGAATATTTTAATGGATATAACACATTTTAATTAGCTTTGATTATTGACATTTTTTTAAATAAGGTTAGTATTTATTAAATATTATCTGACAGAAGCTACGTGTAAGTGAATGGGCATATTCTACCTACAGTGAATCTGGTGACCAATTGAAGGAACAAAATCAAAGTTTCAAACAAAAGAACGTACATGGTGGGTGCGATAAAGTGACAGCTACAAGAGTTGGGATATTTCGAAAAAATTCAGTAAGTCAGCTGAGGGTCACCGGCAGAGCAACAAATAAGAACATAGATTCGGGTAATAGCGTAATGTCTCTCCTTAAGTGGGGGTAGAAGAAGACTTATCAATTCCTTTATCGACGAAAAAATAGATCAAAAACATTTTATGTCTTCTTGTCTTGATTGAATTATAGGCCAGTCGGCTAGTGCTGTAGAATGGACTGACTGTAAATCTGCATATGAGTAAGACTCCACCAACACGTAACCTGGATATAACACTAAACAATCTGATGGTGAGGTTCCAGTACTGCTGGAGTTTGGGGGGAATATGGAGTAGCTCTTTATTGCCATCGCACCTAGATCCTCTCTGGCTCGGAGTGGTAAGCATCTGATCAGATCCTATCTAAGAGTCAAATAGAACTATTTGATTATTTAATTGAGTGTAAAATATGACTGATGTTAAATCGAATTGCTAGTGATACGTAGCAGTTCTTGAGACTATTTAGCTGTGATCAGAAAATGATTAATAGTAAATGCAATTATGGATAGAAGATAAAATACTCAAAACCATTAAAAAATGTCAGACTTATTTAAAGTTATCAAGAAAATGTGTTTACTAATCACAAGTATTTAATATATAAGAATGAATAGGATTTTGGCAACTAATAACTTAAAATGGTTGATATGATATCAAATCAAACCAAACTAAACTAAACTAAATCATATATTTAATATATATGTATAAACGAGATTCGGCATTGAATAACCAACAATGAACGATATGACATCAAACTAAACCAAACCAAAACAAATTAAATCCTATAAATATAATATATATGTATAAACACTATTTGACATTAAATAAAATACATTGGTTGATATGCTATAAAACCAATCCAAACCAAACCAATTATATCTTTAATACATAAGTATAAACAGGATTTGGCATTTACCAACCTACAATAAGTGATATGACCTAAAACCAAACTACATCAAAGCTTTCATTGAATTATTATTTCTAACACTGTATCGATCTGTTTAGGGTTTTCTTGGGGAAGAAATTCCGGAATCGCGACCGTTGTACATTAATATTCATTTTTTCATGATTGTTTCTTAATATGTTCAAATAAGAATGATTTTTTAAGAGATAGTGTCGACTCAGGGTTTGGTTTTGTTTGGTTTGGTTTCTTTGTTTAATAGCATATGAACTTTCGTGGGTTATTTAATGCCAACGCCATCATTCTAGAAGAACAGCAGTTGTACTATTTAACCCATAGCTGGGAGGATAAGGAGATACAAACTTTTCCCTAGGGTATTTGTTCGAAAGTAAACGAAGTAGCGAAACTAGAGTTCTAACTTGCTTATTACGATTCCGAAGCCCAGAGCTTTAGACAGTACACCACGTGGACATGCCTGCAGAAATTGGACCCAGACTGATTTTAATACTCTGTGTGAGTGTGAACGTGGAAGTAATGGCAAAGAAAGAGACCTCAAAGTACCCAAAAGATCATACTGAGAATCTCACTTTGTGTTGGGAGAGGTTATACAAATTGCACGATATGCAGTTTGCATATACTAAGCCATAAGATCAAAGTGCCTTCTTATGAGTCTGCTTTGGAGTGTCGTCAAACACAGCAATGAAATTAGTGGTATTTTTTCTTTGAACTTGGTTCAGACCTTTTTCTTTCATATGAACTCTTTGTTAACTCTTCGTATCGTCTTTGTCTTTGGGCACTTTCGTCGAGAACATGCAACACTACAATATTTTTATCATTGTTTTCTTATAGAGGGTATATTTATCAAACAAATAATAGCATTCTTGTGCAGTGGTAATCATTTTGTAAAAATCCCATTCATCTCTCCCCTCTGAAAAGTATTTTTAGAGTAAGTGCATAGCATTCTTAGATAAATCAGAAAAAAATATTTTGCAGTGCGTAGCCTTAGATTACAACAAAACATTAATAATGTATGACGCTGAAGTAAAATGGATCTTATCTATTTTATTATTTTAATGCAATATACACAATATATCATGTAATGAAAGTTTCATTAACTTATATTTATAGATATTAGTCATGTTTGCAGATAATATGTTTTCAGCTATTTGGTTATCTGCTACTACTTTATACAATTGGGAGAAGGTAATATCTTTACATAGATAAAATTGGGATGAAATGTAAAATTATTGAGTGAAGAGCAAAAGGATAACGACATAAACTCTGAGAAAATTACCAAGAAACAGGGATAAACCAAAGTGTCAAATTCTAAAACAGCTGCCTGCAATCAACGTATTGGCACACACACACACACACACACACACACACACACACACACACACACACACACACACACACATAATCAAGTCTGGATGATAGCACTGGCTCCCTTCACACATACACCCACACACTCTCTCTATTTCTCTCACTCTCTCTTCCGTCCTTATCTTTCATCAGTCTCCGCAGGTCCTCTAGACAGTATCCTCAGCTCAAACAGGGCTGATGTATGTATGTCTTTATTGGTCGACCAGTGACAGTGTGTCCATATGTAGGATTCCATTGAAGAATATTGTTTGAGATTTCGTCGCTTTTTATCAATGGGTGCCTAACATGTCTTGTTCGTCCTACTTGGATGGTTTATGAGATAGGAAGCAGGGGGGCGTGGAACTCTGGACTTGTGGCATGATGTTTCCTGGTATTGTTCCAAAAAGCTTGAAGCATTCTCGTGTAGTTCCCATTTAGCTTTCTAACAAACATGTCATTAGCTTCCAGGTGGTGCAAACCTCCAGCAGTACTGACACGACCACATCACTTAATTTTTCAGAGAGATTAAATTTCAATGCAATCGACATCCAATCAAAAACACTCTGTGCCTTTCCTATATGTATGTTGACATCCGTTTCAGTATATGAGATATTGCAGCTGAGGTATGTGAACTGGTCTAGTTATTTCAAGGGCTTTTCCTTAAATATAGAGATAGGTCTATCTTGTTTAATACACATAAACTCTGTTGAATCTTCATTTATTGGAATTATGAAGCATATTACTGTTTACAATTGACTATGATTTGGCTAATGAGAAGTTCTAGATTATCTGTATAGACTCCGTCTTTGATTGTTTCAGTGGGATATCGCCTGTTCTTGACTTTTTGTGTAACACTTTTCTTTTTAATAGATACATGAAATTCGTAGTAAGTCATCTCGGTAGATTATAAATATATATAAAGCTATTTTGTTTACTTCAATGAATACACTGGTAACGTAAAAAAATACAGCGTCTCCATCTAAAAAGAAAACAGTTGCTTTTGTGCTTTTGTAAAACATAATTATAGCCGTAAAAGTTTATTTGAGGAAACATTTAGCAAGTAGCATTTGCTCAATCTTTCATCTCTGTATGAACTCAAATGTCTTGGAAATATTTTTGCAAGGGTTGCATTCACATTTTCGCTCGTACTCCTCAAATGATTTAATGGATAGTCAGAATATGGGTGTTTATGAATTGATTTGTCCAAAACCTGTCGAGATTTTGCATACGAATTTTCTCGAATTCAGGTCGGATTCAATTGAGAAGTTAGACACGATAAAACTCGAGCAGTAATATAAATGCCTTTGTATGTGCACAGTAATAGTTTTGTCTTCATTTTGAGGAATTGAGTGCCTAGGCACACAAACATGCTTTTTCGAAAAAAAATCCACGACGAAATAATGTGTAAGCAGAATTTATTATTTCTCTTTTTGCCTAAATGGTATTCATAACTACCCTGATGATGTAAACTTTGTATTTGGTAATGTGTAAGATAAGGAAGACAGGTCGTTATATAAGGTATTGAGGTCTATGATTTCAACACAGGCATTTCTAGGACAGTAGCAAGAGACGATTTTTGAGCAGAAGTTGCCATTAGACATGGACCACTTTATTCTCGTATGGGTTTTGTCTATGCTATTTAGTTCTTTTAAGGTGCAAGGAGGGAGAAATCTTCCAATACCTCCAATGTAGACATTGACGGAGTTTTTCCATGCAGATGTCAACATGACTGCATTTTTATTCCAAATTTACTATGGTCCTATTAGTGTTCCTGTACTAATATTATGTCTATATTTGGCTCGGCTGTAATTTCGTTTAGCTCATGCCAATTGCGGATTGTATTTAATTTTCTCTCTATTTGATTATTCGAAAACTCGGGTAAGATCTTTAAACTTTTGATGCTCCTATTTTGCCCATGTAAAAGCTGATGTGGTTTGGTCATATGGTTTGAATTAGAGCAATACGGTGTATATTTTGCTCATCAATAGATGTACATTTACAGATGAGTAATTTTTTAATCCTGGCCAATGAGTTTTACCCATCTAGCATCCAATGAAACGCCCCACTTATTCATTTTTAAATTTATCAAACTTACTTTCCATCTACCCTGCTGCATCCCATGGTTTCCATTGCTATACGCTAAGATGGATCATATAGTTTTCTCCTCCTTCAGAGAATGTTTCCCCGTGACAAGCTGAAAGAGTATAGCGGGGTTATTTTGGAAGCAGCCCTTTCAAAAATTGCTGACTGTGACCTCTGAGTTTTGATCAACGCTAACTGTCGGAAAATTTTACTTCTCCGTTATAACTCTTGCAGGCTTTTAATCATGTGCATTTTGCTATAAAGGAAAAAAAAGATAAGGACTCTAAACCTACAACATATAGTAGTTTATTTTATCCAACTAAGTACGATAAGGTTTTTCCTTATTTACTTGTTTAGCCTAAATAATTTTGATGGGTTATAATCGGAATTTTCTAACCCTTTTTCTGCGTTCGTAAGATATATTGTTTTAAACTTAAAAAAGCCAACACAGCCGGCCGAAGATGTAGAATACATCGATTGCATCTCTGCAGAGGGGTAAGACTCTGTAAATAAGTGTTCTGGATATGACACTAGAAATTCTGATGGTGAGGCTTTGGGGAACTTGGATTATCTTTTAATTGTCATTGCTACCAGGTCCTCTCTGACCAAGAATAGTCGATCCTAATAGGGCCCTATCTATGGGTCAAATAGAACTGATTGACGCAATTTAAATGCCAAACAAATAACTTATGCTAAATTAAATTGTTAGAAATTGAATATCGGATCATTTAACTGTGTGTAAACAAATGCCTAATGTTTAATTGAATTGTTAGTGATAAAAAGGAATACTATTGGAGGTGCCCGTTGTTTGATGGTTATCGTCGTCGGAAATGGACACGGTGACACGAGTTCAAATTCAAGACGGGACTAATTGTATTTCGCATAGAACTAATACCCTTAGGAAAGGTATGAATCCAGTTATTCTCCCTCCAGCTATGGGTAAATAGTAGGGCAGACTAGCCCTTAGTGAGAGAAGTAGTCTAGGAGAAGGAAAACTCTGAATTCAAACCTGTTAAACTCCGCTTAGAAATTTATCTTGTGTCATATCCTGCCCGAGCGGAGGGTTCGGTAAATATGGATAAATAACAATACTTTGTATCATTTAACTGTGTGCAAAAAATGACAAATAGTAAATAGGAGTTTTTGTCTTAACATAGAAATAATTGAAACCACTTAAATGTGTACAAAATATGAGCTCAGACACATTTTAAAATGCGATCAACAAAATGTACACAAATCATATATTTGATATTCATGTATAAACGCACAATGGTTGATATGCAATAAACCAAACCAAAACAAACTAAACCAAACTGAACAAAACCTAAAAACTACCTTGATGTTACTTCAAAATCCACTCTTATCTGGATGGTATAATCTGTTCAGGTTCAAAGATTGGGTCAAATAGAACTATCTACTCATTTACTATAATTGGACCCATTTAACTATGAGCAAACGAGTGAGTATTATTGAATAGGATTATCACTGTTTAATCGCAATACTTGAAACCATATAAGTAAGAATGAATATAAATTTGGGGTTAGCCATTTTTGAAACCATAAAACTGTGTATGAACAAATGAAATCTGACTCATTTAAAAATAATGAGGCGTGAAAAGAAGTCGTTTACAAATGGCATATCACCTTTCGTGGGCTATTTTATGCCAAAACCTCTATTATAAAAGAACTGCAGTTTTACTATTCAACTCATAGCTCTTAGATTATAAGGTTCTTACCGTACAAAAAGGATTTTTGTTAAAAGTGAACGAAATTTCATGACAGGACTTTAAATTTTCTTAACATTATATAATTAGAGAGGCTAATTGCTAGACTGGTGTACACATAAACTAACCCAAGAATTCGCATGCCGTAAAACTATGCGAGCATCCAATGACATCATTTCTAAAGGGGAATGTGTTCTCATGCGATATTTTGGATTGTTTCAACACTCATCTGGAGCAAGCCGTTCTGTTTTTGAATCAACTGTAAAGGAGCCTGAAAGTTTTTGTACACCTAACATCTTTCTATAATTAAGAGAGAGTTCATATACCACTATTCCCATCGTTAGAGAAAAAAACTAAACTTGTCGCCCCTTTTTAGAGTAAGAATTACAGGTAGCCAGGAGTGAAGGAGTGAGAGAGAGGCAGTGAGTGAAAGAGTGGGAGAGAGAGGGTTAAACGTTGCTGAATTATGCCCGCTGGATATAACAGCTATATGTTCATCGACGTTGATACTCTACCGCTTTACCAATAAAGAAGGTATTACGCCTTCAATAGTAAAATCTTTCTATGAATGGAAAGAAAAAGAAGCAGAACGTTTCGGCAGAGATTAATAGTTTTCAAATTATTTCCAATGAATAAAGTAAAATAAATTACCTGCTTCGCTTTCTCTATTACGTGTAGACTTTGGTTTTGCGCTCTAAAATCCAAATTCAGATGAAGCTGAAAAGATCATATGATGACGTCAGCTCAAGAAACCATTTTGACCAATGATATAAATCAATGGAACAGTAGATGAAGAATGTGATGGCCTCAACGGGGGACTATGTAGAAAGGGAAACTTCATTGGAGATATTGCATGGAAGTCTCTTGGCCAGTCTATGAAAATATCAAATATAACCTAATATATATATATATATATATATATATATATGTGTGTGTGTGTGTGTGTGTGTGTGTGTGTGTGTCAAGCAGGATGTTACACGATAACATTTATAAAGAGAAATTTAAGAGACTCAAACTGAGTTTTTCTTCTCCTTGAATGGTTGCCATTACAACCTTAAAAATCCCGGTCTGTCCTATAATTTAGCTGTAGCTGGAGGGAAATTATTCGGATTATTACCTTTCCCAAGGGTGTTAGTGATCTATAAAATGCAGGCATCTACGTCAAGGATTTGAACTAGGGTCACCTAATCTATTTCCTATGACGATATCCTTTACACACAAGTCTCTCTCTCTCTCTCTCTCTCTCTCTCAATCTATCTATCTCTCTCTTTCAGTCTTTTTATCTCTCTCTCTCTCTATATATATATATGTGTGTTTTTTCTTCTCTTTGTCCCTCTCTATATATCTACCTTCAGTTCTATTTCTATATATCTGGATGCATTTATGTATATTTGTGTGTTGAGAATTTGGTGTTTTATGATGGTGTTTGCATATTTCTCGCCAAGTATTTTAAAGTCTGATGGCATTTTATTTTCTCTTTTTGTTTTTTTTTTGTTTCTTTTTGGCAGAGTATCAACTTAGATCAGGTAGCCACCTGCTTGGCCACCCAGTCAGAGAGTTGGCTTGTAAATATTTGGAATTCAGAGAAATCTATCCGACAGAAGAATTTACTGGAACTCTATGGCTTTTAGTTATCATCCTACGCTACAGTATTCATAACATTTCATACGATAAACGTATGTATGTTTATTTACCAATCACTTCAAAAAGGTTGATGAGACACAAGGTCATTTTTATCGAGAGTTTAACACATAATAATTAAGAAGTTTCCTTTTCTTACATTGGTTGCCACATTAAAGCTTAAGAGTTTTGCCTTCCCTATTATTTTTCAAATACCAAGAGGGACAAATGTTGGATTCATACATTTACCTTATATATATATATATATATATATATATATATATATGATCTGTTACTTTTTATGACATACCAACCTTCGTAGGTTATTTAATGCATAAGCCAGTCTTATAAAACAACAATGGTGGTAAAATTTAGCCCATAGCTGAGCAAATAAGTGTGTTTATACGAAAGTGAACGTAACAAATCGACTAGAGATCGAACTCTCTAACAACAAAGTTGCAAACCAGCATATTAACCACTACACCTCGAAACTTATATATATATATATATATATATATATATATATATATATATATATATGAGTGTATTTGTGTTTGTGAGTGTGGGTAACAAGGTCCTGTTCCTACTTGAATGTGATATTTCCTAATAATCATATATGATTGTTATTTTTAATAATCATTACAATATAAGTGTCATATCATTACCTGTTTGTTAATTTATGCATTATTGGATCAGTTCAAATACCTTAGTAGCAATATATCATCTATTCAAAGTAATATTTAGCGAGGACGGGATTTTCTATCGGCTTGTTGTCGATCACGTGGAAATCTATTGTATCCTAAATAAAAAGAAAACAACAACAAAAAACGGATTTTTCAAGCTGTAGCTGAGTCCATATTAGTGAATGGATGCATCAAATAGACATTAACAAAGTACGAAATATATTGAGAAAAAGCTACATGCGGCACACACACACACACACACACACACACACACACACACACACACACACACATATATATATATATATATATATATATATATATATATATATAAAACGTTCCTGCAAGCATGTATATATATATATATATATATATATATGTGTGTGTGTGTGTGTGTGTGTGTGTGTGTGTGTGAGCGCGCACTTTTATATTTGTCACATTTTGGGGTATGTAGGATTCCGATAGGGAGGTCATCGTAAGAAAGGTATGAACGTAATTGTCTTTAGCCTAGTCACAATATCTGATCTCACAGAAATACAAATCTTAATTAATCCTGCTTTAGGCCGTTTAAAAATTACCCATGTGTCCGATCCTGCCCAATGCGTAGAGATAGATTTCCTCCCTTACAGTGTGTTCCGCACTTAGACACTCGCGAATAAACTGAAATGAAACTTAATTAGAATATAAGATCACGATATCAGAAGAAATCATTCTAAAAATTAAGATGCAGCGAAACACAATGTGTGATCCATTATTAGATCGTGTGTTCATCATATTTATAATATGAGATGTTCAATGTTTATAAAAAGGTAATCAATATTTACACATTTTATCAGGATTTGAATCAATTGATTCGAGGTGATGATTCCACCTACGACCGTTATACAACGAAATAAACCTGGAGTAAATACAGCTTAACATTTTTGAGGTCATTCTTTTTTATTTACCTTGGAATTTGATTTTAATTACTTTTGGTATTCAATTATTATAATCTAGTTTCTTATTTCATTGACACTGTCACCTAATCGTTAAATCGCTGGACTATGGACTTACAGTAAGCGAGTTCGAGCTCTTGTCGCACTATTACGTATACTTTCGGATAAATGCCCTTCAGGAAAGGTATGAAACCCCTTTGCTCTCCCATCTATGGGTTAAATAAAACCTGTAGTATTCTTCTAGAATTTGGCATTAAATAATCTACGAAGTTTGATATGACAATAAACAAACTGCAAGCGCTTCTGCCGATTTTGCATGAATTTATTCAGCGTGGATGCTTTTCGTTTTTTTCGCCTTTAAGAATTTTTTTGTGTATATTGGTTTGGTCTGATTTTGTTTCTCTTATTTCATGGTATATCAAACTTTGTGGGTTATTTAATGCTGAACTCACCCTTTTAGCAGAACAGTAGTGGTACTATTTAGCAGGGTGAATAAGGGAGTTCATACCTTTACCAGGAGTATTTATCCGAAAGTAAATAGCGAAACTGGAGTTCGAACTCGCTTACTACGATTCCGCAGCACATCACTTTAACTATAAATCTACGAGAACACCGTCTTTTTTGAATATGTGTGTACGTTTGTGTACGTGTATAAATATATATGTGCGTGTGTAGGTATGATTGTGTGTGTCTATGTCCGTGTGTGAGTGTATGTGTTTGTTTTTGTCTGTGTGTTTGTGCGGATGACTTTTTTGCTAGTAATCCTCTTAGTATAAAAAACAGAAGAATTCAAATCGTATTGTTGATCTACAATGATAGTTGGTAATGTGCATTCGTTTGCTTCATCACATTTTTTGTAGTTAGTTTCACGGGCTCATAACTGGTTTAATGGTTAAAGAGATAAGCTAGAAGATCCTTGTGCATAAGCTTGATTCTTAAAAGCTTCTCCATATTTCTACAGGTTTAGTATATACAAACATTACCTCTTGTTCTCGCTTTGCAATACATTTTCATTAATTTGCTGTCTGCAGGAGTGTATCATTGTAGAGATTTTATTGATCATTAGAAAACTGCATTCTTTGAAATTATAATATGAAAAATTTTATTTTGCCCAGTCTGCTGGAGCTGTTGAATTGACTGCATCTCTGTAGAGGGGTAAGTCTTCTCCCCAACAATCTGATGGTAAGTTTCCAGTAATGCTGGAGTTTGGGGGAATGATGAGTACCCCTTTATTGTCATCGCTCCGAGGTCAACTCTGGCCCGAAGTCGATGCACATGATACGGTCCTATGTATGAGTCACAGAGAACTAAACTGCGTACTTAAACTATACTGAATTGCTTGAAATAGAACTATTTTAACATTCAAACTACGTACTTACGCTACGCTGAACCATTTTATATGGAATCGCTTTTGCATAGTAAACAGGATTGTCAGAAGTAGAACTGTTTTTGACATTGTAACAGTACTTACGCTAATCTGAATTGTTCAAAATCAAAGAGTTTTGACATTTGGCTGTCTGTAAACAAAAACTATACACATGCTAAACAGAATTGTATGAATTAAACCCGAGTGATTAACTGAATAGCTTTTAAGAGAAATGGTTTGACGATTTAACTGAATACATACGTTAAACTAAATTGGTTGAAATAGAATAGTTTAGTTGAATAAAAGTATATTTGGCATTAAGTAACATACAAATAACATACAAAAACATACATGGTACATTCAATAACTTTCCAGACTTGTTTTGTACTGGCATTTAAAACTTTAAAATTCAGTATGTTATTGCTATAAAACTTATGAGATGACTGGCCAATTTTTATTATTTCAGGTTCAAATGAACAGCTACAGCAGGAATTGGAATACACCCTACTAAAGCCTGATTGTCTCAGCTGGTTAATTTCAAAAATGCAATCTGGACTTGAGGAGACTTTAGAAGAACGATATACAATAATATTCTGTTTTAAACTTGGTAAAATTGTCAGAGAAACGTATGGAATGCTTCAGAGAGCTTTTGGAGCATCTTGCATGAATCAATCAATGGAAAATTCAGTTGATTTAATTGTTCTCCATGACGATACCGATTATTCTTTTTACAAACCTGAGGACTGGATATTGTTCTATTCTCTACGAACATTATTTTAGAATATTGCTGTTATAAAGATCATCGCATGATCTGCCATTTTTCCTCGGAGATTGTTTCGTAAGAACTTCGATACCTATGTATATAGATTAAAACACGTACTAATATTCAGGTGAGTTTAAAGGATTGTAAACCAGAGAGAATTGAAAGTCAAGAATAATTTAGCATAGGGAGATTAATGTAAATAATTAGTAAAAGGAAAATTGTTGACCGTAGAAGAGGGTCACCCGAAGGCTTCCTTTTTAATAGCACTATGCCGAGGAGTAGGAAAAGACGCTACTCAATTCCATGGATTGCTCCACTTTACCCTTGATCCTTATTTAATAATACAAAACGTTAAGCAAGACGGCATCGTATACAATTTTTTGAGTTTTTGGTATTACTCGACATTGTAATGAAGCCCGTCTCTGGGACTATTGGCGAATACTCTTGACATTACGCCAATCTATTACGTCATCAGATAGATGGGCATATACCTATCATGTCACAAATAATAAAGAATAAAGAATAGATCACCAAATGAATGTTATTACACGTAATAGGTCAGTAGAGGGATGACCATGTACAGAATAGGTTATCAGGAATATATGCGTGTATAGATTAAGTCATCAGATTGAACTACTGTATAGATTAATCAACAAAAGAAGCTAGGATTGATGACTAGTTCAACAAATGTTTGCTGTGGTAAAGTGCGTGTTTAGAATTGATCACCAGAGGAAGTTGAATGAAGAAAATAAGATACCCAAATAGATATTCATATTTACCAAACCCCTCCGCTCGGGCAGGATATGACACAAGGTCAATTTTAAGCGAAGTTTAAGAGGTTTGAATTCAGAGTTTTCCTTCTCCTTGACTAGTTGCCTAACCAAGGCTGAAGAACCTAGTCTGCCCTACTATTTACCCATAGCTGGGGGGAGAATAATTGGATTCATACCTTTCCCAAGGGTATTAGTGCAATGTGAAATGCAATCAGTCTCGCCCAGGATTTGAACTCGTGTCGCCGTGTCCATTTCCGTCGACGATAACCATTTCACCACGGGCATGTCCATAAAATACCAAATAGATATTAGCTACTAGAATAGGTTATCGGTGAGATGTGCACGTACAGAATATGTCAACACAGTGATCTATTTTAATGTTCCACTAGTGCATCTATAGAAGTAACTCACCTAATATATATTAGTGTGAAGAAAAGATCACCAACAAAATGCACGTGTAGTGAATAAGGGCCAGAAGGATCTGAAATTAAAACGTGAGTCACCTGATGGATGCACATCTTTATAAGACGACACTAGATTGATTTCTTTGTACATAATAGGTCACCAGTGTAATGCCCATGTACAGAATAGGTCACCAGAAGGAAGATTTAGTAGAGAATAAATAGGTTACTCAATAGATATTTGTGCACGTGATACGTAAACAGAGTAAGTTGTGGGCAGGGAATATGTCCCCATATTAAATGCATGTGAAACAATAAGGTATTCAGAAGGATCTGTGCGTACTTAATAAGGTAACTAAAAGGATGTGCAACGACACAGTAAGTTTTCAGTGGAAGATACATGTACAAAAAAAACAGTCAGCAGTGGAGGATGCACGTATGAAATAATTTATCAAATTGATTCTAGGGAACAGAGTAGTCAAGGTGTACATAATATATTGACCATTTATATACTTGTACTGAATAGATCACGAGAGGATTCTGCATGTTCACAATGGATCATATGAAGTGTGTAGAGTAGGTCTCCAGAGAGATGGACAGAATTTCACTACAAAATAGAAGGTCAATAGAGGACACCGTAATGGTCATTATTTCATAAGATCAGTTGTCAATTAGTCAGTTGGTTTCCGTAATATACAAACATGCGTGAAGAATAATAGGTCAACAAAGGATAACGTATGAGAATAAATACCAATTCTTTGGTTTGGTTTCTTTGTTTAATGGCATATCAACCTTTGTAGGTTATTTAATGCCAAAGCTATTCTCCTAGAAGAACAGTAGTGGTACTATTTAACCCATAGCTGGAAGGATAAGGGGGTTCATACCTTTCCCAAGGGTATTTGCCCGAAAGTGAACGTAGTAGCGCGACTGGAGTACAAACTCGCTTACTACGATTACGCAGTCCATTGCTTTAACCATTACACCACGAGGAGACCCCCACCAATTCTTTGTAAAAGTAAATAAAATATAGAAGTATATTACCAATATGAAATATTATTAAACTATTATAATGTATACAGTGTGAAAATAACGTATATATAAATTATGTTCACGTTAAATATGGAAATAAAGTATTAAAATGTACATACTGTTTAAAATACGAAAATTTACTTAAAGTAGGGACATAATGTCTGCTTTTACCCCATCATCATCATCATCATCATCAAGGCATTCTAACAGCACGGAGTTCACTGACTCTCTTTAATCATCCATCCTCATCATCAATCGCTTCTGACCGTTAATCTAAACTACATTCTGTGTCCTTAAAAAGCTGAGGGAAATAAGACTTTGCAGCTCGACCAGCCTTTACTTGTCAGTTTTCAGCTCGAGTTCGATTCTCATTGGGTGCCCAATTCATGCGGCCTTGTGCTACATCTAAGCAAAAAAAGGCTTAGTAAATTACCTCTTTGCTTGTCAGTTTTCAGGAGTCCATAAGGAATCGTCACTCATGAGTTCTTTCTTGCTTCTCTAACAGTGTCCTGCAAGTGTCATTAGTTGGATATGAATTGTTTCTGAGAGTGGAGACAAGTGGTTGCACAGTTGTTATTTAGTGGGCTAAATCTTACAGTGTTTTGTTCAGAACAGCCCGAAGCGTTATTGTGTAGTTCTCATGTATATAATCTGAACCTAACAATTGAAAATATTCATTCAAAATAAAAATAGTGTCTGCTTCAGTGCAAGTGACCGCAATTAATTATCGTAGATAGCTTTTATGGCACACAGGTCAATTCTGGTTTGATTACAATTGCATAAACTTTGTGTCTCAAATGATTTCGATGAGGAAATTGCAAGAAATCTTGTAATATGGGTAATCAAAAAAATACTAATGTATTTCTGTCCACATGAATCATGGTGCAGTTGTGAACTAGTTAAGGACGATGATATATTTTAGAGGTATTTAAGTACATGTTTTCATATAGTGTCAGTTCAGTGAATAAAAGAAAGTAAATCAGTATAAAATATTCTTACTTTCAAATTGAAATGCTTGAGTAAAAATACTTAAGAAAACCTGTGCTTTATATCTACGATTATGATTCATTCGCAGTATCATAAAAGCATCGAAAAACAGGCTTCGTTTTTTCCTCTACACACATCTTCTTTGTATGCTCATTTTTAAATGATCTTTTAAATATCTGTTTAGATCTTGAAAGGGGGAACTTTATAAACTAAACCAATTGCTGGCACATTATTCATTGAAGTTGGTCCTTATCCCCTGTGTATATACGTGAATTTTTATCAATACTTACAAAGGCGAATTTCCTTAAATCAGTGTGTAATCTGAAAATATTTAATACACGATGCTTTTATGGTAAGTTACCTTATTCGTTTCACAATTTATTGGAACGTGATCAAGAAAATCTTTTATTCAAACTCTGAATGTGATCTCAAATGTTCTACTTAAAAGCTATGAACAAAATGGTACTTTTAATGTTTTTCACACATAAAACACACACACACACACACACACACACACACACACACACACACACACACACACACACACATATATATATATATATATATATATATATATATATATATAGACGTGTTGATTATAGCTTTCCTAATTTGGTGCCGAAATTAACACCCTAAGGAAAATATTCATAAAATTAAATAAGTGAATATGAGATATGTTACTAAAATATAAGGGGCGTGCGAAATGTCTAATAGGTAAGTAAAACAGCGTTAAACGAGGTAACTGTTTACATTGTGAATTGAATTACCACGAGCAGAAAAGCTGGCGAACATTACGCTGATATACAGAAACACTGGACAGCTGTTTCGATCTTATTAGGTCTTATCAGCAGTGTATACCATGATGTCTCCCACTGGAGATCGAACCAGTGACCAGAGAATTCAGTGCAGAAACTCTACCACTGAGCAACAAGTGACACCAAATAAGCTACTCATAGTAATTGCGTGACCAATTAACTTAAACGTGTCTCACAAGTTACATCCGTACTCTGTGGTCACTGGTTCAATCTTCAGATGGGGAGATCACAGTGTACACTGCTGATGAGACCAAATAAGGTAGAACCAGCTGTCCAGAGTTTCTGTATGTCACGCGCAAGTGTTCGCCAGATTTTCTGGTCATTATAATTCAATTTTAATTATAATTTCTCTACTTAAAAAAAATGTACAACATGATTACAAGCCTTGATTATTAACATTTTATTAGTATACAAGACCGATCCATTGGCTGAGCGGTTAGAGTGTTCACCAAAGGCTTGGGTAACAGGGGTTCAATCCCTGGTCAAGTCATACCAAAATCTCAAAAAATGGTACTTGATGCTTCCTTGATTAACACTCAGAATTATAAGGTAGAGATCAAGGGTAAAGTGGAGCAATACAGGGAAAAGGAGTAGTGCCCTTCCCTTCAACTCTTGTCGTAGCTATTGAAAAGAGAGCCCTCAAGTCCCCCACATCAGTCACCATTTTATTTTACTTTTTATTTGTACATAAAAGTTATAAAACCTAATGAAATATGATACTATTTACCAACCCCTCAACTCGGGCAGGATATGGCACAAGGTCAATTTTTAAGCGGAGCTTTCCTTCTCCTAGACTAGTTGCCTAACCAAGGCTGAAGAACCTAGTCTGTCCTACTATTTACCCAGAGCTGGAGGGAGAATAATTGGATTCATACCTTTCCCAAGGGTATTAGTGCAATGTGAAATGCAATCAGTCTCGCCCAGGATTTGAACTCGTGTCGCCGTGTCCATTTCCTTCGACGATAACGACTACACCACGGGCACGTAATGAAATATGATTGAGTATAAGAGTTGGGGTCAAGAAATATGAACACAAATTTTGCTTTAGTCAAAATCTTCAAAATTTTATTTGAATACAGAGCTAATGAACGCATATAGGAAAGTGACCATATAAAAAATGTTATAGGCTTTCGTAGTGCATCATTTAGGGTTGCCATTGAAATACTTGACACAAAACTGTTTGCATTTTTCATAGAACTAATTGCCTTTGGAATGTTATTATTCAAACTCTTCTACTTCTAGTTATGAATATATAGTTTTGCTGAGTATAAAAACCATTGTGAAGGAAAAATTATTGATTCAAACTTGTTAAACTCCACTTAAAAATTGACTTTGTGTTGCATCCTGCTCCTGGCGAAGGAGATTGGTAAATACAGACTGTTTTCTAGATATCTAGACTAAGCCGTGTAAATTTTCAAAAGAAAGAAGAACAAAAAAAAACGATGTTCACGTAAATGTATTTAAAATATGCTATACATTAAATTTTTTATATTAAATGAAGCAAACACAAAAAGAAAACAATTCTTTTTTTTATAAAATACTACCTACTTTAAAGATATTCAACACATATAAACATGGTTCACATTAAAACAAAAAGCAAAGGCAAAATAATCAAATTAACAGACAAACTAGTAAACGAGGAAAACAATAAAAATAAAACATGATATCTGCCATAATATATTCTAATCATCAGTTTTTAGATAACTCATCTTAGTACAAGAGTAGACCTCGTCATGTTCACAAAATGTACGTACCACTGATTCTGATCGGCTAAGCAGAAAAATAAAACAACATCTTCACAAGATTAATATTTGACAATATGCAGAAGAAATTTGGTAACAGAGCTTTTCAAAGGTTTTGGCCATCGAAAAAATCACTGGAGTATATTTGGTAAGAGCCAATGTTTTCAACATTCTTTGGGTTAGCTGGAGTTCAGAATACATAGATTTCACCTCTACAAGGAGTATGCAGGATATTTCTGGAAGAATTCTGATAGTGAGTGTTAAATAATGCTGGAGTTTTGAGGAAGGCGTAGTACTCATTCGTTGGCATCACTCCAGGTTGTATTTTGACTCGGAGTGTTAGCACCTGAGAGGGTTGTATGGGTCAATTAGAACTAAACGGCGTAATTACACTTTTGTGAACAGCTTAAAATTAATTATTACATTTAACTGTATGTTTAAACTGCGTAATTATGCTAAAGTGAACTGCTTGAAATAGATCTGTTCACATTAAATTGTGCGTAAAACAACAAACTCTTATACTAATCTGAATAGTCTGAAACTTTTATCAAAATGAGTTGATCCAGCGTTAAATGAACCATAAAACGAAACAACCAACCAACCAACCAATCAACATTTTATTCATTGTTCTTTGCTTTCTTATCAAAATATTTTTCACTCGCGATTTTTTTAAGGATTCCTGTAAAAAAAATTATGGCATATCTTTTACACTTTCTACATTGGAGAGGTAGACATTGAGAAATTTATGTACATATATATATATATATATATATATATATATATATATATATATATATATATATATTGGTGTATTTATTCTTGGACTGGTAGATATGTAGAGAATGATAATAAATAAACAATCACGATATCATTTGTGGCTGCATCACATTCCGACAGAAATGAAATAATAGTTTAGAATAAATGTATTTGTTGGAGTTAAAATATTGTTGTTGTGAGGCTTTTTAGGCAATAATTTAATCATTATTATTTAATTTATAGGTTAGATACATTTGGGGAATAATAACATAAATAAATCAATGTATATTGCAATACATTATAAAATATTGTGATAGATAGTGAAACATACTTAAATTCAATCTTAGCTATCACAAAGCACAGTCTTTGTTGTTCCTTATTAAATCGAGGTGTTCCACCAGAGCAATGAATGGATGCTGTTTATAGATTGTCATTGCCATAGTCGAAATACCAGCAACACTGCCACCATCGTTAAATGAAACGTATGAATTACAATTATTTTTGCTGGAATTGAACATCAATAAATGATGCCTTCAGCAAATTTTCGAGAGCTGCAACTGCTGTATTGGAACAAATTAAAAATGTATTAACAAATTTTTTAGAGGAGTAATGAGTTGGAAGATAGCGATAAAAAGAGACTGGTACAGGCGTCTATTCAATGACTTTCAAAAAATACTTAATAGATACGGAAGAAAAAAAATAATCTCTTCACATAATTTTACCGTTTAAAAAAATATTTGGACGAGGCCTAAAACCTATTGGTTTGGTTTGTTTGTTTGTTTTTTTTGTTTTTTTTTTGTGTGTGGCATATGAGTCTTCTTGGTTTATTTGATTCCAAAGCCATCCTAGTCGAAAAACATTAATCACACCATTTGTCCGATAGCTGGGGAATAAGAGACTTCAAGTTTGACGTATAGATTTATATATAAAAAGAAAGATAGAATGATAAACATATAGAGACTGATATATAATAGTGTGTGTGGGTGTGTTTGAGAATATATATATATATATATATATATATATATATACTGGTATTGTTCACAGAGAGACTATTTCGTTGTATCACAACTATTCATTGTGGCTACATATGTAGAATGCTTGAAACTGGGATCGAAACTCGCCACAATTTACGTTAGATTTAGCTACGTAAGGCTCTGCCAGCAAGCGAACTACGTCAGCTCAGGAATTATAAGGCGTTATGTTGTAACTTTGGTTTGTTTACATATTTGCCTCAGCGGATACCAGAGGGTTCAATTCATTCGAAGAGTTTTGCATTATGCAAGTGGCAGCCGTGAATTCCTTCATCAAAGTGCTCATCCTGCGTGGGGACGTATATGTTGTCATCTACGGAAAAACTACTTACATTTACTAAATATCTCCAAACAAGCGTGATGTGACATGAGGCCAGTTTTTAGTGGAGTTGGTAGATTAGGATTCAGAGTCTTCCTCCAACATCAGTTGACATAGCAAGGTAAAATATTTAGTATTCCTAACTATTTACCCATAAGTGTAATTAGATTCTTCGAACTCACAAGGATATTAGCAATATGTAAAAAGCAAACAGCATCGTCCAGAATATGGAATCAGATAACCAATTCCAAGTCAAACAACAATATCCATTACACCACACACACACACATACACACACACACACACATATATATATATATATATATATATATGTACACACACACACACATATATATACATATATATATATATATATATATACGTATATATATATATATATACGTATGTATGTATGTATCTATGTGTCGGTGTGTGTGTGTGTGTCGGTGTCGGTGTCCGTGTCTATTGGTCAGCCTGTGTGAGTGTGTAGAAAAAGGTTAAACTGAAGAAAGATTTATGTTTGGTGATTCGTTTATATCTATATTTTCCCGGTTTTATCTTCTTCTACACACATTTTGTCAGATTCCATTCATTTAAGTTCATATATATATATATATATATATATATATATATATATATATATATATATATATATATATATACTAGGATAATTAAATAAGGACCCAAACTTTTTTTCGTATGGGTAATTTTATTGATAGTACACTCATGAAACTCTAATCCCCTTCGAAGTAATCTCCTCCGGCTGCAATGCACTTGTTGTACCGTTCCAACAACTTCTGGAAGGCCCTATGGAAGTCCTCTTGTGTGAGCGTGTCAATGACCTTCGCCACAGCCTCTTTAACCTCATAAATTGTCTCATAACGACAGCCTCTGAACATAGGGAATAACCAAAAGTCACAGGGAGCAAGGTCTGGTCTATAGGGAGGCAGAGGAATTGTGTTGATGCCCATCTTGGTTAAATAGTCGGTGAAAAGGATGGAGTTGTGGACTGGTACATTGTCCAGCTTGAAATGCCACTGACCCGATTTGAAGAGTGCTGGCCTCTTCCGACGGAATCTCTTTCTGAACCCCCTTAAAACCTCAACATAGTAACCCTAACCCTAACCCTTTGGCCAATCAACTTTGGTGTATTGACTTCCTTACTCATCCCACACCTCTCATCATCCTTCACAGACTCTCTTATACCACTCAAAAACTGATCCTCGATTCATGTAAGATGCTCCTAAAGCAGTCTGAAGCATTCCACACGTTTCTGTGGCATTCTTTCCAAGTTTAAAACAGAATTTGATTGCATATTGTTCTTCTAAAGTGTTTTCACGTCAAGATTGCATTTTTTAAATTCACCAGCTGTGACAATCGGGCTTTAGTATGATGTATTCCAATTCCTGCTGTAACTGTTAATTTGAACCTGGCATCATAAAAATTGTTCTGTCATCTCATAGGATGGATAGCCATTATATACTGAATTTTTCAAAGTCTATGACAATTTTAAATGCCCGTAAAAAAATGCGAAAATTTATTGAATGTACATCTGATGTACATTATATATATATATATATATATATATATATATATATATATATATATATATTTCATCGAGCCATAGGAAAGTGTTTTGTCTACATAATTTGGAAAGTGTCCTTTCCCGTTGACGAATTGTTTTTATAGTAACCGGCAAGAATTGGTTGATGAAACTCCCATAATTATTTTCCCGTTGTAATTTTTTCTGACCTGGGACTATAACCAGGTATTTGTATATTGCCAAAGCGATGTGATTTCTGCATGTACATTACTACTTTGTAAGTGTTTATTATTTGAACTTGAGTATTGTTTTTGAGTTTTATTCGTTTCTATAAGTGGTAGCTCTAGCTAAAGATATTTAGTATATTACTACTATTGACTTTAGGTTGTTGCATTGTGGTATGGAGCGCCTCAAGATTTTGTAATTTTGTTTGTTATTGTGTTGTTCTTATATTGTAGTGTTTTCGGTAAAATTTTTCAGTAAGTTTTTGGGCAGGAAGTTTTTTTTTTTAAGTTGTGTTATTGGACTGCTATCAGATAGATAAATAGTTCCCTGTCTCAAGTCAATGTATATAATGTTATTCTCAGAGATACAATCTCCTAAATTACATTTAAATTGATATACAACATTAGCTTTTTGCTAAACCCAAATCGCAGGAAAGAATTATTGTTAACAACTAAGCTGGGGGTTTTAAATTATAGAATGTGATAAGTCTATTTTATAAGGATCAGTGGGGAGTATATTTCTTCACATCAATATTTGTGAAATAATTTCATCTAATTCATAAATCCAGTGCATTTGGTTACGATAGAAATGTTTAATAAAGTTTGTTTATTGGAGTGAGTAATGCAGTATATATATATATATATATATATATATATATATATATATATATATATATGTGTGTGTGTGTGTGTGTTTATATATATATTTTTTTTTTCTAAATGATCTGAAGAAGTCTTGTTAATTTATATATATATATATATATATATATATTATCTAAAAGATATGAAGAAATCCTGTTAATCTTTTTTCGTGTTTTTGGAAATTTCAAAAATGTGTAACAGGATGGAAATAAATTTATAATCCTATGTGACCGGTTTTGTTGTTTTTCTTAAATAATTTATTGCTCTGTATTATTGTTACATTGAGCTGTTTACCAGGAAAATTTGAATATTCACTCATGGATAATTTCTTGACCTGATGGAATTACTCCCAACTCCGGTTTAACTGGACCAAAGAATACTATATATATATATATATATATATATATATATATATATATATATATATATATATATATATGTATCAACAGCATCAGCATCACCATTGAATCTGAAAATAACTCTTAAAGGTTTGATAATTGATAGCATCACGTTAATTTTGTTATATTAATAGGAGCGTAATCAATGAAATGTGCACATGAGACATAATACATGCAAACTATGTATTTTCTGACAATAATCAAATCGTGCAAAAAACATTATGAAAAAAAAACCTGAAAGAAAACATGCATTGTTTTAAAAATGTTAAATTTCTTAGCTTTAAACGGTTTGGGAATCCAATTGGGCATAAGTTCAAATTTAATTCATCAAATGAATAATAAATCACGATAAAACGTGTTCTTGCGTGATAGTTAATGTGCTATTATCACTCAAAGCAAAACTTCTGAGCGATTCAATGACACCTGCCATTTGCATGTATTTCTACTATCCCAGCCAAAATATCGGACGTAGCATACTAAAGGATTCTGCATTATTCTTTTCTTTTTTTAGAAGTAAATAACTCAAAAACCGATGAAACGCACTAATCTTTTGTTACAAGCTGGGCATTCTGACGTTAAGAAATTCACTCTAAGTAAATAAGATTAAATTATTGTAATTAATGTAATAATGGCTCGTGTGCTCAAGTACACACTCACCTTAAGTTCTTTTGTTTCCGTTTATATATGTATAATCATCAACTTGTTGAGATTTGTAATATCAGTGTTTTATTTTTATTGCTGGCCGAATTGTCTGTCAAGGCTTATGCTGTTAAGCCTTTTAGGATTAGAAACTTCAAGATTATTCCTTATTTATTTTTCAAAATTCTCTTATTCTAGAATATTTTTACTACATGTCTTGGAAAAAACTTGCTAAATAAAATGATAACAGTGTTCTAAAATATGTTTTTTCTCATGGATAGTATATTATACGTACCACAACACTTTTTGCAGTTATTATATTTAGTATTGTCTAACTGTATTGACATATCATCATCATCATCATCATCATGTCTTGCTGGTAGTACGGATATCCCTGACCCTCTCTCGCCACTTTTCCCTATCGTTCATCAGCTCAGGCAGGTCTTCTGGACAACATCCCGTATCCTCACATAGTTGCTGAATGTATGTTCGTGCTGGTCGTCCTGCTTTTGCACGGCCATGTGTGGGGTCCATAAAAGTACATCCTTTATGAGTTCGTCCCTGCTTCTCCAGCAGTGTCCTGCATATCTGGTTCGTCTAACTTGAATAGTTTTCGTGAAAGGAGGCAGGTGGCCGTACAGTTGGTGTCTTGTGGGGTGTTGCTGCCAAGACTTGTTCAAGATTGCTCGCAGCATTCTTGTGTAATTGCCGTCTAGCTTCTTCTCCAGCCATTTCGTTAGAGTCCATGTAGTGCATCCATATAGCAGTATCGATGCGACCGCTGCCTGGAAGAAACTGCGTTTCATTTTATCGGTTAGGTCTGATTTCCATATAATCGATAGCCTATTGATAGCTGTCCATGCTTTCGTTAACCTCGTGTCGATGTCCTTTTCGGTTGATGCGACGCTGCTTCCTAGGTAAGTGATATATTGAAATATATCTCCACCGAAAATGATTGCTTTGTATTATTCAGAATATGTTCAGATATTACAAAAGTACACTGAGAGAATTCAAATTCATAAAAATGGACCTGACTACGTTTGTATTAATATTCATTTTTAAGTTCAGTCATCTACAAAATAAAATCTGAGAAAATATTTACTTCACTTTTGTAAGTTTAAACTAGCTGTTGATAACAGCATAGGAATGAATAATTCAGAAATAAAAACGATCCTAAATGACGGAAACACTCTGGGCATATCTGCAGATGAAGAAAACACTTTAAATATATGCATATAATTGTTCCTGCGATTGCACAATAATACAAAGATGTTTGCACACCGCGGATGTTGGAAGCATTTTTGGTGATTCAGGGTAAAAATAGGCCATAAGTACAGGGGAAATGAAAGACTTGCAGATGTTGCAGAACCAACCTTCTACGTTTTTGGAAAATGTCTGCTTTTAAGCTAAAGATTGGCGCTGAAGATTGAACTCTAACACAGATCACTGGCAGCTGTTGGAAGTATCTCAAGCCTAATATATTTACTCCTTCCGACGGCTCTAGAAAGAGGCTGTGTTTGTTAAACCTACTTCTGATCGAGGACAGATTTGATAGATAGTTATTTCAAAGAATCAACGTATGTGCATATGTCAAAACTTGTGCGAGCCACTGTGTACCACCTCTTCTTTCCAGCAGCATCTAAAACAATATATATATATATATATATATATATATAGAGAGAGAGAGAGAGAGAGAAAGACACAGTGAGAGAGAGAGAGAGAGAGTTATTGCTGGCGTACAAAAATCGATTACTGTGTGATCCTACTGTTTTTACTCTTTTATTTATTTTTTGCTTTTGTGGTTTCCAGGTTTGCAACACTGATTGAGACTTTGCAGAACAATATTGGCCTTGAACACGTGAAAACATTCAACTTTCTTCTCACTCAGAATTCATATTCACCTGGGTAATCATGTATTGTAAGAAATCTTCGTAGGATAAATTTGTCACGACAATGGGACATGAGATCAAATTGTGAATGAAAACTCAAAACAAAGCAACAAATAAATCTAACATTTGAAAGTCGATTATATAGACTTCAATTTCTATCAAAGATCACTATATTTTCATTATTAGTCGATTGATTGAGGAGGTTAACATGTTATTTAGCAATCTCAGAAAAATACGACAAAATACAAGACACTGATAAGACCTAATTGTTTTTTTTTTTTCTATAAGAGTGAATGGAAACTCATTGTTTGATCAGTTTTATTACTTTATAAATATCATAAATGTTAGTACCATTAACCTCTAGAACTCCCGCTGGTATCACCATCCCCTCTAATCACTTGATCGGAGTCTTGTGACTTTTCCTAGTTCTCATAAATTAAAATCCAATACCATCGTACGCATGTCGAAAATATTTAGAACTTACTATAGGAACTAAAGATAGTCGAAAATTAAAACTTACATTACAGTTTACTTTTGTGAGGGGAACATCTACGTCATTATGGGCTTTCCCATGGGTACTTTTTTAAGAAAGCAACTCCTGCCTCCTGGGGCTGTATAATACGCTGACTGCACCTCTGAGGATGGGTAAGTCCCCCCAAATGAGGCTACCTATTTGCCGTTGGTGGCGACCCATAAGGCACCAGGACGGGATCCTGGTGGTTGAGCAGTCATTGATCCGCCGACAGAGTGGTCAATGTCTTGCAACACACCAGTTTGTCCCTTACTTGGTCGGATACGCTCGATCCGATTAATCGGCTGTTCATGTCAAGCCCTCGCAACAATACTTTTAAATCTGCTAATTACGAACCTTATTTTTAGGTGCTAGAAGGCGGTGGCTGAGGGTTGAGAAAATGGGAATTTGACTTGTGCTGAAAACTTGAAAATGGTCCCGTCTCAACCAATGTAGATGGGTTACCCCCCTTGGTTCATTCCCAACACAAGTTGGACCTCCGTGGTGAGTGGGCGGTGGTGGGGGTGCTGGGTGAGCAAAAAATATACAGCATATATAAATTCTAAACGAAACCTATCAGAACCAGACTCGGAGAATGAGGCAGCAGACTCCCCAGATTCATTGATGTTGAATCTTTGGAGGTGACCTATCTAGCCAAATTCTCGCCTTTCCTCATAGAAAAAGTAATCTCTACAAGGGCTAGTCCGAAAACTATCAAGAAAATAACGAATTGCAATTTGATTGTAGAGGTAAACAGCCGAATACAGACAGAAAACATCTTTAAAATTAAAAAAAAACGTTTCATACGATGACATACTGAGCGTACCCGGATGAAAAACTCAACACTTCCAAGGAAGATATCAGTAGTAGAGATTTGGCATTGGCTACATTAGACTAGATAGCATCAGCCCTGGGGCAACATGGAGTTACAAATATAAGAAGATTCTCCATCAGAAAAGACCCACAACGAATCCAGACCAACACTTTCATCCAAACATTATATAATCTCCGTACTCCCGATGAGGCGAAGATCGGCTATTGTCTTGAGAGAGTTGAGTTGTACGTTCCACCTACTCCTGAGGAGTTTCAAATGCAAAAAATTGTGACACCACAAAGAAGCCTGTAGAGGATGACATACATCTACCAAATACGCTGAAAAGGACCCGGACCACGTAAAGGAGGATTGCTTGAAAGAAATTACATGTACAAACTACCTACAAGATCATTCGGCTTACGCAAGATCTTACGTTGTTTACAAAAATAAAAATAAATAATTGAGGTTAAACACAAGTGAAATGTGTCCCTCCTGGAAGCAAGGAGAATTGTTGGAAGCTATATGGAATAAAGCAACTACGCTTCTGGCGCATGTAGGCGGATAGAACTAATGACCACAAAAAATATAAAACACTCGCGGAGAAATTGATCAAGTGGGAAGCCAATGGTTGGCAAAAGTTTCAGGAGCACCTGAAAATCTACACTAGGTTGAATTTCACCAAGCACCAGATTAGCAACAAATTTGGAATTGGGACAGATCCATTGTTGTAGTCCAAACAAAAACACACGTAGGATCTTTTAGTCCAAAACAAACCAGTCCTAAAAGTGCAAATTCTCCAGCAAAACAGCTGTTACATAAATCACAAATCCGTCCAACAAAAAGACAGACTAAAAAACGTGTCTACCATAAGACCTGAACAACTTAAACAAAAATCACAAGTTCCCATTAGTCAAACTGCAAAAACATAGATGAACACCAAAGTGAATAAGGAAAGACCAGGATGCGTATTCAAAATGCCCTCAACAACAAAGTCGCCAAGAAGAACCAAATAATTCAATGCTCAAGGATCAACAGAGCCCTTACAAAGGTCCTACAGTATGAAAAGTATGGATAGCGACTCAGACCGCGTAGTTGCCAGACATAATCTTGAAGAAATAATCAAAAACTACAATACTTGAAAACACTTAACCGTGGGCAAACTTATAAACTCAGTCACCTTTTAAATTGTTAATCTCTTACACATCATACGTATCTATTTAAATTTGTGCAAAGAAATGACTGATGTAGAATTATTACTGTTACATAGAAACTCTCGTAATAATCTGTGGGCAAACAAATGAGGAAAAGTAAACAGAATTACTCATATTGGATAGAAATGCATGAAATCTAAACAGTGAAGGAAAATGAGGTCATGTTTGTTTAAAATGTTATAAGAAAAACTTGTTTGAATTAGAATTGTTTGACTAAATCGAATAACTTGAAAAAGAAATGTTTTGGACGATTAAACTGTAATTACGTGGAGCATTCAATAAGATTCCAGACTTTTTTTGTACAGGCATTTAAAATTGGCGTAGACTCTTGATAATTCAGTATGTTATTGCTATACAGCCTATAAGATGACTGACAAATTTCGATGATTCCGGGTTCAAAGGAACAGCTACAGCAGGAATTGGAATCCACCCTACTAAAGGCTGATTGTCACAGTTGGTGAATTTAAAAAATGCAATCTGGACGTGAGGACACATTACAAGAATCATATGCAACTTTTTTTTTTTTAAACTTGGAATAACCCCCACAGAAACGTATGGAATGCTTCCGACTGCTTTTTGACCACTTTGCATGAATCGAGCATCTGTTTTTGAGTTGCATAAGAGATTCAAGTAAGGCAAGGAGTCTGTGAGGGATGATGAGAGGTGTGGGAGGAGTAAGGAAGCCAATACACCAGAGTTGATTGGTCAAAGCGTTACGGTTAGGGTTAGGGTTAATATGTTAATTTTTAAGGGAGTTCAGAAAGAGATTCTTAGGGAAGAGGCCAGTACTCTTCAAATCGGGTCAGTGGCATTTCCACCAGGACAATGCACCAGTCCACAACTCCATCCTAGTCACCGACTATTTGACCAAGATTAGCATCAAGACAGTTCCTCAGCCTCCCTATCGTTCAGACCTTGCTCTCTCTTTGGTTATTACCTAAGCTCAGAGGCTGTCGTTATGAGACAATTAAGGCGATGAAAGACGATGTGACGAAGGTCATTAACATGCTCACGTGAGAGGACTTCAATGAGGCCTTCCAGAAGTTGTTGCAACGGTACAACAAGGGCAATGCCGTCGGAGGAGATTACTTTGAATGGGGACTAGAGTTTCATGTGTGTACTATCAACTTAAGCGCCCATACGAAAAAAAAGTCTGTAAACTTACTTAATGATCCTCGTATATTGAAACTGTACTTACAATAAACTGAATTGTTTAATATAGAACAGTTCTGACATTTAACTGTGTGTACAAAAAGGTCTGTACTCGTGCTAAACTGAATTAGCTGAGTTAGAACTGTTTGAATAAAATGAATAGCTTAAAAATGTTTTGACAATTAAACTGTGTACTCATGCTAAACTGGATTGTTTGAAGTGGAACTGATACTTTGCATTAAAATGGATTTGGCGTTGAATAACCGACAAAGGTTGATATGCCATGAAACACAAGCAACCATAAAACTAACCAACTAGAAAGCAAAAATGAAGTAACAAATCTTCCTCATATGACCAACCTGTAATTATATTTTAATGGACATTATTAGCATGAATGTTTGCACATGGGTCTTTGATAAGTTTAGAATAAGTAATAAAGTCCTTTTTTTCAATGTCATAAAGTGATTTTAAGGATGTCATCTGACTTAAATGGTTTCGTATGAGAAGAAAAGTTGTTCTCCAGCGTTAAAATATTGGGCTATACTTTACGATTACATTATTCATTGCACGATAGAACATTTTTTCATTAAAAAAACACGTTGTGAATGCTACATTCATTTCGTCTATATTTCCATAGAAACACGTCTATTAAATCTAAAAATCTTTCTTTGGTTTCAGTCATAGATTGTATTTAGTCATTATTGAATTAAATCAGGAAAATTGATCATGCATATGACAGTTTCAAATGGTCCATCTTATTCTGTTATTCAAAATATAAATGAAACATAACTATTTTACCTTGAGAAGTTTACATTAGTAAATATACGTGTTTTCTTTCAAGAAAATACTAGATATTATCTAACGATCCATCTATACATCTATATAACTCTCTCGGTGAATTCGGAGATGAGTCCTCATAGCGTAATCGCTAAAGTGCTTAACTGTATGTTCGAAGTAAGCTAGTTCAAACTACAGTAGCGCTGTTACGTCAATTTCTGGACTAACACTCTCGGGAAAGATATGAACCCCCTTATATACCAGCTGTGGGTTATATACTATTATTGCTGTCCTTCTACAAGTAAAACGTTGACATAAAAACAGCGATAATATTTGATATGGCATTACTCAAAGAAGATATACCAACCAAATTACATATCTATTTATATATCAATCTCTGTATATTTGTATGTATATCTATTTATATCGGTCTGTTTGCATCTATCAACTTATACATACAAACCTACACACATATGTGTGCGTGTGCGTGTGCGTGTGTGTGTATTACTCGATCAATACGTATCAATCTCGTTTCATTCGTATCTACATATTAACAGATTTGATTTTTGTTAAATATATTCAGAAGTGAATAGAAGCAGCATTTGTATTATAGGATTATTCTAATAATTACCAAAGTAATGAAATAAAAAAAAAATCACATATGATTTTCAAAGAAGAAAAATGAATGAATGACTTAGATCGTAAAAAAAAAAGTATTTGTATTTGTTTACCTATTGTTTGGCAAAGCTGTCAGCCACCTGTCAGTCAGTACATTGTCCTACTCATAATTTGCAATTTGTTTTAAGTCTTGAATGTCAGGAAGGTTTCATTGCCCCAAACAGTTACACTAGCACTGATATCAGTGTTCATTGAAAGATCAGTTTAAATAGAGACTGTTTTCCTTTTAGATCAATTTTGTGTAAGTTTTGAGATAGACTTTGTGCTTCTACGATGATGTAGACTAAATGATCTTTGACTCAAAGCTAGATTTCTTAAAGAGAAGAGCATATTTTTCACTAAAATCTTGATTTAGTCAATCCTTTCATGCAGTGAAGACCCAAAGCAAAAATACAACCCTACAGAAAATCAATACACGCTGAATGTTTACTTATACATTTCATTTCATTGTCTGTGTCAATATTATTGGTAAACATTTACATATAAATGCAATTGCCGTTTAGGCACTGACAAGAATACTGTCCGAAAAAGAATGGGTTTTGTCGAGGTATTCATGATCAAATTAACATATATGTGTCTAAATTCTAATTTATCCCAGGTCAAAGAAATTAAACATGTGTTCGAATAAATTGGAAGAACAGTATACAATATATATATATATATATATATATATATATATATATATATATATATATATATATATATAATTATTCTCGCTTGGGGTCTCTTGCTTCAGAAGATTATATCAATAATAGAGAGAGTAATGCAGGACTGTAATCATAAATTTTTGGTTTTGTTTCTGTGATATTACATGTACTTTTATAAATTTTTCTTATTTTTACTCACACACACACACACACACACACACACACACACACACATATATATATATATATATATATATATATATGTGTATATATATATATATATTCTTCTTGTTAATGGTTATCTATCACTGTTCGTGTTTGGGTTTAAAGATACATGCATATCCAAGTGCAGACGTAAATATTAATTCCCTCTGATAATGCATCACAGTTTATACGCTGAGAAGGTCATTTTGTGTGTATTGAAAGATCGAAATTCATTAGCTCCCAAAACTTAATGTTTTCGATTAAACAGATTATTGCACATATGTAAACTTAGATACACTTGGAGGTGCCCGTGGTGTAATGGTTATCGTCGTAGGAAATGCACGGCGACACGAGTTCAAATCCTGGACGAGTCTAATTGCATTTCACATAGCACTAATACCCTTGGTATTATTCTCCAGCTATGGCTAAATACTAGGACAGACTGATTTCTTCAGTCTTGGTTAGGGAACTTATCTAGGAGAAGGAAAAGTCTGAATTCAAACCAATAAAAGTCCGCTTAAATAAATATGATAAACTGGTAAATATGATAAACTTAGATACACTTGGAGGTGCCCGTGGTGTAATGGTTATTGTCGTAGGAAATGGACACGGCGACACGAGTTCAAATCCTGGACGAGTCTAATTGCATTTCATATAGCACTAATCATCATCATCATCATCATCATATCGTGCTGGCAGCACGGATATCCCTGACCCTCTCTCGCCACTCCTCCCTATCGTTCATCGCCCTAGGTAGGTCTTCAGGACAACAACCTGTATCCTCACATAGCTGTTGAATGTACGTTCGTGCTGGTCGTCCTGCTTTTGCGCGGCCGTGTGTGGGGATCCATAAGAGTACATCTCTTATGAGTTCATCTCTGCTTCTCCAGCAATGTCCTGCATGTCTGGTTCGCCTAACTTGAATAGATTTCGTGATAGGGGGCAGGTGGCCGTACAGTTGGTGTCTTGTGGGGTGTTGCTGCCAGGACTTGTTGAGGATTGCACGCAGCATTCTTGTGTAATTGCCATCTAGTTTCTTCTCCAGCCGTTTTGTTAGCGTCCATGTAGTGCATCCATATAGCAGTATCGATGTGACCGCTGCCTGGAAGAAACTGCGTTTCATTTTATCGGTTAGGTCTGATTTCCATATAGTCGATAGCCTATTGATAGCTGTCCATGCTTTCGTTAACCTCGTTTCGATGTCCTTTTCGGTTGATTCGATGCTGCTTCCTAGGTACGTGAATTTGTCTACTAGTTTAAGAGGGTTTCCTTCTAGAGTGGAGATGTCCCCCGTTTGGTTATAGCACATATATTCCGTTTTGTGTGCATTAACATGGAGGCCTATGCTTGCTGCTGCTCGTTCCAGGCTATGCAGAAGTGTTTCGGCTTGGTCAGGTGTATTTGCCAGTATCGCTATGTCATCGGCGTAGTCGGCGTCGGTAATTGTTGTTGCGGGATATCTTCTGCTTCTTTTCTTCGTCAGTTCGAAGCCATTCTCTTTGATTTTGTCAATCGATGTTCTAAGTACGTAGTCTAGACAAATGATAAAGAGATACGGAGCCAGCGTGTCCCCTTGTAGTACTCCTGCTACAGTGTCGAAGTATTCTGTGTCTCCATCTGGTGATCGTACTTTTACTTTAGTGTTTCTATAGAGAATCGTTATTGCCGCTACGGTTTCTTTAGGTATGCCGTACGCAAGTAGGATTTGTTCCATCTTTCCTCTGTGAATGGAGTCGAAAGCCTTGGTAAAGTCGACAAATATTAATGTCGCTTGTAGGTTCTTTGCCCGTACACCCTCAAGGATTCTGCGGATGGTTAGTATTTGTGAGGTCGTAGATCTATTTCTTCGGAAGCCATTTTGGTTTTTTCTAAGTATGTTGTCGATTTTGGGTTCTATGCGGTTTCGTAGTAGGGCATTGTAGATTTTGGCAGCTATGGATGTAAGTGTTATGCCTCGGTAGTTTTTGGCTAATCCGAGGTCCCCCTTTTTAGGGAAGGGGAGTATGCATCCCTTCGTCCATCTATCTATCGGATTTTGATTGTATACTGCGTTGCAGTGTCGGAGCAGTATGTCGTCTAATTGTCTGGTCTTCCATACTTCCGGGGGAATTTCGTCCAGTCCTGCAGCTTTCCTATTTTTAATTTTTCTGAGAACCGAGTCGAGTTCTCCTTGTGTGAACGGTCCAAGTTTAATGTCTAATTGTTTGCTAATTATTCTGGTGATTGGTTCATGCGTTATTTTTGGTGGGTTTCCAAGTAAGTTTTCGAAGTGCTGTTTCCACAGTTTTATTCTTTCTTGTTGGTTTGCTGCTTTAAGTTTTGCTTTGGCTGTGTTCTTTCTTCTGCTCACTTCGTTTATTGTTTGCCAGGCAATTCTAGATTGTCTGTCTTCTACCGAGTCTCTGATCTTATCTATCTGATTTTGAATGTATTCTGTCGGTTCCTTTATATATATGCCTGCTAATTGATATTGTGCCGTTTTTAGTTTTAAGGCATTTGTGTTTGTTGGGTTTTTTCGATAGTTTTTGGAGGCTGTTTTCACTAGTGCACGTTTTTCTCTCACCGCTAAGGTTTCCCATGGGACTCTATATTTAGTTTTAATTTTTGTTGGAATGTATTTTGCTGCTGCCTCAAGGTGTGCATTGACGAAATTTTCGTATTCGTCGTTTGGTGTACTTTTTTCCGTCTTTTCTTGTAGTGTTTCGAATCTGTTTCTCAATTCTAATACGTATTTATCTCTGACATCTTTGTTGTTTAATAGGGCCCAGTCATAGTGTTTGGTGGTCGCTGTTCGTTTGTCGTTTTTTCGTAGGCTTAACCGTATTTTCGCTGTGCCTATTCGGTGATCGGTGGACACACCCTCAAAAGAGGAGTATGCCTCGCAATTCAATGCACTATTTTTCCATTTCTTGTTTATAAGGACGTAGTCTATCTGAGCTTTAGTATTGTTTGCGTACGTGTATGTCCATAGTTTGCCCTCTCTTTTTTGGTAGTTTGTATTGAGGCATGCTAATCTATTTTCTATCATGAAATCTGTTAGATGTTGTCCATTTCTATTTGACGTGTTGTGGAGGCTGTATTTGTTGTTTCCGTTTTTCCCGATTTGTGCATTCATGTCTCCGCCAATGACTAACATGTTGTGTTTCGGGATGCTACGCACTAATGAGGATAACTCATCGTAGAAGGTGACTATTTCATTTTCTTCACTAACATTGGTGGGGCTGTAGCATGAGACGATTGTTGCTCTGGGGTTTCCGTTAAATGTAGCTACCATCATTCTATGTTGTATTTTCTCTATGCTATTAAGCGTTTTTAGTGCTCTAGGTCCTATAAGCAATCCTACCCCTCCCACTGCGGCGTTGACAGAGTTTTTCCATGCGGATACAGTGGCGAGCGACCATCCATTGCTAGTTTCGTGATATTTGATATCTTCTGTGTGTGTGTATCTGTGTTCTTGTATGCATATTATGTCTATTTTATGTTCTTCGGCCGATGCGATTAGCTCTGGGAGTTGTCCTATTCTATTTAAGGTTCTTACGTTAAATGTGGCTATTTGTAGTGTTTGCTTGCATTTTAGTAGTTTTGATTGTTTGAGCTCTGTAGCTGATTTTTCGAACACCGAGGCCAGGGCTCCAACCTCAGCAGGACGCGCCCCTTTTTTACCCGCGCGAAGAGCGATGCGGTTTGTGTAAGTGGTTTGAGTGTGGGTCATGGTTATCTTTCGATGGCTGTTTTATTCTCTTCTATAGAAGCCACTCTTATAGAGGAGCAGCAGTAGTTCCCCGATCGAACTGTCGATCCTGAGCGAAAAGTCGTCAAACTCACGTCCAGGACCCATTTGGGTACCCTTGGTATTATTCTCCAGCTATGGGTAAATACTAGGACAGACTGATTTCTTCAGTCTTGGTTAGGCAACTTATCTAGGAGAAGGAAAAGTCTGAATTCAAACCTATAAAAGTCCGCTTAAATAAATATGATAAACTGGTAAATATGATAAACTTAGATAGACTTACAAACAAACACACACGAACACATATAAACACAAACAAATACACATACACATATGTGTGTGGGTGATTTTGTAGACGTATGAGTATACACACGCAAGCACATATATAAACATACTTACACGAACGAAAGGATATTGTATATATATATATATATATATATTGGCGTAAGTAAATTTACGTACTTATATCAATAGTCCTGTAGGCTAGCGTTAAAAAGAAATATTGATTTCATATAAATATTTATTATTCAATATTTATATTTAATGGTAAATATTAATCATATTTTTCATTAATTTATTAATATTCATATTTGAGAGTACATGATAATTGACATATCTCTCTGCGTATGCATATGCATATGTAAATATATATATATATATATATATATGTATATATATATATATATATATATATATATATATATATATATATATATACCCCCACAGTTATCACGAGCCCATTGCTGACCATCAGCGTCCTGGAGACATTTTTTTGCAAGCCAAGAATTTAGTGGCACAAGGGTAATCAGATAGCTACCTGGACAAACTTAGACCAGGAACTTTCTTTTTACTCACCACCCATCTTGAGGGCCCATTGATCAACAAATAAAATTTTTTAGCGGAATTATATATGACGTTTGTCTCAAGTGCTTTTGGGCAGTAACACATAAATGAAAGAAAACGAACCGAATAGATACGGATATAGAAACGATTTCAACACGAATGTTATACACGCGGAATCACCTTTCTCGTGTAATTACGCAAAATCAAGAAACGGTTGCTATGACATCTAACGGCCGTAAGTAAACGCATTTTTATATCACAAACTGCACCAATGTGAAGGTGAACGAATGTCCAATGTAATGTCCGCTTTTAGTTGATCTTGTGTATACATAGATATATATTTCTTTTACATACCCTATCCGGTGGCAAAAGCTGCTCGGTAGCGCCAGGAGTGGCAGTGCCGCCTCGAGCTACCGAAACTCTGTTATCACCCTGGTTGACAGCTGATGAGGCTAGGGTATCGCACGTGCTTTCACACGTTGTATGATGAAAATTTGAACACTAAGACTCTCTGGAAAGCAAGATGACTCTTTGGAAAGACAAAGTGACTCTTCAGAAAGTTAGAGTGACATCCTGGAAAGAAAGGAATTTTAACAAATATGGATAATACAATGAAAGGAAAATGCCCTCATGGTGTCTGTAGCGGGGAGGGAGAATATATGACCCATCTTACTTGCTCATACGGTAACGATCTGGATATGTACCCGGCTACAACGTGTGATTGCGGCAAAAAATTCAACAGCTTGCGAGGATCACGAATCCACAAGGCGAGCTGGTGCGAAGAAAGTAATTCTCCTGCCGGAGAATGTAAATCGAATGATGAGCCTATAAATCAGGTTTACCCCCACAGTATCTGATTACCCTTGGGCCAACGTAAATATATATATATATATATATATATATATATGTGTGTGTGTGTGTGTGTGTGTGTGTGTGTGTGTGTGTGTGTGTTGTGCCGTTGTTTCTGTGGTCTTTGTGAGTACATCTGTGAGATAAAATACGGAACAAACGAGACATTAAGCGGATATGTGTTTTTATCTGAATAGTATACCACGAAAGTTTTGGATTTTTATCGTTTATTTCCTTTTTCTTTTTCTTTTTTTTTGGTGGTGGGGGGTTAAACCATCTTTAAGTCAATGTTGGTATGTGATGTTATTTATGATCTAAAATTATTTTAAAATGTAAAAATGAAGAACACTTTTCAGCTTTCTATTATTGTTAATTGCGTTGTTCCGAAAAGAATATGATTGATTTAGTGCTCATTTATTTTTATTGTTCTTTTATCTATTAAGTTGTTACTTTCAGAAAAGTCTATCTTATTTGCTATATATTTAAAAAGTAGGTTTTATAAAGTCGCCGTGTGACATTTTTTAAATAGTTATTTTTTAAATAATTTCATTCTTTTTATTTATATTTATGCCTAATATATCCATATTGAATAAGAGAAGTATTTGTTAATGTTTGCTATAAAAGTCTAGTTTATAGGGTATTTTATTCAGAATCTGATCAAAATTATTAAAAGTTGATATCACCTTATTTAAAAATGAATAAGCGATATCGTAACATTTTTTCTAATTCATGTTAATAGAGGCCATTTACAAAAAGACCTGGCATTTATTTGATAATATTAGCAGTAGAAATAATGCTAGACTGGACGATTATTTTGTGTTTATTATCATGCATATCAACTAACATATTCGGTATTTGAAATTAAAACTAAGTTTTAATTGTAAATTGTGTTTCACAACCGCGTTTTTGCCATCGGAAATTTTTGTTTTCATTGATACATTTTTTGGTCGATCTCGAAGTCTCACGAATATAGTTTTTTTATCCCTGAATGTACCGATTAAATATACACAGGCCTAAAATTTTATATATACCTTATTTGACTCCTTATAATTATTAATTATGCTCCCAAATGTTTTATGATAGGGTCTAACTGTCTGATACGAATACTTTTTCGATTTTTTTCCAATAAGAATTTGTCTAAAAATAATATATTTCGTTGAATATATTGATTTACCCACTAATTCAACTAATTATTGGAAAAAGGAAAAAAAAAAAGAAAGAAAAAAAGGAAAAAAAAAAGAAAATCTATGATATTTTTTTTTTTTTTTTGTTATTCCGAGAAGATTTGGTTTGTTTGGTTTGTTGTGTTTTATGGCATATCAACCTTTGTAGGTTATTTAACGCCAAATCCATTTTTATGTAAATACTCTATTTAAAACAATTCAGTTTAGCATAAGTACACAGTTTAATTGTCAGAAACATTTTCAAACTAGTCAAGCAGTTATATATAACAATTCAGTTAAGTGTAAATACAGTTTTAATGTCGAAAAACAGTCCCAAGTCAAAGCAGTTCTATTTCGAGCAATTCATTTCAGCACTAGTACGCAGTCCCAATGTCAAAACAGTTCTATTTTAAACAATTTAGTTTAAATACACAGTTTATATGCAAAAGTTTTGTTTGTTTGGTTTTATGGCATATCAACCTTTGTAGGTTATTTAACACCTAATCCATTTTCATGTAAATAATCTGTCCTATTCAAAACAGTTCAGTTTAGCATAAGTACACAGTTTAATTGTCAAAAACATTTCCATTTCAAACTATTTAAGCAGTTATATGTAATAATTTAGTTAAGTGTAAGTACAGTTTTTATGTCCAAAAACAGTTCTATTTGAAATAATTCAGTTAAGCATAAGCACGCAGTTAAAGTGTAAGTACGTTTCTATTTTAAGCTATTCAGTTTACTCAGTTCATTTTAGCATAAGTATGCTGTAAGTTCGATTTAACCCATAGATAAGGCCCTATCAGCTGCTACCACTCCGGGCCAGAGTGGACCTGGTACCGATGGCAATGCAGGGGTAATCTGCATTCCCCAAAACTCCAGCACTGCTGGAACCTCACCATCAGATTGTTTAGTGTTATATCCAGGACACTCGTTGGCGGGGGGGTCTTACACAGCTGCAGAGAAGCAGTCGGTGTATTCAACAGCCCCAGCCGAGTGGGCAATATTCCGCGAAGAGTAAAAATAGACATGGTTAATTTTATTAGTGAATTTATGATAAAATATAAATTCTAATTTCTACAATTTATTTATAATTCATGTAAAAGCGTAATGAGTTGTTAATTTCTAGTTTGTTGTTAAAGTCTGTTGTAGGTTCAATTTTGTTTAATTCAGCTTTCTCTTTTTTGTCATTTTTTCGTTGATATAGTAATGATATATCACCTCTGTAATAACTATAGCTAAAATATATGTGTATTATATATTTACTGGTATGTAATTGAAGAAATTCAAGAAATTGAGAAGCAATAATCTTACTAAGGGGGGAACCCATGTGTAAACCAGATTTTTATTCATGAAAGGTACAAATAATATTCAGCGCATCATGCGCAGATTTTGCTTGTTTTAGAAACTAATAAAAGTAATCGAATATTAGTTTTCTTGAGATGTTTTTTTAAAACATTTAATGCTTTTACTCAAATGAATTTAGTATAAATACTTGTATGCCAAGATAGTCAAAAGATTTTTCACATGTTTACATCATTTATTTTGCTGAGTAAATCAACAGAATTCGTATGTGAACTGCTAATCATACCTTAAATAGTATTATTATTTAGTCTAAACACTTGGAGAATTTATGAAGCGCACTGCGAATACCAGAACAAATTGATCTTAAAATATTTCAGTGACATATGTTTTTCAAGTTCGTTTTTTTAATCGCATATCAACCGTCTTGGGTTATGCAATGACAAATTGATTCATGTAGAACTGCCGTTGTACTATTTAACCAATAGCTGAGAGGATAAGGGGTCCATATTTTTCCCAAGTGTATTTGTATGAAAACGAACGTAATACTGCGATTGGAGATCGAACTCGCTTACTACGTTTCCCAGTCGGCTGAGGCTGTAGAATACACCGACTGCAACTCTGCAGAGGAGTAAGACCCCCACCCAATGAGTATCCTGGATACAACACTAAACAATCTGATGACGAGGTGCCAGTGATGCTATGGCTTTGTGAAATGCTGAGCACCTCTTCATTGCCATTTCTCCCAGGTCAATTCTGGCCCAGCGTGGTAGCCCTATACATGGGTTAAATAGAACTAACGGTATACTTATGCTAAACTGAATTGTTTGACTAAACTGGATAGCTTTCAATAGAAATCTTTTTGACAATTAAACTGTACTTACCTTTAAAATGAGTGATTATGCTAAACTGAATTATTTGAAATGGAACTGTTTTTTGACATTGAAACTCTACTTAACTAAACTGAATTGTTTAAGATAGAACTGTTTTAACATTTAACTGCGTAAGCAAAATCTGTAACTATCCTAAACTGAATTAGCTGAATTAGAACTACTCGACTAAACTGAATAGCTTGAAATAGAAATGTTTTCACAATTAAACTGTACTTACATTTAAACTGCGTACTTATCCTAAACTGAAATGTTTGAAATAGAAGTATTTTAATAAAAATGGATTTGGCGTTAAAAACCTACGAAGGTTTATATACCATAAAATCCAAATAACCTAACAGCCAACAATCGCTTACTACGATTCCGCAGTCCAGCGATTTAACCATTACGTCACGAGGACATAAGTTTGAATATGAACGTTCCTGAGATAGATCTTATCTGTTTCCAATATAACAATATTATTTGTTTCGGTTACCGGTACTAAGCAATATGTTTAATATGTTTGTCCAGCACCAAATTTAGCACAATCACTTGGCCGAGGGTTTTTAGGGTCGAATCCTGCGTCTGGCTCTACCGTGGATTTTCAGGCACCAAATGTAATAATATCACTTGATCCGGCACCAAAAGTAACGCAATGGTCTACATCATCTGGGTACTTATCTTGAGAACAGTAGCAAATGTAATATATGGTTTGGACGACATACATTATAACGCTTTCACTTTGTCCGGTACCAAATGTGATACTATGTTCTGAAGTTGGTTACAATTCGTAACGCTATCGTTCTTATACGTTACTAAATTTAACAATATCGGCACCATTGAAACAATATCACGGTCTCAAATACGCAATGCCGGTACCAGCGCCAAAGAATATACCGTTATGTGGGACTAAATTTGCGGTACCAAATGTAATAATAATGATGGGTCGTATCCTGGTAACGGTGCCAAATGTAGAACTACAGTTGTCACGGTACTTTTGCTTTGGTTTTATCCTGGTAACGGCACCTAATTCGTTTATGAATCCTGTTCGTTCCCACGTTCTGTTAGAAAGATACACAGATAGGAAATGACACAATCCATCCAGAAATTCTACTGACGGTCGAGGTGATCTATAGGAACAAAATTGCCTGGATTTTGGCAACTCAAAAACCGGAATAACTCTCCTTCAACAAATAAAAATTGTTTATTGTTAGATGTTCCAGCAACATGCAGTCGCACGAGAGAGAGAGAGAGAGAGAGAAATCTGTATGGGTCTATGAACATTTACAAATCGAGACCTCCACCTGACCAAACTCTCTGAACGCCAACTTCTCACTATACAACTAACCGACAGAAAACTTTTTTCAAAATTCGCACATTTTTATATACGTAAATTCTTGATATCTGTCGGGTGATATCATCTTGCTAAGGTACTACGTCATTCACACGTATCCAAATTCACTGTTTTCATTTACTCAATCAAACTTGTGACAAGACATTAATGTTTTGTTCACATTTGGGTCTCCCTGTGTTGGTTGTTGGTGTACTCGATAGAACTTTCCAGTTTAATTCACGTTCCCATTCAAAGATTTCAGTTAACTTTTAAGGTAAGTGAAAAAACTTGCGGCCTAATCTAAACAGATTATGAAATAATTAACCATCATGGTAGCTGGGTCATAGAAAACGTTCGGCTGTCTTTTTTTAGGTGCCCTCGGTATTTGCTCATATCCGTTGTTTTCCCCTCTTGCATTTTCAAAAGGAACGTCAGATGGCCATTCATCCTTCTGCACTAAGGCTTCTCAACTACAGCCTTGTTTAGTATGCGCTGGAGTTGACTGTCTCCTTCTTGGAGCTCATCCAATATGAGAGCTGAATTTTCCTTACACCTGCAAATAATCGCGCTCAGGCTGCGACAGACTTTCTTCCCATGGCTTCTATTTCGGACGAAATTTGTTTTTGAGTTTTATTCAGCCAATCACCACTCGTCTAGCTTGATTATTTCTGTTCCATCTCTAGTTTTTACTTAGGTGACTGCCTGCTGGAATTAAAGCAGGGATTTCAGGATAGCCCTCCGATTATTCATATAGTATTTCTCTCTCTGCTTCTCTCTGTCTGTCTCTCTCTCTTCTGTCTGTCTGTCTGTCTCTCTCTTTGACCCACATCATTATGCCCCTCTCCCTATCTCCTTCCCCGTAACAATATATATATATATATATATATATATATATATAAATGCATCTCCATTGACAGATAGATGGAGAAATTGATGTTATGAGTTATAAGACAATTTGCTTCGTACATTCTGATGTTGAGTGTTATAATCAAGATCATTTGCCAGGAAAAATATTCCCATCATCATGTACAAACTTATTGATAGTCCTACTTTGTGGAAACTATTTTTTATTTAAATAAGATTGTTAAATTGAAATAAGTACAGTTTTTATTATCCTATTAAGGTATAATTATAAATTAATCAAGTAGATAAAAAAGCATACTCATATATCAGTTCCCCTTGTCATGAGAAATGACTAATTTGTACTTCTACCAAATCTCCCATAATTGTTGACCCTTGCAATCTTAACCAATAAAAAATAGATTTTGATCTTTTTTGTAAAATATTGTTGTCGTGGGTGTTCGTATGTTCATCAGGCTTAAGGATAACATAAGACGTGCGTGCTTTTGTTAGGCCATCTTTATTCTGAATGGGAGAGCGTGTATGTGTATTCCTATGCCAAGGGGTTGTAATCATGCGCGTAGAGAAATAGTCCATGATATTACTAGATCCCTCTTAGCAAAGGAAAAAAAGGATGTTGCTATATTCCTTTTTTATTTGTTGTATATCTTTTTGGCCTGTGTATTTCACGGCTACTTCTTTTTGTGTTGCTCGTTGGCTGTTTTATACTTCACTGGTGTAAGACCTTGTTTGTAATCTGTGAGTCCTTTTTGCAATGAAGTGGTGTGGTCATTAAAATGAACCTGTTTATGGTTGGATGCTTCTGCTGCTCTTATTTGGACTCAGTTTCGTTTTTTTGATGGTCCATCTGGTAGTTGAAGGATGTATGATCTGGGTTCTGCACATCTACTTTTGATTGTTGCTGGTTTCCATTTCCCAGTTTGGTTCTATCATGATATATTTTCTGCATGTCCCGTTTGTGTTTCAGTTCTTTTATGATCGGTGTTGGATGGTGTGGTCTTCTTAGTGCTGTATTAAGGTGTCTTGGGTCTATGCAAATTCTCAAACTCCCATCTTTTTTATGTGAGTATGCTAGACTTGAAACCTAGTCTGTTGGCTCAGTCACCTTTCTTATTATCTTATTTTTGACCATGTTATCAAGCTCCAGTTTTATATAGTCTTTAAGTGCAATTGGGGTTTTTCTATGTGCGTCAATATGTGGATGTATGTTTTTGTTGACCGATGGTCTGTCTGCACTTGGCATGGAGCCAATTTTGTCAAACTGATACATCTGCGTCAGGTCTTTGTCCGAGTTGCTGAAAGAGTTTTGAATGAATCTTCTTTCTTGACTGTGCAGTGAAGGGTAATTAGTTTGAGCTGTTCCAGCGATGGTAGCTCTATTACTGTTGGCCCTTGTACGTCCACAATGTGGAAGGTGCTGACATGCCAGTCTGATTTGTTGTATTGACAGGGTATTTTGATGTTACCAAAACATCTTATTGGTGTGCCGTTATAAGCTGTCAGTTGTTTGTTGAATTCTTTTTATGTTTGGGAAACCATCTGCGTCCAGTTTTTCTGGGAACATTCTATGGAATGTATAAACTGGTAGGGTGTTACCTTGTGTCACTGTGTCGATCTTCAGACGCAACTTGTGGATGCCATTTCGATTTGGCAATTTAATGTTGATGAGTACGAAGGTTTCATCTCTTTGGGTCATATTAATACAATTGAACGTCAGGCTTTCCGTTTGTTCCTCAGCTCCTCTGGTGTTGTATACTGCATCAGTTTTCATGTACTGTTTTCTCCCATATTGTGGTTGATAGTGAGATTTTGCTTTTTTGTGTTCTCTGCTTTGTGACCTCGGCCTTTGCTTTGGTTTTGTTCCGATGACAAACATACTGATGCCCAGTGGTTTGCTTTACCACATGTGTTGAATTTTGATCTGAATGTTGGACAAGCTTCACGGTGAAAAGCATGGCATTTACCACATTTGAGACATATATCTGACCTAGTAGAAGATGTTGGTGTTCTTATGGCTTGTATATTAGTGTTATCCACATTATTATTATTGACCATAGCCCTCAGTTGTTAAATATGAATGTTGGAAGCTTCGTATGTTTTGCCGATACCTACAGTTTCTTACAGGGTTAGAGTTTTTTTCCTTTCTTAATAACTCCTTTTGGAAGTATTCAATGGGAGTACCGGCGATAAGAAGCTCTATTATACGTTGCTGTTGCTCATGTTCTGTTAAGGAACATCTCTTAGTCATTCGCCTACTTCTGTTGACAAAGTCGTCTAACGATTCCTCAGGTTCCTGTTTATATGTCATTAATTTCAAACGGTATATTTTAAAATTTTCTTTAGATTCAAGTTGTTCAATGAACTCATTAAAAATAATTTCAGGGGAACGTTTTTCTTCACCCGTTAATAACGACGTGTTTTATTTTTTTAAACCTCCATTCCCAACTCTCAATAGTGTGTAGTTTACTTGTTGTTCTATTTTTATTTCATTGACAACAAAATACAACTCCAACCGGTGTTTAAACAATTTAAATGTTTCAGCTAGATTTAAAGATTGCCAGTCCATATAAGGAATACCATTATTAGCCATTATAAATGTTCTACATTAAACGTGTTTACAAAACAAAGGCAAATTCAAGATGGCCGTATCACGTAAAAAATATAACGCACGTGGTAATAATTAAAAAGAGTTTGAATTATTTACCTGATAGGTTTTTTCTTGTATTTCTGTAAAAAGACAACGTTTTGTTGCTTTTTTTTTTCGAGTTCGTTTGTTCGGCTTTTTGTCCAGAAGTGTCTTCGGTTTGTTTCTTTATACACAAAGTTTCGGGGTTTCTTTTTGAGCCTTTAAATACTGTTTTCGTTTTTTAAACCTTTAAAAGTTGTTTTCGTTTTCTAAGCCTTTAAATGTCTTTTTTTTTTATCATCCCGGCTGCCACCATGTAATATATTGTTGTTGTTGGTGGTCGTATGTTCAGTAGGCTTAAGGATAATATAAGACGTGCATGCTTTAGTTAGGGCATCTTTATTCTGAATGGAAGAGCGTGTGTGTGTGTATTCCAACGCCAAGGGGTTGTAATCTTACGCGTAGAGAAATAGTCCGTGATATTACTACATTTTCCAATACATATAACTGTACATTCTACAGGATGATATACATACAACAGGTGACGTTTGGATGCAGTTGTTTTTAGTATTTGCTTTTGTTGCTTATTAACTGATGAGAGGCGTAACTTTTAGCTTTGTTTCCATACATATATTCCGATTTACACACGTGATATTCTAAAATAAGAGATGACTGAATTCTTCGCATTATTTAAACCAAAAGCCTTTTCCTTATAAAGCTAATAAACTTTTAATTATAGATTATTTATGCAACTGAATTTAATTTTAAATGATCTGAATATTTTTGAAGACGCAGAAAATTTCAAAAAAATAATATATTGTTTACCGTTTATATTTTTTGTGGGAGTGAGGGGCTTGGATCCAAGCACGTTTCCATCCTGAATAAAAAAAAAGAATAAACACGTGAAATACAGGATAATATGTTCCTGTCAGATTTTCACTACATTTAAAAATATTCCAATAAAAATATTACGACGTTTTAATGAATATTCCTTTATAGATAATCGTAGAAAGCATTATTGTATTTCTACTTTTTATGGTTAACAAATTTACTAATAAGAAAAAGTGAGATTTAGAAAATACACAAACAATGCTATGCAGAAAATCTTGAGGAATTTGAGAAGTGTCAGCGAATTGAAATCCGTTTTGATTTTTGTGACTTTTTTTTCAGCTCATGGAACAAATTGCAAACGACAGATAAATAAACTAAAACTATGTGTTAAGGAAGATGATGGGTATTTATCGAGTGAAACATTTACGAAATTTTCTGCAGAGATTTTTTATACTCCATACAATTTCCAGTACTGGAAAAATCAGCTATTTCCAAAAATGTCTCCTTAACACATAATCAAAAGGTAATAAAAATATAAGTGATAACAACCCATTTTATTTCCTTTGCATTCACTCATTTATTCTAGTAAACACCCCCACAAACACACGCGCGCACATATATACGAGCGTAGACGGGAACACACCCTCACATGCATATTTATTCCTCTGTAAGCAAGTTCCTGTCCAGAGCGGCCGTGAAAAAAAAGTTTAAGTTATGAATACATTGTCTTAAAAGCCATTCCTGAAATCTAAATCCATTCCTTTTTTCATGTGATTCTCTAATACTTCTACAACAAGGTACTAAAAAGTAAATATATGATAATGATAAGGCTGTTATAAAGATGAAAATCTTTATTTTCGAAGCAAGAGACAGAATATGCAGTTGAATTATTTTCTTGCGAATTCCATATCATTCTTATAGATACACACACACACACACACATACACACATGCATTCCTACTTAAACACACATGCATGCACACATACAGATATGTGTGTATGTTTGTGCATACGTGTGTATGTATTTCGGTGTAAGAGTAGAAAGGGAGAGAGACTGAGATAGGGAGAGAAAGAGAGAATGACACACACTGACCTGCCGAGGGAAACCGAGAGAGCGAGTGGAACCCACTCTATACACCTGACCAAGCTATGTGCAATTTTGTCTTATATCACATGTATGGCGAGAAGAAGTGAATTTAACCAGAGTATTTTCACATTATATCAAAAAGGGAATTTACAGTTTGTTTGCTTTTTAAGTTTTACGTATGGAAAACTCACTAGTATAGACAAACTGCCTATTTTGAAGAAAAATAAAGTTTTTTCCCTTCTTAATGATCTATTGCTAAATACTTTATCAGTGCCACTTTTTACACAAACATTATATCTATCTATCTATCTATCTATCTATCTCTGTCTCTGTCTCTCTCTCTCTCTCTCTCTCTCTCTCTTTCTATATATATATATATATATATAAGCGTACTGAATCACAGTGATTAGGCATGCATATCTAACTTACATAGTGTAGACTCAGAGACATCTGTGTTTGTTGAATGCTACTTTCACAGCCATTATATAATCAGGTCATGTCACATACACGCACGCACGCACACACACACACACACACACACACACACACATATATATATATATATATGAGTGCGTGTGGAGAAAGAGAGAGAGCGAAAAGAGAGAGAGAGAGAGAGAGAGAGAGAGAGAGAGAGAGCGACAGCGGCAGGGAAGTAGGCAGAATTGATATTTTCAGAAATGATTATAGCACCAAATGTAAGGGGAAGATACACATATGTATGATATAACACAAATTTGAGCTTGAATTTTTATATTTTTTTTTAAATTATTAAAATCTGAGATCAAATTTCTCTTTACAATATATTATGTGATTTATGTATTTAATGGCAAACCAACCCTCAAATGTTATTCAATGTAAAAACCATAACTTAATAAAGACTATTTATCTTATCTCTGGTATTAATCCGAATGTCACCGCAACAGCACAATTTCAAGCTTGGTTACTAACTTTCAATTGTCCAATATGATGGGCTCAACGTCACATTGGCACCAAATTCTAACATTGGCACCAATATTTGTTATCTACATTCTAAATGATATAGAGATAAGGAATCACTTAATCAAATGTTATTACACTTCCTATAAATAGAAATTCCTAGTCGGTGTAAGTCTAATAATCCTAATGTTTCCATTATCTCACTGAATGTAATATTTTACATTGATGATTATCGCTTCAGTCAGTTTCTATTTGGTAAAAGGATTATTTTTGCTGTATATCGTAAGAGGTTTCTAAAAAATACTCTCCCTCTTATTTCCATTTATTTCCTCACTCTATAAATAGCACATTAATTTCCTTTTCCGATTGAATAATTTCACTCGATATCTGCAAATTTTTCTATGGGAGCATAAAATGAAATAAAACACATAAAATTAATTAGAAAATCCTTGTGCACAATACACAAGTCTACTTAATTTAAAATCCTTTTTCTGATTTTTCATTTGTTTGAAAATACTCAGTAAAACTTAGAGGTGTCGCTATGATTGTTATGGCACGGGCTTTTAAATTTTGTCCCCGGGTAGGTTTGAAGCTTCGAGTAAACTTTTAAAACCATCTTTAGGCTCTCGACGCCGTCCGTTTCCATGGTGATTCATATGGGTTAAGATGCTTGAGGGAAACATTTCTTTCACTTTCTCAGATAGCAAGCGATAGAAGTTAATTTTGTCAATCTCTGGAGCCCATATCTGGGGGTTTCATTCCTGCTAATGGCAATATTAAATAATCGGACAGTACACAATAATTCGAGTGGGATATATCGTAATCTTGCCTTTTTATTTTTTATCGGCTGACGGTCGTTCTATCATGCAAACCGTCTTGTATCGTGGCCCCATATTATCGACCTTCTAGGTTGGGATGAATAAGAACTTCTTCTCAGGTGTAAATTCTTTATTCATTTCATAAAATCTCTTTTCGGTACATTAGTGGAGTCGCGAATCTAGAGAACTATCCAGACCATAGATGGAAAGTAGATATCCTCTTGCCTCTGACATTTTCTTCTTACCAATTTAAAGTTGTAGTCAAATTTCTAACTATTTGGACCGATTGAGCTTCTGACAGAGATTATCTGAATGCAGCCAAGTTCCCAAAGCGATCTCGGAGACATCAATTGTCAATTAAACATACTGGAAAACAACTTTTTCGGCATATAAGAAACCGGTCGAAGCATTTTAAATTATCTACTCTATTTCTGAAAAAAAAATGATACATCTAATCAATAATTCAACCGTGCACTGCACATATATATACACGGTAAATACAGATTTCATATATGCAAACGTGTCGCTATCAAAAATAATTTTGGGTACACACTAAAGTAAGTGATATGAAATCAGTTTCATTTCTTTTACATTAATTTCGTCATTATTTTTCACACACATACACGCATGCACAAACACACATACTCTCCTTCTCTCTCTCTCTCTCTCTCTCTCTCTCTCTCTCTCTCTCTCTCTCTCTCCCTCTCTATCTCTCTCTCTTGTTCTTACACACACACATACACACACACACACTTCCTTCTTTTTGGAACCAAGTTCCTGTCCAGCTTGACTGTCAATAGCATTTTAAAGTTACAAACGAATTGATTCTAAATTTATTCCTGAGAAGTGACTGCATTCTTCTCCTACTTTCTTTTCGACAAGTTTACAGCTAACTACTTGCCTAAGAGCGGCTTACCAAATATTTCCAACAACATGTCACTCTTAACGTGTCACCCTCTTGCTCTACTGATTATAAACTTTTGGGCTTTTGTGTTTGGCATGCCAAAGTGATGGAGACAAAACAGTAGGTCTAAAGTACCAAGAGGTGATATCACAGATGCGACGGATAGCGTGAACAACGTGACTTGGACACGCAGTCATTTTAATCGTTCATCGTCGAAGCTGAGGCCGGTTTTATTAAATAAACATGTAATATCAATCCGTAATTCAATGCGGATCAATAATACTTTGCCCGCTTCTTATTACAAATCGGAAAAGCATGAATCCTTACATTCTCTTCTTCATCTAAGGGTAAATAGTAGTGTAGACTTGAGTTTTAGTAAGGCCATCGGTCAAGGAGGAGGAACAACAGGAAATGAAAACCTGAGGAGAGTTGTTTGAGATTATCTGTGGTATACAGGTGAAGAATTCTGTTATCAGCTTATGAAAAAAAACGCTAGCTCTAACCTCTGTAAAAGAAAAGCCATCTGTGTAGTCCGTACTATGGATAACTTATTAAACTGAACCGTACAGCACTTGTAGGTCGAGATCAACGGAAAATTTCATCTCATGGGTGTGCTTTCATATATATATATATATATATATATATAGGTTTGTGTGTGTGTGTGTGTGTGTGTGTGTGTGTGTGTGTGTGTGTGTGTGTGTAGAAGTAGATTATGGAGATAAATCTGGTATTATGAAGATAATAGAAAAACAAAGTAATCCAAATGTGTTGAATTAATTTTGATGGGAAGTTGTCGTTACAACGTTTTGGTTTTAATATACATTCATCTGGACTTTAAGATTGAGTAAAATATTAATTGAACCACGATGGATATATGATTAAAATAATAGAAGAGAAAATAAATATAAATCATTACCTGTGCTAACCATTTGATAGCTTTTAATAAAAAAATCGCTGACTGAACAGTTATGAGTCTTTCTTTGTATATGTATTTTCTCTTCGCCCGTTATTTAAAAGAATACATCTATTGTTGTCAAAGTAACGTCTTTCGCCATGTCAAAGTCCTGATGAAGGTTTATTAAAACTGAAACTTTTTAACGCTGACTTTTCATCATAATAAATTCATCACTTTTGGAATACTTTGTATTTCTATTTCTCTCTATCTCTCTGTCTCTGTCTCTGTCTGTCTGTCTGTCTGTCTGTCTGTCTGTCTCTCTCTCTCTATATATATATATATATATATATAAGAAAGACAGGATATTCAAATAATGTAATCGACGCAAAAAACATGGTCGATGATGGCATGAAATTAAATAAGGGTTAGCAGATGGAATGCATAATGTTAACTGCTTAATGATCTTCAAGAAGAGCATGTTGAGCATTTGGTTTTCTAAAGATTATTTGCTTTTACCATGATTATTTTTGGCGCTGTGTCTCACAGGTTTTTCTCCCGTGTGGAGTAAACAATTTTTATATACCCTAAATTGGAAGATATTTTGATAACCATCTATTTATTAGATTCTTTCATTCTTTCTTCTCCTCTCTCTCTCTCTCTCTAGATATCTGATTTATAGTTCACATATAAATATTTTTGGTAAAAATTTAAGTAATTTCTTGAAAATAAAAATATGTACCTCTAACGTAGTTGTTTTTTATAAAATATTTTTTTAATTCGAAGATATAAATAAGACCTTCAATTTCAAGCAAAATACAATGAATTCTTTTGTACATATGAGACTTGCGAAGCTCTCTTTTTAACTTTTTACGGATACTGGTTGAGATCAAAGTAAACATTTTATATTTATTTAAGCTAATTTTTTTGCAATGCAATTCAATATTCGGCAATGTTTTCTAAGAATTCAGGAAGAGAGAAAGATATTATTTCCTAGTTTAAAATCGGCGTTACGTTGAATCATAACTAATATTTATCCAAATTATTCCCTTTGGTTTTATCTACACTCATGACGTCTTTAATCCGTATTCTATGATGTGTAACAATATCCAGTGATATTTTCCTCATTTTTTAAAAAAATTATTGTCGTAAATTTTTCAATAGTTAAAAACAAGATGTTTTTTTAAGGTCATCGGGTACGTTAAAAAATATTTTTTGAGTGGTCATATAGGAATCAGATAGATGTGCGTAATGGAAACAAACATATGTTTATAAAATCATGTAAGTATCTTTAAGAATATTTCACAAATACAGCTATAGGTGTATAAAAATTGGTTTGGATCGAATATATTCTTTCTGTCAAAAAAACGACACCGAGCTTTTGGATAATACATGAGTCTAAACAATAGGAGAACATACAAAAGAAAAATTATTTTGAGAGGGATTGAAATAGAAAACATATTATTCTAATTTATAGCATGGGATATATATACACATATATATATATATATATATATATATATATATACTTTAAGAAAAACAACAAACCGGTCACATTAGGATAATAAATTTATTTCCATCTTGTTACGCGTTTTTGAAAAAGTCAGAAACACGAAAAACATTTAACCTATATATATATATATATATATATATATTCATTAAACAATGTAGAAACTTTTGTCTACATATTTTTACATTTATCCATTCAAATTGTCATATCAATGTTCTGATATCCGGTCAAAATTGGTTAATAAACTTTCCATTATTAATTGGTAGCCTCGTACTTTGTTCCTGATCTTAGGCCATCGTCAGGGTGATGAATATTGATAAAATCGATATAACCTTTGCATGTACATTAATAGTTGCAAGAATTGATGGTTTCTTGTTTATACTGGTGCATTGTTATAACGTTCATTTTCAAATTTGACTCTATATATAACAGCAGCAGATGAAGACATTCGAGAGCATCAGAACCGGATTCAGAGTTAATTCATTTGAGTTTTAAATACTTGTTTCTAATGAGGAGAGCTTCGAAAACCTGGGATTTTGTTGGTTATTTTGTTGTTCGAATAGTTGTGTTTTCGGTAAGAATTTTCCGAAATGAATTCGTTGGACATATGTTTTTTTTAAGATGTTGCGCTATTGAACAGGTGCCAGAGAGATGCAAAGTGAGTTTTTTTCGATAGCTTAGTTGAAATAAAACCGGGTATATACATTGTTTTCAGCAATACAGTCTCCTAAAAGATATTCACATATATATATATATATATATATATATATATATATATATATATATATATATGTTTTTTTTTTCTTTGAAAAACACCAATCGAAAGGGCGGGTTTATTGCTAATATCTAATTTAGAAGTTTGAATTTATTATTGTGTATGATAAGTTTTATTTTTCATTAGAATCAGTGGGGTGTATGTTTCTTGATATCAACGTTTTTAAGATATTTCCATTTAATTAATGATATACACCCCACCTCCAGATGATTACCCAAGATCGGGCCAAAAGTACAATGGAAGCAATTAATTACGGAAGGTTTATCAACCAATACGGCAAATTAAAAGTATAAATACAAAAATATCTACACAAAAATGTCTATATTTTTTAATCAAATATGTATTCACGCAGAAATGCCGTCAAAATGCATACATACACCCCCACCACCACACACAAACACAAACGCTCATGTATATATATATATATATATATATATATATATATACCGTCATTGAATTTGACAAAGAAATAAGTCGACTGGTGGTTGTGAGTGATGGAAAATTTACTGGCCCCAAAATCATTTTATTCAACCAACTCTATTTTCAGTTAATAATAGTCAATAAATTTACAACAATTCTTGGTATTTTCGTGTGTACGCAGTACACTTAGTAGCTGCAAGTAAAAGTTTCTAAGCATAGCGTAAGGAATCCGACCCACTCGATCAAAACTGAGGAGGTTTGCTGATTTTACAATAGCTATATATCCACTAAAAATTAAGAAAGTTTTTTTAACTACTAATCATTTGCATATATTTGCAACAGAAACGATATTATAGATAAATTGGTATTAAAAGGATTGAGATGATAATTATATTTTGAAAATCATTTCTAATAACCTAAACTAAGAGTAATAATTCAGCAAAAATTTCGAGACAAAAGTATTCTTTCAAAATTATCTGTCACGAAAACATTTGTTTAACTCGTATAAAATCAGATATTTATTTTCTAAATTTTCTAATTTGTGTTAAAAGAGAATCAAAATTGAAATAAAAAAAAAAAAACTTTGGATTCATGAGTAAAGTCGTGAAATGTATTCAATAGAGAGTTTT
>OY757904.1:122308352-122360852 GCA_963585895.1 Sepioteuthis lessoniana | reverse complement strand
TAATTTTGTGCGGCTACATATAGATTTTTTTTATTTACTGGTTTCATATGAACAAGCGTTTTCTCATATATGATACCGAACAATATCTGTTTTGAGTGTACACTGTTACTTTAGAGATTATACATGGTTATTTGAAATCTATGGAGTTTGCTGATTTGTTGCGATATCTTAAATACATAATGGTGACAATGCTATTTAGAAAAGCAGGATGTCCCTGATTCCTAATTGGTTGAACTTCATCGTATCATTGCTGCAATGAAACTGCAGAAAATGACATCAAAAGTCGGAATTCTATTCTCATCAGACGCTTGCGTGATCGTAAAAATCACAACTCAATCAAAGGAAACCCCAGCATCTCTATCACGTTGACCTAGGTCATCAGAAATGCTTGTTTGTGCAATGTGACAGGAAATTGAAAAAAGTTCCCGTTGAACAACGCAATATGTGGTAATGTCTCTAAATAAATTCAACAATGACAGTGCACTTAAAAAAGAACCACATCTTCAATCGGTCAAAATTAGACTGGGAAAACGGTGTTATTCTGGTGGTAAAAACTGTTCGCTTTACAAGTGTGCCAAATTTTGAGATTCTTTACATTTGTCATTTTTTCTATAATTTTTAATTCATTGATTTTTACTCTGAGCAAAGATTAAAACATCCTTTTTAGTGAAGATCTTTATTGAAGATTAATCCATTCAAAATTATAATGAGCACCCCAAAATCCCTGAAACATCGATATTAGAACCTAACTTTAAAAATATCTTACTGTAGTGCATTTGTTCTGATATATTTTTGCACCCACATAATATAAATTTAAATTTATATCGATTTCTTTTCGTCCTTTACTTACTTTTGGTGTTGGTTTATTGTTTTTCAGTAATGCCTGCTGGGATACGAATGTCGGATATTTATTTTTACCATGTCATAAGTTTTTCCATGTAATCGTGACTCAAAAATGTGCAATATAACTTCATCTCAGGACAAAATATGTTTTTTTACGGTAGTCATCTTCATTTGAAATAGGATATCGCATAACTATTTAAAAGGAACTAAAACTGCCTTAAGTTAAACGATATGATTCTGACTCTACGTTATCCTGCCACGCCAACACGACGACATGTGTCTGAAATAAGACTTCTACTTGTTCTAGAGAAGGTTCTCTACAGACTACTGTGCAAACGTTTTCGTAAGAGGATCGCATCAGGGTGTTATTAATCATCAAAGAACCGCATCTTTTTAAATGAAAATCAATTTGTTTCAATTGAAGTATAAGTTTATTTTTAGAGGCTCCCGCAGGCCGTAAAGAACAGTACAGTGGGCTGCATGAGGCAGGCAGACCGCAGTTTGCCTACTCCTGGTCTAGTCTATGCTAATGTATACCCATAGCTGGATAGACAAAAGATTTGACCGTTTATCATATTGCCTTACTCCTTAAATTTTCAAAAAGATAGATAGATAGATAGATAGATAGATCATCATCATCATGTCGTACAGCTAGCACAGATCTTCCTGACACTCTCTCACCACCAGTCTTTATTGTCCAACGCTCCACAGAGGCCTTGCAGGCTACATCCTAAATCGGCACAGAGCTGTTGTATATAGGTTCTAGCTGGTCGTCCTACTTTTGTTCGTCCATATAAAGGGGTCCTCAGGATTACATCACTTAAGAGTTCATCCTTATTCTTCAGCAGAATCGCGCATGTTTTGTTCGTCTAACTTTGATATTTTTCGTGATGGGTAGTAGATGGCCTTACACCTGCTGTTTTGCGGAGTGTTACCTCCAGGACTTATCTGATACAGCTTGCAGCATTTTTGTGTAATTGCCGTCAAGCCATTTCTCCATACGTTTAGTCAGCGTCCATGTGGTGTATCAGGACAGCAGTATCGAGACGACTGCTGCTTGGAAAAAAGTGCGTTTTATAAGTCAGGGCTGAAACGGTTTTCTCGCATTAAATCTATAGACGTTCAAAGCTCGTAGTCTCCACAGATGATTAACAGGTATGGGGTTAATATGCCTCCTTCAGGACACCTGCTACAATGTCGAAGTTGTCGGTGTTTCCATCTGGTGATTGAGAAGCTGAATTGGCAATACCAAAAATTGGATGTAAGACACGTTGAATCGATTTGCAAATTAGGCTCAAATATATGTGGTTGTGTGTGTTTATGTGTATGCGTATGTAGGTGTGTGTGTGTATGTGTGTGTGTGTGTGGAGATACATTCGGAATGTTTTCTTGTATTTGTGAAAAAGTATCAGATTCAGCAAATACAGACCCTTCAGCATGAATGTATTCTTATATATATATATATATATATATATATATATATATATATATATATATTAGAGAGAGAGAGAGAGAGAGAGAGATGAGTCTTTATTTCCATGGAAACTGGAGGACCGATACATAAAATAAAACGATTGGGCAATAGTAGATTTCTATAGAGTCTAAGGATTTCGGATACAAGTTAATCCTCTGATATAAATAATTCTGAATTTATTTCGACAATCTGAGGCTGTTGAATAAGGGGAAAACTATCGACCTTGTGCATTTAAAGCACTCCTGTTGGTTATTACAAGATTAGGAAACTGGTTATATCAATAAAATAAACATGAACATTTAGATGAAAAATCCAACAAACACGAGAGAAGAACGACGTTTGTACTTTAACACGTTTATTATTTTGGTTAGAGTGTTTTGGTAGATTCTAATAATACCTAATCATATCCGTTTTAATTGTAATGTGTTACATAGAATGCATACAAACGTGGTATTTTTGATTTTTAGAAAAGTTAAGAGTTTATTTAAAAATTATTACAAAAGTGCTCGTTTATGGAGGCCCATCTAAATGAATAATAAAACAGTTTCCAATTAATCATGATAACATTTTTAACTTTGTTGAAATTTGCTAAGATAGGATCAGAATTCGAAATTCTCTTGTCAACGTTGATTTATATAATCATCCAATTTACAACTTTGAAAAAATACACAGTTCAACCTGAATAATCAATGAGGTTTCTTTGTGTGGTTTGACAAGAAATTGAAGAAAAAGCACGTTTAGAGTCTCAGTATATGTAACTCTATATTAGCTACGGAATGATAGTTTGTTTTGATTTGGTTTCTCTTTTTAACGGTATATCAATCTTCTTGGGTTATCTTATGCTGAATCTATCCTTCTAGAAGAACAGTAGAGGTAATGTTCAACCTATAGCTGGGGAGATAAGGGGGTTCATGCCTTTCCCAAGGGTATTTGTCCGAAAGTGAACATATTAGCGCGACTCGAATTCGAACTTGCTTACTACAATTCTGAATTTCAGCGCTTTAATCATTACACACCGAGGACGCCCCCCCCATCCCGAATGACAGTGAATAAAAAAAAAATAATAATAACCACACTAAAACAAGTAAAAAGCAAACTAAACAATTTTTAAATTAACTTACACTTAAATTTCAATCAATAGTTTTTTAATGAGAAAATATATATCCTTGATTTATTAGGGTTCCCTTCGTGCCAATGTTTTGGGAAAGACATGAACCAATCTCTTCTTTCTCCTTTGATAGGTAAAAAGGAAAGATTTGACTCTTTGGCCTATAGCTAGACAAGCTGCTTAAGAAGTAAAACTACTACCTGTGATATGTTACTTGGAGAGTAATTGTCTCTTTTTCCAGAGAGACGACGTGAAGAGGAAATTCGCGTCATGGTGACCCGATGACCTGGAAAAGGTTATGAGATTATAAGAAAAAGACTTTACCCTTATCATAGCCGACATTACAGAAGAAGGCAGGGGAATAAGAAGATAGAAAAATTAAAAAGACAAGAAAAAAGAAAACAATCAGAATCTGCTATACTATTCAATATTTTTGCAGTGAGTGCCAAAAAAAAAAAATATTAAACCAAATGAACAGCACTTTTGAACGTATTTTTATAAAAGTTAGGTTCTGTTTTCGATGCTTCAGGGTTTCTTGGGTCCACTCATGATTTTCCAAGTTTCGGATTTGTTCATCTCCCGTGACACTCTTCCATAAAAATGATTCTTTTTAAATGTCTGGTAAAAAGTGATATGCATTTAGAGAGATTCTATTGAATTCTTACCTCTAACAGTTCAAGTGGAACCCGCTTACTGCTTTTTGTATCTTTACTATTCTCTGCACACGTCTTACGAACGCTGAGTGCTCGACACGAAGTTTTTCAGCCAAATCATTCAAAAGAGCTTCCCAGTCATCGCATCAGAGTTGCTGTTATCTACCGCTGTGGGGTTTGCCCTTATATAAAATTAAACTTCTTCAACTTTGAAAACCTGGCACGATACGTACAGCTTCTAAAAAGAGGAAGCGAAAAAAAAAAAAGAAGTACATTCGCTAAGGCGTCATCAATGCCACTGGTTCTTTATTGTTTCATTTTTAAGAGACGATATGCATTGCACAACGTATATCATTACTTTTTTGTCTTTTTTTCCCTGAACACAGAATAAAGAAACATTGAATACACAAAACAGCATTTAAAATGTGTATTTTTTTCTTTTGAATAGGCACCGATATATCTTGCACACTTTTACACAGACACTTTTACACAGGCACAACCCCCAAGCACCCCTATACATCCATTTATATATATATATATATATATATATATATATATATATATATATATATATATATATGTGTGTGTGTGTGTGTGTGTGTGTGTGTGTGTATAAGTCGCAAAAAGAAAAATGTGTGAAAAATAATCGATGCTGTTATGGCATTGCAGGTCTCTAATATAAAATATCTAAATTATGCTCGCTTAAATTCTGTTACTTAAGGTTTTTCCTGGATTACACAATCCTCAGACAGAAATAAAAGAGTGACAAATTAACCGTATTTTCTTTTTAAGTAATTTGTCATGTGAACTGAGATTTGTCTACATGACACATCCACCTGCGTAAAAATTATTATAAATTGATTTAAAAAATCTTAATTATGATATTTTTTTCATATTCTACTATCTGTTATATCATTAAGGAATGATCTTTTTTTATTTTGATAATTTTATATTAATTATATTTTATAATTCATTTTGGTTGGGCTTTGAACTATTCGGATCTAAGTTCAGGTGCACAGGTCGTTAGGTACAGTTTTACGCTCGTGCGCCAAGGATATGAGAATCAACATTGTCATAATAAACCCCAGACAGAAATGGGTCTGGAGAGCGGATTACGTCATGCCCAGAAGAGATGGACTGAGAATTTGAGGATTTCGAAAAAGAGTCAGTTGAAGGTTGACATTGGACCATGGAGGCAGAGAATTGAGTCTCTGCTGTTGGGGCTTAGATAATTCATTTGGACTCTGAGAGTTGGATTTTGACCATTGAAGATGTAGTTGGGTTATTCTGATCTCTACCAACAGAGATCTTAAACACCACGGTATGCGCAGCGCAATTCTTGGGTCAGATAGTATGGTCCGTATTGTAAGAATATTGTCTCTCTCCTCGTCCTAAGTCAGAAGTTAATAAAAACCGTTCCTACCTAAACAGCAGAGTCCGCCTCTATTTGTATTTGCATGTATCTGCATTTGTATATGTACTTTTGTGATTGATTTATGGTTATGGCTATACATGTCACATGAATATACCTCATACCAAATGGAACTAAACTGGATAACTAGGTTAAACTGAATCGTTTTAAATCATCCGTTTTTATATTAAACCGTGTGTAAACAGAAAATGTGTGGTTATGCTAAGGTGAATATTTAGAAATAGAACTGTTTGATCATTTAACAGTGTGTAAATAATTGACTGATGTTTAATTGAATTGTTAGTAATAAATAGAAATACTTGGAATCATTTAACTTAGTAGACATTCTAAAATGAATTGATTGAAATAGAAGTGTTTGTTTATCTTTGTGTAAACAAAATCTGAGTACTTAAGCTGAACTAAATTATTTGAAATACAACTGTTTTTTTTTCTTTATATTTAACTATATGTAAACAAAAGACAGTACTTATGCTAAACTGAATTGATTAAAATTGAGTGAAATCATTTAACTGTGTGTAAAAAAAAAAATGAGCTCAGACTTGTTTAAAATATTATCTTCAAAATGTGTTTAAAAATCATGTATTTTTTCCAGTTTCTTTCAAGAAGCCATGGGAAGTAGCATGTTGGACGTAAAGACGGATGAACACAACAACGTGTCGACGGCACGCCTAACTTGCTTCTTGGCTGACGAAACCCAGGGGATAACGGCCAGGATCAAATATTTTGATCGGTGAACTCCTGCTGCTCATCTATTTGGGTGGTTTCCAGAGATGAGAATAAAAGACAGCTATTGAAAGACTACAGTGACTAATACCCAAACCACTTGTCCAAACCACATCACTCTTCGCGCGGGTCCAAAATGGGCGCGTCCTGCTGAGGTTGGAACCCTGGCCCAAGAGTTCGAAAAATCAGCAACAAAGTTCAAACTGAAACTAAAATTACTAAAATGCAAAAGAACTGTACAAATAGCGACATTCAACGTTAGAACTTTAAACAGAATACGCCGACTACCGAAGATGACATTTTCTGCGATATATCACAACATAGACATAATATCCATTAAAGAACACAGATATCTTCATAGCGAAGATATGAAATACCACGATATTCTGTCAATGCCACGATAGGAGGTTATGCATGCAAATAGGACCACGGCCCCTAAAATCACTAAATAGCATCGAGAAAATATAACCGAGGATGATGGTTGCTACGTTTAATTGCCAGCCCAGCACAACAATTATCTCCCGCAACAGTCCAACCAATGTAACGGAAGAAACGGACCACATTGCCTTCTATAACGAGCTATCCTCCCTTGTTCAGAGCATGCCCAAACCCAACGTTCCAATCATCGGTGGAGACATTAAAGCCCAAATAGGTAAAAAATAAACAACGAATTCAGCGTACAAACTCGTTAAGCAGAAACAGGAAACATCCCACAGATTTCATGCTAGAAAATAGATTAGCATGCCTTAATACTAAATTTCAGAAAAAAGAAAGGGAAAACTATAGAGTTACAACAACGCAAATAATGTTAAAACATAGATACACAACATCCTAATCGATAAGAAAGGAAATAATAGAAAATTGAATTGCGAGACATATTCTTCTTTCGAGGGTGCGTCCTAGATCACAGAATTATCACGGGAAAGATACGACTGGGCCTACGAAGGAAAGCGGCCCGAACAACCAGAACCATACACTCTGACTGGTCGCTGCATAATTCCAGGGATATTAGAGATAAATACACGTTAACACTAGGAAACAAATTCGATGCACTCCAATGGCTATTATGAGGTATCAGAAATGCCTACTCCAAATGAGGAATATGAGAACTACGTCAATGCTCACTTGGAAGCAGCAGCAAAATGCATACCAAATAAACAAAGAGTTAAACCTAAAGTTCCATTGGAGACAATAGTGGTTAGAAAAAGCATGCAAACGTAAAAATCGCTTCCCTACGCAATAGGCGGAAGCCAACCAATATTAATACTTAGAAAGTTAAGAAGCCACATATTGCATTAACTAACGTATGCCTAACAGAACAAATAGAATACATACAAAATCAGATCAACAAGATTAGAGATTCGGGTGAAGAAAGACAATCTAGGATAGCATGGCAGACGGTAAACGATGTTTACTGCGAAAGCTAGCTTAAAAGCTGTCGGCCAAGAAGAACGAATACACCTCTAGAAACAACATTACGAGAATTTTCTTGGAAAACCACCGAAAGTTACGCATGAACCAATCCCCCAAAATATTAGTAATCAACAAGACATTTAAGTATAACTGTTTACGCAAGAACAACTCCACTCAGAAATAAGAAAAAATAAAAAAAGGAAAGCAGCTTGGCTTGATGAAATATCCTCAGAAATATAGAAGACAAGGAAATTCGACGATACACTGCTCCGACTCTGTATTATCATATATAACCACAACAGAATAGACATATGGACAAAGGGATGAATCCTTTCTTTCCATAAGAAGGGTTACCTCGGAATAGCCAAGAACTATCGAGGTATAAGTGCTATATCCATGGCATAGAACCGAAAATTGAGAAAATACTTTGGAAGAAACAAAATGGCCTTCGGCAAAAAAACGACCCACGATATCACACATTTTGACGATCTGTCGAATTCTCCGTGTTGGTAAAAAAAAATAACCTTGACGCAACAATAATATTTGTCTACTTCTCCAAGGAACTTGACTCCATACACAGAGTGAAGATGGAGTAAATCCTTCTCAACAACAACTCCCCGCTTCCCCCTAAAAAACCGTAGCAGACATTATAAAGTTATATAAAAAATCGAAAGTAAAATATGCTCACCGGATGGAGGCACATACTACTTCGATATTATAGGAGGAGTCCTGCAAGGAGACACATTAACCCTAGACCTTTTTTATTATCTGTCTAGACGACGTGCTTAGAACATCTATAGATATAATGAGAGAAAACGGGTTCAAGCTGGCAAAGCTAAGAAGCTGAAAATACATCGCGCAAACTATTACGGACGCGGACAACGCTGAAGACGGAGCGTTTATACCAAATACAACCGCCAAAGTCCAATCCCTGTTACATAGTCTAGAACGTGAAGTAGAAGGCATAGGCTTCTATGTCAAGGCGAACAAGACAGAATACATTTTCTTTAACAAAAGAGGCGACATCTCCACGCTAATGGGTGGTCCTTTAAAACTAGTGGACAAGTTCACCTACCGCGGAAGCAGAGTTTCCTCATACAAGAATTTCATCAACAAGTGACTAGCAAAGGCATTGAAAGCAATCGATAGGCTATCGGCTATATGGAAGTTGGACGTTTCTGATGAAATAAAATACAATTTTTGCCTAGCTGCAGTCGTGTCGATATGGATGCACCACATGGACGCTAACTAAACGTATGCAGAAGAAACTTGACATCAATTATACACGAATGCTGCGTGCTTTATTGAACAATCCTAGATGCACCACCCCACAAAACCGCAGTTGTACGGCCACCCATCACGAAAACTATCAAAGTTAGACGAAGCAGACATGCGGGACACTGTTGGCGAAGTAAGGACAAACTCATAAGCGTTGTAACCTGTGGACCCCTTCACATGGACGACCAAAATTAGGACGACGAGCTAGAACCTATAAACAGCAGGTCTGTACCAACAGAGGATGTAGCCTGGAAGATCTCCCGTCAGCGATGGGCGAAATAGATGGATGGCGTGAGAGGGTCAGGTAGATCAGTGCTGGCAGCTTGATATGATGATATATATATTATCATAATATCTTAATTAAATTATACTGAGAAAATATGACTTTCCTTTTTAATCAAACATGTTTTAATGAACAGCTGCTGCTTAACCACACACACACACAAACATATATATATATATATATATACTTTTTTAACACAAATAATTTGTAACTAACTTTTTAAACAAACCAAATTCCATTTGTTTTTATACAGTTGAATGGTACTAATAATTGCTTATTAACATGTATTATTCTAGTTAATATCAAAGATTTGTTTGTATACAGATAAATCGTTTCATATATTGTTATTCAATATTAATTAATCTATTCAATATCAGTCATTTATTTGCTCGCTGGTGACTCGTTCAAATTTCATCGATGAAAGAGACCATCACAGATACTGCCACTATGTGTGAGAGCAGAACTTGGATTAATGGCAATGAAGGTTCACTTATTCGTCGCAGGAATTGCACACGGCGACACGAGTTCAAATCCTGGACTGAGTGCATTTCACATAGCACTAATACCCTTGGGAAAGGTCTGAATCCAATTATTTTCCCTCCAGCTATGGGTAAATAGTAGGGCAGACTAGGTTCTTCAGCCTTGGTGAGGCAACTAGTCTAGGAGAAAGAAAACTCTGAATTCAAACCTGTTAAACTCTGGTTAAAAAATTAACCTTGTGTCATATCCTGCCTGAGCGGAGGGGTTGGGTAAATATGATGAAGGTTCACTCATTCCCAAACGCTTCAGGAGTGGAGCCTCACCAATTGATGGTTAAGCGTAATATTCAGGCAAATCTTTGTGGGAAGATTATTCCACTGCAGAGATTCAGTCACTGTAATCTACAGCCTCTACCGACTGGGCTTGGACATTAAGTGTACATTATATATATATATATATATATATATATATACGGGTGTAGGGGGTTTATCTTTGTGAGACTATAAGTCTGTATATTTATGTGCACACATATATTGGTCCGTAAGTATGTGTGTATGTAGTTTTAGGTACATGTAAATATATGACTACTCTTTTTTAAATAAAATATTCAGCTAAAGCAAAGATACGAGGAATTTAATAACTTTTTAGAAATATTATACAAGCAAAGCAAATATAAATTGGTGTTATTTAACACCATAGTATTTACTAATGAAACTCTCAAGCCACATATAATATGTTGATGCGAAGAAATACGAGGTCGAATTAAAAGGTTTTTAGATATTTTGGTACGTGCTTGTTTTTAGCGTGTATATCAATTGACCGAACCAGTTCAAATCGTGGTTTGTAACCGCTCTGGTTGTTAGGACAATAGTAATTGGTGCGCTCACACTTTGTGCATTGGTTTACTCCACGCATTATTTAAAAGACTCAAAGACGAGTGTTCAAAATCAGTCTAATTCGGTAATTTAGACTTTTAGAGTTCGATCTTTGCCATTCCGGTACTGAGAAAATTAAAACAAATAGTGGGCGAAAAGTAAAAGTGCGGTTGATCACAATACAGAAAGCAGACGATTCATGATATTTCATTCTGGTGGCTAAAACCTTGATGATCAAGCAAAATGAAGTTGGTCTAAAAGTCCTGTTTCCGAGGCCGCAGTCAAAGCTCTTCAGGCAAACCTGGCCAGTAGCCATCGAAGAGCCAAGAACGGCATCTAACAGTCCAGTGTAGTCCGTTGCCTTTCACACCTCAGTAAAAGTATCTGGTGCTACTGAATTGTTCCACAAGTTTCCAAAATATTTCAAAACATTTTACTCACGTTAATATATATATATATATATATATATATATATGTATATATATATATATATATATATATATATGGTTGGTTGGTTGTTTGGGTTTTATGGCACATCAACCTTTCTCGGTTATCTAACGCCAAATCCATTTTAATGCAAATAGTCAGTTCTATTTCAAACGATTCAGTTTAGGATAAGTACACAGTTTAAATGTAAGAACAGTTTAATTATAAAAAAAACATTTCTATTTCAAGCAATTCAGTTTAGTCAAGCAGTTCTAATTCAGTCTAGTATAAGTACAGATTTCGTTTACACGCAGTTAAATGCCAAAACAGTTCTACATTAAACAAATCAGTTTAGTGTACGTACAGTTTCAATGTCAAAAAACATTTTCAATTTCAAATAATTCAGTTTAGCATGAGCACGCAGTTTAAATGTAAGTTTGGTATAATTGTCAAAAACATATCTATTTCAAGGTAATAAGTTGCTCAGACAATCATTTTAGCATAAGTATGCTGTTAGTTCTATTTAACCCACAGATAGGCCTTTATCAGGTGCTACTACGCTGGTCATAGTGGACCCGGGAGCAATGGCAATGAAGGGGTGCTCAACATCCCCCCAAATCCCAGCATCACTGAAACCTCATCATTAGATTGTTTAGTTTCATATCTAGGACACTCATGGTGTGGATTTACCCCTCTGAAGAGGTGCAGTCGTGTATTCTACAGCCCCAGCCGACTTGGCAACTCGGTAGCCGTTTAGCGGATATATGTAAACAGAACAAATGTGATAGATAAGCGTTTAAATTTCCTTCGCTTACGTTGGTTTCCTCGTGGCTGAGTGGAAGAATCTCGGATTAGCATTTGTGTAAGCTGGGTTTCGATCCCTGCTTCGGTAATCTAGCCAGTCTAGCCACTGAAGAGTTGTGATACAACGAAAAAATCTATCTGTGGATGACTATATATATAAGTGGTGCACTTATTTTGGGATTGGTAGACATTCATGAGTTTGCTTTTAAAGTTTCAATTTTATTTGTTTTGCTTGGACTGGCATCCAACCCACATCGTTTTTAAAACTTCTTTAGATGACATATATTAGCCTTGTCTATAGTTTACACACACACGCACACAAACACACACACACACACACACACATATATATATATATATATATATATATATATATATATATATATATATAAACTCTAACGAAGGAGAGAAACGGAAAACCTAGTATCATTTGGTTATTTCTGCATTGATTCTATTCATAATTATGTTATCAAGTAGAGCAAAAATTTGATTGAACAAATTTTGGAAACAACAGATTTACAGACACTTACCTCCCATCTCATAAGACATCCTAATAAGTCGAAAAAACATGTAAGTAAATATTTATCAGTGAAGTCTGACAGTCCGTTCTCACACAAGTACACGCTAGGGTTAGCCGAATAGTAATGACATGTGTGGATTCAAGATCCTGCCTAGACCAACGGATTATAAGGACGGGTGGAGAAAGAAATTTAAGAGAATGCATGCAACCAGTATTATATTGAGGATAAGTATATATGTAAACATTTATATTTGGAAGCATAAAAAATACAGAAGAGCCATAAGTTTATTGGTACATTTTGCAGGGAAGTGACTGCACACAGTTATTGATCCAAAGAAATGTGCGTAGGCGTAAACGAAAAAAGATTTATCTTTCTTCCGAATCTGGGGATCATGTAGAATAAGTGAAGGTAGGTAACTGTCATCACACACTTTGTAATTTTAGGTTCGGGAATAGCTCGATGGTTATCGACGAAAATGGATTTTGCGGACCGTGTTCAAATCATAAAAGAGTCTGTTTGCATTTTACTTCGAGCTAATGTCATTGTGAAAGGAATTAATCCACCTGTTCTCCTTTAGCTTTTAGATAATTGGGCGGTAAACTAGGTTATCTAACTTTGGTTTTCTAACCGATCTAGTGGAAAGGAAACTCTGAAATATAAATGTTGTAAATTATGCTTAATAATTGACTTTGTCTCACACCTTAATCGTGAAATAGGTTCTTGGTATTATTAAATCTCTACATACATCAATTAGCCAGAATACTATATATTTAATACAATTCACAAGAATTCAGTTAGTCCACATTTTATGATGATTGTTTTCATAAAACGAGTCATGAGTGAACTAATTTATTTTATTTTTGGCATCTAGCAATATCAAACAACACCTTTCTGCATCGTGCACGGTATAAATTTTACTGGATGCGACTGTTTTAAATTTCTAATCAGGAGTTACAATCTAGGTTTTTCTTTAGCGTTTCGTTAGATAGAAACCATGTCGTGCAACAATCAAAGAGTTCTGACAAAGCGTCAGTTTGGGAGAATAACTTTTTTTTTATTTTATCCGATCCGATTTTTGATTAATTGATAATCTGTCAATCCCTAATATTCTCATACAGATTTTGACGTAGCTTTTCGTAGATAGGATATTGATATAGAGCTATGAGAACGGGTCTGCGAATTTTCGAGGGTTAGCATTCAATATGAATCAGTTATGGTTAAAACACATGAACTCTGAAAGATCTTTTCGAGAACTCAACAAGAATGTTGAGTTCTATTTTGAAGAAATCCTGGAATACTATTCGACAAAAGGGTAGTCGTATGGCCAATGGCATCCCGACTCATATACTATCCTAATACGACGAACAAGACATGGAAGGCACAATTTGAAAAGGAAGACTAACACATCAGGAATGTTGTTATGTGACATTTTACCCAAGAGCACACCAAGACCTATATAAGTTTATATATAAACACTGAATGCAATCAATAGGAGATAACTAGTTTAATGAATAATGGGAACAAATCGAGTGAGAAAAACAGAGAGAGATTGTGTGTGTGTGATAGAGAGAGAGAGAGAGAGAGAGAGAAGGAGAGATGGAGTCATGTAAGTCCTTGCTTTTTGAAAAACTTAACTTAAAGCAAAGTCGACAATTTTGCTGATTTTCTTTTTTTTTTTTTGTTGATTATTATTAGGTCTGGTCTTCTGGCCGGGATTTGGTGATCTGTTTGTATGTCAAACTCCCATAGGAGTTTGTGAGTGTCATTTTCTAGGACAGGCGCTGGGTTGTGCATATACGATTTATTGGCATGGTCAAATTTAATTTTCTTACACATTTCCCAGTAGATCACCTTCCCCACCCAGTCATATCTAACCATGAACTCCTTTTGTGCCAACTTGCTGCATTCGCTTCATTATTCCTTTTATCATGCAACCAACAATTCAATCTTCTGCAGAGGAATGGAGTATTCGAAACACGTGTCGCACAAATATACTACTACTACTACTACTACTACTACTACTACTACTGCTACTACTACTACTACTACTATTAATAATAACAATAATAATAACCTAAATACAAAACTTGAAATTATGTGTGTTATCATAAAATACCAACTATTCTCTTCTTAACGACTAATTATCTCATTATATATATATATATATATATATATATATATATATATATATATAATGAGATAATAAGGCGTTTTTGTGTATACGTAATTGGTATATGTTATAATGGTTATAAGACTGACGTAAGACATCCACTGTATTCGCATTTCGTAGAAGGCTTCTTAAATTTAATATGCTTCAGGAAGCGCGGAATATACGTCTCATTGTGCTATTTATTAGACGTAAGGTTAGAAAGATAGGCAGCCAGATAATTGTTAGGGATTTAATTTATTTTTGGGGAAGAATACGTCCGTTATTGCACCAAACTGAGTTAAGATTATTAATTTACTTCCTCCTGAGCTGTTCCAGTTGTTATGTTTATACAAATATAGCTTTAATATCAGTGGATATGACAAATCTATGTAATGCACATAAAGTATTAAGAAATAATTCTTGACCCCACTTATATTTGTTGATCAAATCAGAAGTTTTTACTGAAAACATACCTTGGAAAACTTCCGTAAAATCTTCAGACTCATTCAATACCTTTTGATAATAAGTACGATATTATTTATTTTAGAATGTAAAAAGAAACTGAATTGTTTATAATGGGAAGCATATAATCTTCTAAAATTCATTGCTTTATAAGATTGCCAGTAATTTTAAGTTTGAAAAAGGGGACAATAGATTCAATAATCTGCCATCAATATTTACTAGCTGTTTATTCACTGTTGCCATAAAGCAATTGATAGATTCAATTATTAATTCAACTTGAACTGAATAAAAAGAATCAATAATGGATATACATGGCGTTGTGTATAGAGTTGTAGCGAGCATTCATTATTAATTCTCTCTTTTCCCTTGGAAAATATGTTTAATTAATTAGCAGATATCTTTGTTTTTCTGCTTGAAGGCTTATTTCTTTGCAAGGAAGATTTCAATTTTATCTATGGAATGTATTTTAAAGACAAATGATTTCCACCGTAAAAAAGTGATGTTATTTCTAAACAATGTAGTTAAACATGAGATGTGTTTGCTAGATAATGCCTCACCCCACGTTTTTGTATTTTTGTATTGCATCTCAGAGTTATTCATATCCTTTTCAATTAGGACTTTATTAGAGCTGCTTCTATTTATGTATGAATAATAATAATAATAATAATAATAATAATAATAATAATAATAATAATAATAATAATAATAATAATGATAATAATAATAATAATAATAATGATAATAATGATAATGATAATAATAATAATAATAATAATAATAATAATAATAATAATAATAAAATAAAACTTGCAAAAATTGTCGACTTTGCTGTCCCGGCTGACCACAGAATCAACCTGAAAGAATATGAAAAGAAGGATAAGTACTTCGACCTTGCAAAGGAATTGAAAAGAATATGGAACAGGAAAGTGACAATTATACCAATTGTAATTTGTGTGTTTGGAACAGAAACTAAAGGATTACTAAAGGTTTGGTTTGGTTTCTTTGTTTAATGGCATATAAACCATCGTGGGTTATTTAATGCCAAAGCCGTTCTCCTAGAAAAACAGTGGTGGTGCTATTTAACCCATAGCTGGGAGGATAAGGGGGTTCATACCTTTCCCGAGGGTATTTGTCCGAAAGTGAACGTAATAGTGCCTGGAGTTCGAACTCGCGTGCTAGGATTTCGCAGACCATCGCTTTAACCATTACACCACGGGGACACCCCGGATTACTAAAGGGACTGGAGGACATGAAAGTTGGCGGATGAGTGGAGACCATCCAAGCTACTATATTACTGTGAACGGTCAGAATACCGAGAAGAGTCCTGGAGACTTGAGGAGACTTGCTGTCACTCAATCTCCAGTGAAAAATCATCTGGTAACGCTGATGTGAAAAACTCTAATAATAGAACTTTGAAGTAACGGTGATACCAATTATGATTAACACGCTCTGTACAGACACCAAAGGATTGGTACAGGAACTGAGGGCCTTGAAAACGAGAGGAGTGTAGACCATCCAAACTAGAGCATCGTGGAGATCGGCCAGAATACTATGATGTGTCCTGGAGACCTGGGGAGATTTGCTCTCATTCAAACCCCATTGAGAAACCATCTCCTAAAGTTGGTTTAAAAAACACTCAACCTATAAATACATGGGCATCATGGAAGCTACACCGCCAAATAAATCGAGAAGAACAAATTAAGAATGAGTATCCCAGGAGAACCAGATATCTACTCAAGACAAAAATATGTTGCAGAAACCGTATCTAAGGAATATGTTCCTTGGCTGTGTCGATCGTAAGATATTTGCGACCATTCTTGGAGTGGACCATAGAAGAACATGAGGAAATGGACCAAAGAACCAAAAAATTAATGACCATGCATAAGGCATTATTTGCCAGAGATGACGTTGACAGACTTTATGTATCAAGAAAGGAGGGAGGATGAGGACTTGCCAGCATTGAAGACAGCGTTGACGCATCGATGCGATGACTCGAGAACTACATAAAAAAATACAGAGGACTGATTACAGCCAGCAGAAACGGTACTGACAACTCGAAGACAAGAAGCTAGACGGCAATTACACAAGAATGTTGGGAGCAATATTGAACAAGTCCTGGTGACAACACCCCACAAAGCACCATCTATACGGCCACCTGCCTCCCATCACGAAAACTATCCAAGTTAGACGAACCAGAGATGGAGGACACTGCTGGAGAAGCAAGGACGAGCTCATAAGTGAAGTAGTCCTATAGACGCCCACATATGGCCAAGCAAAAGCAGGACGACCAGCTCAAACATACATGTGAGGATATGGTATGTAGCCCTGAAAACCTGCCTGAGGCGATGAACGATAGGGAAAAGTGGCGAGAGTGGGTCAGGGATAACCTTGCTTGCGGCAAGACACGATGATGATGATGATGGGTGTTTAAAACGGCTAATAAGCAACCTGTCACATGAGAAAACCTGTACGTGCCTAAGAAAAGGAAACTTTAACAACCAAACAGAATCTCTCCCAATAGCGCACAAAATAAAGCCATAATTACCAATCATATTAAAGTGAGAATAGATAAGACGCAATAAGATAGCAAATATAGGTTATGGGTTATAGAGAAAAAATGATCAATCACATTATGACCGAATGCAGCAAATTAGCACAGAAGGATAATAAGACTAGAACCGACTGGTTGTGCAAGGTGATCCTCTGGGAATTGAGCACCAAATTGAAATTTGACAGTACGAACAAATGGTATATGCACAAGGCAGCATCTGGGGAATGACGAACATAAACTCCTTCTGCACTTTGGCAAACGAACGAATCACTTAATTTTAGCCAGAATACCAGACTTTCTAATAATCAACAATTAAACGAGAACTTGCAAAATTGTGTACTTTGCTGTTCCGGCTGACCACAGATTAAAAATGAAAGAAAGTGAAAAGAAGGATAAGTACCTGGCCCTTGCTACGGAATTGAAAAAAAAACAATGGAACATGAAGGTGATAATTATACCAATTGTGATTGGTGCTTTTGGTACAGCAACGAAAGGATCATAAAAGGGAGTGGAGGATTTGGAAATAACATGGCGAGTTGTAACCATCCAAACTACTACATTATTGAGAACGGCCTGGATACCAAGAAGAAACTTGGAGAATTGAGGAGATTTGCTGTTACTCAAATTTCAGTGAAAGGCCATCGGCTAACACTGATGTGAAAAATTCTCAAGCAGCAAATAATAATAATTATGATGATGATGATGATGATAACAACAACTACAACAAAGCATGACAAACTTACAACGGAAAGGAATAAATTAATACATAAAAATGAGATACCCGAATGGATGACCTAAGGGAAGACCACTATAATGTAAAAATACCCGCTAAAAAGAATCGCCCCAAAATATTAAAGACCCATAACGTGCGTACCGAACAATGTAGAAAAATACTAACGGTATAAATTTGGGAGAAGATCTATTACACATTAATAATCCGCCGAATCTTCCCCGAAAACTAGAAAGTATGACTAAAGAGAACCAGAGGCACAAAGGAACTACTATATATAGATCAGTACATCCTCATCGAAAGCAAAACGAGACAGTCAGTTTAGCTATTGTCAGGATTGACTACAAAAAGGCTTACGATATGGACTCCCAAAGCTGGATACTACCCAGTCTCAAAATGTATAAAATACCCGACCAAGTCATCTAGATTATAAAGAAGACCATGCAAACCAGTAGATTGGACCTGACAGCAGGGGGAAAACCTTATCAGTGGTAAAGATCCAGAGAGGCATATTCCAGGGAGATGCACCGTCACCATTAATATTCGTGATAGCCACGATGCCACTCAACCACATGTTTAGGAAATGCACAGTCGGATACAAACTCAGTAAATCACAGGAAAAGATCAACCACATTATGTACATGGGAACCATCAACCTTTTTGCAAAAAACGAAAAAGTATTGGAAGTCCTAATACAGTCACCAAAGGGCTGATACAATGACTGGAGGACTTGGAAATAACGGGACTTGTGAAGACTGTCCAAACTACAGTATTATTGAGATTGGCCTGAGTACTGAAAAGAGTCCTTGAGACTTAAGGAGATTGGTGTCACTCAAACTTCAATGGAAAACCTTCAGCTAAAACTGGAGAGAAGAGACGATTAATCATATAATAAACGAATGTATTAAAGTGACGATTATACCAACTGGAATTGGTGCTCTTGGAACAGTCACAAAAGGATTGGTTCAAGGACTGGGAGACGAGTGGAGACCATTAGCAAGATCGGCCAGAATACTGACAATAGACCTGGAGACTTGAGACTGTCTGTCACTAAAACTCTAGATGAAGACCATCTGCTAACGCTGATATAAAAAAAAAACAACTCTCAAGGCGTATCTATAATAATAACTATGATGATGATGGAGTTAAGGAAGGTGATAATCATGATGACATTTTTAAAAAAATCTTTAAAAATACCCTACTAAAACTTATTCATGTTCTGAATGTGTTTAGCAAGATATTACTGTTTCATGGCAACAGAAATAGGACCTGCTAAATCGTGTTCAAATCTTTCACCTCAGTATTCTTTCGTGTGAACTGAATTTTTTGTAGTAATAGATTATAATTAGACACTATTAAATATTAGATATTTGATAATATATAAATATTGATAAATATCTAATGTTCTTATCTTATATTATACCATGTTATATATAACATGGTTAGTAAAAAATAATAATTATTAATGTGGTGTGCTAATTCTAATCGGAGTAAAGACTATTACTATTTTACGGTATCGGAGTAAAGACTATTACAATTTTTGGGTATTTGTATGTATGAATTTTATAAGCCTCACATTCGTCCAATTAATTAGCTTGTTCGCAAATTTCTTGTATGTCTTCGCCGGGATGAACCTGGCAGATCTTTTTCATTTTCAGGCTTACAACTTATTTGAAATAAAAGTTTTCCTCCTCTTTGTTATCTTGCCATAGAAAGATTATAAAAACCCGTTCTGCCCCAATACTTGTAAATACATGGCGGGATAAAACTTGGATTAATATTGTAACTAGTTGGTATGAGTGCTATGCGATATATAGAAACAACCTCGATTAGGATTTGAACACAGGTAACTGTGTGTGCTTCTGATGACGACACCATAAGGCTTCCTACGACCTGACTATCAACAAAAATATATTTTTCATTTTTATATTTTAATAGGAGGAATATTAGTCCTATCTTGCGATTAAATTCATCCATCTAAAAATATTCGTAGAGGAAAAGAATGTTAGAAACCGTCACTATGTAAAAACAAATTATGATCCTTATTTTACTCTGTGAAAATCTTTCACAGCAGCGTTAATTAATGTTCATTTACTGGAGTCTAAGAAACAGCAAGTATCCTTATATCTCCTGGACTTTTCTCTGTATTCAGCCAATTTTTTAACAATGCAGTATGATAGCGATTCTTCTGATTTTCACTTCATGCAGTCTCTTTCAAGACATTGGGAGACCGTTCCAAAGACACAAATTTTGATTCGTATGGCCATCACTCATATTTCCACATTTTTTAAAAAATTTTTTAGTTCTATGCTAAGATCGAAGTATTTGTCGATATTTTCGTTTCCTTTGGTTTTCTTCCATGCTCTGCCAAAACAACAAAATTCACAAGAGCATAAATATTTTTCTCTAAGTCTGATCTTCATTTTCCCTGACGTCATCTCAGGTTCAAGAACTGTCCTTTAGGATGCGCGTTTGGTGAAATATAAAGGGAATAGAAAAAAACTGATATTATCAGTTGGTGGAAAGCATTGTGTTTGATAACAATCCCACGAAACCGAAAACTCGAGACTGATTCGCACATAAAAAAAGACTTTTGGTCGCTCGGCAGGTAAAGAGGAGAGAGAGAGAGAGAGAGAGAGAGAGAGAGAGAGAGCAGATAGAAGCGAGATTTCACGGTTGACGATCAACCACCACGCATGAGAACTCCAGAAATCTCTCCTTGTACCTTCCTCCAATTGAACCTCCGATTACTATGAACTTGTCTTGCTGGTAGATTATATCAGTGGATATTAGTGTTACGTAACAGAGGCAGATGAGGGAAAGGTCGAGAAACGATGTAACATACTTGAAATATAATCGACGTAACATACCAGAAGATATAACTAAGGGAATCTTTACACTGAACCGTGTTTCTTTCTTTTATTGGGGTTTTGTTGTTGATGTGACCTGCGGGCTGTGATTGACTGGACGGAGCAACTTCAATCAGCACCTGGCTTGCCTTCTGAATCAAGGAACATCGTTTGGACGGAATATAGGATTTTGACTACGAAATCCAACTGCTTGGACAGGTAGTCGAAACGTCAGCAGACGAGGCCAGCCCATGGGATGACATTGGTTGATTGCTATGACCGTAGCGGTGGATGGTTGATTTTATGGACCAAGATCGATCCCCTGTACTATTTGGTTGTATAGTCTAATTTTAATTCCACAATGCAAATTCCCAGTGGATCACTTTCCTATTAAGTCATCCTTAATTTTGAACTCCTGCTGTTTTATTCTATTGAATTCCTTTATCATGGCATTAACCGTTTCATCTGTATTTACACATTGCCTACACTTGTTATATTGTAGCGTAATGCTCGCTTTAATATGATTAGTCTTTATCGTATCCCTTTCTTGGCCATGCCCATGTCTTTTCGAGGACAATTTTGGTAGTTTGTCGCCTGAGATACCCATACAGTTGTTTTTATTCACATTTCTATTTTCTAGTTTTTTTGTTTACCTTTCTATTATTTTATTGCTGTTGCTATTACTCTTTCATGTACACTTTTTTTTTTGCTTTTTGCTTTTTTAATGCATTTCTTAAGGTATTTTATTGATTTATCCACGCAATCCATAATACTGACAAGTCCTATTTCGCCCTCGTTTCTTAACACATAATATGTTATATTTCAAGTATAACGCCTTGTGAATAGTCATTAATTTTCTCGTCTTTTGGTTTATTTGTCTGAATTCCTGTATTGCCAATTTTAAGAATTGTCCTCATTATATAACAGGGGGGAGGTTTTTATTCCTTTGATGAGATTTCTACCACTGAGGTTGGTTTTGATTAGTTGTTTGTTGTTGTTCTGAGGTACTCATTTCTTCTTTCCTACATTTCTACTTTTTCAGTGGTTTCCGCTTCCAATATTCCCAAATAATTGTAATTTTTCTTTTTCCTAAGTTTTCTGATTCTTTCTTGATGTGGTTGTTCCATGTCTACCGTTGTTTATCCTTTCGTTATTTTTATCATCACCATAACATATTTTTCCATATAAAATTCCATTCCTATATCCTATCGGTATATACTTATTGTTTATTTCAGGATTTCCAATAGCTTTTCATTTTCGGAAATACCTTGAGATAATCCATAGGGAAATTTGGATTAAATTTTCCGATAATTATGTAGTATATGCTAATTAACTGCGTTAATAACAGTAAATTGAAAATAAAATTGGTCAGAAAAAATCATTATTAGTTACATGAACAAATATAATTCTGTAAATCTTCAGTAACAATCTCAATGGGGTTTGTAAAACTTCTTATGAACCCTATGATGAGCGTTTAGACACCCGTTCTCAAACGGAGTATCCAGAGTATCTAGTGGTGTGAAATCAATTAGGAAGTATTGGGAATTGTATAAAAAACATTAACTGCTTTCACTGTATGGCCAACTCTTATCCGGAATAATCGTATCTATTTGGATTCATCTATAAGTTAAATGGATCTGTTTAAAAATTGTAGATATAGGGTAGATAAGAACACTAGAAATGAAGTTACTGATATTACCAAGAAGGAAACTTTGAAGTGGTTTGGTCACATGATACGAAAATACAGTTCCAGTTATGCTGACCATACGTAGAAGAACAGTTTAGTCAAGGGAATACAAAGAGGATGACCACTGAAGTGACAGAAAGACTTCATAAGATAGTATATAAAACTATCTTAACTAGTAGTTGAAGACAGGGCAAAATCGTAGTCTTGTATTGACAATTATATGTGAGGAAACCTTAAGTGTTTCCGTTGATGTTAGTGATAGTGATGAGGATCATAAGCGTACTGGTACCTTGATTTCTGTTTTTCTTTTATGTCTCTAGTTTAAAGCATTTACTTTATCATAAATCATATATACTTTTTTTGTTGTAGAGACTAAAAAAAAAAAAAATTACATTAAACTGAAAAAAAAAATGGCCTGATTATTTACGATTTTGAATGTCAGTGATTTCACCTCCCAAGAATTGACTTGTAATATAAATCAAGGTTCTAGAGATTTTATCTTTATATTTTATATTTTAACATTTTTATAGTTTTCTCACCAGCCATACAGACACATCAGTTCATAAAGTTATAGTTTTCTTTAATTTCGAATTTTCTAAGTATTAAACAGTTAAAATATTCAGTTAATGAAGACAATATATATATATATATATATATATATATATATATATATATATATATATATATATATATACATATATATACTGTTGTTTTTACTTTGATAAAAACTGTCTAGAATTAGTCTATATTCGTTAACCTGAGCAGTATGCTCATTATTAGAGAAGAATTCTTTCTTAATTAAATAATGCAACGATAGGTAAATTCAATGATTGCTCTGTAACAATAGATATTCATTAAGGATGGTGTTACTTAAGCATATATTGTGTAGTTTTCTGTTGTAAACAATGCTGATTAGGCAACATGAACATTAATAGTTAACTTTACATCCTCACCTAAACTGATTTCAGTTACAATAATTCTGATATCATTGTTGCTTTTTGTCTACTAAAATTGATTCACCGAAAAATTACTTGTTTATCGGTGGTTTGAAATTATTTATAATTAGAATAAAGGATTAAATTTCGTTCGATGAAATATTCTAAAATATCTTTCAAAATATCAAGTAAAATGTTGGTATTCCATTTTGTAATGCAAAAATATTTAAGTTTCACGTCATTAATTAATTATCATCCTCGGTTAAACTCAAAGTTCCTAATGGTAAATAATGTCTTTTTTGCATAAATAATATCAATTTTGCTTCACAAAAAATGTGTTCATCAATGAGAATTCGCTTATTTTTACTTTAGTTGTTGTTTTTTTGCCTGACCATGAGAAAAACTAGGGAACAAATATATTGGAGTATTGTGATTAACATTAAAACATCAATATATTAGTCAAAATGCTCCAGGGAATTATATTTACATTTCATCCCAAAATTTCAAAGATAACTTGAAGAGTGAAGAATTTCACATCTGAAACATTGAGCCTGTTATCATGAATATTGGTTTATCAGTTCAAATAATTCATGAAAGATTCAATATTTTTGTTTTTTTATAACTGCATCATACAAAATTAGCGATATGTCAAATGATGCCAATAAAGTTATTTGCCTCTTTTAATATAAAAAAGTACCCATCTAAAATTAAATATGATATATTGTCCTCATCAACTATAAAGTCAATTAGTCTGCATAATTAATAGGAAAACATCAAATAGAAAATTATTTGATCAAATAAACTAATTAATAAAATATCTGTCATGTTGAAAAGCTAAAGGAAACATGTATCTAATTTATCTTTCTTTTACATTAAACTGTTTAAACATAAGATTGATTAAGTTTTTCCTCAACATACACAGAATCACACTATATAAAAATCAACAAGATATATTTGGTACATATGCACATTCAGTAGGTATATATATATATATATATATATATATATATATATATAGATAGATAGATAGAGAGAGAGAGAGAGAGAAACAGACAGACAGACAGAGACAGGCAGACAGACAGACGGACAGATAGACGGATAGAAAGAGGCAGAAAAAGATTGAAGATTACACAGGTGGTTAATGATACACAATTACACACACACATACGAACACACACACACACACACACACACACACACACACACAGAGACACACACAGACACACACACACAGACACACACACACACACACAGACACACACACACACACACATACACACAGACACACACACACACACACACACTTATATAGGCTTACATATTTTTAGATATTAGGCACTCCAATACATAATAAACACATACAAATATGTTTTTATAAAGGTATACTGAAACACATGCATGTATGAGTGCGAGCATGCCTGCGTGTGCGTGTGCGTGCGCCTGTTCTGAATTGTTTCAGTAAAAGATTTCATGAAAAAATTTCCATTATATAGGAAAAAATCAAGGAGAACAATATCATTAACTTACGGGCATAAAACTCTATTATTATTCAGTCATTTTTTTTTTAATTTTCGAAATAAATGTAAATGAGTAAACGTTCCTTTCAAGGTAAAACAACAACTGCTTTTGTAGAAACTAAAAAAATCTGAAAAAAAAGTTTTAACACTAATAATTACAATGTGAAACTCTTTTATTTTACAACTTAATTTGGTGTAAAATACTAGTTAAAGAAATTTGTGATGGACTATATATATATATATATATATATATATATATGTGTGTGTGTGTATGTGTGTGTGTGTGTGTGTGTGTGTGTGTGTGTGTCGTGGTGAGACACAATTTGACACATAGCCACTTGGCATTATATCGAATATACATTCCAAAAAGGATTACGAGATTCAGAATAAAACAATTTTTCATGAGAATTTTAAGATATTTGAAAAATCTGAAACATAAAAAAAGAAGCGATATAATAATTTTAATTAGACGGGTAATGATGTAGACTTTACCAATAAATACTGCAATTAATTGAACAATATGTCTTCATTTCAAAAATTCCTCATTAATTTTAAATGTTGTCTATTGAAAGCAAGAAATTATTCATTCATTTAAATTAACTATACATTTAATAAATGCATTTGATCATAAAGAAATTAAAAAAGGTTTATTAAAACTGAGGTTTGGACCATAATAAATCTGTAATGATTCCCATATATCAACACTTGGGAATGTTGGAAGAATTGACATGTTATACAGAAATACAAAATACTGTAAATAAACTTGTGAAAACGGTTCATTTCCAGTTAGATCACAAAGTCTCGAGACAAAAAATATCATATAACCCAGTTTTGTCTTAAATCAACAAAAGATAATGTTCAAAACATTGAATCTAACAGTGAATCAAACATTGGCAAGACATTTTTCCTTATAGAATATGTGTCATCAACATGTTTACATGTGTTAGGATTTTGGTCGTATTTAGATTATGTCCTAATTTATTTGGTTATGATTTTCATAGAGAGTTTCATTATTTGAAAGGGAATCGTTATGAATCGATAAGAATGATGAAAACGTTTTAAAAGTGTGTATACAATAATTTTTTCTATTTCTAAGATTTCATTTACCAGTGATTAAACTGAGAGTTAAACTATTAATTTTATTCATGAATCTCTAACATCTCATTTGAAAATACATTAAAAGATGCTAAACACTGACGCTACTATCGCTAAAGTCTTCAGTTTATCATATAGATAAATAATTATCATTTCATTCCCATCAATAAATTATTATATTTCTATTAGATTATCCATTTAATCTACCAACCTCTTTAACTGGTTTAGCAATGCTGTTGTTTCTACAATACATACATACATACATACATACATACATACATACGTGAATGCTACCTATGCTCTCATACAACCATACTGATACACTCACATGCATGTACATACATGCATATATCCCACGCTTATACGAATATATTTTCATACTCGAATATGAATATCCCACGCTTATACGAATATCCACGCTTATACGAATATATTTTCATCCTCACACGTACACGCATATGCATAATTGTATATTGATATGTATACTTTGAGGAAAAACAGATCATAGTGTCACAAGTGCTTCTAGTTAACATTTCTATATATTATTAAACTCTATAAAAGACTTCCCCAACGATTGTCCAGGATATGATCCTAAACAATTTGATGGTGAGGCTCCAGTAATGCTGGAGCTTTAGGGAATGCAAAGAACCCCTTCATTAGGTGGACCTGATAGGGTCCTATATATGTGCCAAGTAGAACTAAAATGTACTAACGTTAAACTGAATTGTTTGAAATAGAACTGCTAATTAGTATAAAGACACTGCTTCCTAGGTAGGAAGTAGTGTCTCAACAACCGGGACTGACATCGACACGTGACTAACAAAAGCATAAACAGGTAACGAGAGGCTATCAGTAATATGGAAGTCAGACCTGACCGATAAAATGTAACGCAGTTTCCTAAAAGTAGCGGTCGTGTCAATATTGCTATATGAATGCATTACAAGGACGCTAACTAAACGGATGGAGAAAAAGCTTGACAGCAACTACACAAGAATGCTGCGAGCAAAATTGAACAAGTCCTGGAGGCAACACCCCTCAAAACAGCAGCTATACGGCCATCTACCACCCATCACGAAATCTATCAAAGTTAGACGAACCAGACATGTAGGACACTGATGGAGAAGCAGGGACGAGCTCATACGAGATGTTCTTCTATGGACCCCTCGCATGGCCGAGCATAAGAAGGACGACCAGCTCGAACCTAGATTTAGCAGCTATGTGAGGATACAGAATGTAGCCCTGGGGTCCTACCAGAAGCGATGTACGATAGGGTGGAGTGGCGAGAGAGGGTCATGGATATACGTGCTGGTGGCACGATAAGATGATAATGATGATAAATATAAAAATGGATTTGACATTAAATAACCTTCAATGGTTGATATGCCATAAAACCAAACCAAACCAAGCCGAAAAACTGCATCAATACGGCGATTCATGTTGCTTTGTCAAATTTGAGTGCGGAAGATTAAGTAAGAGGTTGGTGATAACTATGTTAATAATAAAAATTGCTTCTCCTAAACAAAAATCCCACGTAGATTATTTGAATAAACCTCTACTTTTACTCAGGATAATATTTATGCCATATTGCACGAAAGAGTTTGAAAACAAAATAAATGTTAAACATTAAAATTTGTTTTAAAAGCATATCATTTTTTATTATTTGTAATATAAAATAGTTATACATATCTTATATCTTATACCCGGGTTCCACTGTATCTCATATATTATAACAGATGATATGATTTTCTCATATTTGGAAAATTTTCAATCCGTCTCAAGTGAAGAACCTTGTGGATAATAACTTTATATAATGTTCGCAATATTTAAAAAAAAAAAAGAAAATAACCCAGAAAATCATTGATTTCCCATTCGATCTGGTTTATATTATAATGATGATGCTTCTGTTGTAAACATTGTTAAATTTGAAGTTTATCGTATATACTCGCGTATCATCACGACTTTCTAAGAGCTAAATTGGTCATACTATTTTAGGGTTTCACTTTACCTAAGTTGCAAAATTTGTGTATAAAAATAGTCCGTTAAGGTTAGGTCAACCGGAACGATATGAAAAGAACTCAATTTATGTCTTAAAAAGTTGCATCATATGTGAGTATATGCGGTATACTTTATAATATTATCCATGAAATCATGAATTTGAATTATTAAGAATATTTCCATAAAAGCTTCAACCCTAGGAAAGTATCATTCAGTTACAAGTTGGACAGGAAATTACACTATTTTATACTTTAGAGCATTATAAGTGTGTTACATTGTGGATTAGCTGGTGAATATTACTTGCTATTACGTTTTTTTTAAATTAACGATGACCCCGAAAGTTATTTACTACCGTGATACAGTAGTAGTACGGAAGTGCCCGTGGTGTAATGGTTATCGTCACAGGATATGGACACGGCGACACGAGTTCAAATCCTTGACCTGACTGATTGCATTTCACATAGCACTAATACCCTTGGGAAAGGTATGAATCCAATTATTCTCCCTCCAGCTATGGGTAAATAGTAGGGCAGACTAGGTTCTTGGTGAGGCAACTAGTCTAGGAGAAGGAAAACTCTGAATTCAAACCTGTTAAACTCCGCTTAAAAACTGACCTTATGTCATGTCCTGCGGAGGGGTTGGTAAATAGGACGGTGATACAGTTTTGATTTATAAAGTGACAAAAATAACATAAACACCTTTTAATAATTCATACACGTTATATATTGTCTTCAGGCTGTGCGTTTTTCATGCAGTTGGCATCAAGAAAGTACTTAACAGAAATTATCCTTCGAAATCTTTGATCAGACTCCGATACCTGTATTTGTGCCAGCGGACTTGATTGACTGTGCAGTGTCTTCTCTCTGACATCCTTTTTTGTTTCAATCAGTTCACATGTCACGTAATCTGTTCTCCATCAAATCATGCCTAACCTTGGGCATGAGGAGGTCATCTACTTTATAGTTTTGCTAGTGCACACATAGTGCCATTTTCACTTCCTTTTGTGCTGTAGGAGAGCGAGAGAGCGAGATCATCAGAAATTTTAGCAAAACTTGCACCACTCAGACATACCTCTTTCTCATCTTTTACGTCACAAATGTATTGTTACTATTTGCCATTTCTGCTATGGTTCAATTATAATACACACAATGACGCAAGCACACGTATGCATTCACACACAAACATATAAACTCACACATATCAACATGCAGCATCTCTCTCTCTCTCTCTCTCTCTCTCTCTCTCTCTCTCTCTCTCTCTCTACGTCATACACACAGGCATCTCTTGCAAGCATTCGCTATATTTTCTCTGCCATACACACGTGCTATCTTTTTCTCCTCTCTCTTTCAAACAGAGACTCACAAGAAATATAAAGGAAAATGATGAATTGATTCCTGAAACCACTGATATAAAAAGTAAAATTTTACAGTGTTATTCGACTTACATGCAGTTGACTACCATCAATCGTAAGACCAGATGATTATATTCTTTCACCTAAGCAACATTTAGTAGATTATAAAGTCTAGGTATATACAGAATTTGGTGAAAAAATGTGGGTCAGTTCTACTTTGTATATACAATCAATTTTGGCTTTTGGAAACTTGGTAATCACTATATATGTTATGAAATTAAGGTAATGAATTTTTTATATTAATCTTTTCCGTTAATAATATTTCATTTTTTAGGTTGGTGAGGTTTTGAACTACTCACTGTCTCTTAGTTCATAATCACATGCAGCACTCTTATGCACGTGCGGAAAGGATATGACAATAATTATAAGCCATAATAAATCCCCAGACTGAATTTTAAGATTTTTGAGAATATTAAGATTTTGAAAAGACAGAGTAGTTGGGTTTCTACCGTTGAGACTCGTGGCTGATTTTTTTTGGATCTGAAAAGCAGATCAGTTTTGGTCTCTACGAGGAGAGATCTTAAACACCACAAAATACGTCGCGCATGGGTGTCAGCGTATTATGGTTTGCATAGGCTTTTATGATTTGTATCTTTCTCCTTGTGCTGCCAAGGATAGAAGTTAGAAATAAATAAACCCATTTGTTCCGCATGTATTTGTATTATGAGTATAAAACATACACGCACACACACACACACACACACACACACACACACACACACACATACATACATACATATATATATATATATATATATATATATATATATATATATATATATATATATATATATATATATTGTCATCCACAGACAGACTGTTTCGTTCTATCAGAACTCTTCAGTGTGGCTAGACACGCAGGACCCTCGAAGCCAGGATTGAAACCTGTCCAACTTTATGTTAGACTAAGTTTCAGACCTCTCGGGCACCAAGCGGACCATGTTGGCTAAGGGAATTTTTTAAGGTATTCATTTTTAGCAGCAGCCTTTGTTTACATTTTTTATACTATATATATATATATATATATATAATCAAGTCCTGCCGACAGTACATGATTTTTCTGACTCTGCCCACACATCCCTATCATCGCTCGCTTTTAGCAGGTCCTGCCGATTACAAACAGTGTCCGCACACATCTGTTGCGCTGGTAAATATAAGATCTCACTGGTCGCCTAAACTGGTGAAATCAAGTAGAGGAGTCTGTGAGAGAACACCTCTTATGAATTGGTCCTTATTTCTCCAGCATTTATTGTTTGTCTTCCCCTGATATTTTGTGAGATGGGAGACAAGTGGTTATGCAGACGATACTACTGCAGGTCGTTGCTTCCAGTATTTGTTCAAAAGAGTACTCAGTATTCATGTGTAATTCCCATGTAGATTTTTATCCGTGCATATCATTAGCGTCCAGATGGTGCATTCATACATTTGTACTGAAGCAGCAACTGCTTTGAAAAAATCCTGTTTTAATGCATCAAAGAGACCAGGTATTTATTTAATCAATGACCAGCCAAGAACAGCCCTCGGATTAGCTAGTATTTTCTCCCCTAACACACACACATATATATATATATATATATATATATATATATATATATATATATATATATATATATATGTTTGTGTGTGGGGGGTGTCTTCTTTTTAATTAAAGAAGAATACAAAGTAGCTTATGGCCATAACTCGGGACCGTCTTGTTTAGATTAAATGTTATATGAGAATTTTCTTAAAAATCGGCCCCAAAGCATATCAAGAAACCCCATATTATCTATTTTATACTTCCGTGTTTCACAAACTGGAAACTTCTTATATTGATAATGGTAAATTTATATTATAAATAGTGTTTCAAACATAATTTGCACTAATTCTTGATATAAGAAAATCCTTGGTGACTGATAAGAAATAATGAAAACAACTATTCATGAAAAAGAATCATTATGATTGACTCCATTTTCAGTACCTTTTTTCTTACATTTCAACTAAATTATCAAACCTTCAAATGTATAACCCCAATATTCATTTGGTGTGGAATTTCCGAGGCTAAAGATCATCACAGCAGCGTCGAATTAAGCGACTTTTAATTCCAATTGTGCTATCACGTTCATTTTCAAACGAGGTGTATTTGTTTATTTGCAAATCAATTTTTGTGGGTTAATCAATGCCAAAGCAATCCTTATAGAATAGTAGTGGTATTATTTAACCAATAGCAGGAGAATGTAGGGTTATAGAAGTTGATATTACAATAACATAAACGTAAGGTTTGATTTGTTGGGTAATAAGTTGCTTTTATAGCTTACTGAGCCAATTGTTTTGTTTTGTTTTTATAGCTGAAGTTACTCTTTTATTTTGCCTGTATTTACGTGGCTTCAAATAAATAATGATGATAATTTGTAAAAAAATTTGCTTAAAGTAACTACTTGTAAAAAATATATTATGCACGCAGCTATCCTGATTCAGGTAATCCTATCTAATATTAATATTTATATTCATTTGTATGGTTTCTAGACACAATTCCTCTTTTCAAAGGGAAAGTGATTACAGAAACAAACAAGAGCAATAACAATAGAAAGAACTTAAGGATGAACAGAAATCAATCACAAAACTTAGAAAACTAAAATAGGGATTAAAAGATTGATTAAAATAATCTGATGCTTTTTTATGCTGATTATAGAGACGGGCTTCCATTAATCCTTCTCCACTCATGTTCATTTTATCCACATGTGAAGGCAGTTAAATAAAAGATCTGAGCATTGTAACAGTAACTATAGGAATTGAATGAAATACATGAATTTCTACATCACCTCTGCACTATCATCGTTATAGAATAGCAAAAATGGTACTATATATCCTATATTAACGGCGTTTATGCCTTTCCCAAAAGTATTACTCCGAGATCAAAAGCAATAGCGCAACTTGAAATTCAAACTAAATACAATGTTGTAGTCCAGTACGGTATCACTCCGCAACGAGTATTGCCCGATTTATAATAGGTAAAATATTCATTATTTTTATCAGTTCATATAATATCTCACAGTATTTTCGATTATGTTGACAAGTGGCTGCTGCCATTTAGCTAATATCTCTTGATGCCACATCTTTTTTCACATAGAGAAGTAAAAAACTCCATACAACGAAATCATTATGATAATTTAAATAAAATTTGTTCAACATTGCTAACGTGTACACGTTTATATAACTGCAACTGCTGAAGAAAATATTTCCAAACGTGCAAGGAAAAATTATCAACATTTCCATGCAAAAATGTCTGAAAATTTTCTTGAACAATCACTTTTACGGGCCAACCAACATGCACAGAACATTTTATCAGTACATCTTTATAAAACTAACCCCAGTATATATATATATATATATATATATATATATATATATATATATATATATAGTATATATATAGTCATCAAGCTTTTTGTTCTTATAACATTATTGGAGATAATTTATTTACTAGTTTCTTCTTTTGTAAACGAGAAAATTCATATTTCAACATTATATATTGAGCACGATGACTTTATACATCCATCCACTCATTTTTGATTTTGAATTCGTTTCTTCTTTTCTCTAATGTAATAAATAATGCAATATATACAACCAACCATTAATCTATTTCTCACACAAACTCACACTGCCTTACAGACTCGAGTTTCTGGTTCTGAATTATCTATCTAAAGCAGTTGACTTATTTCATCCTCTCATCCTCTCTTCAGTGATTACTAAGAAATTTAATATCAAATAAACTTTTGTATCAGTGAGTAAATGGACGGTGGGTTGTGTGTTCGCCTATACTTCTCACGGAGAAATTATCAAGGGGTCTGACTGGAACCTAAGGCGTTGCGTTACACTCAAAAACCCTTTAGAACCGGTGTGGTACAAACGTCTATTGGGCGCCGTCTTGATACTCCTATCTTTGTGACCCCATAGCGCTACACGATTATTAGCTGAACGCCAATCCAATCAATCTTAATGGGACTTTCAAATCTGCTTATTTCATTTTCTTAGATCCTCAATTATGTCACCGATACTCGAGGATGAGCTAAAATGTTCACCGTTTGAAATGTTCATATGGTACTATTTACCAACCCCTCCGCTCGGGCAGGATATGACACAAGGTCAGTTTTTAAGCGGAGTTTAACAGGTTTGAATTCAGAGTTTTCCTTCTCCTAGGACTAGTTGCCTCCCCAAGGCTGAAGAACTTAGTCTGTCTTACTATTTACCCATAGCTGGAGGAAGAATAATTGGATTCATACCTTTCCCAAGGGTATTAGTGCTATGTGAAATGCAATCAGTATCGTCCAGGATTTGAACTCGTATCGCCGTGTTCATTTCCTACGGCGATAACGACTACACCACGGGCATATGGTGATTCTTTAATCAATGAGTTTTAAGCTCTGCAACACTGATGTGATGTTTTGTGATGTACTATATGCTTTAAAAAACAAATTTTCAATGAAAAACTATTCGCTACCCTATGGAATGTTCAGCTGTTCCTCGGATATGTAAGCCCCACACCCCACCCGCAAAAAGTAATTAGTTCACTTCTTACCCTCTCATAAAAGTACTCTCTAGGAAGATATAGATTACCCTATAACATATATTTTGGAATTGAATTGTATTTTAGTCATATCTGTACGATTATTTGATTTTTTAAATATAAAACAATGTTCGTTGTTACAGTGTCAAGTTGAAAGGTTTTAGAGCAGCACAACTCAAGTCACTACGTTTCAATGCTATGCATCAAGAATCTGGTTCTAAAGTTTAATTAGACTCTGTATTTCAAGTAAGACTGACTACAATAGGAACAATCTGACAATTAATATTAATATAAAAAAAAAATTTCTATAATAAAATTATTCCTATCATCCTATTACCTTAGTAACTCCAAATCCGTTAACAGCATATTCTTGAACACTGTTCTCTTCTCATTGACTTTTCTAGAGCCAATTTCATCATTCAACATTTATTGGCATATTATAGTAAAATTTGGTGAGAAAAACACTTGAGAGGCTGGTTTCTCAAGCTCGAATAGAATTTCATTTCAGAGTGTTCTTGTTATCTCTTCCTTTCGAACAAACGTTTGATGGTCATTTTAATTCTCTTAATAGAAACAAGTTAGAAACACGTATTTGGGCTTTATTTTCCACTTATTCAGTGTTGTTTGACGGTATAAATTTCTCTAAATTGTATGTTTTTTTAACACATTTGAGAGAGGGAAACAATTTTCTATAAATCACACCACATTTTTGACCGTTCAGAGATGCCTCAACCTAAAATATTTTCGAGTTTACAGTGAAAAATGACACGGAATTCTCCGTCCCTTCAGCAGAAGTTAGAATAATTTGACTATAATTCCTACTGATGCGCAAGGCACCCAATGCCAAACAAAAAAAAAAGAAAAGAAAGTGTCCTGAATTTGACACTAAACTGGTTCTGGAAATCATTTCAGTTAAATACAGGTCAAATCTATAGGTCAGATGAAACTGAGAAGGATTTATTTTTATTTGATGTGAGCGTTGGCAAAACAAAACCTCTTTAGAAACACCATCTCAAAAATGAAAAAAAGATCGTTCAAAGAACGTTATTTCCTAACCTTTTATTATGGAATAACCAAAGACAGGTCAAAATCAATCAATCAATCAAAAAATTCTAAAAAACAAAAAATTGCTTAAGTGCAATAAGAAACGTAACTGTTAAGTCTATTAAATTTACCGTTGAAATAGATATTTGTAACATTATCTTTGTGTAAAAAAACATGTCTGCTGAGAAGAATGGCATACAAAACGATTCCTACAATATAGGATTATCTCTCCTTCTATGAAGAATGTTTTTCATATAGCGATCGTGTAGGGTTTACGTTACATCAGAACCGATCATAAAAGAAAAAAGACTCTGATATCTCATTCTCTTTTCTTTGTGATATTTTTTTCAGAATGTCCGAGACACAGGGATATATATCACACCTCTGCGATAGAAGTTCGTCTCCAGCAAAACCCGTTTTGCATTGAATATGACTCAGAAAAATATTATGCAGTATAAAATGCTGCGATCATATCTTCATTTATATAGGCATGTTTATTAATTCCCTACAGCCAATTCCTAAGGACTAATTGTCAAACATGTAAGTCTTTCATAGACTTAAATATCATACATACAGGTTTCGGTCGTACGTACCATAAATTTCGTTTCCGTTTATATAATTTTATTCTCCATTTAGGTGCCAAATTTCTCAATGTATGCTCTTTTCCTTGTAGATTTGTTCCAACAATAAAATTTGGTCTGTTGTTAATTCCTTCTGGAGAGTAAGCAGCATTTCTCAAATAGTCCTCAACAAAATGTTATCCCTGATTGGTGAATAAAGAACGTTTTTATTTTTTTAAACAATCAATAAAAGATACAAGTCTAAAAGGACTAACATCACTAACCGGCTACCGTTATATATGAAGGTGTTGCAAGGCTGTTCCTCCGAGTCAATTCTAAACGTTAATAGCTCTTGTTTACTGATGACTACTTTTGTTACACAATTAATTCTGAAACTATAAAAATGGCAACAGCATCAAAATTAGTACTCTTAAAATTAGTCATATTTCAAGATTCAAGTGATTAAAAATTAAATACATTAAACCAATTAACTCTCATTAAAATTCATGAGTAAGTTATATTCAAAACGAAACGCATCAACTACAGGGTGTTTAAAAATGTTAACATTTCTTTGTAAGTTCCTTCATAATATAACTATTTTAAAGCATTTACTTTCCACACGTCGAGTGAGCACATTGTTTTAAACCTCCCTTCGTTGTGTCTGTAATATAATTTATGCTTTTCTAATTTAAAAAAAAACGTCCATAGAAATATTAACATTCTAAACAACTTTAGAAAATGTCAAGAATGGGTCGGCAGGACTAGTGAACATGTTGAGAGTATTTAATCCTATTTACCAACCCCTCCGCTCGGGCAGGATATGACACAAGGTCAATTTCTAAGCGGAGTTAATCAACTACAACGATTTAAGAAAAATTTCCGGTGTGTAATGATAACGAGAAATACTTAATTTTCGCTATACTTTATTGAAATATACTGAGAAAGTGAAATCAAACATAAATACCTCACTAGAGGAGCTTGTGATGTAACGGTTATCATCGTTATAAATGGACCCGGTGACCCGAGTTCAAATCTGAGACGAGATTTTTTCGTTTAACAAAGCGCTAATACTCTTGGGAAAATATAAACCACCTAGTCATTAGACTTAGAATATGTTGTATTTATCCCCGGCAGGGCGACTACCCCACCAAAAAAAAAGGGATGACAAAGTTGTGCAACTAAACTACCTCTAACGGTGAGAATCTAGTAGATTCAGAGGAATGTGAAGTACTCCATCAATACCATCACTCCCTGGTAGATCACATCTATGTATCAATTAAATCAGTTTGAAAATTATATGTATTTGGTTGGTTTGGTATCTTTGCTTAATGGCATATCAACCTTTGTAGGTTTTTTAATGCCAAAGCTATTCTCAAAGAACAGTGATGATACTATTTAACCCATAAGGTCTTATAACTTTCCCACGGGTATTTGACCGAAAGTGAACGTAATAGCGCGATTGGAGTACGAACTCGCTTACTACAATCACGTAGTCCATCGCTTTAACCATTCCACCACGAGGACACCACCTATATGTATAAGATATGAATAATTGCTATTATATAAATGTTTTTGATTAAACATTTAAAAAAAAATATTTAAAAAAATATATCAAACATGTAAATATAAACAATGACGCAAATAAGTTAGTTAAATAGGCATAAGATGATCCCAGATGCGTTGAAATACCATTAAAAACAAAGATTCAAATCAAATCAACCAACCAAGAGTAATTAGTTGAACAAACTAGTATCCTTAGTATTGATATGATATACGGTGTAGAATTAGGATACCTCAATGATAAATTTACACCAGTTTTACATTCATTTAAAAATTGACCTTGTATCGGATCCTTCTCGTGAAAAGGAGTTTGGATAAACACAAAATATTCGATCATTCTACGCATACATCTTGCTTGGGCGTGTACAATATGCATACACAAATTTTAATCGGAAGAAGTTTTAATTGGGTTTATAAAAAATAGCGCTGGAAACTTTTGCACACACCATATTAAGTGCTTTGATGAGTGAACGTGTTAGGCTGATAAATCATTAAAATTGTTTATATAATTAGGAAAAATGAATGATCAATAAGTTGATTGAATTATACAATATCCGAATTTCAGTTAGAAAAAAAATCGTTTTATTTCATCCAACTTTCAAAAATATAATTGAAATATATTTAATTACTACTGATTTTTATCATCCTTCTGTGAGGACAAAGCCAACAGGAGGAAATATAAAAATGAATTCATCGAATATTCTTTGGGAAAAATCGGTATTGACTTTAAAGCTTCAAAAAATGTATTTTTAAGATTAGAAGATATTAATGATGCTGGTAGGGTTTAGACATTGTGATGTCAAGATAGAGGAAGAATATGGAAGCTGAGTAGAGTCATTAAGATTTCAATGTGTAGAGATGAAGGAAATATATTATGTGGTGTGGGATGCGCAGTAGGATGCGCAGTTCGGTGAAAAATCGAACATTTTGGCATTCTGTGTAAATCAATCGCGTCTAGATATCTTTGGGGGATTGTATTGATGGTGTGTTGAAAGTTGTGTTTGACTCAAGTGGCCTATATTCCAATTATACGCACTCACGTATGAGAGTGTGTGTATATATGTATAGGTGACACATTTTACCGGTGGTAGCCGTCTTTACCACAAACATTACCACGCAAACATCACGATAAAAAAACTAATTGAACTGATATAAAAAAAAAATATGCATATGCGTAAGATGATAAGGTACTAAGACATCTACTAATCATTTGTTTATAGTGACATCCAGTAATACGACATCAACTGCACTTGATTGATATATGTAGCAGCACCCCAATGAGAAACAGAGAATAATAGCTGGTGACTATCCACACTCCAAGTTTTATTGCAGATTACAATTTCTTAAAGATTTCACGTCAAAGGATACGCACAAATTAGAAGAAGTTGGATGCTGTAGTTTTATTTTCGGACTTTAGTTTTAACTTTGACAAAGATTACCTAAACCAAGGCTTTGTCAGTAGACTGGAGCCTCTTCTACTCTAAATGCCTCTATATATATATATATATATATATATATATATTTCCTTCATCTATTTTGCGGGATTACTCGGGTTATTGAAAAGATTATTCTTGCAGTATGTTGAAATAAACAAAACATATACTCACTTTTATATCAGATCTGTTTTGTAGATAATTTTTTTCCGAAATATTTACCGAAAAGAGCAAGTGTTTAATATCAAATCACAATAAATTGCAATCAATATCTTTAATGTTAATTCGGGAACTTGACTATGGTTGACTAATCTCAGCTGATTGACGTTAGGATAAAATAAATTTAGAAGAATAGTTTGAAATTTCATCAGTTTGACCATGAATCGCGGAGGATCATGGTTATCCATTTTCCATTTATGGTGCCAGCCTGGAGGCAATACATACGTATCGGTTATGCTCGTGGAAAGGTTTCGAACGTGTATTACGTATGTGGAAAGTGAATAAAGTTTTAGACTACACACAGAATATGTTACCTTGTTTATTCATCCGTGCAAAGAAAAAAATGTAAAACCACAAGAGAAAATGAAAAAAGGTGGTTGCGAGAAAGAAAAAAAAGAACACTGAAAGGAGAAGGGGCTGGTAATATGGCTATATAAGAATTGGGATAAAAAGAAACAATTAGAAATATTTTATTTAAAAAATAACAATAGTTGAACTGTTAAAAATTTCTAAAAGTAATTAAACCGATATTGCATTAGTATCTTAATTTCCTTCCTCACAATATTTTGACATTTTATTTCATAACAGATGACCTGCCAACTCGCTGGGTCATATTAGAGAAGCGATCAGTAATCATATTCAGCCAATAATCAAAGAAGACAGAAAGATTCGAATTAGAATTATCTCCGTAAGATCGGTAATTTTGCTTCGTAAAAAAAATGACATTCAGTGGAGATGCAGGCTCAAAGAGAATTATTATACATATGTAAATTGAAGAGGAAACTTTTATCTTAAGCAGTAAACATCAATGCATCTCTTCAATTATGGTTTGGTTAAGATAGCGAATTTCTCCCGGAGCACTTATCCATATTTCTTTAATATTAACACACACACACACACACACACGTACGCATATATATATAATTATAATTTTAATTGAATATAGAAGGAAAGGGAAAAAAAAGCAAATTTTGCATTTGCCTTAAGTTTTAATATGTCGCATTATTGAATTTTTAGTAAATGTACGTTTGTTAGAGTAACCCTGCCGCAAGGTACATCGGTGCAAAACCTTCAATAGTGTGACATGTTAAAAATTTAGGCAAACCGAAAAGTTTGGTTTTTTTCTTCCTTTTTTTAATATTGCTCTCAATTATATCAAAATTAAAATCATTTTCATATATATATATATATATATATATATATATATATATATATATATATATATATATATATATATAATGATAATAATTATTCATATATATATATATATATATATATATATATATATATATGAATCCATGGAACATATTCTGCAACCTTAGGTTTCATGGATTTTTTTTTGTAAAACAACAATCATCAGGCAGTTAATCAGTTTCGGTAGATTACTCGATATCTATACTACCATTGTACACGAACAATAATGGTGGTGTTTATACTATGGCAACTGTTATAAGAGGGTTAATACATTCCTGCGTAGATTAACATTATATATATATATATATATATATATATATATATATATATATATATATATATATAAAAGATGATAATTTCAGTGATATGTAGATAAATGTAATATAAATTAAAATGAAGAAAAACCCTCGAAATATTTTCCTAATGTTAAAATGCCTGTTCTAGTAAATATTTATTCAAGACTGAATAATTAATTGCTTAGTATAAGTAAATCAAATTCTGATAACCTAATTTGGATTTTATATGTGAGGTTTGAATCATTTTCTAATGTTGAGACATAGAAACTTGAAATTATCCTCCTCTATTTTTTTAGTTCCTATGTTATTTATAATGATAACTAAGGAGATAATTAGAGACCAATGATTGGTTTAAGTTACCAGATTTTAAATAGCGTAAACAAATCCTGTAACTGAACCTGAGAAAAATATGAAATTGGTTTAAACTTGCTCGTGTTGTATACATATAAAATGGGAATATACATCGATATAACAATAGTTCAAGTACAGACGGACTTTGTAGTTTGAGATACGAACGGGTTTATCAATTTCTGGCTTCAGTCCTTGGTGAGAAGAGGAGTGAGACACAATTCTTAAAAACTTATGCTAACCATACTATCCTGACCCCACCTACAAAGCGCGGTTTATCTTATGGTGTTTAATATCTCAACTCATCTCTGTCGGTCGACATCTGAAAATCTCAACTGCTACCATCAACGGTCGACCTCAACTACCTCTTTTCAAAATCCTCAAATTCTCAAGACCATCTCTTCGGGGCATGAGATCATTCATACTACAGCCCCATATCCTGTATAGGGGTTTATTATGACATAAGATGGTTGTCGTATCCTTTCCACGTGGGTGTAAGACAGCACCATCGGACTAGGCATCTGGACTAAGACACCCGAGTAGTTCAAAGTCTTTCCAAATTTATATTTAGATATATTTCACGAAAAATGATGGCTATAAAAATTTCTTACCTTGCTTATATAACACACCTTTCCTGCCCACAATTTTTTTTTTTACAGAAGTTAAAAAAATTAAACTAATGTATGAATGTGAAAGGATTTTCCTTTTTTCGCTATTCTCTTTGTTTCTTTCCGATTTCGTAATCTGAAATAATCATGTAATCTAATACTTTTCCCTATACCGACTTGAGCAATAAAAATACTATAAGCACAAGAACAACAAATCAAAAGAGCATATAAAAAAACAACACTGTAAATCATTCAACCGTCCAAAACTAAAAGTCAGTAAAAAAGTGTTTATATCATCCTTTATTTTTTTAAAAGATTTTCTTTTTCACTCTCAGCTTCTTCTTTTCTAATTTTCGTATGTCCTTTAAAAGACAAAGCAGTTATTCTTTCTCGTGTCTCAATCTCTTTCTCCGTCTTTTTCTTCTGATTTTTTCCTCTTAGTCCTTACCACTAGTTATCCTGACTTTATGTCCAAATGTCTATTTTTCTTCTGAATCTCTTTCAACTTTTGTAATTTTATTATTTATCTCATCAGTGCTCATTTCCTTGACTTTTCACTTCTTCTTATCGTATGATTCAATATTTAATTTACTTTACCAAATGGTATGTATCTTTTTTCTCCTCAGTCTTTCTTTTTTTTCTTTTTCACTGATCGATTGCCTATTATCTGTCGTTTACTCTTTTTGCTTTCCTTCTATATTCGTAATCTCATATATATATATATATATATATATATATATATATATATATATATATATATATATATCGCACACTATCATTGTCTGCACCCCCGTATATTTTCCATTAAACACTCATAATCAAACCAACGTAATAGAGGTAAAATTTCCCTGGATCGTTTTTTTTTCAACCAACACAAATCGTTCCTGTTTTCGTCCCTGTTTTTCTTTAACTTTTGACCAACATCTATTAGTCTAGATCTCAACTTTTTCATATCTAACGAATGCCTTTTTTTTACTTTTTCTTTCATAAGTATCGCTACAAAGGCTTGAATTCAGCTGTCGTTTCTTCGTTTTTACTTATTCCGATCAAGCCAAACACACACTAGTTTATTTCTTACTTCCAAAGGTGAGATAAAATATCCTGGGGATTCTATCCTAAGCAACCCAAACCTTTTACTATGTCCACTAATTTTCCCACTGCCCCTCGGTCTATCTTCTTTCTCTCTTTCAACTGTTAACGAGGGTACTTTATCTATTTGTCAATTTGGTCAACTATATTTCTCCCACAAGCACAATTCAAAACCGAATTTATAAATTTTCTGGTGCATACCACGAGACACGTCAAGATTTTGAACTCAAACTCCCTAATTTTCCACCCTTTCTTTTAAACTATCCTCTTCAAGCCAATCGTCTGGCCTTTTACCACTCTTCCCACAACTTCTCGACCCCTTTCAAAGGGGAACTTCACAATCCAGCCCGGTCACTAATTAGTACCTCAAATAAAACCTCAAACCCATTCTAGAGGGAACTCACAAAACGCTGACCTGGCCACTAACTAGTGCCTCAAATTTCTCGACCTCTTCTAGGGACAGATCCTCTCAAAACTTGCTATGACTTCTACCAGTACCCAAAATATCGATCCCATCCTTGGGATACTTCTCATAACACTTCCAGTCACCATACCTTTTCTAAACATCAAACCAGTCCAACAGATCTTCCTACGGATCCAGAGGTATATGAGCATTCCACCGACATATATCATAGATGTCGCGATTATTTCTGCGTTCGGAATAGAAATGAACACAGAAAAAACATATCCCCATATAAAATCACTACATTTTACGAAGATCATTTTCGAATTAATCTAATTCATAAAAAAACCCAAAAACATTTGTATGTATGCTACCCAAAATACTACCAAAACACGAGTTTTGTAATGACAAATTGACAAACTTCTACGTCCCTTCTTTCCTGTCTCTTTTATTCTTCTTTTTCCCCACATGATTCACCCACCATTAACACAGCAGTAATCTGTATCAACATGTACAATTAAACTTACGAATCTTATCATATCTTTTCAATTTTTTTCTCGTAATTAAATAAATTCTATCCTATTGCTTGTCTTTCAATATTTGGGATTCTTCTTTTTCCGCTCTTTTTGGTAGGGGTGCTGCTTTTTTCAATTGTCTTCGGAGTTGAGTTCTCTACTTTCCATTGATTCCTTTTTCGGCCGGTGTATAACAGTTGTTGTTTCCTTCGTTTTTGCAGTTGAGGTTTTTATTGTGCATCTTACGTTCTCTTTCTCCCACCTGAAACACCAGTCGCCTAAAATTGATTTCCATCATTTTTAGACGCTTCTAATCGGCTAAAGTACTGTGAATACATAGGTGGACAATCCAAGTTCAAAATCAATCTACGTCTTCTTTTTTTTCTTTTCTTTTGGCAAAAGACAAAGCTAGTCACCACGCACCAAATTATATATATATATATATATGTTGTATAGCCATAATGATGTCAATAATAACAATAGAGATACATATTTGAATATAGGCGGACTCTGTCATTTCGGATACGTACGGGTTTATTAACTCCTGGCTTCAGTCCTTGGTGACAAGAGGAGAGAGAAACAATTCTTAAAAGCCGATGCTAACAAAACCAGGCTGACCCCACCCACAAAGCACGGCCCATCTTGTGGTGTTTATGATCTCAATTCATCTCTGCCGGTCGACATCTGAAATCTCAACCGCTACCATCAACGGTCGACCTCAACTCTTTTCAATATCCTCAAATTCTCAGGGCTATCACTTCAGAGCATGAGGTCATACACACTCCAACCCCATTTCCTGTCTGGGGGTTTATTATGACATATGATGGTTGTCGTATCCTTTCTGCGCAGGTGTAAGACTGCACTATCTGACTATGCTCCTGGACTAAGAGATCCGAGTAGTTCAAAGCTTTACCAAATAATAAAATATAATGAACGAAAAAAGACTAATATAAAAAAAATCATTACCTTAATTATATTACAATCGAAAAAGAAGCTAGATAGTTGCTTTTTTTTTAATATTTGTGCAAAGCACTGATTATTTGTACATAAAAAGAATGTGTCCTTGTTACGGGTGCTGGCATCAGTTTATCATGTGTTAGTGTTGCGTCTGAATAATAACGGGACTCACGTAACAAACATTTGATTTCCATTCCAAACATCAATCTACATGTTTTCCTCTTCAATGCTACCCCGCTGGGGTACTTTTGCATCCATCTCTTCGACGCTTTTATGGATTGCTGGAAGGATTCTTTTCGAATGCCCCACCACTCCATCGTTACGGCTTTCTTGATTGCCTCCACGGCATCAAAACGGGTGCACTTGATGAACTCTTTGATCTTGGGAAAATGTCCCTCAGATCGAGATTCGGTGAATAAAGAGGTTCCAGTTAGGCAATGTTCCTACTGCTCTTGATTTTACAAATGCTCAATGTTTTATAAAGGTATGAATCGTAGTGGTAAAGCGGCCACGATTTGTCCAGTCATAACTGTTTTCTCTTCTCCTTGACTGAGCGACCATAATGCAAAGATATCTCCTTCTTGGCTTCCTGACTGATCATCCGGCCCTCAGGAATGACCTGCGGTAGATGATGTCTCTCACATAAAGAATAATGTGATTAAAATGACTTTAACTTTGGATTTTAAATGTCTTGCAGTCTTCGCGATCAGTGATAATTCCACTGTCTGCTCTGACGCATTTTTTAGGGTCGTACATGAAAATCCATGTCTCATCACCAGGTATAAGTCTACGAAGTATGTCTGGTTCACTTTGAAGTAAGTGGATTATTTCTTCACACAACAGCCAGCGCCGCTACTTCTGATCATCATTCAGAAATAGCTGTATCATTTTGATCAGACTTTTCGCATACCTAAATCTTCTGTGAAAACCTTACAAATACAGGCCTTTTACATGTCCAGTTAACTTCGGATCAGTTGAACCGTCAAACGACTTTCACCAGCCACAACCTGCCTTATCTGCACAAGGTTGACTTCATGTTGAAAGTCTTCTTTACTGGTGTCATTGTTCACCACCTCGTGCTCAGCGTTCAACCATTTGTTCCAACTGAAAACACCCACGCGCAAATGGTTATTGCTATACACTTGCTAAATAATTTCAAGCGGTTTCGACGGAATTTTACTCCATCGAACTTAACATTTCTGGCATAATATATATATATATATATACCTCCCTCACTGCATGAACAGGATGCAACACAAGGTCAATTTTAAATGGGGTTAAATAAGTTTGAAATCAGTTTTCTTTCATCTACACCTTTTGTTATACGAGAGAAAAAAATTACAGTCTCTCCAACTATTTACCTATCGCTAGAAAGAAGATAATTGGATTCATATCTTTCCCAAGGTTATTAGCGCTATGAGAAATACAGTCTCCTTCAGGATTTGAACTCGTATCATCGGGTCTATTTCCTACTACGGTAAACATTACACTAAGAATGCCTCACAATTTCTGGTGTATTGATTGCTCAAAGTTCATCGTTTGTTTCACAGTGTTCGTCGCCGAACGACTTGAAAAAGAAGAGGTCAACGCTAAAAGCATGTGAAAGTAATAAAATGCATGAAGAAAACTAAATTTATTGTCCTATACTGCCAATATATCCTGTTAGATGATTAAGCATACCCTTTCCCCTCATTATTTCGCGACAGCTCTTGTCCCATTACATTTTTAGACACACTTCATACAATCATTGTCGCCTGTGGTCAAAATATTGTTGTCTAATATATGTAGTTTTCTTTTTTAAATACCAATCAAAATACATTATTTGGAAAGATATTTTTTCTTATTTAAGATTTTGCTAAAATCTGAAAACTGTCTCATTGAAGAAAATCCTGATATTACCGAAGTATTTATATGCCACTGAAGAGCAAAGAGGCTGTAATTTTTATTTCCTGCAAACGAATTATTTTTCCATTGCTTTTAATGTCCATTGTCGAAATCAGAAATAAAAATAAAAAAGACACGAAATGTAAATAGTTTTAGGTATATATATATACATATATATATATATATATATATATATATTAACTCGTTAAATATTTAAGAGCCAAATAATTAATGCATTGAAATATACAGTTGTTGTCAGCGTTGATTATGCGATTATATTCCCCATGTGTGGATGAATAGGAACAACATACAAACCGAAACCAACAATAAAAAAAAACTTACTTATTCTATCAAATCATGTCGAAAAAGAACAGCAAATTTCAGCAAAAATGTCGTTTGTAAATGCAATGTTATTACATTCTCCCCGTGCAGCCGTAATAATATTATGGTTTTATTGAAAGAAAAACATCGATTATGGCCGTAGGAACTGTTATTTTAAATTAATATCCGAAAAAAAAAACTTCCAAAGTACTTTCTTATGGAACAACATAGAGATTTAAAATAATCAAATTTCCCCTGTAAAGAAGCACCGTTTCTTTTTATCACAAACAATACTTGGTGAAAAAATAAAGAAAGAAACATACAATAAAAAAAGAAAATGGCGACTTCGTAGCATAAAAAAAGTCAATAATTCAGAGCAAAAATGTTGGCTGCTTCAAACTAAATGTATTCAATCTGAAAGTCAATAAGTGAGTTCACTCAGTCTCGCGAATATATCGTTTTTCTTTTTCTTTTTTCTTTTTTGTTCTTTTTCTCAGTCACTGAAACATTATGAAACCAGTTGAAACCAGTCTTCAGAAATATAACATGTTATGTCTCGTCATACGTGACACAAATTTTGGATTTTCATTGGAGACATTTCTGCAACAAAGTGAACGGAGATTTTAACAGACAGATGTTAAGGATTGTTGACAGATGTTTAGGCCATACTTGGTGGTTTCGTACGCGGGCTTTCTCAGCTTATGATCTCCCATTCAGAAATATCCCTTGAGGTGATAATGATTGTTCTAGTCAGGAACAATACACACGATGTAAATATGTGACCTATTCGCTGAGTTGCTGCTAAGAGCGTGTTCATTTCCCCCGTTGACTCTCAGTATGGTAATATATTTGAATCTTTATTGAACTTTGTGCAATAGCCGGATCAGATTACAAGATCTGAAAGAATTCGTGCACAAAGACAAAAAGGAAGGCAAATACTCACGCAAAATAAATCTATTCCTCAGGTTTACTTATACATAAAGTCATATAATTAAATAAATAATGTTTCTTTCATTCCCACACAACTTAACATATCCTGACATAGAGTTAAAAACATTTACAAACTCTTAAATATTTAAAACCTCTTTACTCACGTTTATATATCCCCCCCATATATATATATATATATATATATATATATATGGTGGGGATATATGATTGAATGATTTAACGGTTATATGATCTTTCTTTTTATATATATTTTTTCTTTCCCCTGTTATTGTATTTTATTAAGACAAATATCGTTTTTCTAGCAATACTCGTTTCACTATCATAAGGTCCGGTTGAAGCTTTACTAAAACCGAAACATTTTAACGTTAACTTTAATTCATAATCAATCCAAAGCTTTTGGATTACTTTGATTTTTTTCTACATTTAACACACACACACACATATATATATATATATATATATATATATATATATATATATATATATACATATATATGTGTGTGTGTGTGTGTGTGTGTGTGTGTGTGTACACTGATGAGTTTAAATGCATTTCCGGCGATAAGTTTTAAGAACGAGAGTTACTGTTTAGTTACAACTGTATATATCGTTGTTAGAAATAATTATAAACGGGGAGGCAAGTTCTTAGTATTTCATTTTGATTACTTAAAGTATTGATAAATATGAAGACAGAATTAAGTAGGTTTGATGAGGACTAATTAGTTATGACCAAAAGATAGAGTCAGAAAATCATGAACAGTTGTGATTGCATAGATTATGTGTCCAATGATGAATAATTATAAACTATTATTACAAAAATTACCAAAACACTAACTTACCTATCAGTAAATAACTCGTGGTGTTCTTACTAAGTTGAGGCACGCAGAATACCTCCGTTAACGTAAACTACCGGTGACGTTAATCCTTTTCAATTAAGGGAAGCAACTGGCTGAGAATTGTAGAAGGTAGCTCTCAGTGCAAGAGGAATCACAATTAGGGCAATGAACAGCTAAGAAAAAACCACATTCTCTCATTTTTACATGTAAGATTTTTAACACACACACATATATATATATATATATATATATATATATATATATATATATATATATATATATATATATATATATATATATATATATATATATATATATTAAAGCATCTTTGATTAAATAGTAAAGACCTGTTTTTTTCTGAATAATCAATTAAGATCCTTTCGAGTTTCCTGAGAAGTCTCTTGGTTTCATGTTGGAATCGGTGGGTGATTTTATCAATATTGTCCCAACTGCTTTAGGATCCTTCGCAGGCCATCATCAGGGGTTGTTTGCATGTGTAAAGTGTGTTTTTTAATGAGTTTTAAAACTTTTTTTGGATTTTTACAACATAAAAAAACTATTCAAACTCTGAGTTTATTTTGTAATATTACGTATTTCCGTTGATAGCGTTCTGTTTTTTAAATTTAATCAGCAACTCAGTTTTATCCAACTCTGCGTTTGTATAGTTTTTTCATGTTATAAAAACCAAAACATTTCAAAACTCATTCAGAAACACTCTTTACGCATGCAAGCATTCCCTGATGATTGCCTAGGAATGGTATGAAAGCGCTTGGGACACTTTTGGTAAATTCATCTACCAATTCTAATCTGAAACCATGACACTTCTAGGAAACTCGAAAGGATCTTAACTAAATCATAGACAAAATGTATCTTTACTATTTATCATTTAATCAAACATGATTATATGAATAATTGCTACCTAACTACACATACTTCAATATATATATATATATATATATATATATATATATGTGTGTGTGTGTGAAGATCATTATATAAGTTTCCAGACTTTTTCCGTATGGGCAATTTTATTGATAGTGCACACATGAAACCTGTACCCTTTCAACAACTTCGAGAAGTCCCCATGGAACTGCTTTTGTGTGAACGTGTCAATGACATTCGTCACAGCCACTTTCATTGCCTCAATTGTCTCATAACGACAGCCTCTGAGCTTCGGAAATAACCAAACGTTACAAGGAGCAAGGTCTGGACTATAGGGAGGGTGCCGAACAGTGTTGATGCCCATCTTGGTCTAATAGTCTGTGACAAGGATGCAGTTGTGGACTGGTACATTGTCCTTGTAGAAATGCCACCGACTTCATTTAAAGAGTGCTGGCCTCTTCCCTAAGAATCTCTTCCCGAACTCCCTTAAAACCACAACATAGTAAACCTAAACCAAACCTTTTGGCCAATCAACTCTGGTGTATTGACTTCCTTACTCCTTCTACACCTCACATCATCCCTCACAGACTTCCTGTCTTTCTTGAATCTTATATGCCACTCAAAAAATGATGCTCGATTCATGCAAGATGGTCGAAATGAAGTCTGAAGAATTCCGTACATTTCTGTGGCATTTTTTCCAAATGTTTAAAACCAAATTTTATTGCATACATTCTTCTATAGTGTCCTCACGTCCAGATTGCATTTTTGAAATTCACTAGCTGAGACAATCAGGTTGTAGTAGGGTGTATTCGAATTGCTTCTGTAGCAGCTCATTTGAACATGAAATCATAAAAATTGGTCAGTCATATTAGAAGAAGTATAGCAACAACAGACTGAATTTTCAAATGTATACGACAATTTTAAATGCCTGTACCAAAAAAGTCTGGAAACTTAAAGAAGGCTTTATATATATATATATATATATATATATATATATATATATATATATATATATCATCATCATGTCGCGCAGCCAGCGCGGATATCCCTGACCCTCTCTCGCCATTTCTCCCTATCATTCATCGCCTCCGGCAGGTCTTCAGGATTACATCCTGTGTCCTCACATAGTTGCTGTATGTAAGTTCGTGCTGGTCGTCCTGCTTTTGCACATACATATGTGGGGGTCCACAGGAGTACATCGCTTATGAGCTCGTCCTTGCTTCTCCAGCAGTGTCCCGCGTGTCTGGTTCGTCTGACTTGTATAGTTTTCGTGATGGGGGGCAAGTGTCCGTATAGTTGGAGTCTGGTGGGGTGTTGTCGCCAGGACTTGTTTAATACTGCTCTCAACATTCTTGTGTAATTTCCGTCTAGTTTCCTCTCCAGCCGCTTTGTTAGCGTCCATGTGGTGCATCCATATAGCAGTATCGACACAACCGCTGCCTGGAAGAAACTGCGTTTCATTTTATCAGTTAGGTCCGACTTCCATATGATCGAGAGCCTATCGATAGCTGTCCATGCCTTCGTCAGTCGTGTGTCGATGTCTTTTTCGGTTGATGAGACGCTACTTCCTAGGTAGGTGAATTTGTCTACTAGTTTCAGAGAGGCTCCGTATAGTGTGGCAATGTTGCCCGTTTGGTTGTAGCACATATATTCAGTTTTGTTTGCATTGACATGGAGGCCAATGCCAGCTGCGGCTCGTTCCAGACTATGCAGTAGTGTCTCTGCTTGATTAGGCGTATTCGCTAGTAACGCCAAGTCATCAGCGTAGTCGGCGTCCGTGATTGTTTTTGCGGGTACCTTTTGCTTCTTCTCTTAGTCAGCTCGAAGCCATTTTCTCTGATTTTGTCGATCGAAGTCCTAAGCACATAGTCTAGACAGATGATAAAGAGGTACGGGGCTAGTGTGTCTCCTTGTAGTACTCCTGCAACAATGTCGAAGTATTCCGTGTCTCCATCTGGTGAACGTACTTTCACTTTGGTGTTTCTGTAGAGAATCATTATCGCTGCTACTGTTTCTTTTGGTAGGCCGTATGCTAGTAGGATTTGCTCCATCTTCCCTCTGTGTATGGAATCGAAGGCCTTGGTAAAGTCGACAAATAGTAATGTCGCCTGAAGGTTTTTTGTCCGAACGCCTTCAAGGATTCTACGGATGGTCAGTATTTGTGAGGTTGTGGATCTATTTCTCCGGAAGCCGTTTTGGTTTTTCCTAAGGATGTTGTCTATTTTGGGTTCTATGCGGTTTCGTAGTAGGGCATTGTAGATTTTGGCTGCTATGGATGTAAGTGTTATCCCTCGGTAGTTATTGGCTAGTCCGAGGTCGCCTTTTTTAGGGAATGGAAGGATGCATCCCTTCGTCCATCTTTCTATCCTATTTTGACTATAGACTGCGTTGCATTGCCAGAGCTGTATATCGTCGAATTGTCTAGTCTTCCACACTTCTGGGGGGATATCGTCTAGCCCTGCTGCTTTCCTATTTTTAATTCTTCTGAGAACTGAGTCGAGTTCTTCTTTGGTGAAAGGACCTAGTTTAACGTCTAATTGCTTACTAATAATTCTGGTGATCGGTTCATCCGTTATTTCCGGTGGGTTTCCTATTAGATTTTTGAAATGCTGTTCCCACAGTTTTACTCTTTCTTGTTGGCTTGCAGCTTTCAATTTTGCTTTGGCTGTGCTCTTCCTTCTACTTACTTCGTTTATTGTTTGCCAAGCTATCCTGGATTGTCTATCTTCCACCGAGTCTCTTATCTTATCTATCTGATTTTGTATGTATTCTGCCTGTTCTTTTAGATATATTCCTGTTAATTGATGTTGAGCCTTTTCTAGTTTTCGTGCATTTGTGTTTGTTGGGTTCTTTTGATAGCTTTTGGAGGCAGTTTTCACAAGTGCACGTTTTTCTCTAACCGCTGGCGTTTCCCAAGGGACTCTATATTTAGTTCTAGGTTTTGTTGGAATACACTTTGCTGCCGCCTCAAGATGTGCTTCTACAAAATTTTCATATTCGTCATTTGGGGTACCTTTTTCTGCCTTCTCTTGTAGTGCTTCGAATCTGTTTCTTAATTCTAATGCATATTTATCTCTAATATCTCTGTTGTTGAGTAGGGCCCAGTCATAGTGCTTGGTTGTCGCTTTTCGTGTGTCGTTTTTTCGTACGCTTAGACGTACTTTGG
>OY757904.1:122199532-122299532 GCA_963585895.1 Sepioteuthis lessoniana | reverse complement strand
TATAAATCAAACCCCATGAAACAGCAGGAGTCCTTTCGTGAGACGCCGAACAAACGGTGCAAAATAGTATTGAGGCACATAGTTCGTAATATTAGTGCATGGAATTTCGTCTCCAATACGATAGAAGGTAGAACTTATAGAGCCTTAATTGATACGGGAGCGGACCAATTAGTTATCAGGATTTATGAATCTTTTCGATCGAGATTTGAACTGCAAAGGAAATACGTTAGTTTACGGTCTGCTAATGGTTACTCATTAAATTTAGTCGGCTTTTCTCGTTTACAAGTTAGAATAGGAAATCAGTCCATCCCTCATATTCCTCAGTCGTGAAGAATCTTAATAGAACTTTAAGAATGGGTCATGATTGTCTCATAAATAATGGAGTGAGAATGTATTTCAATTTGTGGGTATAAAGAATTGCGGGATTGTACATAGATCTATCGGAAGACATCCATATCTTGTCAATTATTAGATTAGTACAACAAAATGTATTAACAAACTAGTACATACACACTTGCATGGCATGGTTTACATTAAAAACTGTTGTGGCAAGGTACATAGGATATAATTTTACTTTTCTCAAAGGAATCTTTTGAGAATATCAAGATACGCGAGAACAAAATCCTCCTGGCCCCTGTAATGCAATTGACATCGATTCCTTGAAGACACAATGCGTTTAGGAGCATAAATGGCATCATATTAAAGTGAAACGAACCTTGGTGACTGCCGAACCTGTACCCTGATTTTAGATCTAACGTGGAAAAATACTTTGCTGACTCTAGCGATGCCAGTATGTCATCAAAAAGTCTAAGAGCTAGAGAGTGTTTTTTGAATGTTATTAGGTGCTCTGAAGTCAACACGGAATCTCTTACTATAATTTTTCTTCTTTAAACCCCAGCGACTGTTGGACTTTTCGATTATGCCTGCCTTCATCATTTCATCAATCGATCATTTTTCTTTATTTAATTTGTGTGCGGTACGGATGTTTCTTGAAAGGTTCTGTATCGCGTTTCTGTATCGATACGAATTTCTACAGCATTGTTCCTGCACAGTTTTCTGTCTTCATTAAAAAAAACACGTCCCTGTTTCTCCTACATTTGCTAACTACTTCTGGCATAAACTTTTCTGGTACATCTACTTGTTCCAACTCTTCAAATGAAATCTTATAACGTTGTCTGTCTAACAAGGTAATTTCTGTAAGACTACATACCCCACCAAGTCCAGCTATCGGACAACCACTTGTCGACATAACTGTTTGATTGTTATTGGTCATGCTGGCAAAGGGGAACTTAAGAGAGTTGTTAAGTTTGATCCCTGAATTAGCCCCTGAGATAACCGATAAAATTGCTAGGGTATCCGCTTTTTATGTGTTCTTTCACGTAAAGTAAAACAGAAGGCAGAGATTTCCCCAGCGGGAAAGTTGCGTGGGTGGCATGCTAGACTGGAGTCTTCTCCACGTGGAACACATTGGTGAAAGGCGTGATCACGATGATTCCATGGGCGCCCGGAAAATTGTTTAACCCGGGGTAAATATCGACCTTGGAGAACGAAGCAGAAAACCAGATAAGTTTCAGAGAGAAGCTGCCCCGTCACTCTTGTGTGTGTACACTTCAAAGGACTCCGACTCGATTATACTCGATGAATACGTAAAAACAGAAAAAGAAACGAGTTTATATTTTTAAACATCAGCGTTGTTGTCTTTTTTTTTTTGCTGTATACAACACTGATATGGAAATAGTAATGTGAATTGGACTCTTTAAACTTGGTATGTTAACTAGCCAAAGGAAACGAAAACTCAGAATTCATACCTGTAAATTTCCGCCTAAAAGTTATCATCTGTCACATCATGTTCAAGCGGTGTCGTTAGTAACGACCCCCACACACAAACACATATATATATATATATATATATATATATATATATATATATATATATATATATATATATACCGTAATAAAGAAGGAATTATGTGAATAAGATTACTGTGGGAAATACACATATTTTTGCCGAATTTTTAGTTATAAATTTACGGACTCAATATTGGAGGAATAATATGGAAATAATTATATGGAATTAAATTGTAATAGTTTTTACCTGAGAAAATATTGTCGGTAACCAGATTTCAAATGTTGGACAAGGCATTTAGGAAAATGATGAATCCATTTATTTTTCACTTGTACGCTATAAGTCTGCAATAGAAGAAAATATATTCTTTATCCCTGTTACAACCAGTCCAGTAGAAATAGCTTTTCTGAATTTAAACTTCCACTACTTCGCTTATAAAGTAATCTTGAGAAATATTCTGCTATTTTCGGACGTAAATACCAACAGTATAAAATAAAAAAGAATTGCCAATAGTATATGATATATTTCTTCTATCGTCTTTCTTTCGCTTTCACAGTAGTTAGAATTCTAAAACAGGCTAAAGAGTTAATAAAAAGACATTAAAGAAATTAATAAATAAACGTAGCCTTGGATGGATCATTAGGAAAAACAGAAACCATTATAACGTCCGGTTCAAACACTCAAACACTGCAACCACAAATAATTATATTTAAAATTTTTCACTACCAAAATTCACTTTATCAATGGGTTCGTATTCATTGGAATGAAAAATACTTTCCATGAATTCATTTGATAAATACTACCTGTGATATCACAGTTTACAAAATATATTATATAAGTAAAATAAACTTCGCAGTATAAACAGGTTTGATTAAATCGCTGCCAATATTAATTACAGCAGCTACATTCCAGAATGTGTGGTGCCTTAATGTGATATTCAAAACCGTTTCTACTTAGCTAGATTTTCTCGAAGGCTATTTTGAATCATATTGGCAGATTTCAGCAACTATGTTTTTACATCGATAAGAAGTTGTCTAGAATGTTGCAGTTAAGATTAGTTCCATGATACGGCTAAATATTTATATACTGGGATTAATAAAATTAAAAAGCTTACATAGAATTTATCAATATGTACAATAGCCTCCAATATTATGGAATAGAAGTTTGAAATTTAAAAAAAAATTTCTGTTTCAATAATATTAAATATTGTGTAAATATTCTGATTCTTTTCAACGCGATGTTAAATTTGTATTAAAAACACTGATAAAGATATTGAATTGACAAAAATATCTTAATATTAGAGATAAACTTTTATTTACATTATTTCATACAGACGCCTCTTAGACATTATAATCATATTTTGGTCATAGTATTCTATGACCTTTGTCAGATGCCTTTTTGTCATAGGGTGTAGATTTATTCACTAGTTTGTTTTATGCGATTATTAAATGTTGTATATGTACATTGTACTTACATGCATTTTAATATCGTTTGTTTACAATTACTTACTAGCTCGTCTGTCTTGGATTTCTTTGAGGAGAAATGTTAATTATTGTCGCGAAATTTAAGACTGATACTTTTGGTTCAGCGGATTGTGTATAGTAGAGTGGGTCTTCGACTACAAAATTTGTAAGCAATTGGAAGGTGATTGCTCGTAATCGGACCCAGTGAATATGGAGAGCACAATGCAGAAATGTTATTTTTGGAAATTATGAGGCAAGTGTATTTCTTTTCTAAATTTAGATTTGATGTAACACTTTGATTACGGAACGTTAAATCCCCTTGACAAGAGTATTGAGATTATAACAAACGAGATGAGGAAAATAGCCAAAAACAATGAAAATGAAAAACTGTTATTTTAATAAATTATGCCATCAATTTGCAGAAAAGATTCTAAATTCACATGTACATTAAATTAATTATTTTCTCGATGTAATCTTAACATATAATGCTAATAAAACCTGTAGAGATCATGACTTTTAATTACTTCAGTACATGTACAATAACGCGATTAATTCATTTTTCAAATATTTCACACTTTTTCCCCATTCTTCTTTAAGTTTATGTAATAAATCTGTCAATCTGAATTCTTGTCTAATCATTATTTTAATGATCTTCCAAAAAGCTACATGGTGATCAGAACTTGAGGCAAGACGGGCCATAACTTCGACATTTTCAGGATCGAATGATTATTGTCTTATTTTTCTTACTTTTTTTTTCTTTTTATGTTGACAATTGTCATTATCTTCTATTAGGATAAATATAGAAAGCTGATTCTGTCAAAGTAAAAGCAGCACGCTGTTCGTAAATTTTCAAACACACACACACACACACACACACACACACACACACACACACACACACACACACACACACACACACACACACACATATATATATATATATATATATATTTCTTTTTTAATTGACTTTTGAATTATACACACACACACACACACACACACACACACATATATATATATATATATATATATATATATATATATATATATATATATATATATATATATATATATATAATTCGAGGAAACAATCCAAGAGGTAGGAGTATCCGACTTAAGTTCTCATTGCAAACGGCTGTCGATTGTATAATTAATTCGGGATCAAAAATACATCAAGTGCAGAGAAAAATAATTATATATAAAAATAAAATGAAAAAATTCGATTGTTTGGTATCGTTTTGAATTTATTTCGGGTCTACGGTGACCCTTTTCAGATGTTAAATGAAGAAGTCGTTAAGTATTTGAATATCATTTTGGTGTGTTCATATTAGTTCCGACTAGAAGAGAATTTAATCTCTGTAAAAATGTATTAATTGAAATAATTTGTTCGTTTATTTTTATTAAAAAGAATAACGGTGGAAATATCATTATGTATTAGTATCAAATATTCTGTTTATATATTAATCTTTAAGAAGAAAAACATTCTTACTAATATAAATAACTTTGATTTGTACAATATGTTTCATAAATAGAAATAGAATTCTTGTAAATCAATATTAATACTGATTTATTATATTCAGACAACATGGTTTATACAATATAATATGTATTATATTGAATAATTTCAACGGGATTAAGAATTCATGTTTTTCATGGTTTTTATTGAGTCGCAATCCAGTAATATATTTTTTCTGTATTTGTATGTTTTTTTTTATTTCAGTAATATTTAAATTTTGAATCACTTTTTTTTTTACTTTTATAAGAGGAATGTCTAAGCATTATATCTGGTAATAATATATAATGATATATCCACTGTAAAATATTTTTAAGTAAAATTATTCAAAAAATTTATTCTAATTTCCGATTTTTAAAATAAAATATAAATTCTCTTCTATTCAGAAGCAATATAAACACACCCTAAGGATATTCAACTACTTAACGATATATTGACTTAACATTTGAAGAGGGTCATCATAGACCCGAAATAAATTCTTACTGGCATCAAATATTTATTCTTTATATATATATATATATATATATATATATATATATATATATATATATATATATATATACATCTACAAAATATATATATATATATATATATATATATATATATATATATATATATATATATATATATATATATATATATATATATATATATATATTGCCCTGTGAATTGAATGGCTCTCTTTGTTCTCTAATCATGAACGCAACATATTTTTAAGGTAATTTTGTCGTATATCTCTCGATATCATTGTTACCTTTCGTACAAATTCACCATAGTACGGTTTTAAAATCATTTAATTCAATAATTAGAATAATACTTTTACAAATAAGATTAAACTTTCCTTCTCTTAAGATAAACACCTGTCAAAATACACGAATGTACGATGTTGTATCATAAAAATATATCTGGATTCATTCGTTTACTTTTTTTTCATTTTTGATTCAGACAATGCCATTTGCGTTGTAATATAATTGGTTACAGGAAAAGCTTTAAGCTGGATACATTTCTTTCATGTTACTCCCTTTTCTCACTCTTGGAAGATTTTCTCATTGTTGTAAGATGTATAGCCTAAATTCTCCCGTTGTTAAAAAATATTCATTTAAACGTCAAAATCGCATATTCAAACTTGAGTGGAATCTAAAGATTCTATTAAAATAAATCGATGGCAGACGTTATTTTCATTATTTTTCATTTTTTTTTTACTTGGTGTCCTTTATTTTCTCTCAAAAAAACTTGCAACACAGCTTCCAGAAGCTATGGATAATCTTTCTTTTGAAATTTATAAAAGACAATAGCTGGCATTAAGTTAAAAAAACGCACAGAAGTTTCAATTGATTCAACAGTTATATATGTCATAAAATATGAAATCACGATACGCAAAGCACGTTCATGCAAATGTATCTACTTAACATAAATGAGAGCTATACTGTCGTGTCTTTATATCTGACGAAGCTACGCACGAAAAATAACCATTAAAGATGTCTCTTCATGATAAAATTTTGGTATATTTTCTCCATTTATTTAAGCTAATTCATTGCTGATATTTAAGGGATACCCTTTATCCTAATTAATAAAAACAATTGCCTTTTTCCTGATTTTTTGGCAGAAGTTTCAAATCAATGTATTTTTTTGAAAAACTATATGTATTTACCTAGTTCCTGTATCACGGTCAGGATATGATAAAGTTCAAATTTTAAGCGTGTAAAGCTAGTTGTGAAAATAGAGTTTTCCTTTTCTCTTGAATGGTTGCTTTACCCATTGTAAAGTACTAAGCATGTCCTAGTATGTACGTTTAACTGTTTCACAGATAGCTAAATACCTTTTCCAACATTTTCAATCATTATCGTCTAGGATTTGAACTCGAGTCATAGAATTTATTTTCTCCCTATCTGTAGGTAAATAGTGTATATTTATCCAAACTCTTCACCAAAATGTGAAGCAAGGTTATGTTTATTTTTAAACAGAATTTAACAGCCTTGAATTCAAAGCTTTCCTTCTCCTGGACTAGTTGTCATACCAAGTTCAAAGAGCCTGATCTTCCCTATTAGTAAGATAAATAGTAGTTGGATATATACCTTTTTTCAAGGGTATTATCACAATGTGTAAAATGCAAGCAGCTTCGTATGTAATATAGTGCCAAAGTACGAATATATGAAATATACGGATACGTAAAATGTTCACATGCATATGCATAGGAATCCCGAAACACTGACGACTTTTTTTCGTTTAGGAACGAAACTTTTATTACCTTCTTTAAGTTTAGGTTCTTCGACAAGAAGAGAGAGAGACACACAATTTTTACTATGCTGACTGTTCCATCAGACCCAACAACGCGCGAGCATCCCGTAGTCCACTGGACTGGTATCGCTCAGCTTCAAATCTCAATTTGCCTCGTCTAGGTTCAAATCTCTACGGATAGCTTTTTTAAAAAATCTCCCAAAATCCTGAGCCCATCGCTTCCGGATATGACGTCATTCACATTCCCAGTCTCATTTCCTATACGAGGTTTTTATTATGACATCTGTGATTGTCACATCCTTCCCGCACGAGCGTGAACACCTGCGCTCAATGTGTGCCCCTACCTGTGCAATAAGCCGAATAGTTCTAAGCCTAACTAAAGCGAAAGATAAGATATAACCAACGAAAAATGATAATATAAAAAAATCCTTCCGCGATTATATAACATGTAGAGGATTTGAACTTGGTTCGCCATTTCCATTTCCAAAGATGATAACCAATTCACTCGACTAACTATGCGTAATCAATACTGTAAAGGTGGTTCTTTAGATTTGCTTCGGCAACTAGTCGAGAGGGAGATATCTGAATTCTAACCAGATGTACGCTAATTAAAAATTGACCTTGTGTCATATCCTGTCCGTGATGGAGGTGTTTGGGTAAATTTATATCCTCATTTAGCAGACAGATTACATTTGTTCTCCACTTTAAATGATACAAAGCAATTTTATTACTCCATTGCAAGCTGGTAGTAGTGAGTTTGATGCTTAATAAAAGAGGCTGTAGTCGTTGAACTAATCAGATACGTTTAGTAAATGTGTACTATTCCAGTGAACAATTACACTTTATCTGCTACTGCCAGGCCAATGTATAAAACGAAGAAGCAAGCAAGTTACATTCAGACAAGTGATAACATTTGAATTAAACATAGGCTCTTATCAAATTTGCTGAAAATTGTAGCTTGCGGCCAGGGAGTCTATTTAAACCAGAAGAGAAGAAAACAGAGTTTTACCTGTTCAGCCTAACAACTTATGAATGGCCCAGTCGGATGTAGAGTACAACGACTGTACCTTTGCTATAGGGGTTACCCCCCCAACAAATGTTCTTAATATGAAACTAAACAATCTGATGGTGAGGCTGTTGAATCGCTGAAGCTTTGGGGAATGCTAAGAACGCCTTCCTTGCCATTGCTCCCCGGTCCACTCCGTCCCTGAGTGGTAGCACCAGATACGGTTCTATCAGAGGGTCAAATATAACTGCCTGATATTTAAATTGAGTGCAAATAAATGACTTATGCTACATTGAATTATTTGAAATACAGGCTGTCTCAAAATAGATGCAAACCATTAATATGATAATGATTTATAACTGAGACAAGAAACACCATGTAAGCTGGTGTTAGTTTATGCTTCATCTGTATTCCGTATTTGTACAGCTGAAGATCCTTCTTTAAGTTTCTTTGCAATGATGCACAAAAAATATTTACTTCTTGGGAACGTCTACAGACGTACGTTTTTGGACTCCTCCGACAGAATCTCACACGGCATACACACTGTCAGGATACTTTGCTGTCAACTTCCTGCTAGATCTGGGATTTTCTACTCTCTTATTGAGGTTGTTTGCTGACCCTGTTGCATGAAATTTAAGTACCAGACGATTAATTTAGCTTTTCTGGGGACAATTGTAATAGTTAAACTTCCGGTGATATTCTGCTTGCACAATTTTGAATGATCTTGTCTCCAAATAAGAAGGGACACAAAATATTTTTCCTCTTCTGATCTGAGCCATTGGGATCGAGGTTTAATGAGTATTTATAATATACTAGTTTCAAATCTAAACCATAAAACACAACATTATTATTTGTTGAATTATTAGCAGTTAAATGGGCCCCATGTATATTCAGGCACCTAGTAGAATTCTTTGATCATTTAACCGTGTGGAAATAAATGGGTAATGTTTAACTGAAATGTTAGTGTTACATAACAATACTTGCAACCACTTCCCTATATGCAAACAAATAATTAATATTGAAAAGAATAGTAAGTGTTAGATAACAATAATTGAAAATATTTAACAGTGCAGAAGCTTTAACAATTCTTGTAAGTAAACAAACTACTTAAAGCTCCTTTAAAAAAGAAATTACCAACTAACGAATCTCTTACACATCTTGTATATCTACTTAAATGAATGCAAACAAATCCCTGATGCTAAATTGTTATTGTTACATGTCAATATTTGAAATTATTCAACTGTGTGCAAGCAAATGATTTGCAGTAGATTGATTTATTCGTATTTGATAGAAATATTTTAATCAGTTTAACTGTGTGTAAAAAATGAGCTCAGGTACGTTTACAAATGTTATCAACCAAATGTTTTTTAAATATATATATGTTTGCTATATATGTATAAAGAGGTTTTGGCATTAAATAAACCACAAGTTTGATATGCCATAGAATCCAAATACACCATACAAATTATGAAACAGATATTTGGCAAGACATCGGGTCAGATTTTACAGACATCTAGATATTGATATATTACATAATTTCATGGCCCTTACTTGGTGTGACGGGCGGTGGGATAGGCCAAATCCTGCCAATCCTCAGGTCATGTCAAGCTTTAGCACCTATTATTGTTTTATCCCGACTGTACTTTTAAATCTGTACTTGTTCCCAAACCTTATCTTTTAGGTGCTAGAAGATGTTGATAAGGGTCACTTCCGTTGAGAGAATACGAATTTGACCAATATTAAGATTCTAAAAAATCAACGGCTCGGACACCTACACTCAGTTCAAGTGTATTGGTCGTGTATTTCCCTCTCAACAAAGGTGAATGAGTTTCCCCTTGGTTCATTTCCAACACAAGATAGATTCCGTGATGGTTGATAGAGTACAGAATCAGTGAAAATTATACAATACCTATGGCGTCCTTTTATAAAAATCAAACAAACGAAACATGTCAGAATCAGATTCGGAGGGTGAGGCAGAAGACTACTCCAGATTCATTGTCATTAAATATTTGGAGGAGGTCTTCCTAGCCAAATTCTTGTCTTTTCTTTTTATAAAAAAAGTATTATCAACAAGGGCAACACGGAAAAACTGTAGGAAAATACGGAATGGAAACTTCCTTGTCGAGGCGGAGAGCTGGAGTCAGATAGAAAGCATATTAAAAATGATAATCTTCCATACAACTAAATGCAGGTCCTACTCGCATGAAAAATTCTACATTTCCAAGGGAGTTATCAGGAGTAGGAAGTTGGCGTTGGCAACAGAAGAGATGTTGGCAGCCGTGGGAAAACAGGGGGTCACAAACATAAATGAATAACTACTAGAAAAGGAGAAAAAATCAGAACCAACACATACATCCTGACAGTCAACAAGCACCACATTGACAAGGGGTTGAAGATAGGATATTGTGTAGAGATGGTCGAACAGTACGTCCCATATCTCCTGAGAGTGCTCCAAATACCAATAATATGGACACCACAGGGAAGCCTGAAGAAGACGATATACATGTGCCTAATGCAGTGAAAGAGACCCGGACCATATAAAGTAAGATTGCTTGAAAGAAACTAGATATGCGAACTGACGACAAAATCATCTGGTATACGCAAAAAAGAAAAAAGAAATACGAGAGGAGAAACACAAGAGAAATGCGCCTTTCAAGGAAGCAAGAAAAATAGTTTGTACCTAAATGGGCGAAAACAGCTACGCCTCTGCTTCACGGAGGGTGGATACAAGATAACAGATACAGAACACCCGTGTAGAAATTGTTCCAATTGGAACTGAATGATTGACTATAATTCCAGAGACAACTGAAAAACCACCCCTCGGCTAAACTTCAGGTACAACCAAAACTAACCGGTGCAAAAAAAAAAGAAAGAAAATGAAACAACCAAACTAAAATCACCAACCAACCAACCAACCAACCAGCAACTGTACTACACAAATAAAAACTACTACACCAAAAAGAAAATCACAAGCCAAACTCAACACTCACAGATCGCCAATCCGACCACCTTCATCTAAATTAGATAAACCAAACCTCGACAATATCTAATCATATTTACCAACCCCTCCGCTCGGGCAGGATATGACACAAGGTCAGCGACTTTAAGCGGAGTTCAACAGGTTTGAATTCATAGTTTTCCTTCTCCTAGACTAGTTGCCTCGACAAGCCTGAAAAACCCAGTGTGCCCCACTATTTACCCATAGCTGGAGGGAGAATAATTGGATTCATACCTTTCCCAAGGGCATTAGTGCTATGTGAAATGCAATCAGTCTCGTCCAAGATTTGAACTCGTGTCACCGTGTCCATTTCCTACGACGATAACCATTACACCACGGGCACCACCAATATCTAAAATTATCTGGATAAACAGAATGTTACCAGAATCATGGAAAAGAGCAACAATCATCTCTATACCTAAGCTAGGGAGAGATGGCTCAAGTCCAGCTAACTACCGCCCAATAGCATTAATACGCTTCCTCTGCACAACTATGGAGAGTATGGTCAAAAATATTGGACTGGTTTCTCGAGTCCAACCAACTTCCCACAAATTCTCAATCTGGATTCAGAAAGCGGAGATCGACAATGTGAATTCGAAAGCGGAGATTGACAATTGATCATGTGGTCGAATTGGAAACCTTCATACGAGAAGCCAACATCGAAAAACAACACCTTATAGCAGTCTTCTTTGATTTGGAGAAGCCTAATGGGACCAACTGGAAGTTAGGAATAACGGAAGACCTACATAGCATGGGCTGCGAGGCAGGTTGACCAACTTCATAAAGAGATTTTTTCTCGTGGGGTTTTGTTCGATTGGAAATTAACATTTTTCCCCTCATAAAATATTTTAAAAAACTGATCCACCCGATCCCAACAATAACTGCAAGAGGTCACCCCTACAGAATCGGGAGGTGACTGAAAAAAACTTCTTAAACTATACACATCCCTGATCAGCTGAAAAATAGATTATGCTATTTTTATGTACAGATCAGCTCAGAGGTGCTACCGCAAACAACTTGGCCATATACACCATGAAGGCCTAAGACAGGTCTTGGGTACTTACAAAACTTCTCCAGTTGACAGCCTTTACGTCGAGGCTGATGAAGCATCCCTACACCTCCGAGGTGAAAAACTGGCTCTCTAATACAGCACAAAACTCAAATCTTGCACATCCAACCCAACTTATGACTCCATCCTCAACCCTAAATACAAACGATACATTAAAAAAAAAGAAAAACAAACAACACCTTTGGCCTTCAGATGTGGAGTACTCTCAAAGAATAAAAAATCTCTCAAAATGATATATCTGAAAGCATCCTACCTCAAACACCACCTTAGATAATTAACAATGAGAAGAATGGACTCCTCAAAACAAAAACTTATCCCAGTACTTATCAGGAGAAATCACAATATCCTTCATCTCCAGCACGACTACTTACATGTTTTCACGAATAGCTCCAAGGATAATGACAAAATAGCTTTAGCGGCTGTTCTAAATAAAACAATTATCAAGAAAGCCCTTCGAACAGAAAGCTCCATCATCCCAGCAGAAATCTGTGCAATAGAATTGGCTCCCGACATCATCTCAAAGGGCAAACACAAAAAATTTACCATATTCTCAGACTCGTTCCCGTTCCCTCTATCATTAAGTATTAAAAAACTTGAGAATCCTCTAATTATTAAACTGTTGAATCGACTAAACTCAATGTCAAAATGTAAAGAAATAATTATATATTGGATCCCAGGCCACGTTGGAGTGAGAGGAAATGAAAGAGCAAACTTATCAGCCAAAACGGCCTTAGATCAAACCCCGACACATTTACGATTACACATACTGACCTGAAACCTGAAATCAATTAACTTTTTTAGAGGAAAGAGTAACAACGATGGAATAATAACATCTACTATAAACCCTTCCATATCCAGCTCAATTTGGGTGAATGTATACAAGCTTATAGAAAATCTTGAAGAGACAAGCCATAGTATCCTGATTGCGCATTTGTCATGCAAGGCTAACTCACTCTTTCGCACTGAAACAGGAACAACAACAACGTGTTGACATGTCAAATGCCTTGTACCGTTAAACACATTCTCAAAGAATGAAGTGCTTTTGCTCTCTTCAGAAAGCAATTATTCAAGGTGAATTGTTTAACCTATATGTTTAAAAACAATGAAATAGAAGACGTTTTGTCCTCCTTGAGAGAGACAGAATCGTACCAAAAATATGAATAATTGAAATAATTTTATTCTCAGTAAACAAATGAGATTCTGCTTATCAAAAACGTTATCTACAAAATATTAATTTAGAAATCATTGGTTAAAAATACACACACACACGCGCGCACGCGCGCACACACACACAAACATCTATATATATATATATATATATACAAAGAAATCGGCATAGATAACTTATGAAGGTGGATATGCCATAAAACCTAAAGAACTAACCAACCAACAGATTATTTATATTTGAACAACAAATGGGGCCGTATCACGTGCTACAACTCCGGGCTTGCGTAGACCTGAGAGCGATGGGAATAAAGTGGTACACAGCATTCCCCAAAGCTCCAGCATTACTGGAGGCTCACCATCAGATTGTTTGGTGTGATATCCAGGACACTCGTTGAGGAAGCCATAACCCGATGCAGAAATGCAGTCCATGCATTCTGCAGCCCCAGCTGACTGGGTGACTCGGTAAAGGAACTGGAAGACTTCGAAATAAGAAGACGAGTGGAGACCATTCAAACAACATTATTAGGATCGGCAAGAATACTGTACTGAGAGGAGTCGTGGAGATTGTGGAGAATTCCTATCACACAGAACCCAGTGAAAGACCATCACCTAACATTGATGTGAAAAACCAGCAATTATAACAATAATAATGAGGAGGATGAATAATGATGAATAAGTGCGAAGATATAAATGTAGATTTTGTGCTCGAAAATGAATGACATTTAACCGACAAGGATATAAAAAAAAATGTAAGTTAGGTTAATATGAATATTGACATAAAAATGTAATCCCTTTTATTTTCAACAGCTGTAGCCCTATAAAATTAAGGAAAGGATCGGCGTCTCTTTAAAATACTCAGCAGTCACTAAATTTAACACCTGCAGATGTATATGTTTCGATAACTAAAATATAGCATAAGCTGCAAAACATTCATAATTAACAAAAAAAGTCTGTTGTATAGTGGCTCATGCCACGTGATTTCCAGTGTCCCGGAAGAACGGATGAATAAAAGACATCGTGTTTCTTGAACACAGTCAGTACTGTAAGATTTTGGTCAGTACTAAGACCAACTTCAGACGTCACACCAACAGCGCGAGACCTATGATATTTGTTTGAATGTACCACTTCTGTAAATAAATAATTAACTCTGTTTCACAGTGTATATCTTCCGTACAACAATACAACAGTTGATGACAAAGGACCCGAATATTTCGTTCTCACAAAAAACAAACAAAAGAAAAAAAGAACAACGACAGCTTGTGACAAAGGATTCGAAGATTTTGTGCTCACAAAAAAAAAACAAAAAAAACAAAAACAACGACTGTTGGCGATAAAGGATTCGAAGATTTCGTACTCGCAAAAGAAAAAAAACAAAACAAAAAAAACAGCAACAGTTGTCTATGGATTCGAAGATTCAAATTTACAACGAACTACACACAAATTGGCGCTCAGGGATATACTATGGAGGAAATTGTATGTTGGAATTCCTAAAACAACTAGAAACACAACGACGAGAAGATTTTAAAAAACGACAAGAAAAACAACAAGAGGATTTTAAGAGACTCCATGACAGCATTGAACGACAAGAATAAAGATTCGGGACACTACTTGAATATCTTTCAAAAGAAAACGACATGGGCAATTTAAATATATTCTTGCAAGAATCGTTAATAAATTCAGTTGTCGAATTTATTTACAAACCAGAAAAATAAGACACGTTCGAGACTTTTTTCAGCAGGTATGTATCGATTTTTGAAAAGGATAGTGAAAATGGCCTGACGAGGAAAAAGTATGACTTTAACAACGCAAATTCGGGGCGGCAGAACATGAAAAATAAGTAATTTTTTTTGCCGAGGCAGACCGTTGAAGTGACGTTCCGAGAAACTATTCATATACTAACGAAAATATTTAGAGAGCAAAGTTCACTGTTTAATACTCTTTGACAATGTCTCAATCTTAAAAAAAGTATCGTGAATACAACACAACTTTCGCCAGTAAAGTTAGCAGGTACTGTGAAAGGTTCCAGCTGAATGAAATTGCACCAGACATGTTTAAATGTTTGATTTTCATTCAAGGATTAATATCGCAGTTTGAAAAAGAATTCCGTACAAGGCTATTAACCAAATTGGAACAAGACCAAAATAACTTTACAAATCCTAGCTGAAGAATGCCCGCGTATTTTAAACGTGAGAGCTGACACAGCAAAAATTGAAGAACGAGATATTTCTAATATTCATACAATAAAGAACAAACCACAAAGTAAGACAAATAAACCGTTTATCAAATTTAAACCGTGTTACGGGTGTAGAGGGTTGCATTAATTTAAAGACGAGCCACTTAAACACAAAAATGCCATACTTGCGACCACAAAGGACACAAAATCTCACACTACAGACTTGGAGGTGGAAATTATTAAAAATTTAAATAAACGGGTTGAGTACACTAATGAACAAGCAGCAACTGAAAAAAGTACAAAGAAAATACATTAATAATTGTCTCAACAATAAACAAATAAAAATTCCGATAGATACGGGGTCTGATTTAACTATATATATTGCTGAAACATTGAAAAAAATAAAATGTCTAACCCTGAGTAAGTCGAAAACATAGCAAAAGGTGTCACAGGAGAAAAAATAAATTTTATGGGAGAAACATTCATAAATGTTTTCTGCAATGGAAATGAACGAAAATTAAAAGCATTTGTCATGCAAAATGCCCAAAATTTATTTGGAATGGATGCGATGGAAAAATTCGATGTATTTTACGTCGCAAATTATACGCTCTGAAATAAAATAAATGGTACTACGACCAGTTCAGATGAACTGAAAAAAAACTTAAAATGAAATTTCTGGAAATATTTTCGGAAGGACTTGAATTCTGTTCTAGAGTCAAGGCAAAATTCGAAGTAAAAGAAAATGTAATGCCAGTTTTCCGACCCTATGCATCGGTTGAAATTATTGCTAAAGAATTATGAAAACTAGAAAAAGTGGGAGTTATCGAAAAAACTGACTATCGCCCATAGGCAGCTCCTGTTGTATATATAAAGAAAAAAATATTAAAATTAGAGTTTGTTCAGATTATTCAACCTGACTTAATGATTATCTAAACGAAATAAATTATCCCCCTTCTAACAGCGGAAGAAATTTTAGCAAATTTAAATGGCGGACACATATTTTCTAAGTTAGATTTGTCAGAAGCTTAGTTACAAATACCAGTGGAAGAAAAGTCTGCAGAATTATTAACTATTAACACACATAGAGGCCCGTACAAAATTAAAAGGCTACAATAGGGAATAAAGGGAGTTCGAACTATTTTTCAAAAAAATGTTTGCAGATCTGGACAACGCAACAGCTTATTTTGATGATATTCTAATATAAATAAAAAATCCAGAAGATCATGCGAAACATGTAATTGAAGAGTTTGAAAAATACAAGAATTTGATTTTAAATTAAGTGTGAAAATATGTGAATTTTTTCAATCAAAAGGCAAATATCTGGGACAAGTAGTCGACACGAAAGGCAGGACTCCTGATCTTAACTGAGCGGGCGCGATAAAATATATGCCTGCCTGCCTAACTACTCCCATAACTATATACCAAATATGCACATGCAAAAAGCTCGGTTGAATCATTTACTCAAAAAAGACGTAAAATGGAATGGGACGGCCGAATGTAAAAATGCGTTCAAGAAATTAAAAACTCCGGTAACGTTAAACTTAGCTTTGACAAATTACATCCCTAATAAGCAGATATATGTTGCCAGCGAAGAAAGTAATTTTGGATAAGGGGCAGTAATACTTTACAGAGGAGATGGCAAACGAAAACAGATTCAACATGTATCAAAGACGCTACTTCCGGTAGAAATGAACTATTCGTAGATAGAAAAGAAAGATTTAGCTATCATATTTGTGATCAAATTTCATAAATACGTACACGACAGAGAATTTCTTTTATAAATTAATCATCGTCCATTGTTAGGAATATTTGGTTCTAAAAAAGAAATAACTACACTCACTGAGAACCGCTTATAGAGAATCGGCTACGATGCTGTTAAATCATTCATTTAAAATGGAATTCTTACCGTCGAAAGAGATTGCAAATGCGAATGCATTATCCAGATTAATACCAAAAAATAATGAACCTCATTGGTTCATTAAGGTCCGAAATGAACGTTAAATGCGTTTTATTTAATAGAGTTAAGGAACTTCCAGTTACGCGAGAGGAAATAAAATTTAAGACAAAATTTGATAAGTTCATTAATCAAATCCAAAAAAAAAAAATAATGAACCAGAAAGTTAAAACAAATAATATGTTTCAACGTGCAATGGCTTATTGATGTAAAGAGAACGGCTGCACATACTCGCAGCTTTAATAAATAAAATTTTGAAAGATTTCCATACCGAGCACCTCGGAATGAGAAGAATAAAGGCTCTCATGCCGAGTTACATATATTGGCTGGGTATGGATAAAAACATTGAAAACATTGGGAATTCATGCAAAAGCTGCGCATCCACCTCTCATAAAATTCAGTCCATGGCTTAAGACAGACAAACCTTGATCTCGTCTACATATTGACTATGTCGGTCCGATAAAAGGAAATACGTTTTTGTCATAGGAGACAGCTTTACAAAATGGCCAGAAGGCAAAATGCCTACTACTAAACCTACAATAAGGTGTTCCCCGAACTGTTTGCAAGATTTGGATCGCCAGAAACCATTGTATTTGACAATTGCACACTATTTACATCAAAAGAATTTGAAAATTTCTGTATATTGATCTCGATAAATCACCTAAAATCGGCACTTTAACATCCAATATCAAATGGATTAGTGGAAAGACTTATCGATGGATTCAAAAGATCAATTAAAAAGGCAAATGGGATCAAAGCAGAAAATGAGGAATTACAAGAATTCCCATCCCTTTATCGAATATCACCTAATACAAATACTAACGCTAACATGTCCTTAGCAGAACTGATGTTTGCCTGGAAAATTCGATCAGTATTCTATAAAGTGATTCCGTCAAAAAAAGGAAATAAAAAAATAATACCTCGAATAAATCCAAGTAAAAATGTATTTCCTAAATTATTTAGGTAATGCAACCTGGTTAGAGTGCATTATTGGAAAATGGATTAGTAATATTATATACATAATAAAACATCGAAGATGGAAAGTTCATAGATATATTAACCAAATAAAACAAAGATATAACCCAAACACAAAGGAACGAGTTGAACAACCCATGTCCGTAATTTATGAGATGTTTGAGGTACCAGGCCCTCAACAATACAACCAAATCGTACGAGCAAATGAAAACGTACACCGACGGGAACTATAGAAATAAATCCCAAAAGACAAAAAATGATATCCAACGGACACCCAAGAAATACATTTGGTGGGGATGTTGTATAGTGACTCGTACCATGTGACTTCCGGTATCTCGGAGGAATAAAATACGCAGTGTTTCTTAATCACTCAGTACTGAAAGATCTTGGACACCAGTAAGACCAACTTCGGACGAAACACCAACATCATGAGACTAATAAAATTTGTTGGCCTGTGCCACTTCGGTAAATTAATTGTTTACTGTGTATCTCTTCCTTACAACGATACAATTTGACAATTTTTTTGGTAAAAATTCCACGTGTATTTTAATGGGGAATCGAATATTTGTTTCCTGTTGTGCTTCATTCCTTTAAAATAAAGGGGATCGCAGTAGCAGCTACATGTATAGGAATTTAGAAGAGTACGTTGCTAATCAGTTTGTGGTTGTGTGTCAGGGGCGCATAGGTGGGGGGTGCACGCAATGTTAGAAGTTCCAGCAAGAAGAGACATAATTACGGACCACACTATGGTCATAAATAATGGAAGATGTAAAGAAGCAAACAAGGAGAATAAAAAAAAAACATCAATTGTTTCTTTTTTTCGAATCAAACTAAATATCAGGTTTTATTACTTGCAGGAATTTTTTTTTCTATTTTTTAAACATTAGTTTATATTCTTTTTTACTAATCAAGTCTCGAACAAATTTTGCAGCGGTTGTAAGCATTCGTTTGGATTTTTTCTAAAGTGTCAGTGCTTAGATTCGTTTAAACAGATAATGTGTTTTAAAAATCACGCTATACATATATATGTGGCGACACCAGGGAACCAACCTTTATTAGAAACTAATTTAATCTTATGATTCTAACTTTAAAAAGAAGTAGACAAGTTATTCCATATATTTAATACAAGCAAGCTGTTAGTCGCCTTCCCAGGTATGGTTATTCACGAGTTAGGCTAGGGGCCATTTGTTAATGCTTTGGATACCTTATAATTCTATCCTCTTGTCAGACTAAGCAAAATTCATGGATAACAAGTTGTTCGCCATCTTCGATATATCATTATCACAAGTCCTTTTAAAATCTCATTTGATTCTTATCACTTCCATTTCAGTGATATTTTTCTGGTAATAGCGTATCGAATAATGTTAGTAAATAGAGGAAAAATATTTTCGTATTTTGTACAACAAAACCTATTCCCGCGTTAATGATATTTAAATTGCCAAACAAAATGCATTAGAAAGACAATCACAGTTCATAGTTATCGAAGGTAAATACATTTTTTGAGAGCAAATATCTCTTGAAAAGTAGACATAGAAGATAAAGAAAGCATAAAATGAAAAAGAAAAAAAGAAAAACAATGAAAGGATTGCTTCCATGACTGGCATTGATGATAGAAACATTTTTATGAGTAGTATACTGAAAGTAAAAATAATAACCATATATTAGATTTTAGAAAACCTAAAAATCTGGGACGATTTTACTGCAACCAAAAATTAACTGAGAATAAAGTCAATATTTATCATTAGTTTCAGGGTTTGTCTTTTCACTCTAAATGCTAAATGGTTATCATAGGGGATTGTGTGACACTAAGACCGCAAACAATGTCATCACCTTGTTCACTAAAACGTTCAGTCAGTTATGTAAAATAATTATGTATCATACTGTGAGCGCTTCATTTTCTATGTAAAGCGAGGTAGCGATATTTCTTGCACATGCGTACGCACATATGCCTCGTTATCAACCTGATAATATATTGTATCAAAGGCATATAGATAAATACAGATTATTTAACTTTATTGATGGTATGAAAACGCTGGAAAAAGAAGGGACAAAAAGTTAAAAGAAAAATGTACGATTTTGTGCTATGTAGATATAGAGTATACAGGGAAAATAAATAGTGGATAAACCGAAACACTGACAACGGATTCAAAATGATACTGTGTCTTTATTTTGAAAAGATTTCCTCTGAATGACAATTTTTTTCAAAAATTCCACATAGGAGGAAATCACAGGATTATATAGCGCAGAAAAGTAAAGACATGTTGCTGAAAAGCATCATTAGACCTTACAAAAAAACTGTATGATTAATAACTATTGTAAACGTACATTTTCACTTTAATATTATTTCTTAAAAACGTATTTAAATTTTGCTTATGAAACAGGATTTCCTTCGAGAAAAAAGTAAAAATTTATTCCAATCCTGTTAATGTTGCTTAGAATACGGTGATTTTATCCCAACCTAAAGAATGTAAAGAGCTCAGTATGGCTCTAAACCAAACCTGATGACATGATTGTGTTCTGGAGATCTCAGTATTCTGAATTACATCATTGTAACAACTCTCAGATCCAATCTTACTGTGAGTTGGCATAATAGTTACGGTCCTATCTATCAGCCCAGTAGATCTTTTTAAAAATGATTCAGCTCAGCTGGCTGGGGCTGTAGAATACACCAACTGCATCTCTACAGAGAGGTATCGCTTCTGGCTCAAAGAGTGTCCTGGATAAACAATCCGTTGATAAAGCTCCAGCCTTGGTGATTTGGGGAATGTGCAGTAGCTCTTTATTGCCATTGCTCCCAGGTCAATTCTGACCCAGAGTGGCAGCACATGATAGAGACCTATTCATGGGTGAAATAGGACAGACTCTGTGCAAATAAATGCCTGATGTTAAATTGTAAGTTATTTAGCAATACTTGAAAGCATTTAACTGTGTGCGAAAAAGAGCTCAGGCTCGTGTAAGAATGTTATCTAAAATGTGTTTACAAATCATATGTATTTAATATATATGTATAAACAGTATTTGGCGTTAAATAACCTTTAATATTTGATATGCCATAAAAACAAACCAATCCGTCAACCAATCTCATTTCATTCATAGTTTAAATGTCTCAAACATGTACGTCTCCACAGAGCATATAAATAGGGATTTAGGCAAGAGAATTAGTGTCCGTGACAGTTTAAACGAAATAAATTGCCAAATACTTAAAAGACAATCAGTATATATGTTGCTTCACTATAGACTTTGCGTGATGTATTTATCAATGGATTTATTTTCTTTCTTTTTGGCATAACCATCGGTCAAGATATCTATTTATATTTGGTCTTACGGAATAGTGTCATCGAGTTTTAATGTTTTTTTAATTGATATTTTTGTTGGTTTTGGTTTCTTTGTTGTTTTTTTAATCACTTATTTTTCTATTTATTCATTAATTTCTTCCTTTTCACAGGGACCTATCGAATACAAATGATTTTCTAATAAATCTATTTGACCCGTAGATGTGATTGCAACCGGTATTAAAAATCTGTCTGAGTGTATGGGGCTTAGAGTATTTGTAGGGTTTTGTTTCATTGGTTGGTAATTGTCGTTAGTCGTTGAATTTGGGTTTAAGTATCAGATTTCTTTTATTCTTTTTCTAACCTCATTTAACTTGTCTGCTTCTCTGTCTGTGAAAGGCTGTAAGAGGACTTCAGGAACGAAGGAACGAAGAAGGAAGGAAAGAGACTGAGATAACTTTTAATTCCAACTTTATTTTAAGGTATTTCATAACTACTCTGTGGCGAGTAGTGTTTTCCTGAACCAGTAGAGATATATGACGTTTCCCAGACAAGGCGCTGAAATATATTTATGGTCATTTTCAGTGTATTGTGAGTTTAAATTGCTGGTTATGTCCAGCTGCTGGATATATCTTCGGGAGTGTCCGCTGTCTTGCAAAAGTCACCATGTGAATGCAAAGCGTCTGAACTTGGCAACCAAAAGCGCTGCCTTCCTTGCATCCGAGTGAAAGAGGGTTTTCCAGACTAACGGTGGAGGCTAAAGTGAGAACGGTCTTTTTTTTTGTGCAAGTGAATCTGTCTTTCACGCATGCACAGATTTCGCTAACTATAAGAGGCTTCTGAGAATTGATACATTTTTGAACTTATCTCATTTTTCTTTTCTAACGCCTACAAGTTCACCTAAGAATAGTGGCTTTGAAAGTTTACTCCATACTACTTAGATGTCCAGAATTATAGCCTCACCAGCATATGCAGTTTAGTTTCATACAAATGATATCCGTTTTTTTAGGGTGGGAATATCCCTCTGTAAGGGATATTTACAACGTAATCTGAGCCCACTCCAAAGAGTAAGATTTCATTCCTGAGAGCACGATTAAATTATTGCAGCAACTTTTGAAGACTTTGCTCAGAAAATCTACACAAACATCGCAATAATTCCTCTTCCTCTTAAATAAAAGGCAACGATGATTAAATAATTTCAATAAGGGACACACATAAAGAGATTATTGTAGAAGATGAAGTAGATTCATAGATATACGGAATCTTCCTGAAATTTAACCTTTTGCCGCATCTTCAAAACATTTATGGTTGCTGATTTTTTGTTTAATATAATGGAAATGTTCAGCTGAAGGTAATGCAAAATCAGTTCTTTCTAACCAACCATTTCTATTATAGAATTTCCGGTTTTTCATATCTTCACACACACACACACACACACAAACACACACACACACACACACACACACACACACACACACACAAACACACACACACACACACACACACACACATATATATATATATATATATATATATATATATATATCAGAATTTCTTCTATACAATTTAAGTGAAATAACGGCACATTATTGCTGCACATGAAAAAATTCCTCCTCACTCTAAATACCCTGATTTTTTTTATTTCACTTTTTCCTTTATCTTATAGACACAACTTTTTCGTCCATTTAAAAAGTTGAAGACATTTCCTTGACTACTTCCGTGAAAAGTTCCACCACCCATCTCTACATCCTTGCCCTTACAACAATAATGGAAGGTTAGTCGGGAATTTCCACTAATCTGATGAACATCCGGGTGTTTTCGTATCTAGGGGACGGTTTGGCTGCCAGTCAAGTGCTTCTGCCTACAAGCACCACTTTGCCAATTGCTTTCCTAAATATCCCTGTTTCCCCATTTTTCGTCTATCTCCATCTGTCTAATGTACTCCTCTTATTATCACTTGAATCAACCATTTTCTAAGACTTTTATTTTATTATTCTCCTTCTTTCAACTGTGCTTCATTCTGGCTTTTCTTTTCTTTTTCTTATTCTTATTTATCTTTTTTTTTAATTTCTTGAAGGTGTGAGCGTAATTTTACAACTTTTTGCGAATTGAGTTGGTTTTTTTATCAGACTTTTTTACTATTTTATATTACTCCCCAGTTGTGAACCAGCCTTCTAAATAATCCAGTTTAAAAAAAGGGGTTACATCGATGTTTTGTCGATTTTTAAATTTTTTTTCTATGCTGAAAGAGAGAAACAGTCAGACATTGTGCTGAAAAAAGTTAACTAGATAAAATCTACGGAATCCTGGGTGTCAATAAACAAATTATCACCGGTAAACGTGTTTATTTGGAGACAGAACAAACATTTATACACGTCTCGGTTAGAATGTGTTTCTTTGGCAAAAGATAAAATCTTATTGCAACTGCAAAGAAAGCTTGTATGTACATTGAGGAATTTATGTTAGAAACATAGTCTTTCGTAATGAAGCTATTAAAGTTTGATTTGAGCAATTAGCATTCGGGCAGACAGTGTTTTCATCTTTGTTTTTTGCATCCGATAATTCGTAAATTTGCAGGAGCGGAAAAATATTTTCGATTAGAACAAAAATTAATTTGGTCTAGGAAATTCTTACACAGTGATGCATGATGGTAGTCTAACCAAAAATCAATTTTCAGCTATTGCAACAACCCGGTTGTTTTGTTTTCCAAGATGACGTATGTATACAATAGGTTTAACTAATAAAATATATAGAATGTGGAAATATCTGATATGGTATGTTATTGATAATATTCTATTTCATATAGAATGTTGTTGATGGTATACTATACGATATATTTTAGCAATGAGTTAAATAGTACCACTCCTGTTTTCTACAAGGATAGCTTTTGCATTATTAACACACAAAAGATTATATGTAAAAATAAAGCTGAAACCTATTTTGTATGTTATATTATATGATGAGTTATTTGATATAGTATGATATTGATGTTTATATCATTTGATATTGTAAGCTATAAATGTTATTTGATGATATGCTATTTTATATTGTATGCCGTTCGTATATTAATCCGTAGGATATAGTATTTTAGAATGTTATTCAGTATTGTGTGCTGTTGATATTCTAGTTCATATGAATATGCGAGTTGATATGGTATGCCAGAATAATTCATGTTTATTTATGTGGAGTACCTACTGAAATCTGCATTTACGGAAAAGTAATTTTTAGGCCGTCACGAATTCTGATCCCAATTCCACGGGGTGCAACAAGCAGAATCGTTTCACTTTCTGTGAATGTTTTCCCCCAAAACATCTTGGAACAATTTATCTAAATGTCTAAACAAATGTTATTTTGACCAGGTACAAGACAATTTGGAAACGGCATTTATTGTGCTTTGGCTCTAAAGTTTGCCCACAACAATTTCCAAGAAATTCACCATTATGATCGTTTTAGAGTTCATAGGTTACAATTTGAAAGTAATCTTAAAATATTTTAAAAGCAGAAGGTATTTTATTACACTTAAGCTCTACTAACATCAGTCCAATCTTTATGGGCATTAGAGATTGACCTTTTCATAAGTTTGGTTAGGTTATCTTATTTAATGACATATATACCTTTGATGGTTATTCAATGCCAAATCCTGCTCATATATGTATTATATATGATTTCCTATTTAACTCTTTGTTGGAAACATAATTCTTAAAAGTCTCACAGCTAATTTGCTTGTACACAGTAAAATAGCTCCAAGTATTCTAACTCATTGTTTGCACACAGCTGAATGTTTTCAAGAATTGGTTTCTCTAATCGTTTTATTTTTACAAATTAAAATGTTTCAAGGATTGCTATGTGATACTAATAACTGAATTTAATACTAAACATTTTTTTCAAATTGTTAAATTGTTGCTAGTATAGTAAAAGATTAAACAATTCTATTTGACCCATAGATGGGTCCATAGTATGTATTATTACTCAGATTAAGAGTTGACCAAGAAGTTATGCCAAAGACAGAGTACTCTATATTCATTATAGTTTCAGGGCTGCAGACTTACGATAAGAGGGTTTAATATCCTACCCAAAACCTCTCTTTAGTGGTGTAGTCTTACCCCTCTGCACAATATACAGACATAGATGTATTTTCTTGTGTAAATTTAGCCAAAATATTTAATTTTCTTTCATCTGGTTAAATTAGCATCATATTCATAATCTAGAATAAACGGATTATTTTCTTCTATTCTCGATTTAAAATGCTACATCAGTTTTAAAATAAATAATTTTCATGATTTTTCTATGGCTGAAAGCTCTTTTACTTTAAGAATATTATTTAAAAGAATTAATTTAGGTGTATTTAGATGTCGATCCGTAAAATAAATTAATTTCTAAAGAAAGCGAATTTGTTCTAAAATAAAGTGCTAATTATTTCCATGGCTGATTGAAACCCTTATTCAAAATTGTAGTTAATAAAAACATTTTAAAATGATGTTCTAGGGTTAAAATTTTTCATATTTGATCGATAGAAAAAAAAAAACTTTTTAACGTATGCAAATATTGCTTTTTTTCTTTTCTTTTTTTTTAAATTCGGAACTCCATTTTTGCTTCAACTGTTTATTTTGCATTCCTAATGCACACACAGATAAAGACATTTAAATAAATTGACATAAAAACTGAAGAGAAATCTGAATATGTACCGCCCTGTGCTATAATCTTTATAATTGATTTTTTTTCCAAAATATTGTTTTGTATTATTAAAGTAATGAATAGTATAGATTTTTTCCCCCATACAAGGATTCATAAATGGGACGTTAATCGATCTATCCGTGTGTGTTTGTATGTGTAAAAAAAAACTCATGATATATCGGCATTTAGTAATCGTTAATACCCTGAAATAAACTTGAAAATGGATGTGGCACGTGTGTTAATCTACAGAATCAATATATCGAATAAGTACGTTTTGTGGTTGCCAAGTCAGCTGGGGCTGTAGAATACACTGACTGCACCTCTGGAGAGGGGTAAGACCCCCCTAACGAGTGACTTGGATATGACACTAAACAATCTGATGGTGAGGTTCCAGCAGGACTGGAGCTTTGGGGAATGCAGAGTACTCCTTCATTGATATCGATCCCAGGTCCACTCTGACTTGAGTGGTAGCACCTGATAGGACCCTATCTTTGGGTTAAATAGAACTAACAGCGTACTTAGGCAAAAATGACTTGTTTGAGTAAACTGAGTAGCTTGAAACAGAAATGTTTTTGACATTTGAACCGTACTTACATTTAAACTGCGTGCTTATGCTTAACTGAATTGCTCGAAATAGAACTGTATTTCGACATTAAAGTTTTATTTACACTTAACTTAATTGTTACATATAACTGCTTGAATACTTTGAATCGGAAATGTTTTTGACAATGAAACTGTATATTTATGCTAAACTGAATTGTTTTAAATAGAACAGATTATTTACATAAAAATGGATTTGGCGTTAACTAACCTACAAATGTTGATATGCCATAAAACCCAACAAACCAAACCAAACCAAACCAAACGTTTTGTGGTTCTGGGTAATTCTTTTTTCAGGCGCAACTGAATCTGAAAGTTATTAGTTTAAAATAATATTTTTCTTTTCAATGTATTTTACTAAGGACCACAGATAATTTTATTCTAATACAAGGTCACTAACTTTCGGATTCTTCGCACAAGATTACGAAAGTTAGCTTGAGTAATATTTTGAATGTTGAGGAATAATTTCCCCTGCCTTGCATTCAAAAATCATTTATAATTTTTAAGGATAGTATGTAAAAATAAACTCAGAGAGATTCTAACGTATTTGTTTTGTGAATATTAGAAATTTCAATTCTTGTTCTTCACGTGTTAATCATGTAAAATTTAAAATACGTATTATTGCGTTTACTATATAATTAAGATATATGATAACTCTTACATTTTCACACACACACACACACACACACACACACACACACACATACATATATATATATATATATATATATATATATATATATATATATATTATCATTATTAAGATTTTTTCACGCCAGTATTAGTTGATAATCTTTCAATGGAGTTTGAGCGAGTGCAAGTGCACTTAAGTCTCCAAATTCTTCTCAGTATTCTAGCCGATATCATAAATCCTGTATGTTGTCTGCTTGTCTTCTTATTCTTAAGTCTTCCAGTCCGTTTACCAATCATTTGGGGATTGTTCCAAGTGCACCAATTACAGTTGGTATGATTGTCACATTCATGTTCGATAGTTGTTGTCGTTTTTAGGTCCCTTGCAAGGTTCAGTGATTTATTTCTCTTTCCGGTTTGTTTTATTTCAGTCTGTGGTCTGCCGGGACGGCAAAATCCACTATTCGGGAGGTTCTCTTTTTGAGTTGTCTATCACCAAGTCAACATCCAAGACTCTTCCGAACAGTATCTGACCTTAACAAGTTCTGCTTTGTGTATATACCATGTGGCAGTATGGTCAGATTTTTATCCCGTGTTCATTTCCAAGTAAATCCTCTCTCTCTCTCTCTCTCTCTCTCTCTCTCTCTCTCTCTCTCTCTCTCTCTCTCTCATGTACATGAGTCTAAAATTGTTCTTTCTATCCTAGTTTTGCTCAATTGCTTTTGGTGATTCATATTTCTCTCATTAAGATCTGCACTTACAATTCTTTTGAGTATTACCAATCTTTATACTGTGTTTTAATTTCTCCTTATTTTTTTACATTATGGTGACTATAAAAAGAGTTTCAGGTTCTTTCTTGAGCTTTCCTCTTCTTAGCCATGCATAGGCCTTCTTGTGTGCAATCACGCCAGTTTGTCATTTGACGCATCCATACAGTTTTTTTCTCAACATTCTATTTCACAGATTTTATTTTTCTCTTTATCCATAGGTTAACATTACTGCTAGTAGTTGTAGTAAATAATAATTATTTGCTCTTTTTATTTTAATTCATGAGATTTTTAATTGATTGCTGGGTCTCTGACAAGAAAATTCCTACCTCTGGAATAGATACATACATATACCATATTTAAAGATATATCTTTTTTGACTAAATATTATTAATGTTACAAGTGTTGTATATTGACCTTCGACCCGGCCAATTATGCCATTCCAAAGTGATGTACCGAAAGGAAGTGACACATTCCAATGGCCAGTAATCGAAAGAAATCGCGTAGGCGGATTTGGCTGATGAAATGGGACAAGGTAAAAGCCCATGAGACACACATAGACTGATGCACCGGAAGAGAGTGACCTCTGAACTGCATGACAGTTAATTCCGCTTGATGACGATCAAACGGGTCATTCCAAAGAAGGAGTGGGCAATTGAGAGGGCGATTGAACTATTATATTACTCGGTGTTGACAGGAAGAGCTAGTTGGAGATCAGATGAGTTGGAGAGAAGATGTGGTAGGGAAAGCCACCACCAAGCAGAAGGGGCCCTGGGGACCCCCGATGGAGTTTCGGGACCCCAGGCGAGTTTGGAGACCAGACCAGTTAGTGAAAAGATGCTGGGATGAGAACATGTCCCAGAGAGGCTGGGCCGACAGGCCCCTGGTTAAGCAGCCATAGAGAATGAGAAAGACACAACGCGGATGGCCATAAGAGTGGGGGTCAAAATATTGCAGCTCTGTTCGTTTTCCAACTCCCTCTCACACGCAAACCATGCAATAAAGTGAGAGGTATATTTTTTAAAGAAGTCTTCGCTCGTCTTTATTCATTGCGTCAATATGTATCATGTAAATATGTATATGCATTATGTGTTTGTATAGTTAATCACGGTGATGGTTATTATATGACTATACAACATAAGCCTTGTGTTTGTTCTCTGCTTTTTTGCGTTGACTTTCTTTTTGATTTCTTAATAGGGAGGTCTTATCCGTCTACTCATCTACCTGCGACTATTATTAGCTATTGAAATGCTGTCTGAATCAAATCATGACGTAGGCAGATAGTGGATAATTCCTATCGTCCAACGACATAACGGAAGCAGGATGACCTCCGTGTTTTGTTAGAGCGGGTGTACTGCCACATTTTAAGACGGTGTCGTTGTCTCTTCTTAAACACGGGGTGATTCCGCCTTCACACCTTTTAATGTTCCGCTTGTCGGAAATATCTTGGGAAAACACTCTGCTCACGTTGTGTTTTTAAGATCCATACAACGAATCAAACATTAATTAGAGTTATTGGTTTGCGAGTAGACAAATGCCACCGCACAAATCAGTTAGTAAAAAAAAATCTGAGCCAAGGGAAAGAGAAAAATACTGCTTTGCAACAATAACAGTATATAGTATAAATAAAATAATTTTCCTTCAAAGGTTTTACATTCAAAGTTCTTAAAAATTGGCAAATTCTTTCAGAGATCGTCAGTTATTCGTCAAATCTTAGCTTATCTTTATCTTTATTCCCAGACAGTCTGGTACAAGGCAATCTTAAATGGTGGTTATATTTGTTTCTTATTACCCACAGCATTGTATTTGGACATCATTCTCACTTTCTCTACTCATGGCTCTTAACTACAAGGTCAATAAGGCTGCGAGCTCGAAAAGCTGTTTCACTGCCTGCCTTTCTGCTATCTCAAAGTGCCTGTTCCGTTCTGGTCTGACTTCTTGCATCTATTTTGGTTAATTTGTGTATACTTTTAACCGGGTTAGAGCCGATTTCGTTGGTGGCTTCAAAGAAACTATCAACCTTCTACTGAATTCCAAATCAAATTCTACTTCTAGATATAGGCAACAAAATCGCTTTGAACTCATAATAACCTTGTGGTTTTAACGCTTTGTTTTCAAAATTACTTTTGTCATCAAAATGACTGAATGCTTACCCTCTGATTAAAACACATACTAAATCGCTAGAGAATAATTTTTCTACACTATCCTTCAAAAAACCCATTTAGCGATCAAACGTCCGCACTGTATTTCTCCATTCTTCCAAAATCTATATTACTTTCTTTTCTCCATCCTTCCAAAATCTATATTACATTCTTTTCTCTCTTGCTAATAAATCCCTTCTGAATGGTCTCTTCTTCATGAATTACTAACTGACAAGCAGGACTGACCGAGTGTTTACACCTTTGATGCAAATTTTGCGACAGAGTTTTATTTTGAGGACGTTTTTTTCTATTTCTAAAGGACTTCTTTTATTCCTCTTTCTTTTATCTCTGAGGACATTCATTTCGAATATTACCTAGTACTCTTAATTGACTTTTTTCCGTGAGATATTAAGCTTTCCTGGTGTGATCTTTCTATTATTTTCCTTGTTTCTATCCTTCTCGTTTTTCATTATTAGCCAGGCACATTTTTTCTATCTCAAATTCCATTCCTAAAGTCAGAGTAAGTTATGAATCCTCCCCATTTGACTTCGATATTAAATATATTTGTTATCCAGCCATTTTTGACCAATTGTTCTCACATTATTATAATAAACCCTAACATCACACACCCAAATAATCTTGTGATTTCTCCATAATATAAGAGAAAAAATATATATTAAAGCTACGATAAGACTCAAACAGCATCAGCATAGACATGTGTCATATAGGAATAATATGGGACGTGAGCGTTTGAACGCTAATCACCCGTAAACGGAAATGTTAAGCCTCCAGATAGTATAAATAGAGGCACCGTGCTGTTAGCATGAACATTAGTCGAATGGAAATTACCCAGGGGAGTTATTTGACAGGTGAACGCTTCAGTAATAGCTTGGCCGGTACACTCATTTTTCAAAGCGATTTTGTAATTGTTCTAGGTAAGACTGTATTGTAGCAATCTTTCATTTGTCTTATTTTTCTGTATATGTTTTGATTTCAGTTTGAATGAAATTACTTATTATTCTATTAAGTTATTTGTCAATTATTTATTCTTTTTATGCGCATGTAAACATTACAAACACATGACATTCTCCCACTGTGAGGACAAACCAACTGAGCCCGGTGGTATCGTCAGATTCTGGTTGGATGTTCAAACTATTTAAAATAATTATGCCCTAAACTATACCGAAATGCAGTCATCATCTGATGAAGGCTTCGTTGGAAGCAAGCACTGCTGGTTTCAGAGGTGTTAGTGTGTGTGCGTGTGTATGCGTGTGTGTATCATTGACCATTAATAAGTACGCCTGAAATAGTTTTTTTTTTTTTTTTATCAGAACTGTTCTATTAAAACAAATATGCTTTTGCATTTGCATGTACCTTCATGTCCGAGGAAATATAGGATAAAACATCGCACTGATACAATGCCAATGGCTTTTGAAACTGTCGTATATCTATAATACTTTCGATTTCCATTCAAATTCTTAGGTATATTAATGTGCATTACCGGCCTCGGAATTGATAACTTTTTATCCTGAAGATATTGTGGCAGGCTGGACGTTAATTTATATTATTGGTTGTAATTCCAAATTGACGAGAGAAAGGGAGAAGATTTAATTATTTAAATATCTACTTGAACTTAGTTTCCGCACGGAAAACCAGATAAGTAGTCAATATATATAGTTCAAATAAATCAAAATCAAAAGACACTCTCGTCTTTTTGCTGAGAAGATAGAAGCTTTCTCATTTAAATCACACATAAAATAAATATTTTATTGCCGTGAAGTTTGATTATACATTATTCTTAATGAAATAGGTTTTGATTTTTACAATGTTTATAATGGAATATCAGTCCTCGTTTTTTATTCAATGCAAAAATCATCATTGTTGAAGATTAGTGGTACGATCATATCTTTTCCAAATGTATTAAACCAAAAAAGTACGTAATAGCAAGATTAGAACTAAAACAATGCTTACAACGATGTTACAGTCTTGCATGTTAGTTCTTATGCCATGAGAAACCCGCCATTTTGGATACTATAATGTTTCCTTTGAAATGATAAAATCCTTATATGTTTGGTTTTTAAAGAAAATTATCATTGTATAAAAATATTTAGATGTTAATGAATCTAAGTGGATATTGTATGGAAAAAGATGTAATAATTAAATAAAAAGAACACACACATGTGTGCGCGCAAATGCACACACTTTGATTTTCGGCATTTGCTTGTAATTTTCCTGGGTATCTGTAATTTTCTTTTTCTTTAATTTTACTGATGGTTTTTGTAATGGTACAGCTTTTTTCCTTTCTATATCATGTTTCCTAAGAATGGAACCTATTTCAAAACCAAATCCGATTCCTATATCTCGGCTGTACGTTTTAACAATTTCTATAAGATTTTTAATTCCTTTCCTTTTGGGACAAAAAAATATATATTATCAATGTACATTAGGTGGTTACTCCTTTCGAGCGACTTCCTGTCGGTATATATGACATCACTATTTTTTTGGCAATTAATGATTCTCATTTGATGATGCCTGTTTTCATTTTAACCTATGCTAGGTTTTCTCCATTGGTTGAGAATCCTACACTCCAGTTTTCTGTCGCATTTGTAATGATATATTGAACTTTCTAGACATTCTATTATTCGTTTCAGTGGAATCATGTCATCTGCCTTTTTTCTTTTTTATTCATGCCATGGCTACATTTATTATACACCCTTTAAATGCGTTAGTCCATATATAATAGGTGATTTGTTTCTCTAGTTCCTTTACGACATCCTTTTTAGTTGTTTTGGAAATTGTATGCGACTTGCAAGTGAGTAATAGATTTTTCTTCTTTATTCAGTTTTGTTTCTCTTGTCACTTTTGTAAAACTTTTTTTTTTCATTCACCAATTTACGTTTTTTAGTTTTTTTTTTTTGCGTAACAGTTTTCTTTCTGATGATTCTTTTGAAAAGGAAATGTCTGTCTACATTCTTGTAAGCTTTCTAACTTAAAGAATGTACTTTCTATCACATACTATACGAACATGACATGCCTGCTGGCTATGTTTATTTCTCTGACTCTTCATGAAAGCACTCCAAGTCTAAAATCTAATTTACTAAACTCAGTGGCAGCTAGTCTATTTGCAATGTGGAACTGCATTATCCCTTTTTTCTGCCGATATATAATGAAAAAATATTTATTTATATTTGAAAAAATATATCTAACACCACTGTCAATAACCCTTAAAATTTAGTAAATGGTCAACTTCTCATTCCTAGAAGACAAAAACAAAATCTACTTAAAAAAATATTTTTATACATTAGTTTAGATGATTCCATTCTAAAATTGGACACTATTTTTCGAACAACTCAATATACAGAATTACATATTCATATTTGCATTTATTTTTGTTATTGAAGCTTTATATTCCGACTTTTGTATGATTGTTTTGATTATTTTTTCTGCGGTAGGAACTAACTTGTTAAGCAAAAATCTCCCGGTGGGCCAAGTTTCTTTATAATGTAAATAATAACATTCTGCCGTTTTATTATATTTTGTTTGTTTATGATAACTGATACATTCGTCTTCATTCGGTCTCAAGTGAAGTAACCTATTGTTAACAGTTTTCTGATCTGAGATGATAAACTTTTTCATACTGTTTTTTATTATTGCATGGAAGCATAATTGATCAATAAAAATGTGTTCAGTCTGGGACAACGCTAAAACAATGAGGCACAGAGTAAGAAGCAGACTCATGAGAAATTAATCTTCTAAATATCGCTATATGCAAACAAGCGTTAAGCCCTCCATATCAATCATGATAAATAAATGTCATATGATTAATTCTTCAATGTAAAATAACCAAATACATATATATATATATATATATATATATATATATATATATATATATATATATATATTAGGTTCTTCCGCTGAAGAGGACTTATGAAAGATCAACAAAACACTTACAGATGGAAACTCTTGGTCTCCCAACACAACCGAGTTCTTATCCAAGGCGAAGCTTCTAGCGTTTCACTTAGCGTTGGCGCCCTTTGTAAAGGTATTAAACGATATATTTTTGTCCACCCATTGTTAAGTCAATAAAGTAAAATTGTTTATTCTGTCATTGTTGGAAAACTAGTCAATGAGAAGGAAAAATATAAGATGAAAAATGCGAGGAGTATAGAACTAAGAATAGATAATATAATAATATAGGATTAAGAATAGATGACAAAATAATACTTATATCCCCAGCTAATCTCAAAACTGAAATTGGTTCTATTACATGTGTGTACGAAATTTTGCATGATAAACCTTCAAATATCCTGTTGTCACCTCGAATGCAGTGTACAGCGGGTGGGTTACAACTATATATATATATATATATATATATATATATATATATATATATATATATATATATATATTCAACGATTGCTGAAATCATCGAACCCAGCTTCACAGACAGTACTATTATATATATATATATATATATATATATATATATATATATATATATATATATATATATATATATATATATATATATATATATATCATTGATATTAAGCATTATTCAACAACACTGCAACATTCAGTCCTCCATTAACTCATTCAGTGACCAATTAAGAACCATAACCCTAACACACACACACACACACACACACACACACACACACACACACACACATATATATATATATATATACGTGGTAGATTCAATTAGTTTCCAGACTTTTTGTACAGGCATTTAAATTTGTCGTAATATCTTGAAAATTCAGTATGTTATTGCTATACATCTATGAGATGACGGACTAATTTTTATCATTCTGGTTCAAATGAACACCTACAGCTGGAATTGGAATACACACTACTAAAGCCTGATTGACATAGCTGGTGAATTTCAAAAATGTCACCTGCGCTGAAGATTTAGGACCACCGGTTTTTTCTAGTCATGTTTAATTACCGTAACTGGCTTAGCTACAACGAGTGTTTTGGTGTAAATTCTCAGCGGATAGCAGGCCGTTCTATGTGTGCCTTTTCTTTTTCTTTTTTTTTTCTTCTCTCTCTCTTTCCCTAGAAATTATCTTGATAACTTGGATTTACCATAACACATTACTTGTCTTACTAACCTAGTTTCCTGGTTGAGTAAAATTTTGTGAAAATAAGCTGACCTTAGCAAATGTATTCGGTATTACCGACTGGTTTGCCCAACTTATTGTGGTAGTGTCCATTGACCTCTCCTGGATTCATCTTTGATTTTTATACGTACATTTAAAAATCAACGTATCCATTGAAGTTAGACTGTCAAAACACGGTCAACCGTAACTCGTAGCACTCGTAACAATACAATAAGCCGCATGAATTAAAAAAATATGTATGTAAAGAAAATGCCAGTAATAACTTCCGTTCTTACCAGATAAACTTTATTAATAAAAGACATCATCATCATCATCATATCGCGCTGGTAGCACGGATATCCCTGACCCTCTCTCGCCACTACTCCCTATCGTTCATCGCCCTAGGTAGGTCTTCAGGACAACATCCTGTATCCTCACATAGCTGCTGAATGTACGTTCGAGCCGGTCGTCCTGCTTTTGCACGGCCATGTGTGGGGATCCATAAGAGTACATCTCTTATGAGTTCATCTCTGCTTCTCCAGCAGTGTCCTGCATGTCTGGTTCGTCTAACTTGAATAGTTTTCCTGATATGGGGCTGGTGGCCGTACAGTTGGTGTCTTGAGGGGTGTTGCTGCCAGGACTTGTTCAGGATTGCATGCAGCATTCTTGTGTAATTGCCATCTAGCTTCTTCTCCAGTCGTTTTGTTAGCGTCCATGTAGTGCAGCCATATAGCAGTATCGATGTGACCGCTGCTTGGAAGAAACTGCGTTTCATTTTATCGGTTAGGTCTGATTTCCATATAAAGCCTATTGATAGCTGTCCATGCTTTCGTTAACCTCGTGTCGATGTCCTTTTCGGTTGATTCGACGCTGCTTCCTAGGTACGTGAATTTGTCTACTAGTTTAAGTGGGGTTCCTTCTAGAGTGGAGATGTCCCCCGTTTGGTTATAGCACATATATTTCGTTTTGTGTGCATTAACATAGAGGTCTATGCTTGCTGCTGCTCGTTCCAAACTATGCAGAAGTGTTTCGGCTTGGTCAGGTGTATTTGCCAGTATCGCTATATCATCAGCGTAGTCGGCGTCGGTAATTGTTATTGCAGGGTACCTTCTGCTTCTTTTCTTCGTCAGTTCGAGACATTCTCTTTGATTTTGTCAATCGATGTTCTAAGTACGTAGTCTAGACAAATGATAAAGAGGTACGGGGCCAGCGTGTCCCCTTGTAGTACTCCTGCTACAATGTCAAAGTATTCTGTGTCTCCATCTGCTGATCGTACTTTTACTTTAGTGTTTCTATAGAGAATCGTTATTGCCGCTACGGTTTCTTTAGGCATGCCGTACGCAAGTAGGATTTGTTCCATCTTTCCTCTGTGAACGGAATCGAAAGCCTTGGTAAAATCGACAAATATTAATGGCGCTTGTAGGTTCTTTGTCCGTACACCTTCAAAAATTCTGCGGATGGTTAATATTTGTGAGGTCGTAGATCTATTTCTTCGGAAGCCATTTTGGTTTTTTCTAAGTATGTTGTCGATTTTGGGTTCTATTCGGTTTCGTAGTAGGGCATTGTAGATTTTGGAAGCTATGGATGTAAGTGTTATGCCTCGGTAGTTTTTGGCTAATCCGAGGTCCCCCTTTTTAGGGAAGGGGAGTATGCATCCCTTCATCCATCTATCTATCGGATTTTGATTGTATACTGCGTTGCAGTGTCGGAGCAGTATGTCGTCGAATTGTGTGGTCTTCCATACTTCCGGGGGAATTTCGTCCAGCCCTGCAGCTTTCCTTTTTTTAATTTTTCTGAAAACCGAGTCGAGTTCTTCTTGTGTGAACGGTCCTAGTTTAATATCTAATTGTTTGCTAATTATTCTGGTGATTGGTTCATGTGTTATTTTTGGTGGGTTTCCAAGTAAGTTTTCGAAGTGCTGTTTCCACAGTTTTATTCTTTCTTGTTGGTTTGCTGCTTTAAGTTTTGCTTTGGCTGTGTTCTTTCTTCTACTCACTTCGTTTATTGTTTGCCAGGCTATTCTAGATTGTCTATCTTCCACCGAGTCTCTAATCTTATCTATCTGATTTTGAATGTATTCTGTCTGTTCCTTTATATATACGCCTGCTAATTGATATTGTGCCGTTTTTAGTTTTAAGGCATTTGTGTTTGTTGGTTTTTTTTTCGATAGTTTTTGGGGGCTGTTTTCACTAGTGCACGTTTTTCTCTCACCGCTAAAGTTTCTCACGGGACTCTATATTTAGTTTTAATTTTTATTGGAATGTATTTTGCTGCTGCCTCGAGGTGTGCATTGACGAAATTTTCGTATTCGTCGTTTGGTGTACTTTTTTCCGTCTTTTCTTATAGTGTTTCGAATCAGTTTCTTAATTCTAATACGTATTTATCTCTTATATCTTTGTTGTTTAATAGGGCCCAGTCATAGTGTTTGGTGGTCGCTGTTCGTTTGGCGTTTTTTCGTAGGCTTAACCGTGCTTTCGACGTGACTATTCGGTGATCGGTGGACACACACTTAAAAAAGGAGTATGCCTCGCAATTCAATGCACTATTTTTCCATTTCTTGTTTATAAGGACGTAGTCTATCTGAGCTTTAGTATTGTTTGCGTACGTGTATTTCCATAGTTTGCCCTCTCTTTTTTTGGTAGTTTGTATTGAGGCATGCTAATCTATTTTCTATCATGAAATCTGTTAGATGTTGCCCATTCCTATTTGACGTGTTGTGGAGGCTGTATTTGTTGTTTCCGTTTTTCCAGATTTGGGCATCCATGTCTCCGCCAATGACTAACATGTTGTGTTTTGGGATGCTACGCACTAATGAGGATAACTCATCGTAGAAGGTGACTAGTTCAGTTTCTTTACTAACATTGGTGGGGCTGTAGCATGAGATGATTGTTGCTCTGGGGTTTCCGTTAAATGTAGCTGCCATCATTCTAGGTTGTATTTTCTCAACGCTATTAAGCGTTTTTAATGCTCTAGGTCCTATAAGTAATCCTACCCCTCCTACTGCGGCGTTGACAGAGTTTTTCCATGCGGATACAGTGGCGAGCGACCAGCCATTGCCAGTTTCGTGATATCTTCGGTGTGCGTGTATCTGTGTTCTTGTATGCATATTATTTCTATCTTATGTTCTTCGGCCGATGCGATTAGCTCTGGGAGTTGTACTATTTTATTTAATGTTCTTACGTTAAATGTGGCTATTTGTAGTCTTCGCTTGCATTTTAGTAGTTTTGATTGTTTGAGCTCTGTAGTTGATTTTTCGAACACTGAGGCCAGGGTTCCAACCTCAGCAGGACGCGCCCCTTTTTTACCCGCGCGAAGAGCGATGCGGCTTGTGTATGTGGTTTGAGTGTGGGTCATGGTTATCTTTCGATGGCTGTTTTATTCTCTTCAATAGAAGCCACTCTTATAGAGGAGCAGCAGTAGTTCCCCGATCGAACTAACGATCCTGATCGTAAAGTCGTCAAACTCACGTCCAAGACCCGTTTAGTTATTGAGTTTGGTCGTCCATGGGTTTATTCAAATACCTTTACGTACATCATGCTGTTTCCCAAGTGTACGCAAAAAAAAAAAAAAAAAGCTGGGGGGTAAAAAAAACGCCAAACGAACAGCGACCACCAAACACTATGACTGAGCCCTATTAAACAACAAAGATATAAGAGATAAATACGTATTAGAATTAAGAAACAGATTCGAAACACTACAAGAAAAGACGGAAAAAAGTACACCAAACGACGAATATGAAAATTTCGTCAATGCACACCACGAGGCAGCAGCAAAATACATTCCAATAAAAATTAAAACTAAATATAGAGTTCCATGGGAAACTTTAGCGGTGAGAGAAAAACGTGCACTAGTGAAAACAGCCTCCAAAAACTATCGAAAAAAAACCCAACAAACACAAATGCCTTAAAACTAAAAACAGCACAATATCAATTAGCAGGCGTATATATAAAGGAACAGACAGAATACATTCAAAATCAGATAGATAAGATTAGAGACTCGGTGGAAGATAGACAATCTAGAATAGCCTGGCAAACAATAAACGAAGTGAGCAGAAGAAAGAACACAGCCAAAGCAAAACTTAAAGCAGCAAACCAACAAGAAAGAATAAAACTGTGGAAACAGCACTTCGAAAACGTACTTGGAAACCCACCAAAAATAACACATGAACCAATCACCAGAATAATTAGCAAACAATTAGACATTAAACTAAGACCGTTCACACAAAAAGAACTCGACTCGGTTCTCAGAAAAATTAAAAAAAGGAAAGCTGCAGGGCGGGACGAAATTCCCCCGGAAGTATGGAAGACCACACAATTCGACGACATACTGCTCCGACACTGCAACGCAGTATACAATCAAAATCCGATTGATAGATGGATGAAGGGATTCATACTCCCCTTCCCTAAAAAGGGGGACCTCGGATTAGCCAAAAACTACCGAGGCATAACACTTACATCCATAGCTGCCAATGAACGATAGGGATGAGTGGCGAGAGAGGGTCAGGATATCCGTGCTTCCAGCGCGATATGATGATGATGATGACTAAAGCGAGGGTGTGACCGAATAAGAGAAGTCAGAAAACATTCTCAACTAATGGTCAAAAAATTGACAAAACACAAGAGATCTACTATTTTGAAGTTTATTGATATATTGACTCTTGAAACAAACCGTAACTAATTTGAAAATATGTACCAGTATTATTTTGATTCTGTGTTTAAGTACACTATATAATGAGAAACTAATTGTTAAACTATCTAAACAAACTTATCATGACATAAAACTAATCAAATATGTTAGTGCTTGCAAATTATATTTGAAGCCATATAACAGCAAAATATTTGCATTAGAAATAGAATGGGAAACAAAAACTATTCAGTCAGAATTCTTTTTATTACACAAGTACATTAACTTGAAACCTAATAATTACAGGGACTCCGAGTGATGAAATAGATAACGCGCTGGACTGTGATTTCAGAGTTAACGAGTTCGAACTATCTGTATTAATATGACCAATTTAGGAAAAATACCATTGGTAAAAAAATATGAAACCCAATATCCCTGCAGTTATTGTTTAAATTTTACGACAACTGTCCATCTACAAGAATACAATTGGGAATATATAATCCTCGAAGACTGATATGAAATTAATCAATCTGAAATGATATAAGTACGAACAAAAAGAAACCTGATTTTGGAATTAAATAATGGATTAAAAATGAAAAAAAACAACGTTATATTAAAAGAAAAATAAAGAAAATAATGTGCCAGCTTCTGAAATCTATTACACAAAATAAAAAAAAAGTCTGATCTGAGTCACATGAATCGGTATCAGGCCTGGAGGGCAATTGGATAACATACAATCGTATCTTAGTAAATGATTTCAAACTTCAATCATAATTTTGACATTCTCATTCGTACTAATAAACGTATGATCACCCAGCTATTACTTTAATAATACCACTACTGAAACTCTTCGTCTGGTGTGATGTATGCTATTTATTATTAAAAAGAGTAATGCTTACACATGACATATGCAAGGAATATTGTTTGCTTTTAGTTTGTTATTCTTTGGCACCGATTATCTTACCTTCAATTAACTCATAACAACTACTCCTGAGTTATAAGGTATCAGTGTAATGGATTTATCACTGTCCTTTGACATTTAGCTGGATAGGTCCGAGAAAAAAACATAAGAAAGGGAAATAAAACTGACGTAAATTGTAAAAGTATGGATTCAATGTCAAGATATTTAACAAGTCTCTGGTGCAGTATGAAACGTGTTCCTTTCCGTAAAATTTGACGTTCTCTAAAAACATGTAAATGAATTGCTGATAAATGGTAAACTTATCACATAAGATTATTTATAATTTGATTCTGTCATATTTATATAAAAAAAAAGTTTACAGTCATACTTGTAATTGGCTTCTAAATAGTTCTTCCTTAGATAAAATGACGCAAAGTATATTTAATGAAAGCAAATATCATTTTCGAAGTTATTAAACTTATTTTTCTCCATTGTCTGAAAGATATTTTTTGGGTTTTAAATGTTGCTGAGTTTCTTTTATTTTTTCTCCCATTTGCGATTCAATTTCACGTCTTTAAGAATTTCTAAATATCTACAAATTTATATATGATAATTTCCATTTTTTTTAGATTGAGTATGTTACCATGATATTACGCCAGGTATTACGCCACGGGGATTCTCTCTTTAATGTGTTGTTCCATTCACCAATAAGACTAACTCATTTTAATTTTGGCGTATTTAACGTATCGTCATTGCTGTTACCGTAGATAGTTCGAAACTATCAACATATCGTATTCCAAACCAGAAAATCATCATCATGAGAATATAAGTAAATTAGATGGTTGTGCTTGGAATAATTTAACAGAGGAAAGGAAATAAATATCTTATTTATAGATATGTGTCGCTTGATTTCAAATATACATATTCACCACTAGAATGAATTGTCATGTCATGATGATCATGATGATGTTGGTGATGCAATTTCAAACTTTGAGTGTAGTATAGGATAATAAGCATAAGTGTAATCAAAACAGAGCAAAGTCAATCAAAACATCTCCAAATCTAAATTAAAATAATAATGAGTGCATCAATAAATGTGTAGACTGATGTTGGTAAAAAATGAAGCACAATACGCTTACATTTATCCACAAATATTTATATATCACATATTTTTTTCATTTGGGTACGCCTAATTTATAGTTTTTCTCCTAATTATATATATCGCAAAATATACAAATAAAACTTCAGCTTTTACTACAGTTAATATTCTGATGTAATCACAGACATAGTGATATGCATTATATATATATATATATATATATATATATATATATATATATATATATATATATATATATATATATATGGCCAGCTGCCATTTATGTGTAATTGCAAAGATTGTCAATGAATTGAGCTCTTCGGAAGCCAATTGCATGTATGTAAAAAATATATGCGTAAAACAGTTCCTTCATTACTGTTTAGAGTTAAGATATTTCTATCGAAAGATATCCGACAATGTAAAGTTCACCGGGGTTCGATCCCAGATTGAAGCATCTCGCGTGCCCAGCCTCAGTGTACAGTTTTGATACAACGAAACAGTCTATCTGTGAATGACAATATATATATATATATATATATATATATATATATATATATATATATATATATATATATATAATAAAAACAGTCAAAATCAGCTTCGAATTATTTGCGGCCCATTTCCTAAAAATGAGTTTTCGATTTGAAAATAATTAAAATCGAAAACAGAAAACAAACAAAACTAAAGCATGTAACTTCATGGAATGCATGAATCAAAAAAAGAGGGAATTGAATTGTTTTAATTTTCATACTACTCTACTGGTCGGTATACCATCACTTTAATTTCTCAAACTCTTAAATAAACGATATTTTAGTATATATATATATATATATATATATATATATATATATATATATATATATATATATATATATTCTGGAACAAACATAAAGTCAGACATAAATATTATTTTAATCCAATTAATTTACACTCCAGCGGAGCGAACAGGCACATATATGTATGCATATAGGTGACACACTCAGAAAAACACCCTCACACTTATACATACATACACAAACCGACCCCTTCTCTCTCTCTCTATATATATATATATATATAAGAGAAGGAAAGAAATAACACCTGGGAACCAATTTCATAGCGTGTTTATATATTTATCATTACGTATCACTCAGTTGGAGGTTTGACAAATAATAATTTGAAAAAGCGAAGAATAAGAAAAATATTGGAAACCATTAAAACTTCCCATCTCGCAATGATGGCAACCTATTTAGGAACGCCGGTTTTGATGAAAATAAGTTACGTTTCCCTACAATTTTACAGTCATATGACCATATCATTTTTTGATCGTGAAATTTAATCAAACTATCATGAATTCAGAAAAAGTTATTATTATTATTATTATTATTATTATTATTATTATTATTATTATTATTATTATTATTATTATAAGTAGTAGTAGTGGTAGTAGTAGAAAAGAGACAAGCAATTCTAGTCACTCATAATATTAACCTTAAATATCATGAAAAGCTTGTCACATGTCTTATATTAGACAAGTTTTTGTTTAATGAATATAATTTTTAAAATAAATTGTTTTTCGTTGTTAATTTGTTATAAATTGTTCAAGCGCACAGAGATAATTTGCACATTGAAATGATTCATCTAAAAAATTATTTTTTCATTATGGAAACATAACATGCGTTCAGAAAGTACAGAAATGGCACTTGTATTTGCCCCAGAGGAAATGGCACAATACACGAAAGTTTATTTTTTTTTATTTTTAAAACAATTCCCTAGGCATCTGAAATAAATTGCTCTGTGAGTTCTGCATTCTTTGATATATTTATTAACCAATACTTAAAATAAAATGTTAAGATGACCTTTTAAAACCTTGATTTTACTTCCTTTTGACTTCTAAAAAAGTGTATAAATACGGGTGTATTTACGCTTTCTATCGACAAAAGGCTAATTCGTAATTTCTTTCAGTGGAGAAGAAATGATAGGACTTTTCGTTCTTCAATAACCCGATGTGTCTGAGGCCTATTCGAATAAATTTATTAACTAGAAATATAAGATTCGGCCGAATGGAGATTGGAAAAATAAAGTCAGTTAATTACGAAAGTGGAAAATTACGGAAATAGATTTTTAAAGGAAAAATCAGGAATTCTTTTTTTTCTAAATATTTTGATGAAAAAGAGAACGAAACATTTTTTTTTTCCTTTTGTCTGAATGAACAGGAGGTAATACAGAGGCGAGAATTTGTTGTCTACCAATATAGTGAGAGAATTATTATTTTGATTGTCCACAGCCGTAATCGGCAAGCGAGTTTAAACTTGCCGGTCAATACCCGTCAAATTGATAATCAGCTGAGTTGCCTGTGAAACGAAAATACTGAAAAAAAATTTTTTTTTTTAAATTTTAAATGTGTAAAAATTGTTAAAACGTTTTTGACATTATATCACAAAAGCAAAATTTTGTTGTAAATCAAAATCAAGGAAAATTGCCCATTCATGTAAAAATGAGTGTGAATCGTATATTAAAGGCGCAGCAAGTCGAGGCGGAATTAATGATTGAAATCCAAATAAACAGGAAATTGGTATTATCTATAGCTTCGCCAGCCACAACCCCTCGAATGAGAGTAAATGTATATAATACTATTAGGGGGAGCAGCGTAAGACAGCTACTAGACCACATCACCATCGGCTTTGGCCTTTAATCAGACTGCCAAAAGTGGAGAAATAGAGAAAAGCCTGTGATAACCAGACACTATAAGAGAGACAGAGAAATCCTGTGGTAATATGATTTTTCGAGATGGCCTTCCACCAGACTGTCCTGGTAATAGAAAAGTAAAGAAGCGACGAGAAACTGAAATTAATCAATAGTTAGAGGCACCATTTTACCAGACTCACAAATGTAAAGATGCGAGTTGAAATTAAAATAACACACTACTTGAAATCACCGTGAACCAGACTATCAATACAAGGGGAAGCTGAGAGCTAAAGATTGAGAAAAGTAAACATGGCCAATGTTTGAGATGGCCTGGTGTCAAACTCTAGAAAACCCTAAAAATTATACGATAAATTGAGAGGCCATGTGCCTGACTTGGAATACCGAGGGATTGATAGACTATAGATTAGTGAAATTATTGTCCGACTATAAACATCTAATTTTTCGGATGGGTGAATATATGTATTATTAAAGAAAAACACTTTTTTCACCGTATACTATTATACAGTTTATATTATATTATTCTTGTTACAAAGCCGTGTCCTGTTAGCATAGACTTTTTTTTACTTCCTTGATCAAGCGGACTCTTCCATCCATTCATCGACTGGTGACTCCGGTTAGTGATCAATCAGCTGTCTGGATAAAAAAAACAACTTGAGCCGGTAAGTGCAAGGGAAGTGGTGTAAGGGAAGTGTCCGTGGTGTAATGGTTATCGTCGTAGGAAATGGACACGGCGACACGAGTTCAAATCCTGGACGAGACTGATTGCATTTCACATAACACTAATACCCGTGGGAAAGGAATGAATCCAATTATTCTCCCTCCAGCTATGGGTAAATAGTAGGGCAGACTAGGTTCTTCAGCCTTGGTGAGGCAACTAGTCTAGGAGAAGGAAAACTCTTAATTCAAACCTGTTAAACGCCGCTTAAAGTCATTGACCTTGTGTCATATCCTGCCCGAGCAGAAGGGTTGGGTAAATATGGTTAGCGCAACGATTGTGGCAGCCGATGACAACAAGCCAACAGAATGGTCAACGGATTGAAAGCAGAGTTGGGTACACTGCCACAATTCTACATCGGTTGCCATATCAAGGTAAAATATCAACTCTAATATTCACCTATAGATAGGAGAAGAGAGCATAGTTGGATTCATCCTTTCCCTTACGTAGGAATCCGTAGTTTGTCAGTTATTTTTTTCTTTCGAAAACCAACTGTAAATGTATTTTTTATCTTAGGCTTGTGACGTTTAACTGAAAAGGAATAAGGTAGCAACGGAGAAACAAAATTCTTTTTTGGGACTTTTATATTATTACTCTAGGACTATGAGAATCATATGGAAGAAGATTCCCCGATTAGAAAAAAAGAAGGCTGCATCTCGTATCTATGCTAGACTTTCGTCTCCCATGGGTTTCTTTTTAGCGCCAGAAGAACTTTTTCAGTTTAGGGCAAATTATCTTCCCTTGAAAGGTATGATATAAGGATTCATTTGATATTTTATCAAATATTCTTATATGTACGCGTATCTTCATTATTTTCTGTTATACTTTAATCATTTTATGTCATGTCCTTATCTTATTTTATATGTAATTCATAAGAGTTTGTTATTTGTTTCCAAAAGGTTTCACCATGAAGCTGATCTTCTCTCAAGGAGTCCTTTTATCATGTTGATAATCTTTACTTCCTGTAGCTCCTCTGTGTTTATCTTTTGATGGGATGATACCATCACTATAGTTGGGGAGCAACTAAGTAAAGTCTGCATTAGGGAAATATTTTCAGTTCAACCATTTTTCAGCATTTGGATTGCATCAGTGATTATTTAGCCAAATAGAACCATGGAGTCAGCCGAATACTTTTAACAGAGGCAGAAATTTAGAAAATTAGTACTCTTGCCAAAACGCAGATAAATGTAAGATATCTTCTCTTAACAAGTATCCTGCCGTGTCATCGAATTTTTTTTATTGAGGAGAAAGAAGAAGAAGAAGAAGAAGAAGAAGAAGAAGAAGAAGAAGAAGAAGAAGAAGAAGAAGAAGAAGAAGAAGAAGAAGAAAACATGTTTTTTACTCGTAAAAAACACCATATAAACGTTTATATATATATATATATATTAAAATATGCTCTTTTTGCCTGACTCAGTACCAAAAGTAGCAAAAAATAAAACCGAAACAAAACTTATTTTTAAGAATACTTAAAAATCTACCCAATAAATAAAGCATAGCAAACGGTATAATATAACTTAATTATAGTTTTAATTTGTAAATTTGCTTTCTTTTCTTTTTCTTCTGAAGTTATCCTTATAGAAAAACAGTGGTGATACTATTTAACTCAGAGCTGGGGTGGTTATTGTGGTTCATAACAATCCCAATGTTATTTGTCCCAAAGTGAACGTAATAGCTCATTTCGATTTTGTATCGTTTACTACGATTGCTGTACATATGTTATTTACTAAGCAACTAGAACTACCTCCGTCACCCTGAATTAGACTATCCTATTAAATTCTCGTACTCCTGTGGACCCCTTCACGAATTCATAAGTGACATACTTCAGTGGACCCCTTCACATGGATGAGCAAAGACAGGACGACCAGCTAGAACCTACATATAACAGCTCTTTGCCGATAGATGATGTAGCCTTGAAGACCTGCCGGAAGCAATGGACGATTAAGAAGGGTGGCGAGAAAGATTCAGGGATACCCGTGCTGGTGGCGCCTCATGATGATGATGATGATGATGATTAAATTCTAATGCATCATCATGAAAAAGCAAATAAAATATATCTAGAAAAATAATCTATAAAAACTGTCCAAGAAAATTAAAACAAAGTAAGGAGAGTTTAATAAATATCATTTTATTTTTTATGATTTAGCCTGGAGGAGTAGATGATTATTCTGCCTATTTTAAGGATAAAGGAAAATTAGTTGTTTTTTTTTTTTAATTTTACAAATAAATAAATTGATAAATAAATAAAATAAGGCGAAATCTTTAATTTTGGCAGAGCTAAAAAAGGTTCGATTCCAGTTACATGTAAATATATGTATTTTACGATTTTAAATATTTAACATTAAGATAATACTATGAAACTGTGGGAGTCCCTATGGTAAAGCGACTAACATCTTGAATAAAACGTTGTCGGTAAAGTTGGTGAGCATAGTCGAGGGTGACCCGAAGGCTCCCTTTTCAGTGGCTACAACACTAAGGTTTAAGGGAGGGCGCTACTCCTTCCCTGGATTGCTCCACTTTACCCTTGTTCCGTACCTTATAATGCTGAGTGTTAAGCAAGTAGTTATCAAGTACCATTTTTTGAGTCTTTGGTATGACTCAACCTGGGATTGAACACAGGTCTCCCGGACCATTGGCGAACACTCTAACTGCTAGGCCAATGTCAGGTAAATAGTGATATCGTATTAAACAAGTTTAAATTCCAGTCGCACTGTTTCGTTTAATTTCAGAGGAAAACTCTTGAAAAAGTCATGAACCTTCTAATTCCCTCTGAAATGGGTTAAATAGTTTAATTTTTGTTATTCTACTAACATTTCTATATCGTTAAATACCCACGATTGATGACATACCATTCAACTAAATAAATAAATAAATAAAAAATAACAAGGAAACCAAACAAATTCTGATTTCCCAGTCGGCTTGGGTTGCAGAATACACCGACTGCATCCCCTCAGATGGGTAAGACTCCCCCAGTGAGTGTCAAGGATATGAGACTAAACAATATAAATGTGATGCTCCAGTTTGTGGAATGCAGAGTACCCCCTTCGTCGCCATCGCTCCCAAGTCTAGTTTGACTCGGAGTAGTAGCACCCTATAGGGTCCTATCTATCGGTCAAATATAACTAAACTGCGTACTTATGCTAAACTGAATTGTTTGAAATAGAACGGTTTGATCATTTAACTGTGAGAAAACAAAAAAAAAACTGTATTAATGCGAAACTGAATTGATTGAAAGAAGTTGATTACATACATAAAAATTTATTTGGGATTGAATAACTAACATTGATTGATACACCATAAAACCAAACAAAACCAAACAAAACCAAACAAAAAACAATTCTCTGAAGAAATCACTTTTTATATATAGTTCAACTATTCTATTTTTGTTGAAAAGCACTTCCTATTTTTATAATGTAAAGGTTAAAAGAAAAACAATTTGATATGTTTAGAATATTTCTGGTTTTCTTTCTTCTTTTTTTAAATTAAATTGTATAAAATGATATCATCATCGTTAAACTTAGATTTCAATTTAATTCACTTTGAATGCCGCATTTAAGTATTAATTCACCTTTGATACATATTACAATTACGAACGTATTAAACTGTATCTATACGTTTTAGGTTTGTATTTTATATAAAACATCTTGGAAAAGTTTAAATGTAATTCTTTGTTTTTGGCAGGGACGTATTACATTATATTTGCATATTTGAAGATTAAATATATCATTCTTCTTTTGTTTATTTTGTTTAATTCCGATCGAGACGCAGCAGAATTTTTTATGTTTTTTTTAAAAAAATCACTTATCCTGTATTTTTTTAAATTATTTTTTTTATTTTGGTCTTTTTTCTCTGCTCTCTCCGATATTATTATTTCGACATCGTGTCTGACTAACTAAATAATGCGTGGAGGGATTATTGGTGCAATGAAGAATAAGATTTAAAAAGAAAACATTGATATACGACCAAACTTGTCTACACTCGTAAAAAAAATTGAATGGATGCTTAACATTAAATATTTAACTATCAGCTGGTGGCTTCGCAAACTTTGGAAATGCGATGACAAGCAGCGGAGACAAGAGTGATTTATTTGGGTTTTATAACTGGTTTATTGTTTATGATTTCTCTATAACTTATAACCGCATTATTTTAGTATTTGCTTTTTTTCAAAAAAGAAAAATGCTTATTCAAACTTTTAAAATATTTTAGATAAGCCGATCTTGTCATAAATTATTCATTACTTAAATCACATTCGGGATATGTGACCCAGAAGCGACATTCAATAAATCAATTTTCGAACCTCAGAGTTTTCACAAGTAAAATGCCTTATAAACTTATATTTTCAATTTGATTATTTTCTTTTAAAACTTCAATAAACTACATTGCATGACCGACAAGTATTTTGTTTGGTGAGATGATTTTTAAGATTTCTTTTGAGACATATATTTGACTCATATTAATGATCACTCATAATTACAATTATAATTACAAAAAATCATGAAAAATATATTTCTCTTTTGAGAAGTCTCCATATCTGTTACTCCAGACACTTGAATTAAATGACATCGTCATCATCATCAAGCTCTGCTGAATAAAGAGAGTTTTTGACGCTTTCTTAAGAGATACACTCTCTCTACCTCGTCTACTTATGTAACACCTTATATATCGTCATGAGTTTTCTTGTTTTCTTGTCCATTTGTTTAAGTTCATTCCTCGATCAGTTTCATAATGATACCGTGTATCTTAGAAGGGTGACAGCCCACGCGTTAATCCCTTTAGTTTAGATTTCTGCTACGTAGTTTGTTTTTCAGTAGTTTCCTTGTTCCTCTGAGATACTCAATTTTATTTTTTCTTTCATCTCCGCTTTTTCTATGGTGTCTGTTTCCAATATTCCCAATTATTTTTAAGTTTCCTTTTTTCGAGCATTCTGATTTTTCTGGATGTGTTTGTTGCATTCTTTCCGTCGTCGGTCGTTTCCCGTTTTTCATTATTAAGATGGCGCATTATTCTATGCTAAATTCCATCCGTATGTCCTGACAGGATATTCTGACTCTCTGTATTAGGGTTACCAATTCTTTTTCTTTTTTGGCAAACAGTGTTATATTGTCTATGCATATTAGATGGTTGATCTTTTTTTTCCAATCAGTAAATATGTATCCACTTACGCATTTCCAAGGAATTGGACTAGGTGGAATCATCGTGATTACACAAAGTAATGCTGACAGTGCATCTCCCAGGAAGATAGCTCTGCTGATTTTTACACTGGCTAAGATTTTCCCTCCTACAGTCAATTCCACTCTCCAGTTTTCTATTGTTATTTCGGTAAACTTTATGTCTTTGTCGGATATATTTTACATTTTGAAACAGTTTGTTATCCAGTTTTGTGTGACCATAATGTATGCTTTTTGTTGTCATTCCACGCTCAAGCTACGTTTTGCCGTCTCGTTTTGTTCTCCTTGAGGGTGTGTTTCTGAAAATATAATATTTCTCCGATTCCCCTGCCTTCCTTGTGCCATCTTTTCTGTTCTTCGGGGAATAGTCGGCGGCTTATAAACGAGTAGTAAATCCCCCCACCCACTGATTTTGTGTCATTAGTTCCCCCCCCATCATACGTAGGCATGTTATTTGTCTATAATTGTTTGGAGCGTTTTTTGTGGGATTTTTTCAGTATTATTATGATTTTTCCTTAGACTATCCATTCAGATATACCTGTTTCTTCTAAACAACTATTCATCTCTCCCATCTATTTGCTGGTAGATTTTTTTCGTTGTTTTGGAATGTCCTGTTTTGTCAGTGTTGTTTGATCCATTCTCAGTATCTTTTTAGTCATCCTTTTTTCGCCAGTAATTTCTGATTTATCTCCTCGAGTTGAATAGTCTTCTAATTGTCTTCTTTTCACTTTTCGCCCCAACATAATCTCACATTGTTCATATATCTTACTTTGTCTGCTTGTTATCACAGATTTCTTATATGTGCTTTCTGTCTAATTCCCCATACAATTTTCGAATTTCTACTCGTGTTCTTTAAAGGAACCCCGCTTTTTTCAAAGAGTAATTGCGCTCTTGCACAGATTAGGTCATCATGTTATAAACGGAAATATGTGTTAATATTTTTTTAAAAATATTTTTCAATTTTTACTGTGTAGCATTGTTTCCTGAGAGTTCGTAATGATTTCTTTCATACATAACTATGATCAAAATCTCTACATTTTTTTTTCATTCTATTTTGGGTTTCTTCCTTCACATTCGGGTGTGAAGTGCTTCGATTACTATAGTTTGTGGAGATCTGGTTTTTCTGTATTAGCGTCTGGGTGACTGAATGAGGCTATAGTTGAGAGTCTTCCCTGTTCATTTGTTGGTTTATTTCTAATATGTCTACGCCAGAAAGGGAATCTTGCTTTATCATTATCATAGCATAGTCAAAGAGTCTTCGGCTAGGTGGCTGAAATACACCGAATTCTTCCCAGGTGTTTATCACTCTTTTTCTATACTTCGTTTGCGAAGAGTATCTTCCAAAACAGCCTTAAAGTATAACTTTTTTGTCTTTCAAAGTCCATTTTCTGCGTTGAAGTATCAGATTGGAGAACTTGCTAATGTATTCGTTTGCGTACCTGGACATAGAACAACTAACATTCACAGAATGCCGATTGGGTCCCTGATTTTAGCCATCCAGGGAGAACCTGCCGATCATAACAGTCAGACAGGTTAGCTGGGTCCCATATTGAATTATCTCTCAGGTTATCCTGTTTTTCATGGTTAGTTTATTGTGAGGGGTTGTTTATTATTTGTGTACCTGGCACAGATATCACCAAGTTTTCTCATGGTAATCTAACTCTTAAGCGGATCACTAGTATTATTATCAAAATTATAATTATATGAGTTTTCCCCACTCTTGTAAGGTGATGGTTTCTTACAGGAGTTTGAATGACAGCAAGTCTCCTGAAGTCTCGAGGACACTTTTCAGTATTTTAGTCGATCCTAATAATGCTGTAGTCTAGATGGTTTCCCCTCGTCCTCTTATTTTCAAGTCTTCGGGTCCCTTTACCAGTTCCAACTGCAGCAATTAAGATTGGAATCGCACTTTCATGTTCCTTTGTTGTTGTTTTTTTTAGTTCTCGTACAGGGTTTAGATATCAAAATTTCTATTAATTTTATTCTGTGGTCGGCAGGGGCGGCAATGGCCACAATTCAGAAGGTTCTCTCATTTTGTTCACTATCACAAATCTGGTCGCCTGGCCCAGATTACGTTATCTGTTTTTTATTTCAAATTCCTAGAGAGATCAGTTTTTCTTATTCTCTTGGACGGGTTCTCGGTTTTGTATATATAATTTGTACATTGGGACAAATTTAAAGTTCTTACACAATTCGCATCGTATCATATTCCTCATCAAGTTGTGTCGAGTCTTAAATTCTTTCAACGCTAATTCGCTGCGTTCACATATTATATGATAGATTTTGTTGTCTCTATCATCGAATAACTTACATTTGCTATTTTGCTTCTCACTGCCAGTCTCTTACACTAACGTTAGCTGATGGGGGTTCAGAGGAGTCAGAATGACAGCAAGTCTCCCTAGGACTTTTCTCGGTATCTTACCGATGTTTTCGTTTCGGTACTCTTGATTCATCCTCTTTTTTCTATCTCTTCTTGCTCTCTTTCCAATGACAGTTCCAAAAGCCCCAATCACATCTGTCTTCATTGCCACCGCCATTTTCAACAATTTTTAAAGTTCTTTGGCAAAGTCCATGTACTTGTATCTCTTTTAACGTTCTTTAATTTTCACTCCGTGGTCCATTAGGACATCAAAGTCCACTATACAGCAGGTTTTTTTAAATTTTCAGATCTGGTTCTCTGACCGAGATTAGGTGATATGTTTCAATCTCAAAATTCCAGGGAATTTTATGGGTCCTATCCTTTAGGTCGGATTATGGTTTGCGTATATGCTATTTGGTCGTATGGCCATAATTTCAGTTTCATCACAATTCTTAATGAATCACCCTTTCAACCAAATCATGTTAAGTCTTTTACTTTTTTTCACTTGTAGGCTACGTTAGCTTATGGTGTAAGCTTTCGTTTTTATCCGTTTTTCCCTTCCCAGCTATACAAACATATATGTAAAAATATATGTAAAATTAATTTGAAAATTAAAACAGGAAGCGTTTGATATGTGTACGATAGTACTCGAGAGATATTAACTAACATGTGACAGTTTTAAGCATAGCAATGAAATTGAATTAAAAAAAAAAACAGATCATTTCTTTACACTTTATCATTTCTTTACACTTTAACCATTTTTTGTAACTTACTGAATATTTCTATTGTTGTCAAAAGAGTACTAGTCATGTGACTCAGGAATACAAAGAGGACAACGCTACCAATAACATTTGTGTTTATTTGTCAAACATTTATCACATAATGAGTTCATATTTTCTACTTCCAGAGTCACAAAAAATTCAATTTATCAGTGAATTTTTCATCAAAGGTTATGTCCATGCTGCGAGTGAAAGATAATATCTTTCAAATTTGTCCATTTTGTAACGATTCAACTCCTCCTAATAGATACAACCACGTACACCAAACAAACCCAGAGCATATAATTTCTATTGCGGAATTCTGGTGTTGTTTCTTTCAGAATTGTCCATTTTGTAACGATTCAACTCATCCTAATTGATAACACCACTTATACCAAACACACCCAGTTTATATCATATTTCCTGGGGAATCCTGGTGTTATTTAAGGCAGAGTATTTCCCTTCATTTCTAACTACAGCCTCTTTCAATATCAATTTGATATCAAATCCAAAGTGTGATAAAAACTCATGGAGTCTGAGCTTTTATAACTTAATGTTGAATTTAAATGATGACGTGTGCTGAACATAGCAACTTACACAACAAATGGATGAACTGTAGACATCACGACTGATTTCTGGACGTGCTAGGGTCAATTTTTCATATTATATGATCAGCAGTATCAATACTTTTTAATAAGCGTTTCTAAACAAATAAAGATTTTTAAGTATTAAACTTTTTCTTGGCTGCTTTTGTTATGTTTTATTGTATAGCATCACTTGTAGGTTATTTAATGCCAATTCTGTGCCACATCTCTGAGTAAGAGTTTACCTGGGAGCAATGGTAATGAAGGGATACTCCACAATCTTCAAATCTCCTCGATCGGAGCCTTGCGATTATATCGTTTACGAGGATAGGACTGATCCCTCCACAGCGTTGTATAGAGCCCCTGGTGACTGGGCAATGATTTTTATTCTTCTCAAATCATGTGGAATTTTCTTATCTCATAAACTGAATAGTTATCTGGCCAAATAGCGTCGCTTAGTATACGCTGTCTATATTACCTGTAAATAAATCCATCCTGAATAAGTCTAAAGTCGCAGGAAGATAAGATATATTCATTTAACAGAACCTTAGATGGGCCAGCAACTTAAATAGACTTAAGGACTGCAGGCTGCCAAAAAATATACTGCATTCTCATACTAGTGGTATCTGTTAAATAACAATATTCGTGCATAAAATTTAGTCGAATTCAATAAGACAACATTAAACAAAAATATTTTAAAATTTCGAAAGAAATGTGAATTTAAACGTATAATGAACGAGATTCCGACATCTGTAGATATAGAATAGCACTAGGCAGTATAGCATGCCTTTAAAATCGATCAATCACTCATTAATGAAAAGTTATATCAGATAATGGATGCAACAATTTATTTAGCTGCTAAACACTCCTGTTTCTTGAGTATCCTCTGGGATTTTACGTGGTCCTCTCCAGCAGTAGTGATAATTTTGTCCTATCCAGACCCCAACAAAGCCACTCATCCATACACACACATGCACACACATAAACGTGCATATCCACACACACACACACACACACATACATGATTAAAACTTGTAAATATGATGGAAGAACTTGTACGGCTATAAGTAGATGTCGAAGAGGCATTTGTAGTGTCTGTTATCGTCGTCGTAAATGAACTAGGTAACCGACTAGGATTTTTCCGTTTTACATCGAGTTACAAGGATCCTTAAATAAGTTTCCAGACTTTTTTCATATGGGCACTGTTATTGATAGTACACACAAGAAACTCCTGTCCCCTTCGAAATAACCTCCTCCGGCTGCAATGCACTTGTTGTACCATTCGAACAACTTCTGGAAGGCCTCATGGAAGTCCTCTTGTGTGAACGTGTCAATGACCTTCGTCACAGCTTCTTTCATCTCCTCAAGTGTCTCATAACGGCAGCCTCTAATTTTTTTCCTTGAGCTAAGGGAATAACCAAAAGTCACAGGGAGCAAGGTCTGATCTATAGGGAGGGTAAGGAACTATCTTGATGCCCATCTTGGTCAAATAGTCTGTTACAAGGATGTAGTTGTTGACTAGTGCATTGTTATGGTGGAAATACCACTGGCCCGATTTGAAGAGTGCTGGCCCCGTCCAACGGAATCACTTCCTGAACTTCATCAGACGTTTATGTGTGGAATTGCTCTATATGGCCGAATTGGGTGTGGGAGAGCCAGCATGCTTCCACTTGGGACTCTGTCTCTTGATCTCTGGGTCATAGCAGTAAATCCAGCTTTCATCGTAGGTCACCAGAGCATCAAGAATTGCGGGATCTGAATTGATCAGCACAACCATCGCCCTGCTTCCATGACAATTTCTTTCTTTCTGATCTTCTCTGAGCATACTTGGGATAAACTTCGCAAAAATCATCTGCATCTTCAGTTCCTCGAAAATAATAGTGTGTACAGTTCCCACACAGACATCAAACTGTGCAAGTCTTGTCCCTATAGACACACGACGGTCCTTATCCAGGAAATTATTTATTTCGCCCACCAATTCTGGTGTTCTGACGTTCTTACTCCTCTCACCCCTCTGATCATCCCTCACAGACTCCCTACCTTCCTTGAATCTCTTATGCCACTCAAAAACTGACGCTCGATTCATGCAATATGGCCCAAAGGCAGTCTGAAGCATTCCATATGTTTCTCTGGTATTTTTCCAAGTTTAAAACAATTTTAATGCCTATCGTTCTTCTAAAGTATGCTTACGTCCAGATTGCATTTTTGAAATTCACAAGCTGTGACAATCAGGCTTTAGTAGGGTGTATTCCAATTCCTGCTGTAGCTGTTCATTTGAAGCTGGAATCATAAAAATTGTTCAGTCATCTCAAATTGTATTGCAATAACATACTGAATTTTCAAGAGTCTACGACCATTTTTAAATGCCTGTACAAAAAAAGTCTGAAAACGTATTGAATGCACCTGGTAATGAAGGTATGAGTTCGCTTATTCTGCTTCCAGCCATGGACAATTCTTCAGTCAGACTTGACAATCTAATATTAGAAAGTCAATCGAACTAGAAGGATGAAATTCAGAACCATTGTACTCTGCTTAAAAAAATAGCTTGTGCCTTAACCTCTTTGCGCTAGAGAGGTTGATGGTTTAGTTTGTTTGTTTAATGGCATATCAACCTTTGTAGGTTATTTAATGCCAAAGCTATTGTCCTAGAAGAACAGTAGTGGTACTATTTAACCCATAGCTTGGAGGATATGTGGGTTCATACCTTTCCCAAGGGTATTTGCCTGAAAGTGAACGTAATAGCGCGACTGGAGTACGAACTCGCGTATTACGATTCCGCAGTCCATCGCTTTAAACATTGCACCACGAGGACACCCGCTAAAGAGGTTGAGTTGATAACTATATTTGTCATCACTTTAGACATCCAGGAATGTCATTGCCAAAGTTGAAATGCGTTATGAAACTAGTTACAATAATTTTGAATTGACTGTTTATTTTTTAATGAAAGAGGATTTACAATACAGCCTTAGCTCCTGGCCACATTCTCTTGTTTTCTTAATTCAGGATCCTTCTTACTGTCGAATTTAAAAGACACCGATGACATTACAAAAACTACGACAGAATATCTTAACACAATATCACGAGTGATTCATCAAAAAGTAAAACCATTGAAAATGCATATTGAAATAGTTCAAATGTACAGTGCTTATTCTAAATAAAATAAATCTTTTAGTAATCGCTCCTTTCTTTTGAGATAAATACAAGTTCACTTTCTGAATTCACATTGTGTAATGGAAATGAAATTTTAATGTTCAGGTTGCTGATTTATGTGTACAGATGCATCTTACACATTGAAATAATAACAAAAAATATACAAGAAAATTAGTGGGGTGGACTTTCTTTCTAACTTAATGTTTTTCGAAGGAAAATCTTGTTTTGCATGAAATGGATGTTATGTTACTCTCACTGCTTTTTGATTCCATACCATAGCTGACTGAAAACATCTCTTGTTATGATATTTACTGAGCTTCACCGATTAAGGAAAATAATGAAGAAAATCCAGATAAATTGTGCTATAATTCCTCGTGGAGTAAAACATTTTGACCTTTAAAATCAGTTTTTCAAATACTACGTTTAACAGGGATCCAACTCTAACCACCAGTGCACACTTAATTAACCCATCAAGCGTACAAACATATGACACAAAAACAACCGTGGTGTAATAGTTATCGTCATAGGAAACGGACACAGCGACACGAGTTCAAATCTTCGACTGGACTGATTGCATTTCACATAGCACTAATACCCTGGGAAAGGTATGAATCCAATTATTCTCCCTCCAATTATGGGTAAATAGTAGGGCAGATTGGGCTCTTCAGCCTTGGTAAGGCAACTAGTGTAGGAAAAGGAAAACTCTGAATAAAAACCTGTTAAACTCCGCTTAAAGTCATTGACCTTGTGTCATATCCTGACCGAGCGGAGGGGTTAGTAAATATGATAAAAACTAATACTTTTTTGCAAAAAGCAGTAAAACATTATATAGTCTGTATTTCCTATAATATCTATAGAATAAATTAGTCCTTTAAATAACAAATAATACATCGACTATTAAAATATAAAAATATAGGATTCTATCACTCTTTTTGATCAACTTGTATTTAAACTATTTTAACTCTTAGATATACTGCAAAACATGAGAGGAAAACAGTTTTCGAAAAAATGTTTGAGAGCCCTTCTAGTTGAATAAGTTTAACCCTCATATACATAATTGTCAACTTTTTTTTTAAGATGACTTATACGTGCATTCCCGAACCTATCCATTTACAACTTCATGAAATTATGAAGCAAATTTAATATATTGACATATTGAAAAGACTAAAATTTTTCAAATTTCATTCGTTTCTAAAACATTGTTTATGTATGTGCAGGGTGTGACATCGGTCCATTTTTAAGCAGAGTTTTACAGACTTAAAATCAGAGTTTCCCTTCTCTAAGACTGGTTGCCACTAAAGCTAAAAGTTCAGTTTGTCCTACTATTAACCCAAAGTGGGGGCGGAGAATTGTTTGATTAATACCTTTCCAAAAGTTATTCATAACTCAGTCGGCAGGGTTGCAGAATACACCAACAGCCTCTCGGAAGCAGGGTAAGACTCCCCCAACGAGTGTCCCATATATGGCACTAAACAATCCGATGTTGAGGTTTGAGTAATGCTGGATCTTTGAGTAATGCGGAGTACACTTCTATTTCCATCGCAATATAGGAGTACACTGGCACAGAGTAGTAACACCTGATAGGATCCTATCTATGGATCAAAAACAACTAAACAGTATACTTATGCTAAACTATTTCTTTGAAATAGAACTATTTTGACATTTAAAATGCTTACTTATTCTCAACTGAATTGTCTGAAATAGAACTGTTTATATGTATAAAAATGGTTTTGGGATCAAAAAATCTACAATGGTTGATATGCAATAAAACCAAACCCAACCAAATAAACCAAATGCCAAGGTTATTACCGCTATGTGAAATGGAGATAACTTCGTCCTTGATTTGAAATCGCATCGTCGTGTCCATTTCTTACAACAGTAACCCCTACATCACAATTGTTTTATTGTATTTAAGATATATTGTCAGAATACGTCCTTTTTTTGTAAACGACTTTGCTGACATAAAATAAAAGAATAGATGAAGCAATTCTTCCAGTGGCTAAACACTGAACTCTGCGAAAGAAAATTAGTAATATAATTGTTTTGGTTATTTTTCAACACTGGGCGTGTTTCAACGGAAACAGTAGATGTTTTCTGTTTTGCTTATCACTCGTCCTACACTGTACTTTTTTAATAAAATTATTTTTAGCCTGTATTAGTTTTAAACGTTCGGAGAGACAGATAAAAATAAAAATAAGAGAAGCATATCTCATTTCTTCGAATATGTATTTTTATTCAATAAAATATGTATTAACACAAACTCTTTCCAACGAGTTCGATACAATAAAGCGCAGTTTTTAAGTTGATTACTTCTGGTTAGAGTAAGACTGTTTCTTTTATTATACTAGTCTCTTAATCATGCTTACTTGAATATTCATTTAAAGCCGAAGGAAGATATGATAGATTATTTTCTTACTTGAGATCAGTAGTATGCTGTGAACAGCAAGGATACTTCTCTAGGAAGTGAACAAGGCTTGTTAAGTCCAGTTCCTTTAAAAATGAAAGTTACGCCTCTAGGAAATACTGTATTCAGAGAAGACAGTCAATAATGTGGTATATCACTCACACTAATGTCACCTGCACTCAAATGCATTACTCACCGCCTCAATGTGTTTGCAATCACGGTTTGACCAACGTAAATATTCAGCAAGAATCATTGAATATTGATTAGTGCAATCATTACCACTTATATGAATACAGTGATAAGTCTCGGTGTTTTCATAACAGATCCTAGCTGACTGTAATTCTGGTAAAAAGAGAAAAATAAAAATTAGGATTATTGGATCAATTGATTGACTTCTACTGTCATACCACAATTAATTTGTCTCAGATATTGAGCGCTAACAATAAAACATTTCATTTTTATCAGAGTAACTTTCCTATGAGTGTTGCCTTCTGATGAATATTATTGCCTACTGATGAATAATATCGCTGAAAATCTGCATGTTTTAGATTTTGCAAACTTAGCAATAGTGTTGCCCTCTTAATGAAAAACTCTATTTTTATTATTTTACTAATGCCTTATTTTCTCAGAATTTGCTTCATCGAACACAAATACGAGAACTGCTTACGGTGTCCGATTTTCCGAAATGGCGAACGATTTACTTTTATCAGATTCATCCTTTCTTACCTTAAGATGAAATTTAATTGTTTCCTTGTGAGCAGACAGTTCACTATTGTCTTCTATTTTCACTTTCATTTCGTAAACAAATGTTTTCAATTGAAACTTCATGAAGGAATTTAAAAAAAATAATCCAACAAAAGAGTGCATTATTTCCGGCAGGAAGAAATTTTAACTTTCAGACGTCTTCTCTGTATCTAGAAACACCCTGTCTCTCTTACAAGTCAATATTTGGGAGCGTCTTTAATTCAGAAAAGGCGAACATTGCAGGATGGGCTCAACAAAAAAAAAAAATACCAAGAGATTCTCTTCTTTGTGTTATTGTTGTAAATATATATAGTAGACTTTTTCTGATAACAATCAAAGATTTGTCCTATTCTAAAGAGTTTTGGCTCACCAATTCTTCTTTGTTTACGAAATTCTCAATAATTGATGATAAAAGTAGTTTGATTCATGCCTCATCAAAGGTATTAATGCAAAAAAAAAAAAAGGTTGGGGCCTCAAATGAAACTCTAATATAAAATCAGATCTGTTTATCGGCTCGATAACTTTTGCACCACGATGCAAATCCAACCTGAAAAAAAAAAAAAAATTGCATATTTATACGTTGTTGGAGACTGGTTGCTGGGGCAAAATGGCCAGTTTGAATAATGCAATCGAGGAGAAAACTGTAATTGGATATGTAAGAAATTGCAGCTTAGTGTCATTATAAAATAGATACGTGAAATATTGTTGTTGGTTCAGCCAGGGTCACGTTATGTATAATATCTCTATGGCGCCAAAAAGATGTTAAGCGATTCTGTCGTATCCATTGCATAATCAAATAAGTGGCATAAGAAATCTGGTCAGGATATAAGCACTTCCAAACTGGATCAACAGATGAAAAAGGAAATTCTACTTGATCAAACTAAAACGTAAACAAAAAATAACACATTAAAACAATGAATTTTATACATCATTTTACTATTTGTTAATAATCATTTCTGTCAAGAAACGTTTGATTTCCGCTTGAATGTAAATTAGAGTAACTTCGTGTCGGATAATATCATGTTTAGACGATCATTTTTTTGTTAAAAAATAATTCATAGGTGATGTCTGTTTAACAATGTCTCCAACATGACTTGAAAAACTACTTTTTGAAGCAGAAAAAAAAGTTCTTCACGGATGTGTAGAGTAAATCCATTGCAAGTAACGGGGGCTCACAGAACATTTGCCCGAAGAATGAGTTTAATTTTTATATATGACTTAACAATCCAACATATTTAGAGAATAAAGTTAATTTAGAAAAGAAATAACAATTACTGAAATTATTTGTAAACATGAATGTTTATTAATATCACCAGAGACAGTTTGAATAAATGAATGTCTACCTAAAGTGCACCCATCACCTTTCTATCAGAATGATGCTCGAACATCCTGGAGTGGTAACATTTTAGATTTAAGGGATTCCAAGTATGATCCTATTTTAATTTTACAGGAGGTGCCCGTGGTGTAATGGTTATCGTCGTAGGGGAATGGATACGGAGACACGAGTTCAAAACTTGGACGAGACTGATTGCATTTCACATAGCACTAATACCCTTGGGAAAGGTATGAATCCAATTATTCTCCCGCCAGCTATGGGTAAATAGTAGGGAATATTAGGTTCTTCAGCCTTGGTGAGGCAACTTGTCTAGGAGAAGGAAAACTCTGAATTCAAACCTGTTAAACTCCGCTTAAAGTCATTGACCTTGAGTCATATCCTGCCCAAGCAGAGGGGTTGGGCAAATATAACTATTTTAGTTTAGTAATAGGGAAATATTGGAGTAGTGTATCATTAAAATGCATTTCTGTCGAAGCCGAAGTGTAAACAAATTCATTCAGAGTTTTCCTTCATCTAAAATAATTGCTTCGCAGAAGAAGGAAAACATTCTATTCACCACAAAGAGTACATGAACCATGAATCTCCCTGGGTTGAAGACCATGTGTGAAACTCAAGTCCGGCTATGAACCAAGAAAAAAAGGTAATGGGAGTATATATATATATATATATATATATATATATATATATATATATATATATACGTTTGAATACCATAGACACTGAGTCACCTGTTATTATGTGATAAGCAGAATAAGAGTGTCCAACGTGTTTGGTATGTATTCATGTTTTGGTGCGAGGCGTATGATAGGAAGTGTAATCTAGTTTGTGAGGCATAGATAAATTCGAGTTTCTTTCCCAGAATTCTCCACAAATAGAATTAATCCTACCATCCTGCTCTACACAATAATATATAAAAGGGTGCCTGCATCTGTGTCATAAGAGCCAATGTCTTTAAATCTTTGTTTGTCTTTCTTTGTTGTTTTTTTTTTTTTTTTTTTCTGTTTAGTCTTTGAAACAGTCTAATCCTCATAAAGACACCCTGCATAAATTATCTCACGAAGGAAATTTTTTCCCAAATTAGCGTCAAGTAAAATTAATTAAAATCATATTTGAAATAATCAATTAACATGTCCTACTTTTAATGTACAACTAGAATACTCCGGTTGTAAAACTGTTCAGTTGCTTGTAGAATTGCATCATTCATAATTAATCAAGAACATTTTAATTAATTGCATGTCATGTTTTTACTGCTACCATTTGGTAGATGGAAGTTGTTAAAAACATTTACTCAAAGCTCGAGCTTAACTGCAGACGTCAGAATGTTTTGTGCGCACGTTTTATTTTATAGTAGTGTTTTTATCTTATAGATATGTCTTTCTTGCGGAAGTTTAGACGTAATGCTCAAGACGAAGGAAGACTTGTTAATATCTGTTTGATGATTACATATTTCGTAGTAAAATAAAATTGAGATTCAAAACTTCCTTTCATGTTTAATTAAAAGATTCAATTAAAATATCATGTCTAAATAAGAAAACTTCTACATTTGAATTTGTTTTCTTTACAGGTTGGATAAGTTATTTTAATTTACTCTTAATGTAATTTGCCTTAACACGGTTATCAAGATGCGTTATATATATATATATATATATATATATATATATATATATATATATATATATAGTAGCGCCCAAAACTAAGGGACAAAATTTGAAAACCTAATATTTGTTAGAAATAACAACTGTGAAAAGCTGATATTTTGACAACTGGTAGTCGTTATCTCCATAATAACAAACTAAAATTTGAATCATTTGCAAAGGATAGAAAAAGAATTATAACAATTAATTATCTATTTTCAAATTTGGAACGTCCAAAAGTAAGGGACAAAATTGAGAAAAACAATGTAAACAGCCAAAAAACAATAAAAATACATGTACAATCAATATTTAGTAAATGAAATCAGTTCTGGACAACCCTCGATACTAATTTTAGACCATTCTTCTTGAAGATTCACCCACAAATCCTCCGTGTTACTGGGATTTCTTTCCATAACTTTCATTCCTAAGGTCTGCCAATAATTTTCTATTGAATTTAAGTTAGGACTTTGCGGTGGCCAATCCATTATTTCGAAATCTTGCTCGCTAAGATAACTCATTACCACCTTTGCCTTGTGACATGGGGCATTATCTTGCATAAAGGTAGCCCTATCGAAATCTGAATTCTGTATGATTGGCACAACATGATCTGAACAATGTTTTTGTAGATCTGCGCGTTTACAGGAGTTTGTAACCGGACAAAAGGCGTTGTACCTTGGCTAGAAAACATTCCAAGTACCATGACGCTTCTGCCCCCAAACTTGACAGTTTTCTTCGTACACGTTGCACTTAATCTTTCACCAATACGTCACTTTACATTGTTTTTTCCATCATTTCCAAATAAATTAAACTTGCTTTCATCACTTAAAAATGCTTTTGCCCAATTTTTATATGTCCAAATTACATACCTGTTTGCAAACTCTAATCTCTTCTTCTTATTCTTCGTACTAAGAAGTGGTTTCTTCCTTGGGGTTCGATTAAACAGCCCTATTTCTTGCAGTCGTCTAGAAACAGTCTGTCTTGAAACATTAACACATGAGGTACTATTCATAACCCTTTTAATTTCTGTGCAAGACTTAAAACGTTCCTTTAATGACATACGCTACATTATTCGATCTTCTCTTGTCGAAGTTTTGCGGGATCTGCCGGTTTTAAAAGCACTAACTATTTTTCCAGTATCATTGTAGGATTTAACAACCCTTCCTACAACACTCTTGGAACGTTTCCATTTCTCTGAAATCTCTCTAATGGTGTGCTTTTCCTTGTGTAGCTTCACAATAGCTTGTCTCACAGAGTAATCAAGTATTTGGCGTTTCGCCATGGTGGCGGCTGATGCAACGTTTACAAATGACTAAGTAAGACTTATTCTTTAGAGGAAATTAAAAGATTTGAATATAGCATCCTGTTTACATTGTTTTTCTTAATTTTGTCCCTTACTTTTGGACGATCTTATTTTGAAAATAAATAAATGATTGTTATAATTCTTTTCCTATCCTTTGCAAATGATTCAAATTTTAGTATGTTATTATGGATGATAATGACTACCAGTTGTCTAAATTTCAGCTTTTCACAGTTGTTATTTCTAACAAATATTAGGTTTTAAAATGTTATCCTTTAGTTTTGGACGCTACTGTATATATGGGGGGTAAATATATAGTTAAATAGTATAACAGCTGTTTTACTATAAAAAGGTTTTAGCATTAAACAACCCACAAATATTTATATGCCATAAAAACAAATCCACATATAGGTGTGTGTGTGTGTGTGTGTGTGTGTGTGTGTGTGTGTGTGTGTGTGTGTGTGTGTGTGTTAAAATAAACGCACACATATAAATAGTTGAGGCGTACATCAGCTCTTTTTCTATAAGAAAGTGTTTAGTATTAAATAACCCATGAAGGTTTATATGCCATACAAAAATTACACACACACACACACACACACACACATATATATATATATATATATATATATATATATATATATATATATATATATATATATATATTATCTTACGTTAGTATATAGCTGTATATTATTCCTGATTTTGGTACAATTTTTGTTTTAATTTGACTATATTTTCTGATATTAGTAACGTTAAGAAAATGATTTTCGTGTATCACCTGAATCCTTTTTCCTACTACTCACGAGACAATCTAATAAATTTCCGTCACGTTCTGCTAAGAGGAATGACTATGAGTCTGATTCCTCTGTAAACTATCGAGCAAAGAACGTGATCTTAAAATCTGACTGCCGAAGCACTAAATAGATTCATTGTCATATGTACATTTGTATATATTATTCATTATGTATGCAACTACGTATCTATATGTATATGTGCATCGTTGAATATGTCAGAATTATCTGATATGTATTTCCTAGATCGAATAAGTATACACTAACATAAGCCTATACTATGGTATTGCACTCCTAATCAACTGGTATGCTGTGTGAATAAGTTAAAAGATGCAATATAATTGCACCATTAATGATAACATTAAAATGATCCAATAGAATTTAATCAATTTAAATCAAAGTAAAATTACAAATTATTGAAAAATGAACTAGTTTATTTCTCCAAACTTCTGATTCGTGAAATAGCTGATATACGAATTTGAAGTGTGGAATGAGCTTTATACATATTTTTTTGGAATGATGCTGAAACCCTTTTAAACCTTTTAAAATCATATAGTTAAACATATAATTATTGGAAGAGTACCTGTTAAAATTGACAGTTTTATTTATGTCACAAACTGTTTTATTGCCAGATTTTTGCAGGCTATTCTCCAAAATATTGTTTTACAAAATTTTGATTACATAAAATCCAAACAGCCTAGATTGAATACCTTAATTTGAAAAACAAATTCCTAAAGAGAATTTTGTTTGAAAAATTGTTTCAAAATATTCTACTTCCAAACAGAATTCTTTTTTGAAATATTAGATTAAAGCAAAATGAAAATACATAATTTACTGTAATACCAAAGCACCATACTTTAGAGACAATTTCGGGAAGATAAAGAAAAAGAGAAAATATGAAAACTAAAAAGCTGGAGTTTATTCTGTATATTCAGTATATCATTGTTGTAAAATAGATTTCTTTTAAAACGTATTCGGTTGAAATAGAAAGTTTCTATTCGATTTATATCAGTTTCCAAACGAGCGTATAGGTGTCCACATCCCATAATAGCTAAAGCTCTATGTTCCGACCTGGAAGCAAGCGAGTTCGAAATCAAGTCTCGTTATTACGTTCACTTTCAGAGTAATAACATTTGGAAAGGTATAACCCTTCTTATTCCCCAAGCTATGGCTTAAATAAAATAGATGTTATTCTTCTCTAATGATAGCTTTCGCACTAAAGAAACGGTAATTGTAGATATTAAAAAAAAAACAGTGTCTTTTTATTATTTTCGTGGCCAATTATATATTCATACTGTACAGTTCTAATTTTGTGGAATTTTGAAGAAAACTTTTTTATAATCAAGTTTGTGAGAATTATATGATTCAATAACTTAAACAGTTTTATATGGTATCGAGACAGTTACTTCTGCGTATGAATTTGTAAACATAATGATGTTAAAACTGTATATCTAAAAACCGATAAAAATTAAATAATTATTTTAACAATACAGTCTTAAAATCCTTTTGTATTATGATCCTGCAGGGCTTGAGTGGAACGTGTCAGGGAGATTGGGTGCATCCCGAGATGATGCTGATATCCAAAACTTCTCACATTCGCAAAGTTAACCGATAGAATAAACAAACAAGAAGCTTCCCAGATGAACTGTCTCAACATAGCAATGTATCTTGCATCCCCTAAATTAATACTGGGTAAACTGCTGTCCACAGGTCATGTGTTAAACCATAGTACTTTCAAAATTGTATGCTTCATTTTACGAGGGAAAATATTTCTTATAGAAAAATGAATAAATTTAAAAACAATCTTACTACTTTTATGAACATTTTAATATCAAATTTTATAACAACTTGACATACCTTTAAATTTCAAATCAAATGTGACAGTTGGAATTAAATATCAAATTGTTAAATATATACCGGTAATCTAATGAAAATAGATTTGGTAAAATTTTGATACTCAGATTATGAAAGTATCCATTTTTTTTTTACTTTCGGTACATGGATCATATTGGATACATCGATGTTTCAAGCATACGTTTCTTTCTTTTGATTATTTTTTTTTAATTTATCACAGTGGCAGTGTGTTATTAATCACATTGGTATCACTATAACATCATACCAACAATTTTATATTTTGATAGAAAAGATAGTTTTATCGAAGAGAAAAATAATTCATCTGTTTCTTATTTCTTATGCAGATGCTCACAATTATGGCATTTTATAATGAAAATGGTTCAGGTAACATTATCAAAAAGTTGCCTTAAACATGTTTAATTGCTTAGCCCACATGGTTATGTATCTTGTAGTGCTTTTCTTGAAAAAGACTGCCTCTAAATCCTAACTATTTTGACTATTGTATCATTGTGGTTCTTCACCACGTAGGTACATGGCCATTTAAAATCGTCAGTGAATATGATCTTCAGACATATTCCCAGCAGTAAAAACGTGTTGAACTCGTCTATGTAAACATATATTCCATCACAAACAATACTTATAAGAATTCTTGGATCTCTCCTCTCGAAAACAAATGCAAGGTTCTATACAAATGAAGTACTCCTAACGAGGTTCAATTACCGCTATCCATACTTGTAGGGCTCCATTTTCCTGGTCGTGGTCAGTGCGTCAGGCTTTTGAGCACTAGGGTTCCCTGCATACACAGCACCTTCAGTCCCAGCTTCGTGATCGTGTTTCCGTGCAGTGATTCTCTTCAATCTTACGGCTTATGGTCATGCTGATTTGGGGTTGTTTTTTTTGTTTTTTTACTGTTGGATGCTCTTTTAATTCTTGTACTCGTGAGTCAGTGCAGTTCTAAGAGTTTATAATTGTATTCGGTGCTGTTCTCCGTGCGTGCGTGCACTCATACTCTGGGCTATTCTCCATGTTTGTACTCAGATACACTGCAGGTGTTTGTTGTTTGTATTCATGTCTTACTGCTATCATCCCACACGAACAAGAAATTCAACAAGAGATTTGGACAATTTTTTATACATTGTGAGAAATGTAACGACATTTTTCAGAAGATATTTTCGTTTTGCATAACCTGAAATTCGGAAATATAGAACTCGACCTCCGGTTGAGATGGGTTTAAGTAGATATTTTCTCATATATAAATAGAAATGAAAACGTTGATTTTTAACCAAAGTTGACAATGATTGATTTTAGCAAAATAAACATAATCCACTGACGTACGAATAGTAATTCATATGAAGTAATAAATGCCTTCTCATTTTATTATAAAGTGTTGTAATTGATTCTCTTTTTCTTGTTCTCTCACCATGCTTGTTCCCATGAGATCCTACTTTTTGCTCAAATAATAATCTCTTCAATTCAATATTTTTTTCGGCGACTATAAAATATCAAAACATAAAGAGGACTTCAACGTTGCTCGCCTGTAACAAATGGATATTTTTCAAACAGCCATGCAGAAAGAAGAAGAAGAAGAAGAAGAAGAAGAAGAAGAAGAAGAAGAAGAAGAAGAAGAAGAAGAAGAAGAAGAAGAACTTAGTTGACTCCCTGCAAACCATGTACAATTGATCTTTGTATTCAACAACTTTTTTGTTATATTTAAAACACTTTTCTTAAATGCACTGTTCGTTCTTTTTACGAACGATGAAAACACAAACAAAAACACCAGTAAATATTAAAAAAAAAAGGAAAAAAGAAAAAAAAAAGAAAAGTAGAAAGAAGTAAGATGAAAAAGGCCAAAAAAAAAATTTCAAAAATATATAATCAATAGTTTAAAATATTTTATAAATACGCACATTATGATAAAAGATTGTGAGTAAAGTAAAATCAATATTTGCTTTTTCTGAAATAGATAAAGAATTCATAATTCAACAAAAGCGTGTTATCGAAATATCTTTGAGTAAGTGGGTTAGTAAAAACGAAAGTAGAATAGAGTTGCATATATTATAGAATGTATGTATCCAAATAAAGAAAAATGGGTGTTTTGATTATAGCTTTTGTTTCTATTGAAAGTTTAGCTCAATTGGTCAATGGACTTTAACATTAACCAATTAAGATCGATTTCTTCTACCCCTTCTCGCTATGAGCAAAGAAACTACATTTAAGTTTTCGTACATCCCTATTCAGGAGTGCAAATATGGATTCTATCCTTGAATAGGTGTAATAAATACAATGTGACCCGAAAGCAAGAAGGTTGTGGCTCATTTAGATACAAATTCCGTTCTTAATGCTGGCTCATATCTGATCTAATTCAGTTTCATCCGTATCATTTTAGGCATTGCATATTTTTCCTTAAATGGTGAATTATTTAAGCATTACAATGGCTCATGTTCGGTGGTTTAGTAAGAACTTGTGTTTATTTGTTGTTTCAGGGTCCTTACTTTATTGAAGCTGAATGCAATTTAATCGCTGGCGTTTTATCTATTATTTGTTAGAGAGAATGAACGAACTTTGATTTTTATAGACAGGTGTTTACTTCAAAGCCTTTTTTCTTGTTTGGTTTCCTTGTCTGATGCCATACCAATCTTCTTGATTTATTTCCCACGAAAGTTATCCTTGAAGAAGAACAACAATGATACTATTAATCCCATAGATAAAGTAACAAAGGTGATTCGCACTTTTCCCGAAAGTGAAAGCAAACGGGCGACTTGAGTTTGAACTCGTCTCCAACGACTTCACTGTCAAGCACGATAGCGAATACGCCACCGGAAAATCCCTCTTATTTCTTCTAAACTATATATCAACTGTATTATCAATATAATAATTGCACGTATAAAACTATCAGTATTTTCAAAGAATACTTTTTTGTTTTCAGATATCAAGAACTTGAATATGCTTTTAGGCGCATCATCTAAAATGATTTAAAAGATACCAAATTTCAAATAGGTGAACATATTTATCCAGGCTAATTCATTACTGTAAGTAATAGACAAAATGTATTTACCCAAACATCCCCCATTTATTAGTTTTGTAGGGGAGTATAGGTGGTTTGAATAAAGTGTTATAGTGCCCGTGGTGTAATGTTTATCGTCGCAGGATATGGACACGGCGACACGAGTTCAAATCCTGGAATGACTGATTGCATTTCACATAGCACTAATACCCTTGGGAAAGGTATGAATCCAAATATTCTCCCTCCAGCTATGGGTAAATAGATGGCAGACTAGGTTCTTCAGCCTTGGTGAGGCAACTAGTCTAGGAGAAGGAAAACTCTGAATTCAAACCTGTTAAACTCCGCTTAAATAATTGACCTTGTGTCATATCCTGCCCGAGCGGATGGGTTGGTAAATATGATAAAGTGTTATGGTTCTCCTAAATAGTTTGCCAAAGAAAAGCTAAATAGCCCAGACTGGCTAACTAACTATCCCTCACTAGACGGGGAAGAGATGGATCCATGCCTTTCCCAAGAGCGTTAGAGCGAAGTGAAAAACTAATAGTGTGGTACTATAGCTTCACGACACCTAGTTGGCCGCTGGTTTCGTGATTACCACATGTGTCGACTGGTCTTTCTCTGTTTCTTTCCACGCCCACGTTGCTTTCAGATCCGAGGAAAGAGAAGATGGTTGAGGTCCAGTCGATGAAGGTTGGAATTCGTGTTGGAGAGATGAAAAAGTTGCCAAGCAAATTTAATAAATGACGAAAATAAGGCGTTTGTTATAAACAGTAACAAACGTTTATTTACACAGTTGTTTAGATAATTTTTTGTCAAACACCACAAACTGGGAGTGAAAGTAGTTGACTGGCGGAGTTTTAACTGCAACTTGGCAGTGTCACAATGGCGAATGCAATGGCAACGGATTTGGTTCTTTAAGCGGCGAATTCCTGAACCAACTCAATTTTTCGCTTTGGGTGTCCTCCATTTATGGGCCTGAATCCCGAATAATCAGTTTCTGATTGGTCAGCCAATGGGGACTGCCGACCAATGGCTATCATCGTAACAATCCCCCCGGTTTGCCCCTGATTGGTTTAGACAATCGGCCAATCAGCCACAGTCATCGGGAGGGGCCACAAGGAGCAGTCCCGTGGTTGGCTGACCAATGATTTAGTGATTCAAGGCCTTGTGCCAAACTTGGTGACACCAACCCAAATTGTCCGCTATTTTAAAAATACATCTTTTTGTTTAAAGTTTGAAATCCGATGGCTCTCTTGACAGCTCTTTGCAGTTGTGCGGATGTTTATTTCTTTGGTGACAGATTTATAGGTCAACAAGCCCTGATCGGATCGCAAACTTTTTCGGACTTAATCACTTGATATTTATTTTATACACGGTTCTCAAAAAATACTTGGACACCCAAAATGAATTTATTTTTGATAAAATACTTATTATCATGATTTAATAAAATTAATTAATTTCCTTTAATTAATTTCGCCAGCCAACTCCTTGACACTTAAATGAAAGTGTCATAATAGCCACGTATATGATTTATATTTGGGTCATTTATATTTGGGTTGATTTCATTTGCAACAGTGATAACCGTGACGCCATGTTCGCTAGAAAGAATAAGTAAAGAATTTATTTTCAATACAAATTGCTAAACAATTAAATGTCTCGGCTAAGTGAATTGCTTGACGCATTGTCATTCTGCATATTCTGAAAATTGTATTTCTATATTTCTATAGCTACTGAATATTCTTGGAGACTTTAAGAATATGATAAAAGATCCGTACGACCAAAACTGGCAAAGATATCCCAAGTGTGATGTTCCAGTCTCTGGAGATAAAGGTGTAAATTCAATAGATTACGATGCCATCAAAAGACAAGATAATATCAAACTCGACCGACACAACACAAAAGCTTTCGTCAGATGTACGATAGACTGATTAGTTGATATTAACATATGACAACTCGGGAGGGTATTGTATGACTAAAATTTAATAAGATGTGCACATTGTACACATAAATTCATATTTTCGTGTATTTTTCAGATGAATTCTTATGTATATTTAAATGATATTATTATTACAATCTTAACCTAATAATCTGCAAACATATATCTTTGACTTATGGGTAGGAACTAGACGGGAACCTCCAACTTCGGCTGTGAGAATCTGGAATAAATGTCGATGAAGGGGTACTTAACTCAACCAGGATCTCTGAAATCGGAGACTGAATATCTGATTAACTATGTGGCCATAGTCAGGAAAAATTTTCTTGGGAGGAGGATGTCAGAGCTCCCAACAAGTGTCCAGGTTATGACAATAAAAATCTGATCGTAAGGCTCCACTAATGGAGGTTCGTTGTGAAATGTGGAGTACTCCTTTACTGACATCGGTCCTAGGTCCACTCTAGGCCGGATTGGTAGCACCTGGCAGGGGCGTATCTATGGGTCAAAATTATTAAACTGAGTACTCTATGCTAAACTGCATTATGTGAAATAGAACTGTTTTGATATTCAAACTATGCACTTAGGCTAAACATCATTGTTTGAAATAGAATCGCTTATATAAATGAAATAGATTTGGTATTAAATAACCTACAATTGCTGATATATCATAAAACGAAAGGAAACAAAATGAAACCATCTTGAGACAGCATGTTTTAAACACCCCTAACAGACCCATACTGGTCTTGAAGATAAATGAAATTTAAGCCAAATTTGCTATATATATATATATATATATATATATATATATATATATATTCAAATGTTAATGGTTTTCTAGATTATATCGAAAGGGTAAATAACACTTATGCCTTACTTTATGAGATATATTTACAGAAATATTTGGAAATACCTTCCAGAAGTATTGATTAAGCTTCTATAAAGATATTTCTACTGGTTTTAAGTACGGTCAGGCCATGGAATCTTTGGCACGCTTTTCAGACAGTCTCCGTATTTAAATTATAAAATGCTGTCGTTATTCTTGCCTTCAGTTCAGCTTTCTTGCTGCATAGAATTCGAATGTCTTTTTCTCAACTGCACCTAACACAAAAATCTAGGGGATTGATGAGATTATGAGTTTGGTGAGTTTTTTGTTAGAGAAATGTTCTCACAGCCATTGCATGTTTCCCCTGTTTGTGTCGCTTGGTGCAGAGTTCTGTTATTAAACGTCTGATCTTCAAGTATCAACTCTCTTTATGCAGGAAAGCACTACCTCATCCAGGCCTTAATGTAGGCTGCAGTTTTGAGTCCCTAAACCATGCAGGACAATTTATTAAGCCCCACCAAAATAATTAGGATCATTGCAAACATACCGTATCAAGAACTTTACATAAGCTTCGACAGTTTAAAGGAACGTTCAGCAGTCTTTCTATAAACTCTGTTGATAAAAACAAAAATACATTTTTCCACATCTTAATAACATTCTTAAAAGCAAAGGTAGACGCCATTTTCCGATATTTGTTTTCTTGTAAAGAGTATGATGAAAACTCTGTTTAGATTTTATTGTTACCTTTTCCATTTCTTTAAAGCGAGTTAATTTGATCACACCCATGAAATGACAACGACGTGCCTACTCTTTTCTTTTTCAATCCCACTTATTTTATTTGTTTTTAAAGTATTTATCGTGTTTTCCTTTGGATATGCGCATCTGTGAAGGGTTTTCTATGAAAACTTTTCTAACTCTAACTTCATGCTGTGTCACTGCTGTGACTTATTTCCTGAGTAGGTATTCTTTTTGGTTTTCCCAGCATATATGCATCGAGAAAAGTATGTATATAATAATAATAATAATAATAATAATAATAATAATAAGAAGAAGAAGAAGAAGAAGAAGAAGAAGAATGCATTAGACATATTTTTAACTTCATTGCGCAGAATATACTTTCACTGAGTAGAAGAATGTATATTAACTCAATCCCTACACCACAGGATACAAGGTCAGTTTTCCAAAAAAAAGGAGAGCTATTTGTGTTCAGAGTTTTATTTCTCCTAACCTGGTTTCCGTACAAATTGCAAATAACTCTTTCTGCCTTATTAATTACCCATAACTTGATAAAGAGAAGTTGGATTATTACTGTTCGGAAATCCATTAGCGCAGTATGAAATTAAAACAGATTCCTACAGGACTCGAACTTTCTTTGCTGAGTCCATATCCTACTATGATAAACGCCGTGTCAGGTGTCTCTGCACTCCTCATCACCATGTATGGCTGTGTGAAAAAAATATTTTCATGATAAGCTGATAAGTTTGCCTATGGTATTTTGGTGGAACTAGGATGTAAGGTGATAGTATGAAAGCATTCATTGTACATATTAATGTGTCAACGAAAAAATTAATTAAGATGAATCAAAGTAGTTCAATGTTAAAAAGATAACAATACACCTTCCAAACCCCTTCAAAGATCATCCGGACAAGACATTCAAACTTAGGACGTATTTATTATTTGTGACATAAATGGTCTGTGAGTATCTTTTATTTAGCAAAAAATTAAAAGAAAATAAACGTACATGCCTTTGTTCTTAAATTAGCCCTTCTTTTTGCCTTATGATGTACTTGCATTCAAATCACATGTGTACCTATAATGTTCATCAGGATTATATATATATATATATAGAGAGAGAGAGAGAGAGAGGGTAGCGTTTTGTTGGTGGGTCTCGGTGAAAGTTGCTGGAGATAAAAAGAAGATGAAGAAATGTCGGCGAGATCATAGGAAAGAAAAAAAATCAATCACGCGGCCAAATATGAAAAAAAACTTCGCCTTATTACTGTTTCCATTTCCCTTTAGACCGGTCACAAATCAGGAGGAGTAATTTTAAAGTCGATAACAAGTTGAGCTGGACAGTTCAGTTAGCTCTGAAATTTAAATTGCTCCTCGTCCCTAGCAGTTCAATTACTGGATGATAGACTGCTTTAAAAATCCTCGCATTTCGCTATTTCTCTTCACCGTGAGGGTTCTCTTGATTGACCCTTTGTTGTCAATTATGAAGCCGAGCACCAAGTTCCTTGGTGTTGGGAGCCGCCTATTTCATTAAAAAAGAGTTAAAGTAACCTCTCAAAAAAGTACCAAGTTTGATGAAAAAATGTAATGGCATGTATGCTTCATAATCCTCTATTACTTTCTTGGTTAGGCCGAGAATATTTCAGCAACTATCCACATATTAGAGGCACGGATAGATCATATTCGTTTTAAGAAATTATAATAAGATCTTAGGAAATTTTGGATTGAGTTTTCAACGTACTTTTTTCTATATAGGGAGGTTTTCAGACTGCATTAGAGATTAGATATCTCAATCTTCACAGGAGGAAATCCCGTGACAAGATTGCATGTAAATACGACAGATAAAAAAGAAAATATCTATAAAAATATCAATTGTTTATATTCAAAACGGGAAAAAAATCATTATATATCTGACCACCCTTTTTTATTAAAAGAATACACTGAGTGCATACCGTAACGAGGGGTAAACCTCCGAGAAAAAGTGTAGACTTGAGCATTAGATTAAACTGTATCATACGGTGAGGCATAAGTTGTGGACCTTAATGGAGTGTGGAGTGCGCCTTCATTGCCATTACCATCAGATCCACCCTGGCTTTGAGTGGAAGTATCTATTAGTTTTAAATGTTTGAAATTATTTGAAATGATAAAGATAATGTGAAAGTATTATAAATGTTACATGTATAGAGTCAGCCTACTTGATAATTTTGGTGTGGCGTGGCTAAAATAACATTACCTATTTTTCCGATATATATATATATATATATATATATATATATATATATATATATATATATATACACATACATATATATATGAAGCAACTATTTAGGAAGACATCATAAACAGCCTAAATATATAGGCTAAATATATATATATATATATATCATAAACAGCCTAAATATATTGGCTAAATATATATATATATATATATATATATATATATATACACATACATATATATATGAAGCAACTATTTAGGAAGACATCATAAACAGCCTAAAGGATATATATATATATATATATATATATATATATGTGTGTGTGTGTGTATGTGTGTGTGTGTGTGTGTGTGTGTGTGTGTGCGTGAATGATTCAATAATGGGAATATTACCTAAGGTTCTTAGGTTTTAGTTACTGGAAACTGTTTAGATTTGCATCTTCTTATAGGAAATCAATTGTGATAAGACTTTTCATGCCCCGGAAGACTTCATGAACTACTGTCTGACCACTGCACCTGCAAGTTTTCTTTACTATAGAGTCTGTACCTATCCACTCCATATAATAACTTTACGACTCATGCTTCTTATGGCAAACCCATATTTAGCATATTCGTAAAAATTTTTGAAATAAAATATGCTTCTTAGGACACATCAAACTTACTTCATAAAATTTCAAAGAGTTTACTCTTCTCAGCCACTTAAAATTTGATAACAGTCTTCTCTTCAGACCTTGATCACTCTGTATATTTTAACACCATTTTGTGTAGCTTCAGAAAGAAGACATTAACCAGATAGTTTTCATTCAATAAAACAAACTAAACAAAACAATTTTATTTTTAAAGGAAACTTCATTTAAGGAATGACCCTCGTATATATATATATATATATATATATATATATATATAAAACTTTAAGACTCTGTTAGTGTGAAAAGAAACAATTAAGACAATTTACAAAGAAAGATTATATAAACTATATGGGAAAAATCAATAAAAAAGAATAGACTAACGACACCCATACTATTTGAAAATAATCAGAGTGCTGTGATGATTTTGCCTAAAGAAAAAATACACCGGCAGATTCAACTAAGCTAAACGTAAAAAGTGTTCTATACAAAATGTAGAGTGAATTTAAAGTTGTATAAAGCGTAAAGATTCTGATGTGATATTGGCAAATTAATGTGCATAATTCGCAAGAGTGTATGAGTAAACCGATATAAGTCTCTCACTGAGAATAAATTTAGAGCTTGATTAGCTTCTTTTTTCTACCACAGGCACTCTACACGCGATAACCTGAAAGTTTTTTCTTCTGTTATTTTGAAATACCGAGTTCGAGTCAAGGGATACCCAGTAACAACTCTAAACGGTTTTTTTAAAATACTTTTTTAATTTTTTTTCCACTGTCTTGCCACATTTCTCTTCTCATTTCTCCGTACCAATTTTTCATTCACCTCCTCTAACAGCCACCTACAGCAATGTACCATTCGTCCTCCTAAGTTTTCTGAAGCAACTATATAGGAAGACATCATAAACAGCCTAAAGGATGTCTTCGGAAACGACCTGGAAGCCCTCCCCATGAAGCCGGAAGAGCCGGTAGCTGGAGCCTCAACATTAACATCTGATAGTAATCGCTACTGCTTCTCAAGGGAAGAAGGGATCCTCGCTCCCGGCCAGTTCCATTCCACCAGGACAAAGAACATCAGCTAGGCCAGCAACGCGAGTGTTTTGGTCCATTAAAATAAGTCATTGCAACATTATGAAAAGAAAAGAGTCAGGACGCATGCTCCCTACTTCAAAGGAAGTGAGATACTTCCCATTCCAGAATTAGCGGCTGAAATGGAAAAAAGGTAAGAAATTAGCGTGATTAAAAGTGGGAACCTTTAAGGAACTCTTAAAATCCGCTGGTATCCCACGCCAGTATTTCTGCGGTGAAGTTTTGCTACTTGGAATGTCCTGCTGCCCTCGGAGGAGTTGACAGTAAAGCTGGTCGGGAGCAATGTCTTCACAAAACCCTTCCGGCTTCAGCCTGAACACAAAGGTCAAAGCCGAATTAAAGTAACCGTTTGCAGTGACCGTCCTCGGTGCCAACATGAGCGGCTTGAAGATGTGACAACAGTACACTTGACAGATGGGACGGCAGCAATGACTTTGTCCTGAAAATCTGCCTTAATAGGGAAGGTTTTCCAGGCAATATCCCACATACTGACCCATAGGGAGCAGCAGATGATTGTGGTCCTGGAGGGCAGGAGGTCACTTTGATAGCCCTGCTAACAGCTCGGTCATTTATCAAGAATCAGCTAACAGATGTCAACCATCGATATAAAAAACATATCAACAACAATCAAAACAGTAGTAACCCAGGAAAAATCACCAGTCAAACCACTAATCCTACTCTGAAACCTGGGGACAACCCAAACAAAGTAGAAGATGAGGGAACCAAAGTGACCATGAAGGGAAAAAAAGATCTAAAAAAACAACAGAACCAGCAACAGAAGCAACGGCAAAAGCCACAAAACAGAAAAAAAAATATATATAAGCAACAGTGACAACACAAAAACCAACTTAACCAGCAACATCTGTACAACCTCCATCTCAATATCCTTCATCACAATATTCATCAATTGCCCAATAATGCAGAAAAAAGCGAAAAAGAAAATCCCAGAGGGAGAACAGCCTGAGGAAATTAAGTTATCAACAAATCTAAAGAGGTGGAGAGACAGAGGGGAAAACCAAAGCAAAAAACTCAGAACCCAGTTAAACCCCTAGAGAAAAGGAAACTCATCGGGTCATCACCTAAGTTCATGCCACTGCATCCCCCAGTCAATTTCTCCACGAGAACAACCGGCACCTCAACTACCCCTATCTGGAAAATCTCCACAAACTCCCGCAACAAACCCCTCTTAAAAACCCACAACATTCCCTTCAGCATGAAATTTCTTTTTCTCCAACCTTTCTCGGTCTCAAAAAAAGCTGTATCGGGATCTAGTGGTGGACTTTACTGCGGATACTCTCATGGATTGGCTTGGCTGGTCGATAGAGGAGGTTCGCTAGCACTTGAATTGGGTTCCAGGTTAGGGCTTCTTGAACAAATTGCTCCCCTGGAGCCTTGCACGGAACGCGTTGCCCCTATTCAACTTGAATTACAAAACATGCCTGGCAGATATTCCCGACTGTTCTCACAGCGGCAGTGTCTTAGAAGAAATAACTGAGCACATTTACTACTGCAAGAGAGTTCGTCCATTTTGGAATCACGTCGGAGAGTAGACAGCTCGCATTGAACTCAAGCAATTCGTATTGCTCGACATTGGTTACGTCATAGACAACGTTTTACCACAGTTTCAAGATTAGAAGCGATCTTAGCTGCAACTAGAATGGTTATTTGGATGACACGAAAAAAGGAATTGTATGAGGTTGCAAACTTTTTGCATTGTGATATGACATTACCCTTTAAGAATCAACTTCGGATTAATATTAGATAAGATAGAAAATGCTTGGACTGCATAACATTTGACAGAAAGTGAATGCATACAGGAAACCTGATCCTCTTAAAGGGGGGAATTTCAAGCACCACGCCTTACTCTACATTTCTTTTATCTCATTAGCCTAGTCAGCCTTACCCTCTAGGAAAAGTGAGTCTTGTTTGCGTTCCCTTTGGATACCGTAAAACAGTCGAGCTCGATTTTATTGACGGTGGGATGGGAGGGTAACAAAACGGGTTTTTCTTTCGTGCTATTTATCTTTTTCTTTCTGGATTTTCTCCGATCCCCATAATCTTTTCATCAATTATATATATATATATATATATATATATATATATATATATATATATATATATTATTTTTTAAAGAAAATTAATGCATTTTCCATCCGGGATTTTTTTAGTAGGGTTTTTCTCATAGAGTAAATGCGGCATTTTAGTCGTTACAGCGTACCTGGCGAATGATGAATGCCTTATCGTATTGTAGGAATGGGTTGGCGATTTTGGCTCTCTAGGAATTCCTAGATTCATAGTTTAACATGACTGCTTCCCTTTACCTCCCCCACAATAATCTTGGGGCCTTGTGCTCCCCCAAATTGCTTATTACTGTTTTAAATAATCTTGGAAAATAAAAGAGCTCGATTAGCGACTGACTTGCGTTAACCTTGCACATCACAAAAGAGTCAGAGCAAACTACCTTGGTTTCACGTATTGGATTATAAGAAAAATCTGAATTTTCCTTATGATCCAGTTGGTGAAACCTACGTTGATTCAACTAATTATGTATTGGCTGGAGAAGAAGCTAGACGGCAACTACACAAGAATGGTGCGAGCAATATTGAACAAGTCCTGGGGGCAACACCCAACAAAGCACAAACTATACGGAGATGACGATAGAGAAAAGTGGTGGGAGAGGGTCAGGGATGTCGGTGCTAGTGGCAATGACATGATGATGATGATGATATGTATATATATAAATATATCAGTAAAATGATTCAAAGGTAGATTTATTAATTTATATTTAGTTTAAGTCATTTTCAAATGTCGACTGCCTCATATTTTAAACTTCAATCAACCGTTCCATCTTTTGATTTACAAACAGTGCAATCAAATTATGAGCCATCTTCGGAAATACATTCATTTGTTTCCCTTGCTTCAATTTCCTCATTAAAGTCAAGAATTACCTTTAAGGCCTCCTGGCTATTATTATTCAATTCCTGGTCGTCATGATATAGACATTTGATCATATATCGATGAAAAATTGTAAAATCGATAATTTTGAAGGACGTTGCCCTTTTAAAGGAAGCTACAATATAGTTGCAACTGATTCATTAGCGTTTACTCTTACTTGCCATGAACCTCTATTGCAAACAAAAGAACCTGTTCAGCTAGTAATAACTTTCTGAATAAGAATTAGACTGTCTGCAATAATACATACATTTTTCACAAAGAATTTCAGTTGTTTTCTTCAACCTTCCTGAAATGACGTTCTCTCATGTATCCCCCATTATTTCAGCATTTTGGGGAGGGATGTCTATTTTAGATGTTTCCTTGAAAGTTTGGTCCTTATTCATTAACTACCCCCGCAGAGATAACATTGGTTCTTTAATCGCTTGATATGTGAAAAATCAAAAAGAAATAACATTCAAATTAAAGCTTATAATCATTTACAGTATTTTGTTAAAAACATTTAAAGATAAATTACTCCGTAATATGATGAAGATTATTTTGAATTTTTTAAATTTTGGGGTACGTAAAAGCAATAACAATTTATAGCGTCGAGTGGTCGGGGAAGAAAAAAAGTCATATCTAATCTCCCCACGTCAGTTATAAAGCTTGAGTTGAAGCTGTAGATTAGCTCTTGCAGAATTTCCGAAGCAAAATCTATGCGAATTCGAGGCTCTCAGATATTGTATACTTTAATTTCGATATTCTCTGTCTAATAATAAAGGTCTTTACAATGTAATAGCATTGATCCTCACAGTGGAATGATGAAGATATTCTAAAAGTAATAAATAACTTCCCTACGTAATGAAAACGATATTCATTGTGTAAGAGTTATCATTTTCATCGTGTAATTATAAAAAACTTCATGGCGTAGTAATGAAGATATTTCCACAATAATACTAAGTAATTTCCGCGATAGGGAAGAAATTCATCGTTTACGAAAAAAAAAACCCCAAAAAAAACAGAAACTGTTGAATAACAATTTTTGGATTAAAAAATTATGATGTAGACCTATCTGAATAAGTTCAAATAGCATCCAGAAATAGGAAAAAAAATGCCCTAAAGATATACAATTGCAGAGTAATATATCAAAGAACTTGCACTAACAATATATCCCATAACAGGTGGGTTGGAAAACTGCTGCCTTCGAAACCATCAAGTCGAACATCCAATTTACTGAAGAAAATCCCCATATTTTTCACGGACATATTGTCTCGAAGCAATCATTAAAATGTTTGTCAAATCGTTAATTTCTTTTAATCAATATACGATATTTGAATTAAACTAATTAATCATCGAAGTGTTTACATGTTAAATTTTGTATTAAACATATCAGAATATTTTCTGCGGTTTTATTTGTACACTCTAATGTCCATTTGGCCTTTAAACATCAAATGGTTCCTCTTTAGACCGAAAGCCTAATGAATTGAATTTAAAAAGTCGAATAACTCCTTCAAACTGTGATACTTTGTTGGTGTTTACCTTATGGATTTTTTACAAAAACTAGAGCTCAGATCCTACACTCGAATATTCGGAATTCATCTCCCAACAATTTTTTTCGATAAAATGGAATATTGATTGTTATTTGAACGACCTTTTAAAATGAATTTGTATTCATGGCATAAGTGATATAGACGCTGGAAGTGTGAAATGCTCTTTTATATTAGTTAGATTTCACTCCTATTTTCTTATGTGCATTAAGATTGAAAATCCATCGTTTCACAAATAATATTTTGGAAATTTAAGTTCAGTTAACTCTGCCTGTAATAAAGAGCATATAAGTTCAAATATCAAATTATCGAATTGCCAAAGACTTGGTAGGTGTAAATACTGGCCCAAGAACGAATACATATTATTATTATTATTATTATTATTATTATTATTTACTCATTGAGAGTTTTTCATATCACTTTCCGAAGTTGGCGGTTCATTTTGATTGGGCTGTTTTTGTTTGTTAATATTTGATGTGTCATGTACTGTAATACTATCTTGTCCATTTTTTTTTCTGGTCTATTTCTAGTATTTCAAGGTCAGAAAAACAAACTTTCTGTATTATTGTCCTAACTTGATCAGCAAGCTTGTTGTCTGAAAACTAGAACATTCTTGCCACATCTCTATCATTCTTTTCCTATATCCTCTTTGTGTAGGCCTGCTCCGAAAATAACAGCGTAGTGCAAATTGATTGTCATCCGTAATCCATGTTTTATGTTTACGTCCCTGGTTCGTGTAGTTTTTTAACTCGTCATTCATGTACCTGAAAAAGAACAGCCAACATTCGCAAGATTACGTTCGTGTCTCCCATGTTGGCTATCAGGAGAGCCCCTGTCGATTAGGACACCAAAACCTATTGCCTGCCTGGGTCTCCCGTTGAGTCATATTCTTTTCAACATTTTCATCACGGCTGGTATACTGTGGCTATACCGGACTCAGGGGTTGTTTATTATCTGCAGGCCTGACACAGATGAGACCAACAACAGTCAAAGTGACTGTTCATGAACAGCGGGTTACAAAAGAAAAAAAAATCTACTAAGTTTTAACTTAGTTAAGTTCATTAACCTATTTTTTATTGTTTATTTCTTAACTATGTATCTGAACTATATGTTCCTGTATTATCTAATTGGTTTATATTTACTGCCATATTTTGAAAATTTATTTCGTTTAAAGTTGGCCATATTTTAATAAATGTTAAGTTCCAGATGTTTTACCCGTTATATGGATGGAGGTAACTATGCTAATAGCTTTCAAGCTACATTGGGTTCGTATTTTCACAGATTAAAAGTAGTCATAGAAGAGCAATATAGAAATTAAGACGGTAAATTTAAACAAATCTATTTCGTGATTTCGAAATAGTTTTGCTGAAAATAATTTTGGAAATGAAAATGTTTTTATTTAAAATACAACTGTTAAACAAAAGATTTTACGAGTAACAAAAAATCAATGTTTTTAAATAAAAGACATATTCTACTGACCCAAATTTATTTGAAGACGAAGCAGCAAAGATTCGTTTGGTTATTCTGGTTAGGGTATTGCTATAGTTTAATAATTGTTGTTATTATTATTTACTCCTTTAGAGTTTTTCACATCAGTGTTACCTGATGGTTTTTCTCTGGAGTTTGAGTGACAGCAAGTCTCCTCAAGTCTCCAGGACTCGTCCCAGGATTCTGGCCATTCATAACAATGCTGTCGTTTGGATAGTCTCTCCCCGTCCACCAACTTCCGAGTCCCCCATGCCTTTTAATAATCCTATAGTTATTGTGCCTAAAGCAGCAATCACAATTGGCCCAATTGTTACTTTCATGTTCCACAGCTTTTTCAATTCTGTAGCAATGTCGAGGTACTTATCCTTCTTTTCACTTTCCTTCAGATTTATTCTATGGTCCACCGGGACAGCAAAGTCTACAATTTCGCAGATTTTTTTTTTTTTGTTGATTAAGATTAAGTCTGGTATTCTGGCCGGGATTAGGTGATCCGTTTTTATGTTAAAGTCCCATAGGAGTTTATGCGAGTCATTTTCTAGGACAGGCGCCGGGTTGTGCATATACCATTTGTTTGTATGGTCGAATTGAAATTTCCTGCACATTTCCCTGTGGATCACCTTGCCGACCCAATTGTGTCTGGCCTTCTACTCTTTTTGTGCTAATTTGCTGCATTCGCTTATTATGTGATTGATCGTTTCGTCTCTGTCCCCGCATAGCCTACATTTACTGTATTGTTGCGTCTTATTTATTCTCGCTTTGACATGATTCGTTTTTATTGTCCTATGCTGCTATTAGGAGGGATTCTGTTTCTCTCTTAAGGTTTCCTTTTCTTAGCCAGGTCCAGGTTTTCTGGTGTGAGATGTTGTTTATTAGACGCTTAAAGTGGCCATAGAGTTGTTTTCCTTCCCATTTTTGTTTCCTAGTTGTTGTCATTCTTTCGTTTATCGTGTTTTCCGTATCGACTCTGATGGTTGTAATTAGTCTTTGTTCGTGTTTTTATATGTAGTCTTCGAGTTGTTGTATGGATGCGTCAACGGTGTCTTCGATGCTGGCAAGTCCTCTTCCTCCCTCTTTTCTAGATACGTATTGTCTGTCAACGTCGTCTCTGGGGTGTAATGCCTTATACATGGTCATTAGTTTTCTTGTCCTTTGGTCCATTTGTTTAAGTTCCCATCGGGTCCACTTGAGAAAGGGTCCCGAGTATCTAACTAGGGGCACAGTCCAAATATTTATTCCTTTGATGAGGTTTCTGCTGGAGAGTTTTGTCTCGAGTAGTTTTGTAGTTTGCCTAAGATATTATTTTCGGATCATGTCTTTCATTTGCACTTGTTTGATGGTGTCAGCCTCCAAGATGCCTAATTATTTGTCGGTTTCATTTTCCTCGAATGTCCTAATTCTGTCGTGATTTGGTAGTTCCATTCCGCCAGTCATATGTCGTTTGCCACTTTTCATGACGAGCATGGCACATTTTCTCTGCCAAATTCCATTCCTATGTCCTGACTGTATATTCTAACTACATGTATGAGATTTTCCAGTTCTATTTCGTTTTTTTTTTGCAAATAATTTAATATCATCCATGTACATTAGGTGGTTGATCTTCTCTTGCGATCTGCTGAGTTTGTATCCAGCAGTGCATTTTCTGAGTATGTGGTTCAGTGGCATCATGGCTATTATGAATAGTAAGGGTGATAGTGCATCTCCTTGGAAGATGCCTCATTGGATCTTTGTTTCAACTATGCTTCTTCCTCCAGCTGTCAGTTCCACTCTCCAAGTCTTCATGGTCTGTTCGATGAAGTTTATGACTTCATGTGATTCTTGTAGTCAATCCAGGCCATAGCTAGATTTTTCCGTCTCGTCTTGCTCTCATTTAGGACGTGTTGCTCATTTGAGAGTTATTCACACCAGGGTTAGCGGATGGTTTTCCAATGAAGTCAAAGTAACAGCAAATCTCCTCAAGACTCCAGGACTCTTTTTCTGGTTGATCTCAACACTGGTGTAGTTTTAATGGTCACCACACGTCCTCTTATTTCCAAGCCATCCAGTCCCTGTACAAATCCTCTCCTGGCTGTGTGGAGAGCGCTTTTATCTTCCAAAGCTTTTTTTTTTTGTTCTCTATCAAGGTCTTGATACTTATCTCACTTTTCACGTTCCTTCACTTTTACCCTGTGATTAGTTTAAACGGCATAGTCTCATATTCAGCAGGTCATCGATTTTGTTGAGTATCTGTAGGTCTGATTATTATTATTATTATTATTATTATTATTATTATTATTATTATTATTATTATTATTATTATTATTATTATTATTTTATAGTTTTTAAGCAAGTAGTTTTTACTGAATTTCGAGTGACAAAATGTTTTCTCAGATTTCCAGGTCCCTTTTTAATATTGTAGCTGATCTCAACAGGGATGCTGAGAAAGTTTCTTGATCTTCTTAGGTTTCCTTTCTTACTATTTTTTCATATCCGTTTGCTTGACGATACCCGTTTCTAATATTCCCACATAATGTTAGTTATATTTTTCTAAAATTTCCGATATAAACCTGATTGGACTGTTCTATTTCTCATTTTGATTTTTTCATTATTAGCATGGTGTATTTTTCAATCCCAAATTCCATTCCTCTGTCTAAGCAGAAGATTATATTTGTTTGTATAAAGGGCTCTTATTCTTTTTTCCTTATATTCAAATATCCTATAATCCATATACACGTGGAGATTAATTTTTTCTTGTGACTTCGTAAATTTGATTTTTTTCAGAATTTAATTTAGTGGCATATGCTTTAAAAAACAATCGTGTCGATGATGTGTCAACATGTAACATGGCTCTTATGATATTTCGAACAGCAAGGCTACCACTCTGAAGCGTTCAATAGTTGCCGTGATTAATTTTGCAACTTACTTTGATATTTTCAAAATTTTCATACAGTCGATTATACCTGGATTATGTATTGCCAATCCATCCCAAGTCTACGTTTTTCTTCAGATCTTTACCTCCTGCAGAATATAATACGTCCTTTATTTCATTCTGCTTCTTTTAGCTATCTTTCCTTCTCTCGGGAAATAGACTGCGGCTTTCAAACGAGTAAAAGATAATTTCTCTTATTTTTGCTCTTAGTATCTTATATATTAAATGTAAAAGCCTTATCAGACTGCAGTTTCTTTTTTGAGGTCATCCTGTGTCAGAGTAGTTTTCAGTATAGTCATCGGTTCAGGAATATTTGAATTTTCCTGGCATACACTTGTTTGCAGAGGTGATATTTCGTAGATCAATTTGATGGTCTTTGGCCAGAATACATTTATTTTGTCGTGGCTAGATGTTTTCTAGTGGGTAGTTCTTTTGTTAATCCAGGTTCTGGGACTTCTACAATTATGCAAAAATTAGATCATTTTCAGAGGCAAGTTAATGACTACGCAAAATAGTCTTACATGCACCAGCACCTCTGGTGGTGTAATGGTTAGCAAGCTAGACTAGCAAACCTATACGAGTGAGTTCGAGTCTCATTGGGCGCCCCTTTCATTCGGCCTTGTGCCACATCGAAGCTTAAGAGCTTTGTAACGGTTGGGACACTCCTTTAAGAATCGTATTTTTACCGTGGCATCATGCTTTTTTTTTTCCAAATTCAAAGAATATTATGCGCGTAGCTATTTAGGAAATAAATCTTTTTTTGTTTGACTTCCTTAGGTTATTATAGTTGCATTTTATTCAAGGAAAGTTTTAACGATAAAGGAACTGTAAACAACGATGATTATACAAGAAAATATATTTCGTTTAATTTACATAGAATGAGATTCTTTCAAGAAGCAAATTGAGATAAAATAATGCTGCATAGATTTGAGATTACACGAGGTGACAATCAAAAATTAATTCATGTCAATTCTTTTCTTTGTTTTGCGTCAAAATTGATTTGATTATGACTTTGCCGTTTATTAAATGTTTAATTTGGCGTAGTCAGCTATTTCCTAGGTTTAATAATTCTCTGAAGCAACTGTTCCTCTGGTTCCCTTGATTATAACAAGTACAAATGAGTGATAACTATCTTTTACACGCTACATTTTTTTTCTCTTTTTCATATTCATGGATAATTGATTCTATTGCACTGGTGTTGTTGGAAGAAACCCTAAATAATGCGACTTTTTGTCATTATTATTATTATTATTTTACTCTTTATAAATTTTTCACGCAAGCTGGTTGTAGTTTCATTAATAGTAGTACATATTCTTTTTAGAGTTTTTCAAATCAGCGTCAGCTGATGGTTTTTCACTGAAGTTTGAGTGACAAGACTCCTCAAGTCTCCAGGACTCTTCCCAATATTCTGGCGGTCTTTAATAATGCTGTCATTTGGATGGTTTCCACTCGTCCACCAATTTACAGATCCTCCAGGCCCTTTAGTAAAATTTTAGTTTTTGCGCCCAAAGCACCAATCACAATTGGTACAATCGTCACTTTTATATTCCATAGGTTTTTCAATTCTCTAGCATAGTCGAGGTACATATCCTTCTTTTCAAATTCTTTCCGTTTTATTCTGTGGGCACCGGAACAGCAAAATCGACAATTTTTAAAATTCTCCTTTTTTCTTGAATATTGTATGGTCTGGTCTTCTGGCGCGGTAAATTTAAACAAATCTTTAGTCAGATCAGGATGTTTCAGCTGGTAAATATTATTATTATTATTATTATTATTATTATTATTATTATTATTATTATTCACTCCTTGAGAGTTTTTAACATGACCGTTATCTGATGATCTTTCACTGACGTTTGAGTAATAGCAAGTCTCCTCAAGTCTGCAAGACGCTTCTCAGTATTCTGGACGTTCTAACTAATGCTGCAGTTTGGAAAGTCTCCATTTGCCCTCCAAACTTCAAGTCTCCCAGTCCCTTTAATAATACTTTGGCGACTGTTGCAAAAGCACCAATCCCGATTGGTATAAATCGTAACCTTCATACTCTATAGTTTTCAATTCCCTAGAAATGTCTAGGTACTTATCCTTCTTTTCACTTTCTTTCGGTTTTATTCAGAGGTCAGCCTGTTCAGCAAAGTCAACAAGTTTGCAAGTTATCTTTTTTTTAATGATTTCTATAAGGTCTAGTCTTCTGGCCGAAATTAGGTGATCCGTTTTTAATGCCAAAATTCGATTGTTTCTCATTCTCTTGGACAGATGCTGGGTTGTGCATATACCATTTGTTCATATGGTCAACTTTCAATTTCTTTCACATCTCCCAGTAGATAACCTTGCCCACTCAATGGTATCTAGTCTTATACTCCTACTGAGCTAATTTACTGCATTCGCTTATTATGTAAATGATCGTTTTATCTCTCTCACCACATAACCTACATTTGCTATTTTGTTGTGTCTTATCTATTCTCGCTTTGATATGATTGGTTCTTATGGCGTTGTTTTGTGCTGCTTTTAGAAGATATTGTGTTTCTCTTTAAAAGTTTCCTTTTCTTAGCCACATCCCGGTTTTCTCCTGAAATATCTTGTTTAATAGTCGTTTAAAGCGCCCATAGGGTTGTTTCTGTTCCCATTTATGTTTCCTAGTTATTTTCATTCTGATGTCCAACGTGTTGTTAAAATCATTTTTTGATGGCTGTAATCAGTCCCTCTACGTACTTTTCTATGTAGTCCTTGAGTCGCTGTATCGATGCATCAAGACGGTCTTCAGTGCTGGCATGTACTCTTCCTCCCTCCTTTCTTAATACTTTAAGCATCTGTCAACGTCAACTCTGGGATGTAATGTCTTATCCATGGTCATTAGTTTTCTTGTTCTTTGGTCCATTCGCTTAAGTTTCCCTCTGGTAGACTTCAAAGCGTGTCCCGAATATCTAACGGGGGCTACAGCCCGAGTATTTATTCCTCTTATAAGGTTTTTTCTTGATAGTTTTATCTCGAGTAGCTTTCTAGTTCTCCTGAGATATTATTTCTTGATTTTTTCGTTCATCTCCACTTATTTGATGGTATCAGCATCCAAGTTGCCTAAGTATTTGTAGGTTTCGTTTTCTGTGAGCGTTCTAATCTTGTCTTGATTTGTTAGTTCATTTCCGTCTGTCACGTGTCATTTGCCTCTTTTCATTACTAGCACGGCACATTTTTCTCCTGACTGTATATCCTAAATGTGTGTATTAAAGTTTTCCGTTCTTTTTCATTTTTTTTTGTAAATAGTTTGATGTCATCCATGAATATTAGGTGATTGATCATTTCTTACGATCTGCTAAGTTTGTATCCGGCTGTGAATTTTCTAAATATGTGGTCAAGGGGAATCATGACAATTATGAATCGTAAGGGTGATAGTGCATATCCTATAAATATACGGTTTTGGATCTTTACTTCAGCTAAGCTTCTTCCTCCTGCTGTCAATTCCACTTTCCAGATTCTCATGCCTTTCTCGATTACGTTTATGACTTTATGTGATATTTTGTACATTTTTAGGCAATTTATTATCCAGCTTTGCGAGACCATTTCATATGCTTTTTTGAAGTCAATGCAGGTCATAGCTAGATTTTTCCGTCCAGCCATGGTCTTATTTAGGGTGTGTTGATCTATTTAAAGTAATTCTTCCGCGCCTCTGGATCTTTTAAGCCCTCTTTCTGCTCTACAGGCAACAATCTGCAGCTGGTTAGCGAGTAGTAAATCTCTTCCCTATTTGTGTTATTAATATTTTCGACATCATATGTTGGCAAGTTATGCGTCTATAGTTATTTGGTGCAATTCCTTTGCTTGGCACCTTTTGGAGCAATGTGGTCTTTCCTTTGGTCATCCCTTCCGCAACGTGTGCTCCTTGTAGACATCTGTTCATCTCTACTGCTGTTATATCGTGAATGGAGGTGAATTTCTTGAACCAGAAACATAGCCTGGCGTTTTCCAGTTCGATATTTTTTAGTGTTGTTTTGTGTAAATCTATGGGTATTTCCGCTTTCGGGCATTCCTCTTGTGCTTCTAATTCTTTTATCATATTATTTATCTACTTGGCCCTTTCGTTATATTTTTGGGTTTCTATATTTTAGTCCAAAATTGTTCGGTTTCTCTTGCATCTGGTTGTTGGTATGTTTTCATGTCCTCTCCTCCCAGTTTTTGGTCGAAATTTCTTTCGTTGTTTTGCAATGTCATATTTTGTCTGTATTGTTTTACCCTTTATCGATATCTCTTTAATATTCATCTTTTCGCCCAGACTTCCTGGTTGTAATTTTAATTTTTGTACTACTTATTCCTATTTGTCTCTACAGGTTCCAACGTCTTTCATTTGTTTTATTATTTTGGTCTTTTTTCGTAGATTTTTTTTACTGCACTCTTAGTCATATTTTCCATCCTGGTTAAGATTTTTCTTTTACTTTTTTAGGTAGATTCAAATTGTTTCACTATCTAATTTGGCCCCTACAAAGATTAGTTCATTTAATTCAGTTATATTATTCTTTGATATGTAAGGTATTACTTGATGTATTTTATTCGTTTCCGTCTTAATTGGTCTTTCTTCTATGTTTTTTAGTGATAGTAAGGTACTCTTTTCCCCGTTCATAGTTACCTTTAAATTTTGTAGATTTACTTTTTGTTTTTGAGTAAGTATTTGCTCTGGGATTTTGGTTGTTTGGTTGTGCGTTGTTTGGTTGTACGGCGTTTCCATTTCTGAAGTTGCCTGTTTATTTCTTTTTGGTTGTTTTTGTTAATTTCTGATGTGCCTGGTACTGTATAACTATTTTATTCATTATTTATTTTCTGACGTATTTCTAGTATTTCAAGGTCAGAAAACCAACCTTTCTTAATTATTATTCTGACTTGGTTCTGCAAGTTTTTGGCTTTTTGTCTGAAAACTAGTAAATTCTTACCAGATCTCTACTATTCTTTTGCTATATCCCCTTTGAGTAGTCATGCTCCTAAAACAACCGTGTAGTGCAAGTTGGTTGTCTTCCCTAATCCATATTTTCTGTTTTTGTGTCTTGTTGGTTTCTACTCTTCCTTTTATTTCCAAGTTATCAATACTTAAGTGACACTACCAAGAGCACCAATTACAGTTGGTATTCATGTTCCGCAGTCTCGTAGTTCCTTGACTATGTCTAAATACTTATCCTTCTCTTTGTTTTCTTTCGATATGACTCAGTAGTCTGCCAGAAAAATAAAGTCCACAACTCAGCAAGTTCCTTTTATGTGTCTATTACTATGCCTGGTCTTCTGACCGAGATTAGGTGATCCGTTTTTGAGTCAAAATTCCAGAGGGGTTTGTGTGTCTCATTCTCCAGGACAGATGCTGGGTTGAACATATACCCCTTGTTTGTATGGTCAACTTAAAACATCTAGCACAATTCCCAGCAGATCACCTTCCTCATCCTCTCTTTTTTAGTTTTATACTCTTTCTATGAAAATTTGCTGCATCTGCGTATTATGTGATTAATCGTTTCGGCTCTATCATCAAATAACCTACATCTGCTGTTTGGTTGCATCTTATCTTTTCTTGCTTATGATATAATTGGTCTTTATTGCGTTGTTTTGTGTTGCTCTTAGAAGAGAGTCAGCTTCTCTCTTACGTTTTCCATTTCTTAGCTACGTCCACGTTTTCTCGTTTGATATTACCTTTGTCGTTTAAAATGCTCATACTCGGTTTTTCTTCTATACACTTTTGTTCTCTTATAACGTTTGCTGATATTCACATTGTTTCTTTTGTTTCTTGTGGCGGTAAGCAGTCTTCCTCCGCGTTTTTTATGTAATATTCGAGTTGTTGTATTATGGTATCAACGTTATCCTCAATGTAGACAAGTCGATTTCTTCCTTATTTTCTTTCAACATCATCTCAGTGATGTAAGACATCATTATTATCATTATTATTTTAAAGAGCTTCTAACCCCAGCATTTCTGATTTTTTTTTTCATTTAAGTCTGTGTGACGGCGATTCTTCTCAAATCATCTGGACTCTTCTGAAATTCTGGCTAACCACAATAATGCTTCAATCTTACCCAGAGCTCTTTGTACGTATCATTAACCAGGACGGATTATGGGTTGTGCAAATACCATTTGTTTAAATGATCATATTTCAATTTCTTGTAAAATTCCCCCTGGATCACCTCCCCACGCAAGTCATGCTGAGCCTTCTACTCTCTCTGAGCTTATTTGCTGCATTCTCTTAATATATGGTTGGTCGTTTCGTCTCAATCACCACATAACCAACATTTCCTATTTTGTGGCGTCTTATTTATTTTTATTGTGGTATGTCATTGTTTTGTGCTTCTATGTTTTACACCTTTTCAAATTTTCACACCAGTGTTAACCGATGGTTTCTTTTTGGACTTTGTGTTACAGCGAGTCTCTTCGAGTCTCTCATACTCTCCTCAGTATCCTGGCCGATCTCAATAATGATATGGTTTGAATTATCTCAACTCGACCTCTTATTTTCAAGTCGTTCTGTCCCTGTATTGATCTTGTGGTGTGGTGACTCTAGCAAGAGCACCAGTTACATTTGGAATGGCCGTCACGTTCATATTCAACAGGTTTTTTTTCAATTCCCTGGCAAAGTCATGGGACTCATCTTTTTTTTTTTTTCGCTTTCTTTCAATTGCAGTCCGTGTTCAACCAGGAGAGCAAAGTCTACAATTCTGAAAGTTCTTATTTTTTGTCGATTATTCTAGGTCTGGGGGTCTGGCTGAGATTTTGTGATCCGTTTGTATCTCAACGTCCCAGAGGGGTTTAGGCATATCATGATCCCTGTATGCTTGTATGGTCAAATATCAATTTTTTGCACAATTCCCAGTGTTATGTTTTGACCTTCGACCTGGTCCAAAGAAATGCTATTCCAGGTGATGCACCAGAAGGAAGTGACTCATTCCAATGGCCAGTAATCGAAAGAGATCGCGTGCGCGGATTAAGGCTTATAACATGGGACAAGGTTAAGGTCCCACTGTGCCAATACAAACTGACGCACCGGAAGAGAGTGACTTCTGAACTGCATTGCAGTTATTTCCGCTGGATGACGATTAATCATTCGATTTCAAAGATCCAGTGGGCGATCGTGTGGGCGTTGAATTATTATTTAACTCAGTTGAGTTCGAGTCCAAGAAGCAGTTGCCTGTAGAATTCCAGACAGCTAGAGACCAGATGTTGTAGGGAAAGCCACACCCGACCGAGGGGGCCCTCGGGAACCTCGATGGAGTGGACCCCAGCATCAGGAGAACAAGAAAGACACAACGTGACGGTCATAACAGTGGGGTCAAGAAATTACAGTTTATGTTCGGTCTCCAGCTCCCTCTCACACTAAAGCCGCATAAAACCTTTCGAAACCATACAAATAAAGTGAGAGGTAAAATATCGTTAAAGAAGTCTCCCTGTGTCTTCCTTCATGCGTCGTCTATTCCTGCGTCTTTGTCACTGCGTCTTAATTATTGCGTCGTTGTGATGCTGTAGATGAGTATACAACATATATTTTTGCGATTTGGTGCCGTGACTAGGATATGAGACCAGAGTATGGTCCTTTTAGGGTTTTGAAATTTCTTCAAGGAATTATGGAGGGCCCGTTGTGTTGAGAGAAAAAAATGCATCCGTATTGTATCTTGATGCACACATGTCAAGATGGCCAACCACGCAAAGATAGTAAAACAAAATTTAGATAATAATTAGCCGGGCAAGTGTTACATAGAGAGGAGGTCGCCTTCTAAATAAGATTTTGTTTGCTGTGATTCAAGTGATTCTTTTTTATGTTTTCAGCCATTATTGACCTTTGTAAATTATTCAGTAAAATATGTGTGTGGGTGATGGAGACGAACATGAAGAAAGTTCCACATGTGGAATTTTGAAAAATAATTAACGGATGATTGTTATGTTTTAACCTTCGACCCGGCCCAAGGAAATGCTATTCCAAGGTGATGCACCGGAAGGAAGTGACTCATTCCAATGGCCAGTAATCGAAAGAGATCTCGTGGGCGGATTAAGGCTTATAACATGGGACAAGGTGAAGGTCCCACTGTGCCAATACAGACTGACGCACCGGAAGAGAGAGACTCCGCTTGATGACGATTAAACATTCGATTTCAAAGATCCAGTGGGCGATCGTGTGGGCGTTGAATTATTATTTAACTCAGTTGAGTTCGAGTCCAAGAAGCAGTTGCCAGTAGAATTCCAGACAGCTAGAGACCAGCTGTGATAGGGAAAGCCACACCCGACCGAGGGGGCCATCGGGAACCCCGATGGAGTGTACCCCAGCATCAGGAGAGCAAGAAAGACACAACGTGACTGTCATAACAGTGGGGTCAAGAAATTACAGTTTATGTTCGGTCTCAAGCTCCCTCTCACAGTAAAACCCCACACAACCTTTCGAAACCTTACAAATAAAGTGAGAGGTAAAATATTATTAAAGAAGTCTCCCTGCGTCTTCCTTCATGCGTCGTTTATTCCTGCGTCTTTGTCACTACGTCTTAATGATTGCGTCGTTGTGATGCTATAGATGGGTATACAACACCAGTGGATCCCTTTCTCCACCCAGTTGTGTCTATTCTTAAATTCTTTCTGTGCTAGCTTCCTTCATTCGCTTATTATGTGATTGATAGTTTCGTTTCTATCACCACATAATCTACATCTTTTGTTTTGTTGCGTCTTATCAATTCTCGCTTTGATATGATTGGTTCTTATGGCGTTAGTTTATACTGCTAATAGAAGAGATTATGTTTCTCTCTTGAAGTTTTCCTTTTTTAGCTACGTCGTCGTTTTCTCGAGTTAGCTTCTCAAGTTATCACTGAAAACGACCATACAATTGTTTTTCTTCTTTTTCTTTCTTTTTTTTTTTTGTTCTGTTGATTATCGTGTGGTCGTTATTGTTTCTGGTGGTTGTAATTGGTCTTCCCCACGTCCTTCTATGTACTTTTCTAGTTGTTCAATCAATGGGTCACGGCAGTCTTCAATGCTTGTAATGTCTCTTCGTTCTTCTTTTCTGTGCACATAATCTGTCATCGTCATCTCTGGGACATACGGCGTTATGCATGGTCTTTAGTTTTCTTTTTTTTTTCTGATCCACTTGTTTAAGTTATTCTTTGGTCTATATCAAAAATAGTCCCGAGTGTTTTACGCGGTATCAGCCCAGGTATTTATCCCCATTATTTTGTTCCAGCTCTCATTCTTGTTCTCCTGATATACTCTTTTTTAATTTTTTTTCTTTTATATCCATATGTTTGATGATATCAGCTTCCAATATTCCCATGTATTTGAATGTTTCCTTTTCTTCAAGAATTCTGAGTCTTTCTTGATTTGGTATTTCGATTTCTTCCATCAAGTGTCATTTCCTGCTTTTCATCACTTATATGGCACATGTTTCTATGCCAAATTCCATTCATATATCCAAAGTTTGCATTCCCTACAACTGCCACTACTACCACTATTACTATTATTTCTACTTCTACGGCTAATACGCTCGGTTTATTGAATTTCTGATATCACGAATAGGATTTATAAATAAAACATCAAAACACAAAAAATAACCCCCAAACCTGTTTAATGTTGCCGATGTAAATTTCTCCATATCCCCAATCAATCCATTAATATATTCAGTAGTGGGTTTATGTATTTACAAAGGGTATAAGCAAAAAACGCTATTAAATTTTCTAACCCAATTTACCGATTTTATCTGGCTCTCTGACTCATATTGATGTGCATAAAAAGATTTGATGGCTGTGGAAATACATAAAAAAAGATATTTGTTTTTTTTTTTAGTTTTGAACACATAAAAAACGAGGAATAAATAGGTGAGACTACTGTTATTTCGTATCTGTACACACCGCTAACGTTAAGTTGCATTCCGCGTAAGTGTTAATACTTTACTGCATTTGGAAAACGAATATTTCTCCCGGTTAAGCCGAAATTAATTATCAATTTTGAAACGTTCCAGTTTAAATCCTATAGATAGTTTAGCAATGTCCCTGTTAAAATACGTACGATCTGTATTGAAAATCAGAAATTAATAAATTACTGGTGATTTATATATATATATAATATATATAATATATATATATATATATATATATATATATATATATATATATATTGTTCATACACATCCCATCATTTGTAACCAATATATGATGATCATATCAAAATTAATATATTTATGGCACAATACCGTGAATTCATGAGAATCATTGCTTCAATTTTCTAGGAGTTATAAGTATCGTGGTACATAGAAATTAATAAGAAAATTAATTAAAGTAGATAAATAAAATTGGCTCCTTAATTTGACTATATTGGAATCTATAGGATGAAAAACTGTATAACTTGGATTTACTCAATGACATAATTTGATAATGAACTGATTTAGAACATATTCTCATATACCCATAATATTGCCTTTGTTCGGAAGTAGACTTTGTCGTTTCGAGCAATTTAAGCTTTTTTAAATCAGAATTTCTTTGATAAAATCACAAATATCAATTGGTTATATCATACGGCAATATAGATTTTCATGCACGGAATTTTGGTTTTATTGACCCACAAATAATTTTACGCTAGAGTGATGCAAGACAAAGTCCTTTTTTTTCCCTATCACAGAAGCCAGATACCCGTTTGATTTATATTATCAAATCCTTATACAATCAGACGTACCAGCCAGCATAATCAATGTTTGTGCTATATTTTTTCACCGACATTCAATCCTCAGAATCATCTTCCCTCAGCTTTTAGGCATGTCACTATGCTAACGCTCGGCTATATTCAAATACAGGAGGGGGATCTTAGCATTATGGTTATTTTCAAAGGAAATATAAGTTGTGACTCGTGTTCAAATCGTGGTCAAGTTTGTCATAATTCTGTCTAGTTTCATTGGAAAAAGGCATCAATACATCTCAATTCCTGTCAGCTGTGGATAGATAGTAAGGAAGACTTGAAACCATACAACTGTGAACATATAATTTATATTAGATGGGATTATATTAAAAATATAATTACTTAATTTATAGAGCAATATCTGAAGCCATTTAACGGTGATTAATAAAAAATGAAATTAAGTGTTTAAATAGGAATATTAATGGTAATTTAACTTTGTAGTGCAAAAGACCTAAAATAATTCGTTAGAATAAGTTACCAACAATCTATTCGCATACAAGTTGCACACACACACACACACACACACACACACACACACACACACACATATATATATATATATATATATATATATATATATATATATATATATAAATATAATTTGGCTTTAAAACACCACGGTGATTTGTATGACATAAAACACGATTCAACAAACTACATCTATATCGGTAATAAGCACGTGGTTTGAGCGTATTATTAAACGCGTCATAATGTCCGTTCCTTATATATATATATATATATATATATATATATATATATATATATATATATATATATATATATATCAATTCATATATATATATATATATATATATATAGGTAAAGGTTATATCAAAGAATTTCAGTTCAAAACCTTGTGTTGTTTTCTTTTCAAGATTTTTAAGGGAAGACTTTTGAGTATTTTGGTTTTTATTCATGCCTTGGTCTGGATAGTCAAAATGTTGATGATCTTGAAAGAAAACAAAACAATCGGTGGTCTTTAACCGAACATGCTTGATAAGGATTTACAGCCCAAATACTCTCTCTCTCTCTCTCTCTCTCTCTCTCTCTCTCTCTCTCTCTCTCTCACTCACTGTATATATATATATATATATATATATATATATATATATATTGCAAGCCCTAAGCACATTATTTTATTACCTCTCAACTAGAAGACGAGTAAAACTTTTGATTTATGTAATATTTTGAATATTTGTTTTTTTGTTTGGTAATTTGGTACATCGATATGTAGAATTTAAACGTTATAGAAAATAGTTCGCTAGCAAAATGCACAGAAAATCAGTTTTGAATAATAACAGAATAAAATTAAAGGATTTTTATTAGAAATTACCGAGAAGAATGAAACCTAATCTTCAATTTAAAAAAAATGCCTTCTCATTATTTTATGTATTTTCCAGTAGATAAATTTGAATAATTCTGCATAATGCTGATCTTCGTAAAACATTTTTTACTGTATACTTAAATTATATATATATATATATATATATATATATATATATATATATATATATGTATATATATGTGTGTGTGTGTGTGTGTGTGTGTTCATCTTTGATATCAAGATTATTGTAATATAATCTTCAAATTCATGGAAGTTGTTTCTTGCTTGTTTCCCAAGAGTTTATCCCTTTGGCTCCTCAGTATCTGTTTACATGTGTTTACATATGTGTGTGCAATAAGGATTTTTTTTAAATCTACATCAAATTTGTTACATATTCCTAAGCTTTTAAAGAGCGCAGTTATTTTCTTACATAATAAAACTATTACTTTATTGGCTGACCTATTTCTTCAGTTTTGTATATCGTGTGTTAGTAATCAAAAATGTTACATCTGGGGTCCTTTTATTTGAATTTTTCCAAGATTAGCCGTCTGTTTGAGCTTCGGATCATTGATGACGTGAGTCCAAATAATTCATTATAAATTTCAGGAGTTTGTTGCGCAAATCTGCGTCATGGTAAAATCAATCTTCTATATCAAATAAATTTATGCAATCTTTATTTTCCTATTACGTTAAGAATATTTTATTACGAAAATAAGATACTATTAGAGCGAATTCATATTTACCAAGACAGTAGTGAAAAATAAATTAAACACATTTTCATTCCGAAGAGAGACACCTTGCAATTCGACACATCTATATCAGTACGTTATCTCTTGCTTAAAAAACCTCTAAAGTCCTGTCATTATATTATGAGAAATTTCACAATAATATTCTGCAATACTCATGTCTCAAACCATTACGTTCAGATAATTTTGAGGGAAAAATTCATCAAATTATGAAGTCGAAGCTTGTTACTTTAAGTTTTCAATTAGTGTGCTCAGTCACCAGACTGAAAAATAGAGA
>OY757904.1:122092032-122197032 GCA_963585895.1 Sepioteuthis lessoniana | reverse complement strand
TTGTTCTTTTAACATTGCTGCTCGAGATTCAATCTCCCAGTGGGCATGATAATTAATATAGAACATTAGCTGTACTTAGTAGAGTATTTTTAGGTACAGTTTTGTTAGCTATGATGAGGTTAAAAGTTTTACATTTGAGAAAAAACTTACACATTCATTTGTATCTGTCGGGGATATATTTAAGAATAATATTTCAAATAATTGATTCATCTCATTTGAGAGTCAGAATGAAATTGTTTTCAGTATATTAGATTGATAACATTCTTATTTTTGTGGAAGTTAATACTTATTAAGTTCTGTTAAGTTATAAATTCTACCTATCACGAAAACTATCCAAGTTAGACGAACCAGACATTCCGGACACTGCTGGAGAAGCAAGGACGAGCTCGTAAGTGATGTACTCCTATGGACCCCCGCATATGGCCAATCAAAAGCAGGACGACCAGCTCGAACATACATACAGCAGCTATGTGATTATACGGGATGTAACCCTAAAGAACTTCCAGATGCAATGAATGATAGGGAGACGTGGATAGAGAGGGTCAGGGATATCCGTGCTAGTCACGCGACATAATGATGATGATGATGATGATGATGATGATGATGATGATGAAGTTATAAATAGTTTTTCATCTATGATATATCTGGGAAATCAATTATTAATTAGGTTTTATTAAATGTTCCTGATTTTATTGTACAATAGTGTATATGACGAGGAGATAAGTTTGGCTCAATACAGTCACACACACAAGCACACACACACGCATATATATATATATATATATATATATATATATATATATATATATATATATATATATATATAATGAATTTGAATAAAGAGCATTTGATATATTAAAAAATGTAGGTTGCCACGTTCTAGACTTCATTACATATACATACTTTGTGTTTTATTTAATATAGCTTATTTTTTTTGTAAAATAGTGTATATGATTAGGAGAGATCATCGGTTCGAGATACATACATACATACATATATATATATATATATATATATATATATATATATATATATATATATATATATATATATATATATATATATATATATTGAATCTGGGTAAAGTGCATTTCATATGAATAAAATAAATTTGAAATTTGCAAATTTCTACATTTTGTTACGCATAGTTTTTACAGGTTTTAAAAATCACTCAGTAAAATAAGCAGATAGATTGATCGATTAATGTTAACAGATGTCTACCATTCTAGGTTTATTTCATGCCAAGAGGCTTATATATACATTATTATTATTATTAATATATAATATAATTATTTTATACGATATTTTTCTTGCTCAGAGTTATTTGTAATCAAAACACATTTTAATCACGTAGATACATATTTTAATGTATTCCTACTTAATACTAATATTTATATGATTTATATAATTATTTCTATCCAATGAAATTCATTGATTTCCACACATTTACATAGTTTCAAGTACCTAATCATAATCCTTACAAAACAAGTATTCTTGATACAAATAACTTGCAATTATATGGCATCATGCATCCTTCCAAAATCGAAAAGTCTATTTAATCCATACATGGCGGGGTCTAACAGGTATTATCAATCCAGGTCAGACAGAACCTAGGTATACTGGTAATTTTTGTGTAATCCACACTCACCTCATCTTGAAGGTGTAGCCTCGCCACTGGATGGTGTTTAGTTTTATAGGTTTTATTCTAGATTAGTTTTCCCTCTGCAGTTCGTATTCTAATCAAGGACGAAAACTGAGGATGTCAAAGATGACATTAAAGGAAGCAAACTCTAGAAGTAATTCAAATTCTTAATATTTTTCTCGTTATAATTTTTGTCTCTAACTTGATTCATCATGCATATAGTAATGCACAATATTGTCTTTTGTCAAAAAGTGGTTGATCTGCAAATCAAGATGTACCGATAATTGGCTCAGATATTTTTGATGGCATTTATAAATGTACTCTTTTTTTTTTTTTTTTAAGACTCTGTCCAATTGTCAGAGAACACGACAAAACGTTTTTGAATCTCTTCTATAATTTAAAAAAAATTCTTAAAGAAAGCCCTAACAGCAGTTTAGAAGAAAAAGTAAAAGCCTAAAACACCCAATGCTACCACCAAAAAAAAGAAAAAAAGTCATTTGTGAAAGCTCTATAATTCCTGAAGCCTCCTCGGTTCCCGACGGTAGATAGAAGAAAAAGGAACTAAAAAGCCTTGGAAAATGTCCTAATACCGCCCCCTCCCGAAAAAAAAGGAAAATTAATACCAGTGAAAGTCTGACGAAAGTACCTTAATCTTGGACTTTAACTAAGTTAAAACTTAAGAAAACTTAAATCAAATTTACCCCCCGCTTTTTTTACGTACACATGGGAAGCAGCATGATGTACGTACAGGTATTTGAATAAACCCATGGACGACCAAACTCAATACCTAAACAGGTCCTGGACGTGAGTTTGACGACTTTACGCTCAGGATCGTTAGTTCGATCGGGGAACTACTGCTGCTCCTCTATTAGAGTGGCTTCTACCACACTCAAACCACATACACAAACCGCATCGCTCTTCGCACGGGTACAAAAGGGGCGCGTCCTGCTGAGGTTGGAGCCCTGGCCTCAGTGTTCGAAAAATCAGCTACAGAGCTCAAACTATCAAAACTACTAAAATTCAAGCAAACACTACAAATAGCCACATTTAACTTAAGAACCTTAAATAGAATAAGACAACTCCCAGAGCTAATCGCATCGGCAGAAGAACATAAAATTGACATAATATGCATACAAGAACACAGATGCACGCACACCGAAGATATCAAATATCACGAAACTGGCAATGGATGGTGTCTCGTCACTGTATCCGCATGGAAAAACTCTGTCAACGCCGCAGTAGGAGGGGTAGGATTACTTATAGGACCTAGAGCATTAAAAACGCTAAATAGCATTGAGAAAATACAACCTAGAATGATGGCAGCCACTTTTAACGGCAACCCCAGAGCAACAATCATCTCCTGCTACAGCCCTACCAATGTTAGTGAAAAAACTGAACTAGTCACCTTCTACAATGAGCTATCCTCATTAGTGCGTAGCATCCCGAAACACAACATGTTAGTCATTGGTGGAGACATGAATGCCCAAATCGGGAAAAACGGAAACAACAAATACAGCCTCCACAACACGTCAAATAGGAATGGGCAACATCTAACAGATTTCATGATAGAAAATAGATTAGCATGCCTCAATACAAACTACCAAAAAAGAGAGGGCAAACTATGGACATACACGTACGCAAACAATACTAAAGCTCAGATAGACTACGTCCTTGTAAACAAGAAATGGAAAAATAGTGCAATGAATTGCGAGGCATACTCCTCTTTTGAGGGTGTGTCCACCGATGACCGAATAGTCACGGCGAAAATACGGTTAAGCCTACGAAAAAACGCCAAACGAACAGCGACCACCAAACACTATGACTGGGCCCTATTGAACAACAGAGATATAAGAGATAAATACGTATTAGAACTAAGAAACAGATTCGAAACACTACAAGAAAAGACGGAAAAAAGTACACCAAACGACGAATATGAAAATATCGTCAATGCACACATCGAGGCAGCAGCGAAATGCATTCCAACAAAACTCAAAACTAAATATAGAGTCCCATGGGAAACTTTAGAGGTGGGAGAAAAACGTGCACTAATGAAAACAGCCTCCAAAAACTAACGAAAAAAAAACAACAAACACAAATGCCTTAAAACTAAAAATGGCCCAATATCAATTAGCAGGCATATATATAAAGGAACAGACAGAATACATTCAAAATCAGATAGATAAGATTAGAGACTCGGTGGAAGATAGACAATCTAGGATAGCCTGGAAAACAATAAACGAAGTGAGTAGAAGAAAGAACACAGCCAAAGCAAAACTGAAAGCAGCAAACCAACAAGAAAGAATAAAACTGTGGAAACAGCACTTCGAAAACCTACTAGGAAACCCACCGAAAATAACACATGAACCAATCACCAGAATAATTAGCAAACAATTAGACATTAAACTCGGACCGTTCAGACAAGAAGAACTCGACTCGGTTCTCAGAAAAATTAAAAAATAGGAAAGCTGCAGGGCTGGACGAGATTCCCCCAGAAGCATTGAAGACCAGACAATTCGATGACATAATGCTCCGACACTGCAATGCAGTATACAATCAAAATCCGATGGATAGATGGGTGAAGGGTTGCATACCCCCCTTCCCTAAAAAGGGGGACCTCGGATTAGCCAAAAACTACCGAGGCATAACACTTACATCCATAGCAGCCAGAATCTACAATGCCCTACTACGAAACCTCATAGAACCCAAAATCGACAACGTACTTAAGAAAAACCAAAATGGCTTCCGAAGAAATTCATCCACGACCTCACAAATATTAAACATCCGTAGAATCCTTGAAGGTGTACGGGCAAAAAACCTACAAGCGACATTAATATTTGTTGACTTTACCAAGGCTTTCGATTCCATTCACAGAGAAAAGATGGAACAAATCCTACTAGCGTACGGCATACCTAAAGAAACCGTAGCGGCAATAACGATTCTCTATCGAAACCCCAAAGTAAAAGTACGATCACCAGATGGAGACACAGAATACTTTGACATTGTAGCAGGAATACTACGAGGGGACACGCTGGCTCCGTTCCTCTTTATCATTTGTCTAGACTACGTAATTAGAACATCGATTGACAAAATCAGAGAGAATGGCTTCGAACTGACGAAGAAAAGAAGCAAAGGGTACCCCGCAACAATAATTACCGACGCCGACTACGCCGATGACATAGCGATACTGGCAAATACAGCCGACAAGGCGAAACACTACTGCATAGTTTGGAACGAGCAGCCGCAAGCATAGGCCCCTATGTTAAAGCCCACAAAACGGAATATATGTGCTATAATCAAAAGGGGGACATCTCCACTCTAGAAGGAACAAATTCACTTACCTAGGAAGCAGCGTCGAATCAACCGAAAAGGACATCGAAACGAGGCTAACGAAAGCATGGACAGCTATCAATAGGCTATCGATTAAATGGAAATCAGACCTAACCGATAAAATGAAACGCAGTTTCTTCCAGGCAGTGGTCACATCGATACTGCTATATGGCTGCACTACATGGACGCTAACAAAACGGCTGGAGAAGAAGCTAGACGGCAATTACACAAGAATGCTACGTGCATTCTTGAACAAATCCTGGCAGCAACACCCCACAAGACACCAACTGTACGGCCACCTGCCCCCTATCACGAAAACTATTCAAGTTAGACGAACCAGACATGCAGGACACTGCTGGAGAAGCAGGGACGAACTCATAAGAGATGTATTCTTATGGACCCCCACACATGGCCGTGGAAAAGCAGGACGACCAGCACGAACATACATTCAGCAGCTATGTGAGGATACGGGATATTGTCCTGAAGACCTACCTAGGGCGATGAACGATAGGGAAGAGTGGCGAGAGATGGTCAGGGATATCTATGCTACCAGCCCGATATGATGATGATGATGATGATGATGATTATAAATGTACTTATGTTAATATGTTTATTTACTAACATTTTCGTGCAAGCAGAATGTGGCAGGTGATTTTTTGTGGAAATTAATGAACTTGGAATCAGATTTATTTCCTCGAGACCACTTACCATACCAATGTTGAATAGCCCAGTTTGCTCCACTGTTAACTCATAGCTTAAAAGGGAATAGTTGGATGTTTACCTTTCCTAAGTGGACTGCCTCTATGAGAAATGCAAAATGCCTGATCCAGGATTTGAACCAGCACCACCGTATCTATATTTTTAGACGAAAACTAATACGCTATGAGCGAGTTAGGTTGGTTGCAAATATGTGGGTGTCTATGACTGTGTTGAAAAGTTCATTTGTAAATATGAACTCACTTCTTTTTTTCATTTTGAGATCTAATAGAGGAAAAATCCTTGGAATAAAACAGTCTGCTAGTAATGTATTGCTCCAGATAATCCTAAGTTGAAGTAACAAAAAAATACTTAAGAAAAACTTATTTATATTAATATTTAACGAAGGTAACAACATAATACGAGCATAGATTTGTCACGCAAAAAGTCAACATATTTAGAACGATCAATGACGATTTAACTCTTGATTGAACATTTTTGGACCATTGTGTTTACATGCTTTTCCTCTTATCCTTGTAAGAAGACTTAAATATAATTGTCTCAAATATTTTTGTATTGTTAGAAATAGATATTATTTGATATAGATTGAAATTGCTGTGCAATTTGGTAACAGATGATAAGAAAAAATACAGACTTCAGAATACAGTGTTTTCTCAGAATTTATGAAATCTTGTTTCTAAAGTTCTCATCTAGAGGAGATAGTGTATGTACACAGACGTATATATATATATATATATATATATATATATATATATATATATATATATATATATATATATATATATTCCGCTGAAAAAATATATGTACGTGTATGTGTGTGTTAGCACGTTTATTTAAGTGGACGCGCACGCACGCGCGTGTATGTGTGTGTGTGTATATGTGTGTGTGTGTGTGTGTGTGTGTGTCCATCTGTCTGTCTGGAAAAATACTCGAAAACACCTGATGTACTGTCATTTACCTTCCATATCGCAAACCATGCAAGAAATTTTGACTTCTATAAAAAGTAAGGATGAAATAATAAGCCATGATGTTCTTTAATTAAATTCTACACAGCGAGATATCAGTGTTTGGCCTCCACGAAAAAGTTTCATTCATCAGCTCTATTCGAACACTTAGTACAGTTTATAGGACCTACCAAGTGCAATGACAATGGATGAAGAGAGAAAGTTAAAGGAATCAGTACTGACGGCAGGCCTCCATTATATATTCATATGTGTGTGTGTATACATATATGTATAAATTTCGTGTATATATTTATAACATATACATATGTTTGATTGTGTGTGTGTGTGTGTGTGTGTGTGTGTGTACATATATATATAAATTTCGTGTATATACGTATAATATATACATGTGTGTGTGTGTGTGTGTGTGTGTGTGTGTGTGTATGTGTGTGAATCATCTGTCACCCAACACTATATATTTCAAAATAAAATTATTAGCATAACATAGGAATTCATGCAAAAATTTGGTATTTGTAGCTTGAAAACTTTCCTCTTGGTGGTTCTTAATACGAATGACAGTTTTGAATTAGTGTTGGCAGACCCAATTTTCAAAGATATGGAACTGTAGTAAGTTGATTTAACCTTGTCTTCTTCAAAACTGCACCAGATCCCCGCAGAGTAATATTCCTCGTTACGTTCCATCGACTGCCTACTGATTCTAAGACAGCCACGGCAATTTCGGACAATGCATCACCTTGAAATTTATCAAGGGACCGGCAAATGTCTGAGAGCTTAGCAGCCGAATACTGCTTATACTGCTTAAAAAGAAGTAGGATTAAAGAAACGGATTTGCGCAAAGATACTGACGAGCGATGTAACATAATTAAATTAAAGCAGTCCGTGTTGATCCCCTGAAGCATTCAAACGAGCCAAGCTAAGTAGAATAGGGAATTCGAAAACATTATAAAACTATTAGACATGACGTTATCTTCATTTAGAGCGATCGAGGTCTCTACTCTTTCAAAACACACGCCTTCTCTCTCCTATGTTTTTCTGCTTCAACTCCGAGGCGCACATGTAGTAATGGTTATCGTTAGTCGAATGAACTGGGTGAACAGAGTTCAAATACTGGACGAGGTTGTTTGCATCTCAGATAACGCTAATATCCTTACGAACGATATGTATTCAATTATTCTTCTTCCTGCCATTGATAAATATAAGTTCACCGTAGTCTCTTCAAGTTTGGTTTGACCATCGGTATAGGAGAAGGAATACTGTAAATCAAAGCCGGTTAAATATTTTAAAGTCTGGCCACATGGCCACACGGCTACAAACACGCACATGCACATGGAAACGCACACACATGGTCACACATACATACACACACACACACATATATATATATATATATATATATATATATATATATATATATATATATATATATTTATATATATATACTCTTTAATATGTTCGCTCTGTCAGGTTTGGCTGTAGATTACACCGACTGCACCTCTGCAGTGTCTCCTAGATATGAGACTAAACAATCTGATAGTGAGTTTCCAGTAATGCTGTAATTTAGGGAATACAGAATAGCCCTTCATTGGCATTATTCCCAGGTTCACTTTGTCCCGTAGTGGTAGCATCTGATAAGGGTCCAACTTATGAGTCAAATACAACTAAACCATGGTTTCGAGAGTTTACTGTTTTTGCATTTAAACTGTGTATTTCTGCTTAACTGAATTGTTTAAAATAGAATTGTTTTGAAATTTAAACGGAGTAATTAGGCTGAACTGAATTGCTCGACATAGAACTGTTTAGACATCTTAATTGCGTTCTTATGCTAAACTGAATTATCTGAAATAAAACTGTTTTTACATTGTACTCTTCTCAGTGCTTCTTTGCAGAGGGTAAGAACCCGTCCCAAAAAGTGTCCTGATATGACACTAAAAAATCTGATAGTGAGGTTCCGGCAATGTTGGAGCTTTAGGGAATGCAGAGTACCCCTTCATTGCCATCGCTCCCTGGTTCACTCTGGCTCAGAGTGGTAGCACCTGATAAGGGTCTTGTCTTATCTATTGGTCAAAAAGAATTTAACCGTGCTTCCTTCACAATACTGATTTTTGCATTTAAACTGCGTATTTATGCTAAATTGTATTGTTTAGAATAGAACTGTTTTGACATGTAAAGTGAGTACATTTGCTAAACTGAATTATCTGAAAAAAAATTGTTTGACATTTAACTCTCTATATAGCCCAGTCGGCTGGGGCTGTTGAATACACTGACTGCACCTCAGCAGTGGGGTAAGACCCCACAAATTAGTGTCTTGGATATGACCTTAAACAATCTGATGGTGAGATTCCAGTGATGCTGGAGCTTTGGGGAATGCCAAGTACCCCTCAATTACCATTGCTCTAAGGTCCAGTCTTGCCTGGTGTGGTAGCACCTGATAGAGCCCTATGTATGGGTTAAATAGAACTAACGGTATACTTATGCTAAACTGAATTGTTTGCGTAAACGAAATAGCTTGAAAAAGAAATGTTTTTGACAATTAAACCGTACTTACATTTAAACTGCGTGCTTATGCTAAACTGAATTATTTGAAATAGAACTATTTTTTGACATTGAAACTGTATTTACACTAAACTGAATTGTTTAACATAGAACTGTTTTGACATTTAATTGTGCGTGAACAAAATCTGTACTTATACTTAGCTGAATTGGAATTTCTTGACTGAACTGAATACCTTGAAATAGAAGTGTTTTTCACAATTAACCTGTACTTAAATTTAAACTGCGTGCTTATCTTAAACTGACTTGTTTGAGGTTGAACTGTTTTTGACATTGAAACTGCACTTACACTAAACTGAATTGTTATAAATAGAACTGTTTTGACATTTTACTGTGTAAACAAAATATGCACTTACGCTAAACTTAATTAGCTGATTTAGAACTGTTTGAATAAACTGAATAGTTTGAAATAGAAATGTGCTCGATAATTAAACTAAGTACTCATGGTGAACTGAATTGTTTGAAATAGAACTGTTTATTTTAAAAAAAATGGATTTAGCGTCAAATAAACTACAAGGGTTGATATGCCATAAAAACCAACCAACCAACCAACTAATATTTGTACGTATATTATTTTTAAAATGCATATTTGTTGATAACATTTTAAACAAGACCGAGCTGATTTGTGTGCATACAGTTAAATGGTTATGCATATTGTTTTTATGTCAGTTGTTTGTAGGTAATCTTTCTTTTTTTATGTGAGTCTGAGCTAATTCATTTATACACAAGTATTACTATTGTTTGCTCACAGTTAAATGGTTATAAATATTCTCGTACCAATAGTTATATTTTCTATTTATCAATTGATGGGACTCACTTAACTTCTTTTCGATATTCCTATTGGACTGTTTTATTTGCACATAGTTAAATAATTTTAATCATCGCTATGTAACACTGAAACTTCATTTTAGGAACACAGTTACAGAGTTTCAAGGATTGCTAATATCATTAATGATTCTATTAAACGGAGGTGCCCCTGGTGTAATGGTTATCGTCGTAGGAAATGGACACGGCGAAACGAATTCAAATCCTGGACGAGACGGATTGCATTTCACATAGCACTAATGGCCTTAGGAAAGGTATGAATCCAAATATTCTCCCTCCAGCTATGGGTAAATAGTAGGACAGACTAGGTTCTTCAGCCTCGGTGAGGCAACTAGTCTAGGTGAAGGAAAACTCTAAATTCAAACCTGTTAAACTCCGCTTAAAGTCATTGACCTTGTGTCATATTCTGCCCGAGCGGAGGGGTTGGTAAATATGATTAATGATTCTATTAAGCATTAACCATTCGATAGCACACAACGATACATAGCAATACTTGTAACAATTTAAATAACAATTCAATTAAACATCAGCTATTTATTTATACACAGATACTTGATTAAGAAGTTCTATTTCTGACAATTCAATTTAACATAAGTCATTTGCTTGCACCCAGTTTTTATGTCAAACAGTTTTATTTGACTTATACTAATGACCCTATTAGATGCTACCGTTCTGGGTCTGAGTGGTCCTGGGAGTAATGGCAATGAAGGAGTCCTCATCATTCCCAAAATTTCTAGGACTGAAAACTCACCATCAGATTGTTTCATGTCTGATCCAGGAAACATTTTAGCCTGGTTCGGGGTCTTGCCCATCTGCAGAGATACGGTCAGTGTATTCGACGCCAACAGCTGACTGGTCTGCAACAAAACAGGCGCAAAAAATCTTAAGAAATACACCAAAATGTGAATGAGAACATACTATAGACGCAATTCCTTAAAACCTAGCATAAAATAACTTTTGAAGAGTTGACATACAATTCAAATCAATCAATGAATTCATAAAGCAGCAGCAAGACGGCGCAGAATTCATCTTCATCTTTGTAAATTGGGATAAGTATAACTTTATTTGGATAGATATATCAGGATCAGGGAACCAAACAATACCGTCTAAGTTTATTTGATCAAATTCTTTGTCAGAAAGCTTATGAAAATTCAGTTCGATACTACTAAGTGACACATGTCAATTTCATATGACCGAGAGTCTGGTCTATTCAGAAAATGAGGGAAAGGTGTCGAAATATTGGGATCATATCGCATGTGATGTACGTTTGAAAGTGAGAATGATTATTATGACTTATATAAAGATCACCTAAATATTTAAAACGTCAGTTTCTCTAGACGAGACTTTGGGTAAAAATGAGATATTTGTCTCTCCAAAATGTCTTTATTATATAATAGTCTGTGTTTCTTTTGTGTTCACCTTTATCAAAATCCATTAACGTGATTGCAATTTGGGAATTGTTATGAACATAGAAGAAGTCGTACTGAACCGATCGAAGACGAAGTTAGTTAAATATTTTTGGCATTTCTTTATGATGAAGTATATAGATACTTAAACCGGCCTATTGGAAAAAGGGTTAGAATGGTCACCAATGGTCAGGGATACCGGGGTTCAATTCCAGGTTGAGTCATACCAGAAGCTTAAAAAATGGTTACTTGATGCATCCTTGCTAAACACTTGACATCATAAGATACGGGTCGAGTGTAAGTAGAGCAATCTGTAAAATGAGTTGTGCCCTCCCCTACATCGTAGCTATTGAAAAATGAACTTTCGTGTCGCTCTCGATTACGGTCGGCCATTCCACAGAGATCGTCATCCATAGCCTTAAGTTAATCTTATTTTACATTGATTCAGCTTATGGAGATCGAGTTATTCATCTCTTTTTGGTATCCAAACTAAAAGATTTTACAATATTCAACACATGCCTAAAATTAAATTGTCGTTCACCTTTCTCAAATAATTAAAATTATTAAAAAGATTTAGATTACCGCCTTCTTTTCGTGCATTTAGTCTTGCCTGAATCGACCGGAAAAAAATGGATAAGTAAATGAATGTATAAATAATATTTTAACAGATGAATTAAAATTGACAATATATATATATATATATATATATATATATATATAGTGCAAGCTTTACTTTTTAGGATCAGAGATGGTTTAAAAATGATTTTTAATTTTTTGTAATATCTACTATCAATAGAAATATGGAAGGTGCCTAATTTTTCTTCCTTTCGAAAATGTTAATTTTTTGAAAAATAAATAATAAAGTACAGATTATTTTGCTTTGAAAAAACTTAAAATGTAATTTTAAAAGATTCGCCATTTTTTTTAATTATAAAAAGTAATTTCAGAAGAAATATGTTATTGAATATGTTTCTTGCAACACATTTATGTATAATGTTTATAACTCCACCTAGGTAAAACGGTGTAACCCTTCTAATATATATATATATATATATAACTTGCCGGAAGGGATGATCGATAGGGAAGGGTAGCGAGAATGGATCAGGGATAACCGTTCTTAGGGCACGACGAAATGAATATATATATATATATATATATATATATATATATATATATATATATATATATATATATATATATATATATATATATATATATGTGTGTGTGTGTGAAAAGACCGCCTCAATTAAAACGTTCTGTGTTCAATACACCTTATAAGCATTATCTGAATTTAATGTCCGTATTTAAGTACTCGCATGAAATCGTCCTACTGTTCTGGGATTCACGAGTTCGATGTAATTTATCAAATTAACTTCTCAAAGATTTCATGGCATTTAATAACATTACGTTTTCTGTTTCATCATATATATATATATATATATATATATATATATATATATATATATATATATATATATATATGAGGGTTATTTAAAAGTTTCTAAGCCTCTTTAGACGTTAGATTTGTTGCACACCACTTGGTTTAATATGAGCCTGACCTGTTATGTAATTAAGAGAGAAATTTGTATTAGTTTTATTGATAGTGTCCTACTACAGAAAAATATTCAGGCATTTTTGCTGGGGATAATAAAGAGCTCTGTGTATGACACTAAAATTAGATAGAGAGAGATACATCTGGTAGTAAATGTTTTTGAAAATTTCAATATATATACGAGGATCATTAAATATGTTTCCAGACTTTTTTCGTATGGGAACCTTTATTGATAGTACACACATGAAACTCTAGAAGTCTTCTCCGGTTGCAATGCACTTGCTGTACCCTTCCAACAACTTCTGGACGGCCCCATGGAAGTCCTCATGTGTGAGCGGGTCAGTTACCTTCGTCACAGCCACTTTCATCTCCTCAGTTGTCTCATAACAACGGCTTATGAGCTTAGGGAATAACCAAACGTTACAGGGAGCAAGGTCTGGACTTTAGGGAGGCTTAGGAACTGTAATGATGCCCATGTTGGTCAAATAATCTGTGACAAGGATGGAGTTGTGGATTGGTGCATTGTCCTCGTGGAAATGTTACTGAGCCCATTTAAAGAGTGCCGGCCTCTTCCGACGGAATCTCTTCATGAACTCCCTTAAAACCTCAACATAGTAACCCTAACCCTAACCCTAAGCCTAACCCTTTGGCCAATCAACTCTGGTGTATTGATTTCTTTACTCCTCCCACACCTCTCATCATCCCTACAGACTCCCTGCCTTCCTTGAATCTCTTATGCCACTCAAAAACTGATGCTCAATTCATGCAAGATTGTCAAAAAGAAGTCAGAAGCATTCCGTACGTTTCTTAGGCATTTTTCCAAGTTTAAAACATAATTTTATTCCATATCATTCTTCTAAAGTGTCCTCACGTCCAGATTGCACTTTTAAAATTCACCAGCTGTGACAATCAGGCTTTAGTAGGGTGTATTCCAATTCCTGCTGTAGTTGTTCCTTTGAACCGGAAATCATAAAAATTCATCAGTCATCTCATAACATGTATAGCAATAACATACTGAATTTTTAAGAGTCTACGACAATTTTAAATTCCTGAACTAAAAATGTCAGGAACCTTATTGAATGCACTAAGTATATATATATATATATATATATATATATATATATATATATATATATATATATATATAAATAATACACGTTTTTCTCTCTGCGTCTATGTTCCCGTGTGTGACTGTGTGTATTATTTCCCTGTACTCTCAAAATTACTGAAATGCGACATGTTTTTTTTAACGAATTTAGATATAAAACTCTCACCGTATATGATTAACCTTAGCGATTGAAATAATTGTTTTGATAAGGAGGTAACTTAATACAAGAATGAAGTATTTGTTTACATCATTTAGTAACTGACATATTGATAAATCTAACTGCGAACATGTGCTTTCCTTTACATGTTCTGTTTTATACTATAGAATAATAGCAATACCTACACGCTGTGAAATATTTTGATGCATCTGTAGAGAACAGCATACCTTACTGTCTTTTTTCATTAAGTGTGTTTCTTCCTCATGTATCATGAGAAGATCTGGAGAGACCCTGATGAAAGAGAAATGCAGAAATTAGTAAAATTGGACCTCAGCAGGAAAGCTGGCATCCAAATCATCTGTAATGAGAAAAAACAAGGCAGGCTCCTAGGAAGAAATAAGAAATATTTCAGTGCATTAATGACGGCATATTGAAAGGTTGTTAGCTCGAATATGGATAATACTAAAGCTGAAGAAAGAAATGCGATGGAAAACTGGAAGGCAGAGAAGAGAGAGCGTTGTGGTAAGTGGGGATGTATTTTCAGGAACAAAGAAGAATGCAAATGCCAAAGAATTGTAAATGGTAAATTTTCTGAGGCGCCGTCCAAAAATTTCCATTAAAAGCAGGAGAAGCACATAAAGAAAAATTGGGGGAAATTCTTCGAACTTTAAGCATGTAGAGTTGATTGAGTGTCGAAGTTGATGTGCGAAAAGGAAGTTACGGCGTATAAGGGAAAAGAAGGCGTCGACGAAGAGGAAAGGGCTGGTTGTTTAAAAGAAATCGCATTCGTTATAACAAGAAATAGAAGCACTGAACTGAGAGAACAGGTGAAAGAGTATAAGGTAAACATAATGTATATGGTAAAAGAAAAGAAAAGAAAAACTGCCTCAGGTTAACTCCTTTGAAAAAATGCAACATGATTCCTGGTTCTTCTCTTAGTATAAAGAAGATTAAGACTTTTAAAATATAGATAAAGAATGGATGATTTTACTCTGAATAACTTTAGCACAAAAGAAGGAAACTTGGGACGTAGAGAATAGGTCGACGTAAAAAAGAAAGTGTAAAAAATATATAGCAAAGATAGCCATAGAGTCATGATACAACTAAAAGCTTGCTGGAAGTAAACAATTATTATTTCTGTTCCGTCAAATCCACAAATAAATGCTAGAACACACACACACACACACACATATATATATATATATATATATATATATATATATATATATATATATATGAAAAAATTAACGAGAGGTTGTAATGATTTGTTAAGTACAGTTTCGAACCAGTTACTTATAGGAATCGATATTCGTTTCTTTTCTGAGAAATGTCAGAGTTTGATAACGAACAATTAGTAAACACGATTTTTAACAATAATATCCAAATGAAAATATGCGTTGATGGTTGTCATAAAGGAAATAGTTCTTTTCAGAAAAAAATGATATATATCAGTAAAAGAGTTTTAATTTTTCGATGAATAGATTGATTGATTTTAATGACGTATCTACCCATTTAGGGTTATTTTATGGCAGTAATTTAGGGAATAGCGTTCCTTATCTGTTCATATTTACATTTTTGTGCTGTTGCTTCTTAAGGGGCTATTTGTTCTTACAGACAGGTAATTTTCAAACCCATATATTTGACCTATACATAAAGAGCTAACTGGCACTACCACTCCTGCTCAGAGTGGACCTGGACGCAATATCAATAAGCATATACGCCACACTCCCCAGATCTCACGAATTTGATTCTCACCATAAGAAGTGGTTTAGTGTCATAAACAGGATGTTTAAGTGAATAGAATCAGAGCATTTTACGCTGAGCCGACAGAGTGGGAATCAAATATGGTTTTCTTCTCAAAGAAAATTTCCGATTTTAATACGGAAAAGTTAAATAAATCTCAACAGATATTTAAATGAAAATATGAGTTTACTATTATCATAAATGATTCAGCAACGTGACTTTAGTTTCATGCATTGTTTAATTTAAGGCTACACCACTTAAAATGGTATAGTTCCTTCTTTTAAACGTTTCTTAGTTTATGAATTATTTTGTCCAAGGTTTTTTAAAACTCAATCAAGGAAAATTCCATGCATCTATCATCTCTTTGATTACATATCAAAATATATTGCAAGAGTAATAAGGAGGCGCATTGCCTATGCATGAACAAGAACAATTATATGCTTGAAGTACATAGTAGATGGAACGCTTCCAGTACGATATATAAATATGTTACACAATCGAACAGCAATGAAGAATCAAAATACTAAACGGATTACATTTAGGTGGTGTACTTAGCGTAACGGTTACAGTGGAAGGTAATGAAATCAGTATCTCGAGTTTAAATCCTGTTTGCATTTCACTTTGTACTGACGCCCTTGGAAAAGGCAGAAACTATCTCCTCTTTCCCAGTAAATTGGATGACACACTGGGTTATTAAGCTTAGGTTAGGAAGACACTCTAGGTGAAGGAATTTTTGATTTCAAATCAGTTGTACTCCGCTTAGATTTGACCTTGTCTAACATCATGCTCTTGGCATAAGTTTTGGGTATATATATATATATATATATATATATATATATATATATATATATATATATATATATATATATATATATATATTCACCATTAGATCAGCGAATCAAACCAAGTACGAATACGAGTGTTATATAGTTTGATGACATTATCAGAGGCTGCAGGGAGGAGGATGGTAATAGTGGGTGGTGATGATAATAGTTGATGGTTGCTTAGGACTGGGAGAAGGAAAAATTCATATGATGTTCTGGTGTTGAGAAAAAGCAAATATGAAAAAACAACTATTCTAAATATGACTTTTTGTTGATTATTTTCTAGTATGGCAAAAAACGAAGGATCGAGCGGATATTTTGCTAACAATGCAATGAATAAACCAAATTGTCCATTCAATATTTGCTATAATAAACCAATATTTCTCTCTTCTTCTAGGTCATTCTTCCCGTTTAAATTTATTCCATGATTAAAGTCACCATTGATTCACAGATACCTTTCGTTGAAATACTTAACATCTCACTGTGTTGTATATTACCCCTGAAATCTCTCAGAATATGTACCAGTGGGAACGAGTGAACCAAAAGTATCATGAAAGTTAACTTTCAGATTAATTCTGTGAATGAATGTCACTCAGGGAAGTCGGATGGAAGCAGAGTGTTTAAGTCTCAATTTCTATGTGAAAATCTTATGAGCGACCTATATCTAGTTACTAAAAGTATTTAAGTATTAACCCTAGCATAAACCTGAATAAAAGCATCAGCACGCTGATAGAACAGGAAGATATAACCTTTTTTTTTTCTATATGTAAATTAGAAATAAAAAGAACTGAAGCCGTGTGATGTTCCTTTTATCGAGGGAATACATAGCATTACATTGATGTTCTTTAAGTCTTATATGTCGGTTTCTTCGGCCAGAATTATTGGCTTTAGGATTATTCAAGAATATTCTGTTTCTATGCCAACTAGAGAACTATAAACAATTTAATGTAGAGCTACTAAATTTGATATCTATACTTATTGTATTGGGTCAAGGGTTAAAGGTAGAACATTATTCCACAGGGGTAAAATTGACTTTAATCGAAAAGGCATCTCTAAGAATAAGAAATGTTCAAAGGTCATTCTGATGCAGGAATACGTTAATCATCGTATATACTTCCAATTACTAAACATCAAAAGTGTAGTATCGTATGTAAATCAAATGCACCCATAAAATCGATTACCCCCATATCAACCGGCCAAACTAATCTTGTTCTGTATTCAGCAACATCTCTGTGATGTTTAAACATCATTCCGAGGGCATCGTTGGATAGAAGCCTTATTCACAATGGACGTTGCGGAGTACAGAGAAACATGGATCATATGTTTTTCGTCCATGGAAAGTATTAGGAAAGATGAACAAGCAAGCAAAAGTAGGAATGAAAACACCGACCTATTTCTGTCTATGGCAGGCTGTGAAGCTGTGAAGAAAATAATGACAATGGCTTACCCAAAAGAATTAGAAGAATTAACTTATGAAAATATTGTTAGAATAATGGAAAAACATATACGACCAAAACAAAGATTAGTTGTACCAGAGAAAACCAAATTTATGGAGACTAGACAAGACCCAAACAAGCCAGTAATATAATAAGTGTACCGATTAGAAGAGGAATATAAGTATTAAGAATTCGAAACTTGGAACAAAAGACATGACAACGGAGGAGGAATTAATATTTCTCAGACGAATATAAATAATGCAAGACACATCACACAAACTCAAAATATTTGAAAGGTTACACATAAACATCATGAATTTGGAAGCCAACATGGCATTTCTAAACAACTAGAATTGATTAAAATGTTCAATTAAAATATAAATAAGACTATCAACACCCTATAACACAACTAATTTCGTGATCAAAGGAAAATATTGTGGCAAATAACACGAAATGTATAAATATAAATATTCGGCCTTGAGAAAATAGGTTCAAACTGCAAAATGAGATCATTTTCTGGTTGTATGTAATTAGCAAAGTAGTAGAGAAAAGGCAAGAGGTACAGATCCTCCCACAGAAAATGCTGAAATATATGCAGTAAATAAACCCAGCAAGACCTGAGAAAAAAATAAAGTTGAATGGTTGGTTTTTTTCATCACATGGAAATTGATGCAGGAAGTGATGTCATTTTAGTACGGAGAAACTTCTTGCAGAGAAGGGGCAAACAGAAAATGAGAAAGAGCGATCACCAGTTGAAGCAATTTGACATAACTGTAATTAAACTAATGGGCACTTTTGAAGGGACATTTGAAACAAAAAAGCGCTTCGAAATGGTTCCAATCACCGTAGTAGCATGCAATAAAGATCATGGACTATTAAGAATTGACGTGTTGAAAGTGGATGCCACAAAACTCATTAATTCTATAAAAGCAGGAGAAAATAACATAGGATTGTTAAGAGATTACAGGTTGAGCGTTCTTTTAAAAGAAAGCCATTACTCAAGCTATGTTGAATCTCTAAAGTTACTAATTCATGTTCTACCTATTGTTGTTGCCAAATGATCAAGATAGAGCTAGGAGTACAATAAAAAGCTCTTCGGGGTCGTAGCAATTGGGCTTTAAGGATTGTAGCAATAGAAAACCCAGACAGGGATTTGACAATATGTGGAGGTTACACGATATAGGTAAATAACCATAAATGATCAGACTAGTCTCCGTTTCGAAATATTGAAACTGCCAACAAGTAATTAGCAAAAATTACATATTTAGCTATTATAGTTAGCATACAACCGAACTGAAATTTAGGAGGTCTTCAAAAAACTCACCACTATTAACAACCTTATAGTTCTGCTGAAATATACTCGTCTGTTGTTTGGCGTAAATTCTGTGATATACATTTTCCGAAAGGAATTGAAAAAAAATCAGGGAAAGCCGAAAATTTTCATAATCTCTCAGGATGATATATTTGTTGGGGTGTTCATTAATAAAGAGTTGAAAGATAAAACGAAACAAATTTCGAATAAATGAACGAAAAGGACACGAATATAGATAAGGACAAATGCAAACTAAATTAAAATAATGTATCGCCCTAGGGATATAAAATATCTAAGTACGGAATATCACTGGTGAAAGACTAATAAGGAAATTTTCAGACATGTATACACCAGAAAAACAAATGTAATTAGAGTCCTCTTTTGGAATAATACATTGGTATAGTATGTACCTAGATATAGTGACTTTATAGAACCATTCATGAATTTATGAAAAAAGTTTAGGAGTAAAGGATGAAAAAACTATCGAAATTTTTAATTCTATTTTAAACATTGAAAAAGCAGTAAAAACGAAAACAGTGATAAATTATTTTATTTCCAAGGAAGACGAAACAATGACCACATATGGGAGGTAATATGCCGTAGCAACAATCTTGTCACATGAAGGTTGCCAAGTTATATACCAATCAAGCAAGTTAACACCAACAGAAACAAACTGGATGAATATTGAAAAATAAACACTGAAAATAGTGATGACCACAGAATGAATAAGCAAATTCTTATTGAGACTGACATGTTTTACCAAAGTCGGACCACACACCATCAGAATTCATACGTTATAAGATTTGCTATGGGTCGCATCATCGATACTTTTAAGAAAAAAACTACTAGGTACTGAAATTATCTGGAGAAGAACAAGATTAACCAAGAGAATACGACCTCTCAGGTTCAGCAAAGTGGTGTATCACATGTAAATTATAGTCACCTATAATATAAGAAAGGCAATATAAAAGAGCCGAGCAAATCCTATCAGCCAATCCACAGCGACTATCGGATTTACACATAATAAAAAGTAACGCAAAATACCGGATTATTTGCCTCTCCGACATAGTTACTGTTTCCAAAAGGGATAATTTATTGGCCATAGGGTTTGGTCTGACCAAAAAAAGCTGCAATTCGGCCCTCCCAAAGAACAAAAAGAAACAAAAATAAATCTAAGGATACGCACATACGACTATCTTTATCGATGACAAGTTCTCTTCTATTTTTTTCTGGTCAGTGTAAGTGTGTGATACTTCGAAATATAGACGGCCGACAAAGACATTCTCAATTTCCAATCCAATTCCGTCAAATTTTGCTGTCTATATTCTTCTCGTGACAAACTATAATTGGTGCCAAAAGATGACTTCTGACCTGACAAGGTAACCATCACTGCCCGAGTTATCACTAATCTGTTTCCTAACTGATCTGTTTTCTACCGGGAAACGCTTTTCTCTTTTACAGATTCTAAAAAATGTTACCTTCCATCCCTATCTAGAAATACTTTATATTTCTATTTTATTACTGGTTGTAATTTGCTGACCTCTTTAACTTTATCTTTTTTTTATACTACCCAACACAAATATTCATGTACAGACATACATGTATGCCACATATTCCCATACACAGCCTCACATATACACCCACTGCAACATGCATAGTAATACATTTTAACTATGCTCATTCTCATTCATACACACGTATACAATATTGCTCCTAAATATGTTCATCCAGATACTGAAGAGTTTATTTTGGCTCAATAATAATTCTTTCAAAGTAGTCAACAGAATACATCTACACGATATTATTTTTAACTATAATCAACTGAAAAGCTGTTGAATGTTTTTGACATTTACAAGATGATCATTATGTGTAAATAAACCAAGTTTTCTACTTCTTTTTTTCCGATGCTTCTCTTTAAAATGGCTTCTTAAAAAAAACCTTAAATTTAACCTTTGAAAAATTTGTTAAAGGATATACATCAGAAAATACTGACATTTTCTTAAAGGCAAAGATGCAAATCTAAACACAAAACACCAAATATACGAATATACACTGTATTTTTTTTATTTAAGAGAAATGTAAAGGAGAGATAATTTATTAGTTTTGCTGTCAGAGTAAACGACAGCCTTAAAATAATCTATATTCCCAAGAGCATTGTCAATTTGATATGTTCACAGTTAGATTTCTTTTTTTTGTGTGTTGTTATCCTAATATCTCTACGTGTCATTTTGCCGAAATAACTGTTTACATCAACTGAAACAATGCAGCTGTATTTTTCCTTAGTATAAAAGCGTTCCTTCCCTTGCTTGAGTTATTATATTGAGCTATTGAAAACATCATCTAGTTTGTCATTTAGGCTCGCCATTTTGTTTGTTCCCATCCATTTCCACACCTTCTTATCTAATGGGTCTGCTGGCTCTGGAAATGCATTCGATACATTAATGGATGCTGTGGTTTACAAGGTTTATTTCGCTCACTAACAGAAATCAGTAGACAAAAAATTGCCCATTCCAAACAAGAATTAAAGCAAAAATTCAAGTAAAGAAAAAAGAACATAAAAAGAAAATCAGCATAGATATAAATGAATTTTACGTAAAGAGTCACCATAAAATATCTGAACATTTCATGGGAAACTTTAGATAAAATAATACAACCTAGAGACACAAACACGCCTTCACAAAAGCGTGCACGTACAAACACGCCTTCACAAAAGCGTGCACGTACAAACACATACATACACCTATGCACACACACACACACACACACACACACACACACACACACACACACACACACACACACACACAAACACACACATCTATCTATCTATCTATCTAACTGATGTGTGTGTGTGTTTGCTCATGTGTTAGTAGTTTGTTTTATGACCTAGTTAACCTTGTAGGTTATTTATTGCCAAATCTTATATATATAAAAGAATATTTTTAAGTAACTTCATTTTTAAAAAGATTTAGAGCTGATTTATTTTTGGACAGTTAAATATTTTGTAGTTTACCTTTCTATGTATATGGAATAGTTATCCAATTTACCAAGTATTCATCTTTTGCCCGGATCTGTATTGTTTGGAATACAAATAATTATGTTCCCAATTAAAAGATGGTATAGTTCTATTTGACCTATAGACGAGACAATATATATATATATATATATATATATATATATATATATATATATATATATATATATATATACACACATATATATATATATATATATATATGAAAGGGGTGTAATTTAATGAATTATGAGAATTTAGCCTAACGAATATGAAATAAAATCTTTGTTTATAGTTGATCTTTGTTTATAGTTGAACTTTTCAAGGAGATCAACAATGATGGATTCTTTCATGTTTTTGTTCACAAAATCTTTTTACTTCCCAGTCCACATAAAACTTTCCTTTACTTGATTGTCAGTAGAATATTTTCTACTTGATGGTCATTTTTCTTGACTCTTTTTTGCAGTGGTATGGGAATTTCTCGTAGCATCGTGTCTAATTTTCTTGACTCTGACATCGTAGTAAGCCCACATTAATCTTCAGTTCAACTAATACGTTCAATTTCGAACTGATACCATTGAGAAAGTATGAACCTCGCTATGGTTTTCATAGAACTATTAATGTCTTTTACTAAGAAAAGTATTGGTAGTAGATAAACTAAAAAGGCTGATACGCTATTAAAGAATGAAACCAAATCAAACAGTGCAAGGTTTAAGTTTATACCGTCTATAACGATTTTGGACAAACGCCTCCTTCGTACACGTCTCAAATTCTTCTGTATATTTCACATGATTTTCACTTCTCAACAACCCAAAATTTTGTGAGAGACGTTCTTTCAAGCTTGGGGAGCCATTTGGTGTGCAGTTATCTAGAGTTTATATAATACAAAATAATTCTGAGTTTAAAAATAAAATTGTTGTTATAAACCAATTTTAAACAAAGCGAAAAAAAAAAACCCAGCACAAACCGAACAACGTTGGCTTTTAATCTATCTATCTATCTATCTGTGATTTAATTTGGCAACCTTAGTCGAGGGTGACCCGAAAACTCTTTTTTTTTTCAATAGCTACAACACCAAAGGGTAGGGGAAGGCACTTCTCATTTACTTGGATTATTTCACTTTACCTTTGATCTTTACCTTACAATGCTGAGTGTTAAGCAAGGAGGCATCAAGTACCACATTTTGAGTCTTTATTATGATTCTACTGGGAATTTAACTCTAGTCTCCCAGCCTATATATATATATATATATATATATATATATATATATATATATATATATATATATATATATATATATAAATAGTTACGTATTTTTTAAATGGCAAAATGTTTACAGTGTTCAGTAAAAAAAATCCAGCGTAATATCAGATAATTCTATTCAATTGTAATTAAGTTTTTTTTTGTTTTCTCGCAATTAACTGAATTCACGTACACTTATTCAATACTTATAGTTTTCAAACATATCTATTTAAAGTACTGATAAATCTCTCTCCAAGTAAAAGCGACCTTGAAAATGTAGCAATGGTCACCACATTCGCCTGAGGTTCAGAACTAGAACCTCGCTATCATGTTATATAATTGATGTAATGATTTTTTTTATATAAATCATTTTTCGTTAATTATTTTTTATTATTCACTTTCGTAAGCGTTTGAACAATTCGGTGTCTCTTAGTTGAGGTGATATAGTCTGATAGGTACTCTTACGCCTGCACGGAAATGATATGGCAATAATCACCAGTCATAATAAAGCTGTAGACAGGGTATGGGACTGGACGGCCGTCTGAGTGAATTGAGTGGGTGGTTGTCGTCGTACCCGCAAGAGATGGTTTAGAGAATTTGAGGATTTTGAAAAGCCGATTAATTGAGTTTCTACCATTGAAGCGCGAAGCTGAGGTTTTCGTATCTGAAAAGCAGATCAGTTTATGTTTCTACCGACAGAGATGTTAAACATCACAAGATGCGCCACATGTGAAGTGGGGGTATCAGCATAGTTTCGTTAGCATTTGCTTTTATGATTTGCGTTTCTCTCCTCGTGTCACCAAGGACCAAGGTAAAAAGTTATAAACGTGTTCATCCCGCCTGTATTATTATTATTATTATTATTATTATTATTATTATTATTATTATTGATGTATATTCACACTTTATGAGTATACAACAATCAGATGTAGTTTAATATAATGACCATATAATCAAAAATACTGAAAAAAAAACCATCATAAGAGGATGATTACAACTATTGAGAGCTAAGCACACGAGTAAAGATTAATTTGCATAAAAGCATAAAGTAGTTTTAACATCTTTACACACATTCTATTGGTATTTGTTACCTAAAAGAAGCTAAATGCTATTGTTCGATTTCTTTGTTCAATGTCAAATGGACTTTCGATTGATTATAAAATCTCAGATCTATCATTGTAGAATAACAGCGGGTATAAAGGGGTTCATTATATTTTCTAAGAGTATTAGCTCCAATATGCACGCCAAAAACGCAACAGGATTTCGAACTAAATTACTTCGAGGCTGTAGTCCAGCGCTTTAGCCATGACATTAAAGGAACTCTCTGTGATTAGCTATAAACTTGCACTTGTTGAAATAATTGCCAAACAATTGCCAAAGAAGTTTATCGCTACGCTACGGAGTTCAGTGTATAACACAGAACTGCATCTGATGGGAAGGCTACAGTACTGGAGTTTGGACAAAGTGAAGTAGACTTTCATTACAATTACTCTTACCTCCACTCTAACCTTAAGTGATAGTAATAGCCAGGGTCCCATCTATGGGTCAAATAGAAATGTTCAATAAGTGTTAAATGACAATACATGAAACCATATATATATATATCATTAATGACTTCGTGGTAAAATCGTTATCGTCGTAAGAAATAGACACGGTGTCTCGCGTTCAAATCTTACACGAGACAGTTTGCATTTCACATAACGCTAATACTCTTGGAAAAGGTATTGTCCAACTATTCAACCTCCACCTATGAGTAAATAGCAGGACAGACTGGTATTTCAACCTTGGTATGGTAACTGGTCTAGGAGAAGGGATGTGCATGATTGAAATTGGATGAACTATGCTTTATAATAGACTATTTGTGGCATCCTACTCGAGCGTAGGGTTTTAAGCAAATAGACAGTTGCTTACATTTTTAAACGATCCAGGGCTAATTTGTTTGCTCAGACACAAATAGTTTCAAGTATTGCTATTTAACAGTTATTAACACACACACACACACACACACACACACACACACACACACATATATATATATATATATATATATATAAAAAAAAGTAGAGTTTGGCAATGGATAACTCACAAGTGTTTATATGCCGTAAAAACAAACCAACAATAACTAATCCACTTCATGGCTAGTAAGTCCTTCAAAATTATTTATGCAAGAATTTTAGGAAATATTATTTTGTCTTTGGTGGCATGCATTAAAATTGACCAAAATTAGCATATTTTTATTCGATGCTATCCATAGTGAATATAAATTGTATTTGGCTTATTACATCATTTTTGCAAATGAAAAGTTGACTGAAAGTTCGACATAGGATTTTTTTAGGATCCATGGAATAATTACTGAATACGATGAAACATTAAAAATAAATCTTTTCAAAAGTTCACGATACTGCAAAGAGATGTGCAGTATTTGAAATCGATAGGGGTTTCATGTAGAAATTATCGATTGATTCACAATGTTATACAACCCAGTGTAGAAGCAACATACACATACTATTCAAAAGTAAGCATGGAGAATCATTTATTCTAGCCGTGATATGTTCGTCGCTGTCAAGTTGACGTCATCGAGTTTAAAACAGCCCTGTCAGTGGGGCAAAATACGACGACTACATACGCTGAAGAGGGTTTAGTCATTCTCCAAGTAAAGGAACGTCTTGGGTATGATGCAATTTTGCATCTAATGATAGGTCTCTAGTTCTGCACCTCTGGATAGAGTAAAGTACCTCTTTATTGCGATTACTCCTAGGTCCAATCTGAACCAGAGTTGTAGTACCAGTTTGGGCGGTAAAATCTCTTTGATACTTATTCTTATTCAATAGGAATGGTTGATATCGTAGAATATGCAATAAAATTCCATCAAATAGCTTAGATTTGGTTTGGGTTGGTGTCCTTGTTTGACGGTATATAAGCCTACCTTAATTATTAAGTGATTCTATTTCGTCCATAGTTGCGGGGATAGAGAGTTTGATACCATTCTGAAGAATATTACTCCCACGGCGAACATTTTATGACGACTGGGGTTTGAAACCATACAACAAATGATAATTATTTGATTTAGTTAATAATACTTTATATCAAATTATCATGTGTAAAGGAAAAAACTCTTTAAAACTACTACATGGAACATGTAAGTATAAAACTGTTCCGTACATAATTCCCTAATCTCTTGGCAAGTAATAACACCAGGGTGTTTACATACTATTAAAATCAATCAACCACTCTAATGAAAAGGTTTTATCACAAAAAGAAAGTCACTTTTGACGAAGGATTAAAAGCGGATAGTTTACAACGCTTGGGGATACATATCGGAGGTACAATGAAACAAACAACCATTCTTTTTACAATTTTTTTTACTGAGACACTTCGAACAAGTACTTCAGAATTCTGGACCATATGTATTCAATACTCATTTGAGTTTACATAATTTATCTGAAAAAAAAGCATACAATTGCATGAAAATAATTCTAGACTGAATATTTCTTAGAATTAGGTTTAGTTTAGTTTGGTTTTATGGCACATCAACCATTGTAGGTTAACGTAATATCAAGTCCATTTTATACATACAATCAGTTCTATTTCAAACAATCCACTATACCATAAGTACTTAGTTTAAATATCAAAACATTTCTATTTCAAACAATATAATTTAACATAAGTACAGTGTTTAAATTTAAACAATTCAGTACGCGGTTTAGTTCTATTTGAACCATAGACAGCACCCTATCAGGTATTATCACTCCGTGCCAGAGTGGATTTGGGAGCGATGGGGATAAAGGGGTACTCTCTATTCCTCAAAACTCCACCATTCCTGGGTCCTCACCATCAGATTGTAAGAATAGTCTCACACTTCTGAAGAAATACGTTCTTTGTATTTTGCAGCCCCAGCTGACTGAGTCAAATTATTTGGAGGTCAAATGAAAAGGGAAAAATTGATATCACCAGGGAAGTTGTAGCCCATCCTCTCTATTCATAGACATTAAACTTTTGTATTACAATTACTTAATTAATTTTCGTTAAAATTTGTTCGGTTCCCTGATAATATTCCATGATCGTTGGTACACAATGAACAATGAAAAAAATATTTGGTTTACGGAAATGTAAATTTGTTTAGTTGACAACTGACAATGAAAGATGGTGGTAAATATTTTATTCCATGACATTACAGTTAAAATGAACACTTATCTAAATCACATAAACCATATGTTTAAAAGTAGTTACTTACCAATGTTAGCAAGGTCATTGGTTTGATTAATTGGACTCCCAGTAAAAGACAAGCACATATGAAATGATGTTGGTCCGGCTCATTATACAACATGCAACCATTTTAAACAATAGTATACAATCCCTCGAAAAAGATAACAGGATTAGCTCACTTTTTTGCAGTAAATGAAACAATAACACATAAGATGCAACACATTTTACTTCATATCTGAGTATTCTGTTTTCATAAAATCTACTTTAAGCGAAGTAGATTATTTTAATTAGATAAATGGTTATTTTTTAAAAGACAGCCAAGACAAAATATTACGAAGTAACCCAATTTTGAAGAACAAATTTTTTGGAATGATCTTGTAATTTCCATTTCTTATGAAGGCAATCCTGGAAAAGGCAAGCGAAGGATGTTCGTTATTTGCAGTTAATTGTTTTGAAAATTTGGTGCGAATATAAATGAAATGAAGTCGTTACGAAGAAAACTCTACTTGTTGAAAAGAATATATATCAAGCAGTCAAGATAGAAACCCCAAAAAGCAATATACCGTAAAAATAGAAAACGAATATGAAAGTAAATAATAGATAAAAAATAACAGCCACACAAAAACTATTTCTCAATACAGAATGAAGTAATTTGGTTGAATGAAATATGATTTACATCAATGAAAATTAAACAAATTCAGTAATGACTCACAAACAGAAAAAAAAAGTTTAAAGGTAGATAATGAGAAATATGATAGTGTGTAGACATTTGGATGAATGTGATATTCAGTCCTGCACCAAGTATTTTTATTGGACAATATGATGATGCTGGGACTTTTGTCTGGTACCACTCGCTTGAACCATATAAAGATGGGGGTGTCCTCGTGGTGTAATGGTTAAAGCGATGGCCTGCGGAATCGTAGTACGCGAGTTCGTACTCCAGTCGCGCTATTACGTTCACTTTCGGACAAATACCCTTGGGAAAGGTATGAACCCCCTTATCCTCCCAGCTATGGGTAAAATAGTACCACTACTGTTCTTCTATGAGAATGGCTTCGGCATTAAATAACCTAAAAAGAGTTGATATGCCATTAAACAAAGAAACCAAACCAACCAAACCATATAAAGATGTATGTCAGGAGAAAACAAGGAAAGTTACCAAGTCATTCAAATTATGGGTTTGTATATAATTAAAAAGATCAGGAGAAATGACAATCATTACTTCAACATTCAATGCCCTTGTGTACATTGAACTCCATGTTAAATTTGTTTCCATCGATAGAAATTGATTTAACCGATTATGCAGTGAATTTTTAGGACGAAAATACATCTTGTAAGAGAGCAAAGAGGATTAAAGTTTTACCGCAGAAAAAGTTCATAAAATAAATGACATAGCCAGCGAACCTTTCGAATCTAAATCCACTTGAAAATTTATTGAGGACATTTTTTAAGAAATGATCAATGAGAAGTCTCTGTTTAACAAGGGCTCTTTGTTAATTGTCTCACGGTAAAGGTAGAACACATCTTTATCATCATATTGTTTTTAAATTAAGAATATTCATATATTAAAATATTAAAGCTTTTCCCAAAAGCTTGAGGGGAGACAGCAATGTATTAATTTACTATATTATGTCAACGAATGCTATAATGGGTTAATCCATTTCTCCTTCCGCGTGGCTTGGAAAAATATACCGGTAATTTAATCACTTTCAACAAAGCTTAAGTTGCTTTTTATGAAACAAAAATAATCAGTTATGAACAGGAAAATGTTTGGTATCTTATCTCTAATTATCTTATTAACTGCGAAATAAAAGAAACAAAAGTGAACATCCTACATGATTGCTAGTTCCTATTTTTTTCCAGACGTAGTGCACACACATACACACACATGCATATATATATATATATATATATATATATATATATATATATATATATATATATATATATATGTATATAATTACAACAGTGTATACTTATCATTATCTCACTTGGTGAGTTTGTGGCGGACAAATGCGGTACAATTTTGTAAGTGCTCAATATCTCTGATGGAGCTTTTATATAATATAATAATAAAAAAATTTATTGGGTTTTATATTTATTTATTATACACACCCACACACACACACACATATATATATAGTGAGAGAGAGGGAGAGAGAAAGAGAGTGTGTGTGTGTGTGAGAGAGAAAGATGCACCTGCCTTACCAAACAGTTTTTATATGCAAGATAAACTCTGTAATCATTGCGCAACGGTAACAGAGTTTTAAGCTTTTAATTCTTTTAAGTAATTTGAATCAAATGTGGACATGCTTAAAAACAATTATTTCTGAATTACTTGAAATGTTTAAGATAATGAAGAATTAAAAAGGTTTTAATTCCCTTCCTTAGCTCTTTTGTATTTTGGTTTATTTCCTAACCGGATATATAAGTATCCAGATAAAAAGAAAAATATTAATCGTAGCAGTTGTTAATATCTTGCAATGATCCCAACAGTTTGCCACATAATATTACCATTGGGACATTTTTGTTCCAGAAAAACTTTTTAAAAAATGCATTGTTTACATCACTAATAATCTAATAGACCAACGATTGTTGAAACTATCATGGACTATATATATATATATATATATATATATATATATATATATATATATATATATATAAGACAAGGATTCCTTTGTGCAGAAGGTATAGAGAAAGTGTCAAATTGCTTTGGGTAGGGTCTGTTGAAGTGGTGTAAATGATATCTTCCTATTTTCTGTATCTTATATAAAATTTAATAAGTCAGGGATTAAGTTTGACAGATGGTAGAAATAAAGTGAAAACCTTGTTTGTTAAAGTATAAGGGGCATTAACTAATATATATTAATAACATTTGTAAACAGTGGCACGCCTTCTCGTAAATCCCTACTGTGTGATCAGCTTCTCTCACTCTGTAAGAGACTAATTTATGTCTTGAGAATAAAAGTAGAAATACAATGGTCGGCTGAATCCTATAGAGACTGACCAAGATGCTCTGATGGAATGCGCTTTATTTTTCAACATAATTACCCCATGTGGTCCACACACATATTTCATTGGTGTTGCAGTGGTTAGATCGTATTGATAAAAAAAAAAGGTATCAACAACAGATATTACGGCATCATAAGATTTTTTAAGCCGATAAAGTTTTTAGACTACCCTCGTAATGCTGAATCATCATGAAATAGACTATTAAATAAAACTAAAACAAAAGTGTTACCCTATTGTTAGAGTTTCTATATACGCTTGTGTGTCTGCAACGTGAGTTAATTTTCATAATTACTTTGGTATGGCCATATTTCTGAAGGTATGATTTAGGCGTAACGAATGTGGTGATGGAATTAGATTTTAAATTTAAAAAAAAATAATAATAACAAAAAAAACACCTCTCCAAATAATGTTTATATGTTAAATATAAATAATCGGTAGTCAAGAGCGACGAGAAGGCTCCCTTTCAAATAGCTTCTACACCGAGGTGTAGGGGAGTGCGCAATTCCTTTTCCTGGATTGCTCCTCTTTACTCTTAATACGTACCTTATATTGCTGAGTGAACCATTTTTAAAGTCTTTGGTTTGCCACATAATATTTTTCATCAAAGAAAATCTCGATAAATAACATTTCCATCATGAATATCTTTAAAATTATAACTTGACTTCTATAATACTTCGTCTTCTTAATTCTATTTAAATTCATTGAAAAAAAGATTATATAGATCGATAAGTGATTTTTAAGTTATCACTTTGTATTGAAAGATGCTAGGAAATATGAGAGACTTGGTTTTCTTCATTCATTCAGCAATTAATGAATGTCTGAATGTGTTATTTGACAAAGAATTAAGTTGTCCACAGATTATATAACCGGATTTTTGTATCATTTGGTTGATGTATATAATCTCAGCTATTCTTCCGATTTTTTTCTCCATAAAAGATTAAATAGAATTTTTAGATAGTTTTTTTCTTATAAATTTAAGTCATGATGTCAAGGAATTTAATATTAAAAACAGTATGTTAATAATGCCAATTCAATAACACAAAAAGCAGTCTTCATATTTGAGCGAATAGATTGATAATCTTTGTGAAAGCCTCTAAATATATGTAAAGAGTCTAGAAAACATAAGTTTCTTTATCTAATTGCATATCCACTTTAATAGTTACTTTAATTCAAAAGCTATCCTTGTAGAAGAAACGCTAGGATAATATCTAGCTAACTATTGCGGGGAATGTTTGTGGGTTCATACCTTTCAAAATGTTATAAACTTGAAAGAGAACAGGATAGTGCTCGCTTGCTTTGAAGCTTTCTTTCCTCGAGTCCAACGTTTTAGCGATTTGGACAGTTCGGAATACCGAACAATATTCAAGGACTATGAGTTATTGCAATAAAATTAATTTTTTATAAATCTTACACTTTTTTTATCATATATCAAGTATCTCTTATTTGCTAAGTTTTATAAGAAGGAATATGTTAAAATAAATATCGTAAGTCTATTTTAAAGAAGAATACAGCATATTAACCAGTCCGTTGGCCTAGCAGTTACTGTTCGACAAAGGCCCAGGTTGAGTCACGCCAAAGACTCAAAAAACGGTGCTTGATGGTTAATATTAGTGTTATCAGGAAAGGATCACGAGTAAAGTGAAGGAATCCAAGGAAAGGATTAGCGCGCTTCCCAACACCTCGGTGAAGTATCTATTGAAGAGGGGGCGTTAGGGCCCCCTTCGACGACGGTCGTCAATTTTACTTTTTAGTTAGTCTTACTAAACATAATTCAACAAATGTATCTGTTGTTATCCTTTTTCTCGTCATATAGCAGAAGTATGGATAATTATATAGCCACAAAATATTTTAGAGTTGCCGCGCGGTAGTTTTAGTGTATTTGCTTTTGAAAATTCTAAGACGAAATTTACAACAACGATATGAATTTACAATGGAATTAAAAAGTTACGAGGCATTTACCTTGTGCAAATTAGATTAACTGAACTCAATGTTTATTTCTTGATTTAACCCAACAAAGCAGAAATTAAGATGAGAGTTTCTCTGTCATTATCATTTTATTAACTTGTTAACCAGTCACTGATAAAATCAATAAACATTCTTGTGTTTACTTTATAAATTGTACTCGGTTAATAGCGCTTATTAACTTACTGTGTTTTCCCGAAATCATATGCGATTATTATGGTAGAGTTTCTTGTAGCAATAATGTGATGAATTATAGATTGATTGAATTTAATTATATGTCAATCTGCCAAAGGTTATTTTATACGTAATGGTTAAGGAATCGTTTTCATTTTAAGTTATAGTTTACATTTTTGTTTAGTTGTTTAATATATATTTTTACACAGTTCTATTAAATATGAAAAAAAATTAAAATGATCTCTGGGACACATAGATGAATCTTTTAAATAACTGTTTATCCAAGTCTGAATAAACCCGGTGAAATAAAGCCAAGGAATACATTGATCTCCTAAGACTTACAGAACTGAAGCCTCACAACAGGAAAGAGTTTAGTGCTATACCAACAAAATCCATTTTTTAGGAAGGTCTTATTCCTCTACAGGGAATAGTCAGGGTATTCTGTACACTGCTGACAGCGTGGATAGAAGTAAAGACTTGAGGATACAAAACTGCATCCAATAACTACTTCACCAAAAAGAACACGTGACAATAGATACAGTCGAACAGCTACAAAATACAATAATCAAAGCAATAATGAACAAACATCGCTATAAATCTGCATTGTTTAATGTAATTCAATAAACTTGAAAGGATGCTCTTAGTAGCTCAACAAAAATATTCGAAACCAAAATAAGTGGTCGATATTACATATAAAGAACTGAACACAGGGGGATTATCAAGAGCTATGTACTCAGGAACCTTCCTATTCTGGATCAAAAATCGATGAATAGATAAACAAGGTAATTAATGACTTTTCCCAAACCACTACACCGTAGCAATGAGATGACGATATATATATATATATATATATATATATATATATATATATATATATATATATATATATAATATTAAAGAGTATATATTTAGGCAGCAAGTAATTATTCAAGAAAGTTTTGTTAGAGACGATGTGACTCTGCTTATAATTTTTAGTTTAATTTTTTCAAGTCTCCTTGAAATTTTTCTTGTGTCAGGATCTAGGTAGTAAAGTAATAATCCCATATATTCTACCTAAGTGCTTTCGACCATACTTTTGGTCATCATCAGGAGTCCTATATGGGGCAATTTCTTTTTCCACCAAGATCCCGACGCCAAAATAATTACAAGGGCACTTGAAAAAATAATTAGATATAATATAGAGGGTCCCATCGTTTTTAACAAAACTAGCTTGAATATATAGTTGGTAGAGTGTTCGCAAATTATCCGGGAGACCTGGGTTCAATCCCAGGTCACGTCATGCCAAAGACTTTTAAAATGGTACTTGATACCTTATTGCTTAACACTCAGCTATATAAGGTACGTATCAAGGGTAAATTGGAGCAATTCAGGGAAAGGAGTAGCGCTCTCTCCTACACCTCAGTGTAGTAGCTATTGAAAAGGAGCTTTCTGGTCACCCTTGACTACGATCGCCAACTTTACTTTACTACTTATATATATATACATATATATAGTAGAGAAGGACAAATCTCACCTGTATCGAGAATATTGTTCAAATGACTATTAAAGGACTTCGAAGTCAGGGAAAAAAAGTTTCTGTAAAAATATCATTATATAGGTTCATGAATTTTAAAGGAAAACGCAAAAATGTGTGGGAACGCAACAAGTAAAGAAAAGGAAAGGACAAAACTCCATGTTAGATTTAATAGATTGTGAGGACATATTAGAGACGAACGGTTATATTCATGATTACTAAAGGACAACTGAAAATGAACCGTGATTTAATTTTTTTTTTCAGCTCAGTATGAATGCATCAGGTATAATTTCATGAAAGCTAACATAGACAAATACCAGAAAAAAGCATTAAATGGCATTCTCCATAGAAAAAGATGAGACGGTAAATCACATCATAATTGAATGAACTATCCCGCCTCCAAAGAAATATAAATATAGTCACCACAATGACAGAACAGTCATATATTACAAATTGTATACATGACCGGCACACATTAAAGACAATTCTAGAAAATGAAAATAATAAGATACTACTGAACTTTAAACTGTATCAGACGGAAAAATAAAAACGAAAAAAAAACAAAAAAAAAAACGACCATCCAAATTTTAGACGTAGCTTGACTGTTCTAATGGACAACGAGTAAAAGTAGAAATAAAAGAAATATAAAAAATGAAGAGATTATCAGGAGGAAAAAAATTAATGAGAACAAATAGAAAACAAAATAAAAATAAAATGAAATATGAACCATCAAGATAAAGGCCACGTCCATCAGAGATGATGCACTTGAAATCGAATCAAAATATCTGCAGTGAAGATCACAACATTTACTCGTTTTAAATGCATTATAATTTAAATTATAATTGGGTATAGAATGTAATAGTTTTACTTTATTATAGTATCATATCACACAAAACCATTTCATGAATATATATTGGCCTAGCGGTTAGAGTGTTCACCAATGGCCCGGGAGACCTGGGTTCAATCCCAGGTCGAGTCATACCAAAGACTCAAAAAATGGTACTTGATGCCTCCTTGCTTAACACTCAGTATTATAAGGTACGGATCAAGGGTAAAGTGGAGCAATCCAGGGAAAGGAGTCGCGCCCTCCCCTACACCTTGGTGTAGTAAGCTATCGAAAAGAGAGCCTTCGGGTCACCCTCGACTATGGTCGCCAACTTACAATATATATATATATATGTGTGTGTGTGTGCGTGTGTGTGAACAGTTTTAATAAATTTTGTAATAATTATACAGCAAAATTATATATATATATATATATATATATATATATATATATATATATATATATCATCATGTCGTGCCGCCAGCACGGATATCCCTGACCATCTGTCGCCACTTCTCCCTATCATTCATCGCTTCCGGCAGGTCTTCAGGGTTACATCCTTTGTCTTCACATAGCTGATGTATGTAAGTTGAAGCTTGTCGTCCTGCTTTTGCTTGGCCATACGTGGGGGTCCATAGGAGTACATCGCTTACGAGCTCGTCCTTGCTTTTCCAGCAGTGTCCTGCGTGTCTGGTTCGACTAACTTGTATAGTTTTCGTGATGGGAGGCAAGTGGCCATATAGTTGGTGTCTCGTGGGATTTTGTCGCCAGGACTTGTTCAATATTGCTCTCAACATTCTTGTGTAGTTGCCGTCTAGCTTCTTCTCCAGCCGTTTAGTTAGCGTCCATGTAGTGTATCGATATAGCAGTATCGATACAACTGCTGCCTGGAAGAAACTGCGTTTCATTTTATCGGTCAGGTCTGATTTCCATATAATCGAGAGCATATCGATAGCCGTCCATGCTTTCGTCAGTCGTGTTTCGATGTCGTTTTCGGTTGATGAGACGCTACTTCCTAGGTAGGTGAATTTGTCTACTAGTTTCAGAGAGGCTCCGTCTAGTGTGGTGATGTTACCCGTTTGGTTGTAACACATATATCCAGTTTTGTTTGCATTGACATGGACGCCAATGCCTGCTGCGGCTCGTTCCAAACTATGCAGTAGTGTCTCTGCTTGATTAGGCGTATTCGCCAGTAACGCCAAGTCATCAGCGTAGTCGGCGTCTGTGATTGTTTTTGCGGGGTACCTTTTGCTTCTTTTCTTATTCAGCTCGAAGTCATTTTCTCTGATTTTGTCGATCGACGTTCTAAGCAAGTAGTCTAGACAAATGATAAAGAGGTATGGGGCTAGCGTGTCTCCTTGTAGTACTCCTGCAACAATGTCGAAGTATGTTGTGTTTCTGTTGAGAATCATTATTGCTGCTACGGTTTCTTTTGGTAGGCCGTATGCTAGTAGGATTTGTTCCGTTTTTCCCTCTGTGGATAGAATCGAAGGCCTTGGTAAAGTCGATACATAGTAATGTCACCTGAAGGTTTTTTGCCCGAACGCCTTCAAGGATTCTACAGATGGTCAATATTTGTGAGGTTGTGGATCTATTTCTCCGGAAGCCATTTTGGTTTTTTCTAAGGATGTTGTCTATTTTGGGTTCTATGCGGGCATTGTAGATTTTGGCTGCTATGGTTGTAAGTGTTATCCCTCGGTAGTTCTTGGCTAGTCCGAGGTCGCCTTTTTTAGGGAAAGGAAGGATGCATCCCTTCATCCATCTTTCTATCCTATTTTGACTATAGACTGCGTTCCATTGCCGGAGCAGTATATCGTCGAATTTTCTAGTCTTCCACACTTCTGGGGGGATCTCCTCTGACCCTGCAGTTTTCTTATTTTTAATTTTTTTAAGAACCGAGTCGAGTTCTTCTTTGGTGAAAGGACCCAGTTTAATGTCTAATTGCTTACTGATAATTCTGGTGATCAGTTTATCCGTTATTTTCGGTGGGTTTCCTAGTAGATTTTTGAAATGCTGTTCCTACAGTTTTACTCTTTCTTGTTGGCTTGCAGATTTCAGTTTTGCTTTGGCTGTGCTCTTCCTCCTACTTACTTCGTTTATTGTTTGCCAGGCTATCCTGGATTGTCTATCTTCCACCGAGTCTCTAATCTTATCTATCTTATCTTATATGTATTCTGCCTGTTCTTTTAGATATATTCCTGCTAATTTATATTGTGCCTTTTCTAGTTTTCGGGCATTTTTGTTTGTTGGGTTCTTCCGATAGCTTTTGGAGGCAGTTTTCACGAGTGCACATTTTTCTCTAACCGCTGACGTTTCCCAAGGTACTCTATACTTAGTTCTAGGTTTTGTTGGGATACACTTTGATGCCGCCTCAAGGTGTGCCTCAAGAAAATTTTCATATTCGTCATTTGGGGTACCTTTTTTCTGTCTTCTCTTGTAGTGTTTCGAATTTGTTTCTTAATTCTAAGGCATATTTGTCTCTAATATCTTTGTTGTTAAGTAGGGCCCAGTCATAGTGCTTAGTTTTTGCTGTACGCGTGGCGTTTCTTCGTAGGCTTACTCGTACTTTGGCCGTAACTATTCGATGATCAGAGGACACATCCTCTAAAAAGGAGTATGCCTCGCAATTCATCGCACTATTTTTCCATTTCCTGTTTATAAAGACGTAGTCTACCTGTGCTTTACACTTATTCGCGGATGTGTAGGTCTATAATTTTCCCTCCCTTTTTTGAAAGTTTTTTTTGAGGCATGTTAATCAATTTTCTATCATGAAATCAATTAGATGTTGTCCATTCCTGTTTGACGTGTTGTGTAGGCTGTATTTGTTGTTGTTTTTTCCCGATTTGTGCATTCATATTTCCGCCAATGACTTGCAGGTTGTATTTCTGAATGCTCCGCACTAGGGAGGATAGCTCCTCGTCGAAGGTGACTAGTTCAGTTTCGTCGCTATCATTGGTAGGGCGGTAGCAAGAGATGTTTGTTGCTTTGGGGTTGCCATTAAACGTTGCGACCATTATCCTAGGTTGTATTCTCTCAATGCTGTTCAGTGTTTTTGCGCTCTTGGTCCAATAAGCATTCCCACCCCTCCTACCGATGCATTGACAGAGTTTTTCCATGCCGATACAGTCACCAGCATCCATCCACTGCCAGTTTCGTGATATTTGATATCTTCGGTGTGAGTGTAACGGTGTTCTTGTATGCAAATTATGTTTTACGGCTGATGCAGTTAGCTCTATTAGTTGACATATTCTATTTAGGTTTCTAACGTTAAATGTCGCTATCTGTATTGTTTGTTTGCATTTTAATAGTTTTTGATTGAGCTCTGTAGCTGATTTTTCGAACACTGAGGCCAGGGCTCCAATCTCAGCAAGACGCGCCCCTTTTTTACCCGCGCGAAGAGCGATGGGGTTTATGTATGTGGTTTGAGTATGAGTCATGGTTATCTTTCGTTGGCTGTTTTTATTCTCATCTATAGAAGCCACTCTTATAGATGAGCAGCAGTAGTTCCCCGATCGAACTGACAATCCTGAGCGTTAAACCGCAAGACTCACCCCTTCAGGAAATGTGAGGCATTGCGCATTCGAATACCTTCACGTACATCATGCTGCTTCCCATGTGTTTATATCTTTTGCTTTTAGATTGTTCCCATATATATTTTGATACTTTATCTTAAACATACATTTGAAATGCATCATAGTCAGGTATTAATCCCGATAGTTGTGCAACTGGTGAGAAACGAATTCTCAATTAAAAAATTCCAGTGGCTTGATAATGAATTCTTGCCCATGTAAATATTGTCCGATTTAAAAATGTATAGTGTTAAATGCTCGAATCACTTCATACTGATATTTATTAAAAGCTAAAAAACTAAAAATATAAAATGTCCCAAAAGGCATTGAACTCATTGTTTAATAATGTTCCGTAAGGCTAAGAACTTAACCACTGCTCCAGGGCGAAATGAACATTCAAAATCATTTATGTTAAAAAACATTTGAAATATTAAACTAATTAAATTTAATGTTTGTTGAAACAAAAACTTTGCGAAGATCAACAGAATTTTTTATAGATTTAGAGCATTCAGTGAGATTCAATGTGATTTGCTATATTTCATTTATTTATTTTACTTATTCATTTTTTGTTATTCAAGGAATTTTTGAGTATTTATTTGAATCTAACTTAATTTTAAACGATCGTTTTGAACTTTCTAATCAATCATATCAGCGTGCATTGAAATGGTTACAAAATTGGCTTGCTTTTCACATTGATATCCATAATGAACATAGAAGATAAGGAATATTTATGGATTATTGCACTTTTTTATTTTTTGAAAGACAGATCTAAACCAAATGAATAGATTTTAAAGAAACTTTGGAGCATAAAAGCTGTTATTGAATCCATTGTAATTGATGTACTTGAAACCGTATGAAAAACGTTGCTGTCATCTGTCTACGATGCGATGAAGTTCATTTTTAAAAAATCAGAAAAATATTACGAATATCATTATAATTGGCAGTAAAATAAAAGTAGGAATTCTGTTTTTGATACTTAACCAGAGACACAGTATTTTAAATAATATTATGATAATATTTATTCTAAATGAATTTTAATTAACTTTTACATTATGATAGTATTTAATAAATTAGTTGGTTTGGAACATGATGTCTAATTTTAGAATAAAATCTACTTGTTAAATTAATCAAGTTAAATGTTGATATCAAGTAATATTTTAAATGGTCAAGGAATGATCTTTGTACATCTATACATTTTGGCCATCGATTAACAACCAATGCAATAAAACTCTGCATGATATAATGCTAAGAAATTTTCTAATGCAGTTTCTACTTCTCCATCGGACTGGAATAGTTTTAGCGTAAAAGTTTTAGATCATGATGATAAGGTAAATGTGAAAATGTACATATTCCAACTCAATATGTTTCTGCAATATCATAGCGGCAACATTAAGTAAGGTTATGTGAAGTTAGGTTACGACAAAACTTAAAATACAAAATAATCTCTTCTTATTATTGTTTATTAAACGAAACATAAAAACGTCAAAAACAAATTCTGAAAAAAATGGTAAAAATTAATAAAGAGGACACTTTAATTATTAGGAATGTGCATTTTTCATGCAACGACTATTCAAATGATATCGGAAGACAATTTAAACAGTCTATGCTCAAAACCGATAGTATTTTCTGAATAAGATAATGTATCTATGACAATATAATTAGGATTTGCTATTTTCAGGAACCTGTCAATTAATGAATATTGATTCTTAATACTAACATTTGTTCCGTTTTCTTTATTCCAAATGATCACGTTTTGTTTGAATACTTTTACCGGTTAGGCGTATCTGCTAGCATTTAGATTCAAGCAGTGTTCTTTTTATGTTTGAATTAGCAAATGACTTTCATTCAAACATTTTCTTCTGTCGGATGACAATTTAAAGTTTATTCTCAAATGGACAATTCCCACCACCAGGTCATAGGCACTTCAAACTCCATAGCTGAGCCTCGGTGCCATTCAAGTGAGTACTCTGTTCAATAGACCTGTTAATATTGAAGAACATGGCACATTTAGACAAAACATCTCCATGGAATCCGATTGAAAGGTTTTGAAGAAACTTCTTTCAACGAGAATAACTGACAAGAGGTAATAGCAAGTAGCCTGGTGAGTGTCAATAGCCTGAATGCCGTTTTCATTTGTAGGAGACAAATTGGCTGATAAGAGACTGTCAGTGACTGTAAATTTCCGAGCAAGTATCAAAATGGGAATGTTGGTCGCTCATCTAGCAAAATCTGTTGTGTCACTTATCAGCACAAATTCAAGTATCAATATTCTACATCGATATTCAATGACATATACACGTATGCAGATCCTTGTTTTATTCCATTAGCCTTTTCTTAAACCAGCGCAGGGCACAACCCTATGATATATGGTCCATGAGATATGCCGTGTAGTGTGGCTTAACCTGCAAAATTTATCATCATGCGTTTATAACATAGTTGAATTCAGAGTTACCAATTTTAGGATGATTTCTGTGGGCTAATCCCGCCTGTCAATGAAATTTCTCATAAATTCCACTGGACCATGTTGGAAAATAGTATCAAAAGAACATAGCGTGAAAGTGTCATCCACTTTACCTAAAGGATGTATTCCCATCTGGATGAATTTTTTTCGATGCCAGCAACTCTATTTTTGCATTTAATATGACGCCACGCAGTGCACAGCCTACAATATTCTCAATATACCCGGTTAAACGCGGGTATTCTTAATTCTATACGACTAAAAACAGAGGAAAACTTCTCAAACAGACCTCCTTTAAAAATCTTTAACTTAGAATTCACATACACGTATGTACGATAATGCTATCTTTTATAGACCCCTTTATTCTATTATTTGATGGCTCATTTTTTTGGGGGGGGTCCTGGTAACAGAATCTGTTGTTTATTGTGACAAAGATCATCCATGTCTAACGTTTTTATAGACGTTTTTTTTAACCAAAATCATTTACGGTTTATATTTCGATAGGATCGTATAATTTTATTTTTCTTGAATTGACTCTGATGTAAGTGTTTTGTATTTCTCATCTTATTATTGTTCTGGTATTTCTGATTCTGTCAACTACCGAAAAACGTTCTTCAATAATATAAACCCAATCTTTTTTACATGTATATTCCTCTACGAATTTGTGACAACGTGACGTTCAGACTCGGTCTCATAAAATGAGCTATTTCATGACATTATTCATAATAAATGAAAACGTTGACGTGCAAATACAGACCATTGAACGGATTCAATTTTACCTGCCCAGTATATTTGATTGTTCATTCAAAACATAGCAATTGATTCTGTTTCCAATATTACAATAGTGAAGTGAAATACAAACAGACTCGTTTGAACTTGAACTCAGAATTTCAATTCAATTTTAACTAGGTTAGACAGTAATCTTCTCCTGAAAGTGAAAGTCAAAATTTCCGCGACGGTCGTCAATGAACGACTCAATTTTGATAAAGAACAGAAACAAATAAAACATGTTTATATAAATTTGTTTATGTTTCATTTATTTGTGATAAAATATCAATAACATTAGAAGGTGCCAAAAATAATCACAAAGAATGTATGTTTTCTTTAGTGTTAAAATAAACTAATGCTAGCATTATGAGTTCTATTTACTACATAAACGAGACAAGTATCTTCATTTTAGTTGTTTTTACAAAAGCACTTAACCAATGCATTTACTAGCTTAAAATCGTATTTCAAGAAAAATATATACAATGTAATATCTATCACATTGCTTTTTCGATTCAGTATCCTAAATTTCGCTTTTTGTTCAAAATGTTCAATCCGTTGTACGAATTGTTGTAAACAGGTACTTGAAAGTTTTTATGCGCACAATTTCTGCCGTTGTATTCTCTAGTTTCATCTCGTATTTGAAATTATGAGGAGAGTTTTCTCATCTGCGAAAGAATTTAATATATAATTACGTTTCTATGAATATAAATCTCTTTTCGAGTTTATATTTAAATTCGGAAGTTACTTTGAGATTAGTCGGTGCTTTATTCATTGGTCAAAGATCTCAATCTGTAAATAGGATGAATAATAAATGGCAAACATTTCCGAGTATATTTGATCACAAATGGACAACACAGAGACTCAAATATTTCTGGCAGAAAGGGATAATTTGGATATGGTTGCAGTATCGGCTCCCCGTGAACAATTGACTTCTCAAGTTTTAACTTAAATAATCGCTTACATCAAATGAGATAGCATCTAAAAGCCATAAAGCATGGTTATGATGCATATATATATATATATATATATATATATATATATATATATATATATATATATATATATATATATATATATATATATATGTGTGTGTGTGTGTGTGTGTGTGTGTGTGTGTGTGTGTGTGTGTGTGTGTGTGTGTGTGTGTGTCCTTCTGCAATCTCAACAGCTGTTTTGCGTCATGTGGTTATATTAAAGACCCTTTGGTATTTATGAACGATTGCAGTAAAACGTAAATAAACCCTTTCATTTCCAAAGCTCTAATCTCATTTAGGAATCTTTACAAACAGTCTTTATTCAATATATTATAGAGAAGAGTTGAAAAACAAGATAATCCAAAGAGAAAAAATTAATTTAAAAGAATGTCGACGTTATAACTTTTCAGTTCACATGAACCTTCATCACGAATAGGAAGAGTGATATCGAGTGACGTTAGATCAATAATATATGTTTAATATTTTATATTATTCAAATGTTAATATTTGACAATAAAAATGTACTGAGAATTATTTTGCTATAAAACTACACTGGAAAGGATTTTACTACCAAAATCATTTAAAATAAATTCTAAAATAAAAATGTCAAAGAAATGATTTTCATGATATAAATGCATTCGAACAGTTTTTATTTTTTTAACGGAATGCATTGAAATTGTTTTTTTTTTAAATAAAAATGCATGGGAAAAAAATTACTGTAGAAATTCATTCAAAACGATTTTATTAAAAAATGGATTCAAAATTATTTTTACAATAAAAATGCATTCGAATAGGTTTTAGAACATTAATGGATTGGAAATAATTTTACTAAAAATATTCATGGGAAATGATTTTAGGGTACGAATGCATTCAATTTTTTTTACTATAAAAATGTATATGGAACGATTTTTACCATAAAAATGCATTCAAAATAATTTTATAAAAAATTGTAATGGAAAAAATTTTTGCAAAGAAAATCATATAGAAAAAAGTTTATATTTCATAGAAACTCATCATAAAAAAAATCACCCTGTCAATGAATTTTTTCAGTGCTGCATGTGTTCGTTGTCGTATTCCGAGCGCCATTCAAAATGCAACTACTTTTAGAACTGATAACAGTTTTCTTTCGCTGGTCTGTATTTTCTACTAGTTTATTTTTTAAAGATTATATAGACTTTGAGTTCAATTAGTTTAACATTTAAATCTAGACACCTCATTGACCTGTGGGTAGAACTTACTATATGCAGACTGTACCCTCTACATATGGGTAAGATTGTCATGAAAAAGAATGTATTGGTTATGGCACAAGCTACATGGTAGTGAAACTTCAGTTCTTAACCTCTGAGGAAAGGGAGTACCTTCTTCAGAGCCATTATTACCAGGTTTACCCTCACTTGATGGTAGTATCACTTTGAGTCTCATCAATGGGTCAAATCAATATGCTTAAAAATTTTATGTATTTGACAGCAATACTTGATCCTGTATAACTACAAATCATTTAGATTATGAAAAGTTACTTGAAAGTATAATTCTTTTATTAAGGATTATAGCACTTAGTAATGTAAAGTCGTACAAATGTGTTCATTTTATAAATAATTGCTTGAAATCGAATAATTTTGTTTTGATTAGTAGTAGTAGAGAGGATAATTGGAAATCATACAAGTGGACTAATTATTTTTAAAAACAACTTGAATGTGATTCAGTAACATCTAGGCATAAAAGAAACCATGACAGTTTCCACGGCATTTAGATCAAACAATCAATCAATCAATTTTTATTCCCATGTTGTTGACCATTTTACTCTGATAAAACCGAAGTTACAGTTCATAAAGTGGACAATATAGAAATATCCCATTCACAGATCTTATTTAGAAAATCTTATCTTTATTGTTCTAACACCAGTTAATAATATGCATATATATAATAACACACACACACACACACACACACACACACACACACACACACACACACATATATATATATATATATATATATATATATATATATATAATGATCGTTGTCTATAATCAAAATCCGATCGACAGATAGATGAAGGGATGCATCCTTCCCTTCCGTAATAAGGGTGACCTCAGATTAGCCAAGAACTACCGAGGTATAACACTTTCATCCATTACAGCCAAAATTTACAATGCCCTACTACGAAACCGCATAGAACCCAAAACTGACAACATCCTTCGGAAAAACTTAAATGGCTTCAGAAGAAATAGATCCATGATCTCACAAATATTGACTATACGTAGAATCCTTGAAGGCATACAGGCAAAATACCTACCGGCGACAATCCTATTTGTCGACTTTACCCAGGCCTTTGATTCCATTCACAGCGGGAAGATGAAACAAATCCTACTAGGATACGGCGTATCAAAAGAGACCATCACAGCAATAACGATTCTCTATAAAAACACCAAAGTGATAGTAAGTTCACCGAATGTAGACATAGAATATTTTGACATTGTAGCAGAAGTACTGCAAGGGACACACTAGCCCAATACCTCTTTATCATCTGTCTAGACTACGTACTTAGAACATCGATTGATAAAATCAAAGAAAACGGCTTCGAGCTGATAAAGAAAAGAAGCAGAAGGTATCCCGTAATAACAATTACCGACGCCGACTACGGCGATGACATAGCGATGCTGGCAAATGTACCCAACCTAGCAGAAACACTACTGCATAGTTTGGAACGAGCCTCGGTAGGCATTGGCCTCCATGACAATGCACACAAAACGGAATACAAGTGCTTTAATCAAACAGGTGACATTTCCACACAAAACGGAAGCTCTCTGAAACTAGTAGATAAGTTCACCTACCTAGGAAGCAGTCTCCCATCAACCGAAAAAGACATCAACACGCGGCTAACGAAAGCATAGACAGCTATCGACCGATAAAATGAAACACAGTTTCTTCCAAGCAGCAGTCGTATCGATACTGTTATATGGATGCACTACTTGGACGCTAACAAAACGATTGGAGAAGAAGCTAGACGGCAATTACACAAGAATGCTGCAAGCAATATTCACAATTCCTGGAGGCAACACCCCACAAAGCATCAACTATACGGTGACCTACCTCCCATCGCGAAAACTATCCAAGTTAGACGAACTAGACATGGAGGACACTGCTGGAGATGCAGGGAAAACCTCATAAGTGATGTACTCCTATGGACCCCCACATATGGCCGAACAAAAGCAGGATGGCCAGCTCGAACATACACACAGCAGCTCTGTGAGGATACGGGATGTATCCCTGAAGACCTGCCAGAAGCAATGAATGATAGGGAGAAATGTCGAGAGAGGGTCAGGGATATCCGTGATGGCGGCAGGACATGATATATATATATATATATATATAATGATCATAGGTTTCCATACATTATGTTGTATACCAATGAAGGAACGGCAATGCGTGCTCATAAAAAGAGACGGACACACAGAGTACCATTGACACCACGTGGGACTCATATTCGAGGGTCAATCGGGAACAGCTGGAGTTTTTCTCCTTAACACACATTGAGATACATATATCAGAACTTTTCTTCATGCTTCTAAACCAAGGAGTACTGTTGTTTGGCACTCAAGATGATGCCTCTTGTCGACTCGCTGTCTGCTCACTGAAACAATATGAATTTGATTGACTGCAGAACTTCCCTGTCAATAAATAATTTTCTCAATGCTCACACATTTTTCTTTCCGGTTTTCATTTCACGTAATTCATTTCTACGGTCCAATGTTAAAACAGATTCAGTATCCGGTTTGGAAATACCTGACTAGGTGTTCTTTCAAGGGCAATATGTAGTATTTTGAAAATAAATATTTCCAATAAAAATTTCCATCAATAATATATACTCCTCATGAAAACTAATGGTTTGGAAACAAACTATTTCGATGTTGTTTATTTAAACGCCTTTTAAACGTATGTGAAAACTAAAAAAAGGTAAAATCCACACACACACACACACACACACACACACACATATATATATATATATATATATATATAAGACATTTGGTATATATATATATATATATATATATATATATATATATATACCGTTGGCGACCGTATTCCTGGGTGATCTGAAGGCTCCCTTTGAAATTGATACAACAACAAAGTGTAGGGAAGGGCACAATTGCTTTACCCGGATTGATCCATTTTATACTTGATACGAACTTTATAATGATGAGTGTTAAGCAAGGAGGTATCAAGTACCATTTTCCTAATCTTTGTTATATTTCAACCAGGGATTGATCCCCGATCAATCAGGCCATTGGCAAACACACAACCAACTTGATAAATTAGCCTGATATATATATATATATAGATAGATAGATAGATCATTTGGAATATTCCGTCTTCATTGTATAGATATATTTTTTATAATATAACTTATTAGTTGTAACAGTTAGACATATTTTTAACAACTAACATTGTAAAACAGACGTTTTTTTTAAAATGAGAAATTAAAAATGAATTTTGTCATTTGTTTGTTAGTCATGGTTTATATCTGACAGGAAAGTCTGGTAATAAAATTTTGGAATTCTGAAAAGTCGCATCACTTAATTATACATTCAACTTGTTTCATCTCTGTAAGGAAATGCTTCACAGGACTAAATTCTCGCTATAATTGGAAAAGTTCTTAAAATTTAATTGACATTCTCAGCTCGATTTAAAATATTTTGATTTATAAATATGCTAAAAAAGTACTGATTATCTATTCTATAAAGATTACATCATCGTGTCTATCTAAATTTTTCTTTACAATATTTCAGGAACGAATACATACATCCATGTATACGTATACCTTTTAGAATATGTAATTAGATATATTTATAAGGCATATTATCATAACGTTCTTCGCAGAATAGTAAAATGACCGAAATCATTTTACCAGCTGCTATGGAAATATTGACCTTGAAGCTTAGTTCTTCTCATCCAGTAGATTAGTAATCTCGAACACTCACAATGAAACTACTGAATTTAACCTTTGGAAATGTCTTCTTAAGTGCTCCGTTTAGCTTAAATAGAATTACACTGGATTTAGTCATATTTAATCCTTTCAATTTTTGTTAATTCTGGAAAAAGGTTTGAAATTCCAAAGACAGATTTTACATCGAATATAGGGAACTACAGGGAGAACACAAAAATACACGTAAGGAATAACTTAAATCATTGGTTTCATATATATATATATATATAGAAAAAGAGAGAGAAAGAGAGAGCGAGAGAGGAAGAGAATCATGTTTGGATGGTAGTCAGAAAACAGTTTATATGGATCATTTTCTTTTCATTTTAGTAACTTTTTATATATGTAATTTTATGCTTAGTGTGTACAATGCTTCTTACTCCATAACAGGAACAAAATATTCCTAAAGCAACGATATTTAAATGACAGCAGGACTTATAGACTCACAGAATCAACAAAAAATAAAATCAATTTTAACTAGGAGTTATTCCTTTGATTGCATTATTTGTGTTATATATATATATATATATATATATATAGTGTTACGCCATCATGTGCCTAACGGACTTGCAGAGTGCCTTTCGTTCCCGCCAAGTCCACCAGTTAAAGCAGGGCACACACGTTGGCTGTGGTTTGCCGACGCTATTTGATATTACAGACATCACCAATTTCCTAGCTGAACTACATTTTAAAGCTAGCTGGTGGGTTTTAGGTGAATTATTCGAATTCAATATAGCTATCTAGCGAGCTTTCCTCCTCAAATACATAGCCTTCGACAAATACAATACTTCCACAACAAAAAAAAAGTATCTTAACTACCGTATTTGGGTCAACATGGTTTATAACAATATTCTTTTATTGAATAAAAGAAATAAAAAAAAATAAAAAAATTCAGGGCAAAGCCAATAGCGAGAAAGTATTTCTTTTAAATGGCAGAAGGTAAGAATACAGTTTGTCAGCGGTAGATACGGTCCACTTTCCTTCAAACTTTGAGATTTGAAGGCGGAGCTCATGCTCCAAATCTCAAGTTTATCATTAGGGGAATACTGCCTTTTCATTTCTCCTCTGTCTTATCAGAGTTATTCTTTCCTTTGTCACGTGATATCCCACGGAGACGATAGAAATAAGATTAATACTATCCTCCCGTCGGAATGAACAGTGGCAAACCGTTAAGAAAGAAAGTAGGTCGGGGTGAAGACCAACAGATGTTTGTACTCAGTAACCGGACTTGGGTGACATCTAGTAGCCCTAGCAAATCGGCTGACCAGGAAGGAGGAAGAGAGAAGCCAAGTGATTGGCTGGGACCATAAAACGGAAGTGGCACCTTCTTCCCGTCAAGGAAAAAAACGAAAAGAAAAGTTAGTTTTTGGGCAGGGCTCGTGGCAGATAGACCCATAGAAGACAAAAAACATATCTGTGGACAAGAGGGACCCAAGTTCTTCAAGCCAGTGTTAAAAATAGCATAAAGTCTATTAGCCCGTGAAAGAAGAAAGATTCTCCAGTGGAACCCCGTCGAAAAATAAGATAAGTAACTTTGGGGCTATTTCTCCTTTATACCCAAATTTTATATGCAACCCTCTCTCTCTCTCTCTCAATTTGAAGAAACAAAAGAACAGAAAAGAAGAAAGACATTTATGTCCATGGATTGTTCAATTCATTATACATATTTGACACTTTGAAAGTGTATCTCTTTGTATAATAAAGGATTCATGTATTTTTATGTTTCCACGTAGTCTAAGTTGTTCTTCGCAGTTTTGCTACGAATTTGTTGTGTCACATTTCCTTTTCAGCTTCTATTCGCCTTACGTTATCTTGCTTAGAATTGTCCTATTAATTCCTTTAAAATATCACACGGGAAACCGGAGTTGCCGACTACTACAACATAATATTATTACGACTAAAAGCTATAGGTCCATATCTTCTGTTGTCTAGGGGAGGAAGTTTAGTGGCCTTGGTGGGTGTGTGGATAGTGTGAAATTTGGAACCCCTTGCTTGCGGCGGTCAGTCTGGCCCTAAATAAATCCCTCACGTAATATGCCAGGTCTTATATGCCTGAGAGAAAAACACTAAATGAGGACTTATTCTATAGGGGATCAAGTGCCAACCTGTCCCGTCTTCACACGTGCAAAAATAAAGTCCCGTTTTGGGATTTTAGTCAATTTGCCGTCATACCTGCCATAAATTATCTTTTATTCATGTCAGCAAGAATACAACCAGATAAATTTTAATGTACTTCAATTGTATGTTCACTTACACGGGATTTTGTAGATTTGTTTCTTTCCTCCTTTTTATGCTCGTAATTGGGCTGCCATAACACGTTGATACGTCTTATTTCAGAAAAGACAAAGATTAATTATTGTCTCTTTCCTCGTGGACAAATCTTTTCTTTTAGTATTCGTTTTAAGAGGCTCACCATACCTCAGAATGTTAATTTATTCAAAGGAGACGGTTTTTTCTTTTCTCCCAGTGTTTCCTGCGCGGTACGTTTGGGGAATTTGGGTTTTTTCTATGTCCCAAATTATGAGTTTCACTCTCCGACAAAGAAACAAGTAGATAGTTTCCGTAGTTTGAAAAATTACAATGTGTTGGCTTTTTGGCTCTTTATTCCTCCACCCTAATCATGGTTGCAGGTCTGCCTCTTTTCGCTGACGCATACATGTGTAATAGAGAGACGTTTTTTCTCCTGCTATGTCACCTTGTATTAATAGGGAGGGTTGAAGAGAAATGGCCTTTCCAGTGATACTATTTTTAGTTACAACTATAGTCAGCTAACTGCCAGCGAGTTACACCTCCTTTCCCCATAACCCGGCAAATGTATGAGGGTGTCATATTTCCTCTTCACAATACATATATATATATATATATATATATATATATATATATATATATATATATATATATAAAGAAAATTATGTTGGCTCAAAAAGAATAAAGTAAATATTTTAAAATGCTGTTGGCTCAAAAAAAATTTAGCATCAAACAATTAAGCATCTAATATTTATGTTTGAGTTATACCAAAGTCTCAAAAAATCGTACTTGATGCCACCTTGCTTAGCACTCAGCAGTATAAGGTAAGGCTCTAGTGTAAAGTGGAATAATCCAGGGAAAGGAAAAGCGCTCTCCCCTACACATTGGTATAATGCCTATTTAAAAGGGAGTCTTCGGGTCACCCTCGACTAAAGTTGCTACCTTTACTTTATTTAGTCATCTATCTCTTATTATTAGTTTATTTGTGTTACTTGTGTTTCAGATATTCTACTCGTCATTGTTTGATATACTTTGAATTGCATCTGATGTAAAAACAAATTAGACAATATGAAAAATTCATATGGTTTCAAAAAAGTTATGATAATAATTCTAGGTAAACACTAGGAGCTCCATTTAAGTTTATAAAAGGATTTTTGCCCCCCCCCCCAGTTAAATGGTCTAAAATATTCCTGTCTAATATTTCATACAAACGGATCACTGAAACTCCTGTGAAAGACCATCATCTAACGCTGACGTGAAAAACTCTCCAGGAGCATAGAAAAATGTGCCATGCTCTTCATGAAGAGTGGCAAACGCCATATGACTGACAGAATGGAACTACCAAATCACGATAACATTAAAAAGCTCAGAGGAGAGGAAACCAACAAATACTTGGGTATCTTGAACGCTGATACCATCTAACAAATGAAAATGAAAGATAAGATCCGGAAAGAATATCTCAGAAGAACTAGAAAACTACTCGAGACAAAAAAAAACTATCCAGCCGAAACCTTATCAAAGGAATAAATACCTGGCCTGTACCCCTCATTATTTATTAGGGACACTTCCTCAGGTGGACCAGAGATAAACTAAAACAAATGGATCAACAACAAGAAAACTAATGACAATGCATAAGACATTACATCCCAGTGACGACCTTGATTGACTATATGTACCAAGAAAAGAGGAAGGAAGTGGACTCGCCAGCATGGATGACAGCGTTGACGCTGCGATACAACGGCTCGAAGACTACATAGAAAAACACGAACGAGGAGTTATTACAGCCATAAGAAATGATACGGACAACGCGATAGACTATAGAAGGACAGCAACTAGGAAACAAAAATGGGAGAAAAAACAACTCTATGGCAGCTTTAAACGACTAATAAACAACACCTCACACCAGAAAACTGGACCCGGCTAAGAAAATGTAACCTTAAGAGAGAAATGGAATCTCTCCTAATAGCAGCACAAGACAATGCCATAAGGACCCATCATATCAAAGCGATAATAGATAAGACGCAACAAAACAGTAAATGTAGGCTATGTGTTGACAGAGACGAAACGTTCAATCACATAATAAGCGAATGCAGCAAATTAGCACAGAAGGAGTATAAGGCGAGATACGACTGGATCGCAAGGTGATCAAGTGGGAAATGTGCAAGAAATTCAAATTTGACCATACTAACAAATGGTATATGCACCACCATGCACCTGTCCCAGAAAATGACACGCATAAACTCCTATGGGACATTAACATACAAACCATATTTACCGACCCCTCCGCTCTGCAGGATATAACACAAGGTCAATTTTTATGCGGAGTATAACAGGTTTCACCACGGCTGAAAAACCCAGTCTGCCCTATTATTTACCCATAGCTGGAGGGAGAATAATTGAATTCATACCTTTCCCAAAGGTATTAGTTCCAAGTGAAATGCAATCAGTTTCGTCGAGGATTTGAACTCGTGCCGACGTGTTCAATTCCTACAACGATAACCATTACTCCAAGGGCACCTTTAACATACAAATTGATTATCTAATCCCGGCTAGAAGACCAGGCCTTATTATAATCAACAACAAAAAAAGAGAATTTGCAAAATTGTCGACTTTGCTGTCACGGCCGACCACAGAATAAATCTGAAGGAATGTGAAAAGAAGGATAAGTACCTCGATCTGACAAGAGAATTGACAAAGCTATGGATCATAAAAGTAACGATTGTACCAATTGTGATTGGTGCTTTAGGCAAAAGCAAAAGAATAATTGAAATGCATGGAGATCATGGAAGTTGGCAGACGGGTAGAGACTATCCAAATAACAGCATGGATGAGAACGGTCAGAATCCTGAAACGAGTCCTGGAGACCTGAGGAGACTTGCTGTCACTCAGACTCCAGTGAAAAACCATCTGCTAACACTGATGTGAAAAACTCTTAAGGAGTAATAATAATAATGATAATAATAATAATACGCCATAAGGATCAAAAATTCATAAAAAGCAATAACATGGCAAAAGTGGTTTGTGGTAATTTGAGACGAAACAATATTGCATAATAATTGAATGTATCAAATCAGTGCTACATTGAATCTAGACACTAGGATTTGTAAAAGAAAGTCAAGTTTGACGATACTAACTTGTGATTTATGCAGAACCCAGTATCCTTTTTGAAGCATAAGTTGTACAAAGTCATTTTTGATTTTGAGATTCAAATAGATCACCTAATCTCACCCAGAAAACAAGATTTTAATAGTCAATAAACAAAAGAAAGAAGGAAAAAAGATAACCAGCTGAATTATGAACTTTGCCGTACAACCGAACCACTGGTTAAAAAAGGGAAAAAAGAGATACGTATCTAGACCTTGCCAGAGAACTAAAAAAAAACTATGGATCATGAAGGTGACAGTGATATCAGTTGTAACTTATTCACTTGGTACAATCCCAAAAGCTTGTTAAAGGAACCGAAAAACCTATAAATCAGACGGTAAGAGGAGATTATCCGAACTATAGCATAATTAAGATTGGCCAAAATACTGAGAAGATTCCTGAAAATTTGAGGAGACTTGCTGTCACTCAAATTCCAGTGAGAAACCATCAGGTGAAGCTCTTGTGAAAAACCTTCAAAGGAGTAAAATAATAAATATTTTTAAATCGCCAAGTATACTGTGAAGTTTTTGGTAGACTTGAGGAGAGTAGCTTTGGCTCAGACTTCACTGAAAGCCCATCAGCTATTGCTGGTAGGAAAAACTCACAAGGTATAATATAATATGTTGCATACACATGGGCATTGGTTTCAGGAATCGTATTTAATATTAATTATTTTAATTGAAAGCTCCAATGTCTCAATGCAGGTTCGAACTTACATGACCTGCATCGAGTAACGTCTACCGAGCCATAACTTACCTAAATGATATAGGGTATTACATCGATTCATTTGGAAAAAATGATTCTTTAAATTTTTGTAAAATTAAAATTAAAAGTCAAAAAAGAGCAAACAAGACGAATATATTCCATTTATAATTGGTTGATCATTACAGTTTTATTTATTTTTAGACCAATGATCAAACTCAAATACTTGTAAAAACTTTACAAAACACTCTGAGGTATTGTATTTCAGAAAGTTCATCGTCTTTTGTTATTGTAATCTCAAAATTGTTGAAACGTATACTGAAACAAATCTACACATACAATTTGTTCAATTTTTCTTATATTATAAAACTTAAATTTGATGGTAACATTTTTTGAACTGTATTTGAAATGTCTCCAAACATTCTGTGTAAATCCAGAATGGATAAAAGTACTTGAAGCTCTGTATCAATAAAAGGGGACCTCACTGGTCATGCATGAACAGATAATATCGATCAGGGTTTGTGAGTTGTCTGTGTTGAGTTTGGTTTGGTTTGGTTTGGTTTCATGTCTTATCAAACATTGCCGGCTATTTAATGAGAAATCCATTTTATTATTAAAATGTTATATTTCAAACAATTCAGTTAAACAGAAGTTCTCAGTTCAAATGCTAAAATTATTCTATTTCAAACAATTCAGTAAAGCATAAGTTGAGAGTTTTATTTCAAACAATTCAGTTTGGCATAAAAACGTTGTTTAATTGATAAAAACGTTCTATTTCAAACAAGTCAGTTCATCATGTGTACAGTTTTTGTTTACTCACAGTGTAATGTCAAAACAGTTTTATTTCAAACAGTTCCGTTTAGCAAAAACAAAAAAAACAAAAAAAAATAAAACAAAACAAAAAAACATAGTTTAGCAAAAAAAAACAAAGTTTAGTTCTATTTGACCCTTAGATGGGACATTATCAGGTACTACCACACCGGACCAGAGTGGACCAGGGAACAAAGACAATAAAGGGGTACTCTACAGTACTTCGGCATTACTGGAGCCTCACCATCAGATTGTTTAGTGTCATATGCAGGATACTCATTAGAGGAGTCTTACCCTTTTGAAGAGATGCAGTTGGTGTATTCTGCAGCTGCAGCCGACTAGGTAGTGTCAGTATGTATTTATCCAATTTCTCCGCCACTTGAGTAGGATGGAAACTCATGGCGTAATGTTTAACTTGCAAGAATGCAGCATCGAAGTTCACCGACTTGAGAGTCCTCTCGCGTTATTACGATCAATTTTGATTGATACTCTTGAAAAAAATTTTAACTCATCTCCCAAATATATCAATATCTCTGGTATTTATCTACTAGGTTGGCTTTGGTATTAATTTATCTAGGAAGGTTTAAATGCCATTAAAAAAAAACAAAGACACCAAAGAATTATTTATCATTTTATTATGAAAATGTTATACTTCAAACAATTCAGTTTAACAGAAGTTCTAAGTTTAAATGCTAAAATGATTCAGTATATTTCTGTATTGCAGAAACTTCATCGTCTTTTGTTATTGTAATCTCAAAATTGTTGAGAATGCAACATCGGTATCATTCAAAACATTCCGAGGTATTGTATACAAAACCTCCAATAAAGGGGTACTCTGACTCATAAGAGTATTAGTCAAAAGTGATCCTGACCTAAAAGTTATCGAGAATTAGAAAATTGAGATAGATAATTACAAGATATCGGAAACCCAGTATAGTTGAAGAAGCCAGCAATATAGATTATTTCAATTGCTCATTTTTAGATATCGTGCCGAGATGTTAGTATAACCATATCACACGGGTCTTACGACCCATATAATGTTAATTTGGGGTTACATCGCAACTATCAGGAGGATGGGACTCAAATAAAACTTTTGAGCAGAGTTAGGCTGCTCTAAATTCAGAGCTCCCCCTCTCTGAGACAGATGACATCGTGAAGGCTAAAGTATCAAATCTGCCCCACTATTTACCCCGGGGTACTAGATCGAATTGAACCGTAATCATTCTTGTCCAGAATTCGAACACGTCTTGCCGTGCCCAATTCAAAGACGATGACAATTACGCCTCACACCACCGGAATTAATGGTGGTCAGTAAGACATCAACGATGTATATATCAAGTAACCATCACATTTAAGGAGCGCATGCATCAAACTTCGACATTCGGCTCCTCTGCAAGAAGTATTTGGATTATCAAGAAACTTCCGAAGATATAGTGAGCGAAAGGAAGCTTAAACTTTGGTAACAACGCATCAAAATATACAGGAATCCATTTAAAATAATTAGTGTTTTCGAAGGTTTTCAACAAGAAGGACTCATGTTCAGTTTAGGATATAGTAAAATTAAATAAGCTATCGAGAATTTGAAAATTGAGACATATAATTACAAGATACCGGAAACCCTGTAAAATGGAAAATGCCAGCAATATAGATTATTTCAATTGCTCATTTTTAGATATCCTGCCGAGATGTTAGTAAAACCATATCACGATCCTAAAATGTCAATTTGGGGTTACATCGCAACTTTTTCCATATCTAAAAATCACAATTTACAATTCTGAGGATTATGATGTATTCTTAATTAAGAAAGGATCATTCATTTAAAAGTAGCAAAAAATTCCAGGTTATCTTCACAGACGCACTACACCCCCCCAGATGATATATATATTTATATTGATATATATATTTATATTGATATATATAACTTATATTGTTAAATTAAACACAGGTGTGTTTGCATGTAGTTTAAATTCAGGTATTTTCTTTCCTAGCCTATTTCTATCCTCTTCTTCTTTGATTTTATGAATATCTGGGAAGAAAAGAAAAGTGAAAGCAAAAGAAAAAGTACTCGAATCTTGCCAGAGTTCAAAGAAAGCTATGGTATTTAAGGGTGACGGTGATACGAATTGTAAAAGGCTATCTTGTGACGGTCCTCAGCGGCTTGGAAACGGAATTGGAAGAGTTGGAAATGAGAAAACGAATCAAGGTCATCCAAAATTCCGCAGTTTTGAGATTAGCCAGAATACTGAAAAGAGTCCTGGAGATCTTATATGGCTAGTACTCTGTCTGATTCCTGTGAGTGACTATCAGATAACTCTGGTGGGAAAAACTCAAATGAAGTGAAAGAATTCGATGCCCAATGAAATGACAATATATAGGGAAAAAATGGGAAGAAAACAAACACAATATTCGTTTTAAACGACAAATAAACAACATTTCACAGGAGAAAAAACGGACGTGTCTAAGAAAAGGAAACTTTCAGAGTGAAAAATAATCTCTCATAATAGCAGCATAAAACAACGCCTTAAGAACTAATCATATCAAAGCAAGAATAGATAAGATGCAACAAAATAGCAAATGTAGGCTATGTGGTGACAGAGATGAAACCATCACTCACATAATAAGCGAATGCTACAAATCAACACAGAATGAGTATAAGACTAGACACCACTGGGTGGGCAAAGTGATCCATTTGGAGATGTGAACGGAATTGAATTTTGACCATACGAAAAAATAGTATTTGCTTAATACGGCTTCTGTCTAAGAAAATGACATAGATAATCTCCTATGTAACTTTGACATAAGGATGGATCATCTAATCCAACAAGAAGACCAAAACTATCAATAATCAACAAAAAAGTTAATTTTGTAAAATTGTGGACTTTGCTCAGAGAATAAAACTGAAAGAATGTGAAAATAAGGATAAGTACCTAGACCTTGCTAGGGAATAAAAAACAAACTATGAAACATGAAGATAGCAATTATAACAATTGTGATTGGTGCTTTCAGTACAGTAACTAAATGATTATTAAAGGGATTGGAGGTCTTGGAAGTTGGAGGAAGAAAGTACACCATTCAAAATACGGCATAATTGAAAACGATAAGTATACTGAGAAGAGCTCTGGAGACTTGAGGGGACTTGCTGTCACTCAAACTCCAGTGAAAGAGCGTCAACTAAAACTGATGTGAAAATTCTTATTAGTAAATAATAATAATAATAATAATAATAATAATAATAATAATAATGATATTAATGATAATAATGATAATTGACGACCATTACACAAGAATGCTGTGATCTATATTGAACAAATCCGCAAAGCAACATCACAAAAAGCAAGTGTTGTAGGTCCAACTGCCTCATTTTTTTAGAACCATCCAAGTCAGACGAACAAGACATGCTGGACACTGCTATAGAAGTAAGGACAAATTCATGAAGGACTTTTTCCAGTGGACCCCTTCGCAAGGACGAGCAGGTGAGGGACGACCAACTAGAACTTATCAACGACAGCTCAGTGCAGACAATGGACGATAAAGGTATGTGGCGAGAGAGAAAGAGAGAGTCAGGGAAATCCGCGCTAGCTGCACATGATAATCAGGATATGGCTATGAAAAAGTTATTTTTTTTATTTTAAAAAGGACATATAACTTACCCTTCAATAGCCCAATAGATTTGAAACCACGTTTATATCATTCGACTCGTAGATATTTGGGTAAATTTTATAACGGTAATTTTTATTACAAAAGTTTTATTTACACCATTACAAACGCACGCTTACACTCCATGAAGACCCAGCGTATATATAACGATTTTTCTTGATCACACGAGATAAAAATGATATTTCAAAATAAATACGTCTGCAAATACTAAAGAAAGAATCATTTACGCCGAGATTTATATATATATATATATATATATATATATATATATATATATATATATATATATATATATATATATATATATATATAATATGGTAATAAGGAAACAAATAATGCCTGTATTTGTTTTGGCATTGTTATCATTTTTTGTACTTTTTTTTCTTAATGTCGACTGTGTTAGTTTCTATTCTTTCTCTTGGAAAACTCATCTATTTTAATATTTTACCGGTGTTTATTAATCTTATTTTTATTCACTTAAATGACTTTTCTGTTTTACCAATCAATGCATTGAACCTATATCTCGTGTATTTTTTCGATTCAATATTTTCGTTGCATTTTTTAATCGTTAAATCTTTTTTCTTCTAAAAGAAACCATTTGGAATTTTTCAGGGTTTCACAGACCACGCTCCCCTTGGTTAGAAAAAAGAAAGAAAAATGACTGGATAATTTGATTAATATCTATTGGATGATTATTGTTTACTTGGCCTCTATCAGTCATCCGTTGTGTTTGAAGTTAGGCAAAGTTCGATCGGTAGAGCATCGATCTTCGTCACCGAGTTTAGTATAGCAATCAGACATCATCTCACCGTTGACCCAGAAGAATTTATGATTTGCTGCTAAATTTTTTTTCTTTCGTGAAAATCATGGCACCGATAACGCTACCAAAATAATCATCTTCATTGTACGCTGTTTGGATTATCGACCACTATTGAAATCGAAGATCGAAATAAACTTCAAACAGAGTACAGGGTTTGTGATCAGGCAACGCGTTATTAGTTTGCAACAAATTGTAGCAACTAATATATTCTATTTAATTATTTTCTTCGACGAATCTCAGCATGGGCCTGTAATGTTTCGCAAATAATTTTACTGATCGTTGTTGCAAAGATCTTTACCAGATTTTAAATTATTCATGGCTTTTAGGAAAAGAATACACACACACACACACACACACACACACACACACACACACACACACACACACACACACACACGAAAACGTGTGAACACACTCACGCAATATATATATATATATATATACACACACACAATTTCGACGTTCTTTTTTTTTATTTCAATAGTTTCTCTTGGGCATTCATATGGTCACATCGGGTCCATATGACGTTTTTCGGTTCACACACCCAAAATAGAGGATTTAGGATCTGCGATAGTATTTTAATGGTAAATGAAAAGTTTTTCCTTCTTACGAATTTCTAGTCGTATTTTCCTGCTTTTCTTTCATCTTATAATTGATCATTTTTGGCCATCTATTTGTGGACTAAACCAGATTTCTGTTCGATTAAAACGAAAAAAGAAACTAGAATACTGGAGGACTGAGAATAACCGCTTATTCTTTAATTCCACAATTGAATGAAGCATAGTTAGCCAAGACTATCAGAAATTGCTACTCGTCAGATGTAGGAGAATGAAAAAAAAAAAGGAAATTTGCCTTAAGCATTTGTATCCCTGTAGTTTTGTTTACTGTTTTCAGTCACTGAGACTATAGTAGTACGAGGAAATGTATAACAAACCCACCGTTTTACCTCTGTCTTCTAGGAACAGGCCCTTCCTAAATCTTGGAATCTTTCTTCGGTCTCTGTCTAAAAACGGTCCTCTCCTCGTACCCCAGTCCCTAAAAGTGAGTGTTTATCTAAAAATCTCTTTTCGTCTTTTATTGTTACAGCATTAAAAAAGTGACCAAACGAAACTAAACCAAGAATCGTTTATTATTTTAGCATCTCTTAGACCATATGGTGCAAATCAGCACTGTTGTATTTCACTATTACCCTACAAGTTCTCAAATATATTTTGAGGAAAAGAGAAAAAAATCCCACTGAGACCCTGAAAAGTGATTCACTAAGCAATACCAGTGTTTTGCTTATATATTCGAGATCAGATATGAAAATAGCGAGAATTGGCACTGACTGTCCTAGATATATAGGCATCAATATTTACATTCAGATAGCTTTCCTTGTGTGTTTGGGTTTTTTTTTTGTTGTTGTTTAATGGCATATCAACCTGCTTTGGTTATTCAATGGTATATACATCCCACTTGAAGAGCAATAGTGGTTATATTAAACCCATACCTGGGAGGATAAGTGGGTTCATACATTTGTCCGAAAGTGAACGTAATGGCGCGACCGGACTTATTACAAATTCTGCAGTCCAGTGCTTTGACAGTTACACCACGAGGACTCCCCCACCCCAGTTTTTTTTTTTTTTTGTATTCAGTTAGTTACCAAAAATTGAACTTGTCCTTTTGTTTTAATTTAGAAACAAGAAAAATTAAAATTGAATCCATATACTCTTTGATCAGATTTCGTATCATCCGAACATTATAAATATTTAGAGATCTCGATTTAGTTGTGGTACACATGCCAACTTAGGAAAGCGTTCGGTGAGAATCAAACTTAATTGTCAGTTTTTTTTTATTCCCACTAAATTAGTATTTTACAATGTGTGGTATACATTTAGCCTTGTTTGGGTAGAAAGCCGGAAGTCAGAGACAACTAATGGAAGTTCAATTAACTGTTCAGTAAACATTGGTCTGTGAGACTACCTTGTTAAACATTACATCCTTTAGCTTGAGAATTGTACAATTTTAATTTTAGATCAAATTGCTGCTAATAGCTATGTGTTAAGCAACGATATTTTTAATGCACCCTTGCAGGAACTATACTTGATATAATTATTTTTTTTTTTTTTTATGTGGACTTGTACAATCTAAATATCAGATAAATTTACAGCAAGTAAGTATTTGTTAAGTGATGATCTTATTAATCCACTTTCGTAGGTACTCTGCTAGATATAATTAGTTTTTATTCGTAATCTAACAGCATCTACAGACTCCTTAGTATTTGTAATCAAAATTTATTATATCTTATATTTACAAAGTAACATTACTTTTCAAAAAATCATTAGAACACGAAAACATTAGAAAAGACGATTTTTTTTTTAAAATTAAGAATAATGGAAAATTTGATTTCACTTACTGTATTACAAATTAGTAGAATTATTTACGCTTTTTAATCCCAGAGTAATGGGGGTCTTGTATCTGAGAGCCCGTCAACAAGTAGATAGACATTGGTGGCATAGAGTTTGGTCAGCGAATCTACAATGCTTCCTTGATCTTTCGTCATCATCATCATCATCATCATTGCAATTATCATTATTATTATTATTTTTTACTCCTAGAGAGTTTTTAACATTAGTTTAAGCTGATCGTTTTCACTGAAGTTTGAGTAACAGCAAGTCTCCTCAAGTCTCTAGGACCCTTCTCAGTATACTGGCTGTTCCTAATCTTGTAGTTTGGATGGTATCCACCCGTACTCCACCCTCCAAGTCCTTCAGTACCTTTCATAATCCTTCGGTGATTGTACCAAAAGCATCAATCATGACTGCTAAAATTGTTACATGCTTGTTTCACAGTTTTTTTTTCAATTCCCTTGCAACTTCCAAATACTAATCCTATTTTCACTTTCGTTCAGTATTATTCTGTGGTCACCCATGATAGCAAAGTCCTCAATTTTGCAAGTTCTCTTTTTTTCGGTTATTATAAGGTGTGATATTCTGGCTGAGTTTAGGTGATCCGTATGTATGCCAAAGTCTCATAGATGTTTATGTGTGTCATTCTCTTGGAAAGGTACTAGCTTGTGCATTATTATTATTATTATTATTATTATTATTATTATTATTATTATTATTATTTACACCTACAGAGTTTGTTTTTTTATATCATTGTTAGTGAGGGTATTTCACTGATGTTTGAGTGAGATCAATCTTCTCAAGTCTCCTAGACCATTCCCTGTTTTCTGACCGTTTTCAATAATGCTGTAGTTTTGATGGTCTTTACTCGTTCGCCAACTTCCAAGTCCTCCAGTCCCTTTAATAATCCGTTGGTGACTGTACCAAAACACCTTTGCCAAACGGGATATAAACTATACTCGGTTATTTAATGTCAATACCAATGTATAATAAAGGGGATCATGCATATCCCTAGCGCATTAGTCTTAATATTAACGTAATAACGTGACTGTAGGTAAAACGCTCTTTCTACGATTTTGCTGTCAAGCATGTTATCCATTCTACCTGCGGGAGTCCCGATCAACTTATTTATAATTGACATTTAATTATATTTTAGTTAAGAGTACAAAGCTTTATAATCATCCGTTAGTTTTAAGCTAGGATGCTCGATTGTAAATGGGGGGTTAGGGTTCTAAATGGTAAAAAGTAAACGTAACATACATATTTGACACCTCTTCTTTATGAAAATGTTAGCTTAACTACATAGAAACTTACATTTAACCCACCACGCGATTAAGACAAACTTACTTATGTACTTTAAAGTTAATGTGTAAATGCATTTTTAACATTTACGTTCCACTCATTTTATTTTTGTTCTCTGTCCCTCTTGTGATTTTGACTTGTGTCGAGTATTCTTTTTTTCCAGACAGTATGTGTAATGATTTCGACTTCCATTTCGACTGTTTCCTCGATTGCTATTTTCAAAGCAAGCCTCCATTTTGTATTGACGTCATGACAGCGGGCGGATCTTTCTGTCCGCCCTACTGTCATTCTCTAGGCGCGAGTCACTTTTGTTTTACCTTCGATGTTCGGGCAGCCAATTGAAGCCCCGGCACTGCGATGCCAATACAAATGGGATTTTTCTTCTTCCATGTAGTTCAAACTATGAATGCAGTCTGCTTGATTTTCTGTTTGCTTTCGTGTCAATTATGGGGCTACCTCATTGTGCATGGACGGCTCAACGCCTTTTCGCACTTCACACATGATCTGTCAGTCTTGATTTTCCTGTTACGACATTGATTTAGGCTCTTCGATTTGCTACATCTGGAATAACTAGCACTCTGCATGATTTCCTCTGCTGCTATTTTGAACTTACATATATATATATATATATATATATATATATATATATATATATATATATATATATATATATATATATATATACGTGATTATGGCGATCCTATGCTTGTATGCTGGTCAAAATCTCTTCATGGAAATATGGTTCTTAAAGGTTGTCATTTAATAAGTAAGATTTTGAATATAATGTCTGGCAATTTATTATGTAAGAATATTAACATCTTTTAAAGAAAGATATGTATTAAATTAGTTTTCAGAACAGTTGTAAAATACTGTAAAAAGTATATGGAAATATAAATTAATTGTATGTATCAAAAACATGGAAAAAAATAGAACAGGGTATAAAAGAGTATTTGGTAAAGGCTGTTTTAAGCTAAGGTAGAATCCCTAAAATTTGAGGATCAGACAAGTTTTTGAATACTGTCTTTCTTTGTGATATTATATTCTATCATATCATATTAATATAAATGATCGGTGAACGTTTGCAATAAAACGAAATTATAATCAGGATAAAGTACTATTAAAAAATTCTGCGTGCGCGCAGACACACACACACACACACACACACACACATACACACGTAAAATGGCTGGAGAAGAAACTAGACGGCAATTACACTAGAATGCAGCGAGCAATATTGAACAAACCCTGGCGGCAACGCCTCACAAGCCACCAACTATACGGCCACCTACCTCCCATCACGAAAATTATCCAAGTAAGACGAACTAGACATGCAGGACACTGCTGGAGAAGCAGGGACGAGCTCATAAGCGATGTACTCCTATGGACCTCCACATGTGGCCGGACAAAAGCTGGACGACCAGCTCGAACATACATACAGCAGCTATGTGAGGATACCGGATGTAGCCCTGAAGACTTGCCACAGGCAATGAAACGATAGGGAGGAGTGGCGAGAGAGGGTTAGGGATATCCGTGCCTGTTGCACGACATGATGATGATGATGATATATATATATAACCACACACTGACAAAAACATAACTTTCTCATCACTGTTACTGCTGTTACTATGAGTTCGATGGACTGAAAAGGGCCACGGTAATCAGGCAGAAAAATGTTGCGACAATATCGAACATTAAATACAAGTGAAGGTAAACTGACCAGAAAATTAAGGAGAGGAAAGAAATAGGCAGAGGGCAAAACTCTTTGGGGGTTAAGTACAGAAGAATGGTGGATGGAAGGAAAAAAACTTAACTCGTTAAGCCAAAAATATAAAATGAAGGCTTTCTGTGGGGGAGAATGAGCATAAGTCCCCACCCTAAAGAGTGTCCTGTATATGACACTAAACTTTCTGCTTGTGGGGTCCAAGTAATGCTGGAGCCTTGGGGAATGTGGAGTACCCCTTTACTACCATCGCTCCCAGGTACACTCTGATACGATGTAGTAGCACCTGATAAGGTCCTATCTATAGGTCTTATAGAGCTAATCTTCCTTATGCTAAACTAAATTGCTTGATAAAGAACTGTTTTGACATCTAAATTGTGTACTTATGCTAAATTTAATTGTTTGGAATTGAACCATTTTTTTTTTTGCTAAACTGAATTGTTTGAAATATTACTGTTTAATTGCATAACATGTATTTGGCATTAATAACCTACAATGGTTGATGTGCCATAAAACTCAATCAAACAAGATGTTAGAATATATATTTCTATAGAATAAGGAAACATGTTAATTCGTTTGGGTTTTTTGGTTATTTTAACGGTATAACAACATCCTCGTGTAATTTAATGTCAAATCCATCATTTTAAGAAAGACAGTAATAGTACTCTCTAACTGTAGCTTTAGAAAGTTACGATACCTTTCCCAATAGTATTTATCCGAAAGTGAACGTAATTGCGCGACTGGAATTCGAACTCACTCACTCACTCACACCAAATCTGCTGTCCAGCGCTCTAAGCATTACACCACGGGGACATCACTGGAAGGAGGCTGAGTGAACATAACAAGTTGGAATAGTAAAAGTGAATCCGCATAAATTTTGAATTTAATCTGGGTAGGAAGTCCTTCAAACGTAGTGGATAACATGCGGGCATAAGACATCGGAGTGAGTTTGGACTTCAAATGTGCTATTACGTTTATTACGGTCAGATACCCTTAAAAAAAGGTATACATCCTCTTATTGTCCGGCTATGGGCTAAATAATATCTCTACTGTTTTACTACAATGAAGGTTTTGGCATCAAATAATCCAAGATGGTTGATTTACCATTAAAAAAGAAACCCCACCAATTTCAGGAGCCGTATTTATTAAAAAGCTTTTACATTTCTGTTTACATTCGGTCCAAATTAACTGAGTTAAGATATTTTGACGTTTTAAATAACATTACTTGGTTAATATAAGGTTAATTTTACATATTGTTCCACGAAAGGTTTTTCTTCTAACAATTTTCCATTTCTTTTATAGTGAAGTGTCTTTATTGGCGCAAACACACACACACACACACACACACACACACACACACACACATATATATATATATATATATATACGTGTGTGTGTGTGTGTGTGTGTGTGTGTAAAATGAGACACATAAACTCCAATAGGATTTTAAAATACAAACGGATCACCAAATCTCAGCCAGAAACTAGATCTTGTATGAGTAACAAAAAAGAGAACTTGCAGAATTGTGGACTTTGCTGTCCCGACTGACCACTGAGTAAAATTCAAAGAAAGTGAAAAGAAGGACAAGTACCGTGATATTGTTAGGGATGTGAAAGAAATTGTAGAACGTGAAAGGGACGGTTATATTAATTGTAATTGGTGCTCTTGCTAAAATCGCCAAAGGACTAGTACAAAGACTGGAAAGCTTGGAAATAAGTAAAAGAGTGGAGACCAGTCAAACTAGAGCGTTATTGAGATCGGTAAGAATGCTGAGAAGATTCCTGAGAACTTGAGGAGACATGCTCTCACTCAAACTCCGTTGAGAAACTATCAACCAATGCTGGAGTGAAAAATTTGAAAAGATGTAACGACAATAATTCTAAAGAATAAAAACTCAGATTTTAAAGTTTTCAATTCTTAAGTGGCCAAGTATTTAATACTTCTGTCAAGTGTTAGATTCAGTTGAACAAATATCACCTGTTAATGAGTGATGTGTCAATTACTCTGTAAACAAAAAACATTACATTGCTCAATCATACTTCAAATCACAAAGTAAATATTTACTTTCTTGATGGAATTTATCAACTGAGTTCAGTCTTCTGTTTTAGGGAATTATTCGAATCAGGAAAATTCATGCTATATTTTCTCTCCAAGCCCAATTTAAAAAACATTGAACCCATTATTACAAGTAGGGGCTATTTATAGTGGAGACCAAATGTCCTCTGTTTCCTTCACAAGATCTTCCTTATATTCCCAGATATTTTTATTTAACCCTTTGTCATTTTATTATCGTTCTTTCGTGAAATAAGTTTTAGGATTATTATATTGTTCTATCCACGGTCACCCAGTCTGTCTCAGTCTTATCTATCTATCTATCAATCTATATACAAGATGTACTTAAAAGAGTTTATGATGGGCTGGGTCTGAGGTTTGTCTTCACAAACTTCAGACACAGGCAAGCAGATACTCTATAATAGAAATCCAAACCGGTGGTCGTAGAAAGCTGCATTTTGGCACGAAATATAACTTGTCAATCTATATTACTATTATTACTCAATGCAAGCTTTTCACACCAGCGTGAGTTGATGGTATGTTACTGGAGTCTGAGTGACGGCAAGTCTCTTCAAGTTTCCAGGATTCTTCTCAGTATTCTGGCCGATATTTACAATGCTATTGTTTGGATGATTTCTAGTCGTACTCCTATTTCTATATCTTCTAGTCCACAAAACCAGCATTTTCCGAATGCATTAGTTCCAACTGGAATCGCTGTCACTCATGTTCCATAGCTTTTTTAGTTCTTTTGCGAGTTCTATAATCTAATCTTTTTTTCATCTTCAAAGAGTTCCGTCGAACCAGCTAAGTCTCCATTTCATCATATTCTCTTTTTTTTGTTAATTTTTACCAGGCTTGGTCTTTTGGCCGAGATTAGGTCATCTGTTTTCATTTAAGATTCCCTGAGAATTTTGCGTGTCTCATTTACCAGGAGGGATTCTTGTTTGTGCATATACCATTTGGCAGCATGGTTAAATTCACATTTTTTTGCATAATTCACAGTTGATCACATTACCCACCCGTTCGTGACAAGTCTTATATCTTTTTGCACAAATTTGCACCGTTCGCTGATTAATCGTTTCGTCTCTATAGTGCCAAAATTTACAATTGCTAATTTGTTGAATCCTGTTTATGTTCGCTTTTGCCACTATTATTATTAGAATTATAATCGTATTATAAATGAATAACTCAGCCTAAATTCGTTTAAATATTAGAGCGTTGACAAAATATTTTTTTCTGTTCTTTTCCACCACCATTGATTTCCGCCAGAAACATAGGTTGTTTTTCTCCCAAGACTTTTAACTAAAGAAAGTGTGTTACTTTTTTGTTAAATTCAATTATTTAATTATTGAATGTTGCACAATTTTTCGTGATTCTAAAAGTATAGTATCACATTTTTGTTCAATTATTTCAACATTTTTTTCGCTCAATTTTCTTTTTCTCAAATACAAATTGTCTTTACGACTTATGACGTGAAGAACCGTCATCGGAAACACAAAATCAGAATAATGTCTGTTTTAATAAGCAGTGACAAAAATATTAATTAGACAAGATTAAAAATAGATTTTTGAAAATTTAAATTGTAATTTTTCTGTAAAGAAAATCTCTTTCACTCCTTCGTTACTTGAAAAAAAATCAATTATTTATTATTTTCAAGAATTTTATACGTAAAATATTGATTTTTTTCCTAATTATAAATTTAAAAAATAGTATACCGTGATGTTAAATCAAAAAAAAAATGCCATGATAATTACAGAACAATTACATTTTGAATAAGAACTTGATAATGTAGGTTTTCGCTCTATTCAAGCGCTCGTATTTCACACACACACACACACACATACACACACACACACACACAAATATGTAGATATATAGAGATATAGATATAGATGGATAAATAACACATTGGAAAAATCCGAAAACATGTGTAAAGAATAAGTGGAAAAGTGGAGAAACTGAAATAAAGACAAGGGATTCAATAATTATTTCCCCGTAGACTTCATCAGAATATTGGTGTTTACATGGTGGTTGATATAGGAGAAAGAAGATAAAAAGAAGGAAGGGCAGAATGAATTAGAGACAGATAAGGAAAAGAAAGACAAAAAGAAAGACAAAAATAAAAATCTCAATGTCGAAAGAGAGTAGCGACGCCAGGAAATATTGGTTAAACGTTGATATATTCTGGACATTTCTGCGGTAAGTAAGCAAAAGGAAAAAAGGCACAGCTGGCAACAAGCATATTACATTCACCAAAACACAAACAGCAGAACGGCATATCTGAATGAAAAAATATTTAGACGTATGGGAATGTGGTAGGGATAATAAATGTTTTGATTTTTTTAATAAAAATTATCCTTATTCATAGTCGATTTTTACATTATTATCCCGTAAAATTATATGCGAGGCAGAAAGCCAGGGCGTTGTTTAATAGTTTAATCAGAACGTGAAGTTATGGCAGATTTTAAAAGACAGCAAGATTTTCGACAGTGCATATGCTTAATTAAAGTGCACCCCACCAAAAAAATTAAAAGTATGTTTGAATTTTTAACATTTTAAGCTTTTTAACCATTCCCAAAATTCTTATATCGTTCTTTCACTCGCTGCTAAAAGTAAGTGCGTTGTTATTTCGCATGAACATATTTTCTTTGAAAAAAATAATTCACATTTTACCGGCACAAATACAGATAAATTTTGCATTTTATTCACAATTAACAATGACATTAAATCTTTCCAAAATTATTCAAAATACTTCTTAGAAATTATAAAAGAAAACTTGAAACTTCCTCATTGAACAGTACACTACAATCCCTACTTTATATGGTCTACGCAAAATCCATAAACTTAACACTTATTTTAGACGCATTATTTCCAGCATTTGTAGCGCCACACTCTAAATAGCTTGTGCAATAGTTAAAATATTAACCCTCTTATTAGGCACAATCAGCCCCTCACACATTATCAAGTCTGTCGACTTACTTTATTATATTAAGAACATTGATATACAAAAAAAAAACTATAAAGAATTCAGATATAACTTCCCTTTACACTAGAATACTTATCAAAAATGTCTTAACCTTCTTGCTATTTATTTAACTCTTTCCTCATAAACAAATTACTAACATGACATATTTTAAATCTAATAATTCATTTTTTAAACAGAAATGTTGTTTCGCTATTGGAAACCCGCTTACTGGTGTTTTAACTTGTTTATTTTTAGGATTTTTTCAATTACCCATCAGTGCATCATATTTTCCTACCTCAAAACATAAAAATCGAACATATTGCTAAGAAATTATACAATGTTGAACCTTCCATCAATTTAACCAATGAAAAATAATCAAATAATATCGTAACTTCCTTAGACCCTTAAATAATTAAATTCGAAAATAATTTAACTTTTTCAAGTCAGCAGCAAACCTACTAAAAATTGCTTATATACGCTTTTACTCTCATCACACACAAAAAATGGTAAAACTAGTCGAATAGTAGTTTTTTTTAAAATTTATTTACGTGCACTTAGAATATGTAGCCCAAATATTTCAGTCCGATTTGCAAATATTATTTTACGGGAAAGTAATACTAAAATTGAGAATGGATAAGAGTTATTTGTATTAAAAAAATACCTATTTTCCCTACCACAATTCCATACTTCAAAATAATTTTTTATTTAGATATGCTATTCTGATATTTGCGTTTTGGTGAATGTGGTATGTTTGTTGCCATCTCTACCATTTTTCCTTTTGCTTACTTACTACCAAAATGTTCAAAATAGATCAATGTGTAACCACGATTTCCTGCCGTCGCTACGCTCCTTCGACACTCAGTTTTTGGTCTTTCTTTTACTTTTTCTTTTTCTTTTTCTTTTCCTTTTCTCTTGTTTTTCTTTCTGCCTTATCCTCTTTTTATCTGTTTCATTGTATACCTACGGACCTAATTACACATAAATGTACAATTTATATTCTGTTAAAAATGGAATTTCAACGGATACATTTTTTTAACAACTAAGGCAGATGATCATTGTTAACTTAAACTGAAATAGAATATGCAAAGCAAACGTACAATTGAGAAAATCCCATTATGTGGTTAAAAATATTTACATAAAGCTGAAATGAATTTTGATTAGTTATAAACTAATGATTGTTAAAAATTAAAAGAGAAGATTAACACCCTTCAAATATAGAACGCGGGGTTAACATAAAGAAGCAGTAAACTTTAATTTCTTCCAAGACATCACTTTAGATAAAATAGAAGTAAATAACATCAGTTGAACGATCTGTAAGATAAAAAAAAAAAATTATCTAATTTACTTATAAATAAGCCTCTTTCTAATTGAGAATGATCTTTGGCACATCTATGAGGAAACAAATTCTTTTCAGAAATAACTTTTTATAAAAGATTTATTTAATTATAGATACTAACGAAATATTTGATGAAAAAACTACAAAATTCAAAAGGACTCCCTAATATATATATATATATAGTCATCCACAGACAGATCTGTTTCGTTCTATCAGAACTCATCAGTGTGGCTAGACAGAAGCTTCCCGTAGCTGGGATCGAAACACGGTTGACTCAAACGCCAAGCCAAAGCTTCTAAGCATTCAGCCACGAGGAGACATTAGCTGCGAAGTAAATTTTTAACGGTTATGAATCACAATTACTAATGTATATATATATATATATATATATATATATATATATATATTTTTTTTTTTTTAATTATTTATTTAATAGCATAGGCGGTTATCTGCAACCCCATGTTTCATGCCGTTTTTTTACGACAATTCGCTGCCTGATGATTGTCGTAACAAGACGGCATGAAACCAGCGGTCACAGATTACTACTACACCATTAAATATATATATAAAATCTAACATATACTTATCTATTACCATATAATAGCTCTATCCCATATATTGAGCACTCTCCAAATCCTACCACGCTGGGTCTATCACAAACCCTCCAAAAGAGGGAGCCACAACCATACACTGTTGATATATATATATATATATATATATATATATATATAGAGAGAGAGAGAGAGGGAAAAAGTTAGGAATGAGCGAATTTAACGGTCTTTATTCACTCTCAATTTCAACTCGATACAATAATGAAACCAAATAACTCGCACATGATTGTTGTCACCCCATAAAATGTCGTGAAGGAAAGGATTTGTAGGCTTCTCTAGTTTTTTGGTGCTTTCTTGCAAATATAGCCTATTGTCTCTGTTACGTTTAATTTATTATTTTCTAGTATTCAGATTGTTTTATCTATCAATGTATAATAACATTTTCCTCTTGATATCATTAAATCCACTATTTCAAAGATTAACCAAATGAAATTACAGCAAAACGAATAAATATAGGAAAGTATGAAAGTATAAGTAAATAAAGAAATCAAGAAGAAGAAGAAGAAGAAGAAGAAGAATTTTATTGTTATTATTCATATATCATTATTATTATTGACTTTGTCACACCTGCCTCAGCTGGTGGCCTTTCACAGGAATCTGAATGATTGTAAGTCTCTACTGGCTTCCAGGGACTCTTTTCAGTATTCTAACTGTTTTCAACAATGCTATAGTCTGGATGGTCTTAGATTCTTCCACTGATTTCCAATTCTTCCCGTCTCCTTTTCAAGCTTTTGGGGACCATAGCAAACGCACCTGCAGAAATTTGTATACTGTCACTGTCATGTATGATGACGTATGCTTCCAGTATTCCCATGTACATGTAATTTTCTTTCATTCCGTGGTTTGAACACTTTTCAGATTTTGTAATTCTATCCTTTTCGCTATTTCTCCGTTCCTACAGTTCATGAAGAGCATGTCACTTTTTTCACTGCCAAATTCTATCCATATATACTTGTTGTACATTCTTTTTTCATCCTATCTATCATTTTTCTATAAATAATCTGATATCATTTCTATAAATAGTGAAGTTATAAATAATAATATAAAAAAATTTACAAGAAGACCAAATTACTTCTATAAACCCTTTCTATACTGGTCCCTTCCCCAACCTGTTTCATTGTTTTTTTGGGGGGGGATTTATGATTATGATTCCTTACAAGTGAACTCTTAATAAAAAAATAAAGAAATAAACAACGAAATATCTTATGTTTATCATTAATTACTAAGACCTCTCCTTTGCATTTATTTTCAGACTTATTTTCCTTAACTCGATTCGGCATTAAATCACCGATGAGGTTGATATGCCGTAAAACAAAAATACCTTCTATCACTCTCTCTAGTTCTTCATTTTTGAAGATACCGTTGTCTCATCCTTGCATAAAAGACAATAAATCTTTTCTGGTAACTTATTAAATTTGTAGACCACATTTCCAAGGTGTGTAGACTAGTGGCATCATTGCTAAAAAAAACTGGTGAAAACGAGTATGTTTGGAAAATGCCTCTTTGGATTTTTACCTCTACTAAGGTTTGTACTTCCACTATCTATTTCATCCTCCACTTTTTCATGTTATTATTTACTCATTACAGTTTTTCACATCAGCGTTTGCCGATGGGTTTTCACTGGTGTCAGAGTGACAACAAGTCTCCTCAAACCTCCAGGACTCTTTTCAGGATTCTAGCCGTTCTCAAAAATGTAATAGTTTAGATGGTCTCCACTCGTCCGTCAACTTCCAAGTCCTCCAGTCTCTTTAGTAATCCTTAATTACTGTTCCAAACGCACCAATTACAATTGTATAATTATCACCTGCATATTCCATAGTTGTTTCGATCGTTACTACGGCTACCACTCAGCGGTTCATTTAAATTAGATTACTCTTGTTTTTCAGTATTTGGCATGTCCTTTAATATATTAGGGTTTTGTTGCCTTGATTCCCTACTTATTTTCTGGTGTATTTCTAATTTTCCAAGGTCAGAAAACCAAAATTTCTTATTATCATCCTCAATCAGCGAGTCTTTGCATTGTCAGAAATTTAGTGCATTCTTCCCAGACCTGTATCATTTTTTCCAATACCCTCTTTGATTACAATTATCCTTATTACTGTTTACGTTTTAACTTGGCTTTCATTTTCTTATTTTCCTTCATAGTGTCATTATCCAAGATCTGGGATAACGGACGTTAGGGATTTTCTGCACTCTTTAGAATTATGCTTTTTGCTGCTTCGTATGGGGGATACACTTCAATCACTTTGATGGTACCCTTCTCGTGAGATAAGCAGTTACACGAAGAAAAAAAATTAGCATTTCATATACTTTGGGACTACTGGTATCTTGTCAACTACTTACTTGTTGGTAGACTTTTCCTCCATTAGAGCTGAATGCCCTGTTTTATTTGTATTTCCTGGACCTCTCCCGGTATCATTTGAGACTCCCTTCTTTCGCATATATATATTTTGGATATATATTTTCAAGTCGTATTGTCAAACTTGTCAGTTGTTCTTTTTTGGTCTTTTTATCCGAATATTTCATATCATAGTATGTTTTCTCTTCAGCATTTTCACTTGTTGTTGCAGAATCTTTACTTGTCCCTCGAGCCTAATTTCCTTCCCAAGCTCATGACGGAGTTCTTAAAGGGAACATCCATTTTGTCGCTCATCAGTTTCACTCCTGCAGATATTCGTTTGTTTAGTTGCCAGGAGAGATATTTTTTGAATAATTTTCCTAATCTTTTTTAATTTAGACCTTTTATTTTTCCAGCTTTGGTTTGTGAGGTTTAATAATATAGTCTTTATTTACATGATTTTCCATAGTTGCTCAATATTCATTTTTTGTCTTATAGGGTTAGTATTTTGTCTTATTTTGTCTCATTTTGTCTTAATGCGTTAGTATTTTTTTAGATATTTTGATATTTTAGATAATTTTTAAATAATTTTTCTAATCTTTTTAATTTAGACCTTTTATTTTTCCATCTTTGGTGTATGAGGGTTAGTAATATAGTCTTCTTTATTTACATAATATAGTCGCCTTTATTAACATGATTTTCCATATTTGCTCAATGTTTATTTTGTCTTATTGCGTTATTATTTTTGGTAGATTCAAATTGGGAAGGATGCACTTGCTTTTCAGTATTTACTGTTTCCATTTGGGTAAAAGGAATCTTATTCATACTCTTCCCTATTTACATGTCCACATATTTCTAGTATCTCACGATTAGATAACCAGCCTTTCTTTAAAATCATTCAAGCTAGATCAACACGTCTTTAGCTTGTTGCATCAAATCTAGCGGATTAGACATACATTGTCTTTCATTGGAATTCGAGATGAGGCTTCTTAATCTGAGAATTAATTTTTATCTATTGCGGTCCTTTTTGTCCTCATCTTGGTAGTTTTTGTGCTGTTTCTTCTATCACAACGTTTCTTCTTTCAGTACGTTTCGGCCAAATTTCACCACTGGTTTTCTTCAGGTGATTTACCGTGACCTCGGATAGGAATGCTGAGTCTTGTAACCGTATCCATACTGCCTTCCATAGTTGTTTTCTATCGCACCACGTTTTTGACCAAGTAAACCTCTGGCCGACTTGGGTAGGATTTAAACCTGGATGCTTACCTGGAACCGTAGAGACTCAACGCCTCTATCCGCTGCGCCACGGCCCCGAAGGGCGATCAAGGATGGATTTTTTGGTCTTATAAAACCAATTATTTGTTCTCCTTATCTGGTTTCCACAGTCGGGTCCGTACCGATTTTGTAATTGTCTTTAATTTGAGTCATTTTGAGATGAAGCTTCTTAATCTGGGAATTAATTTTTATTTATTGCGGACCTTTTTTCCTCATCTTGGTAGTTTTTGTGTTGTTTCTTTTTTCACTACGTTTCGGCCAAATTTCATACAAATTAGACATATATTGATATCATTCTTTTTCATTACATATGTTGTGTAGGATTGCTCTTCGAATAACTATGAAGTGTATTTTGTTTTCTTTCCTAGTATATTTTTCCGTGAGTGTCTCCGAGTTTAGTAGGTGCTTCGGTTGTTGTTTGTGTTCCTGAAATCGAAACAGCCAACATTCGCTGGACGTCGGATATTTCTCCAGCTTTGGCAATCAAAGAGCACTTGCCAATCATGACACTAGATTTGAATTTGGGTTTGTCATTTTTCATGGGTAGTATTATGTGTCTATACGAGGCATTGGGGTGAATAATAATCTGTGATTCAGTCACAGATCTGGCACTCTTATAAGAAAGAGGGCACTTAAGAAGGCCATAGAAATTAAGCACTCAGATTTTTAATTTAATTTACTTTCAGATACTTTCTAACTTACTTTAACTCGCCCTATCATTCGATTTTTGCGTTTTTGCAGATTATTCTAAAAAAGTTCTAATGAAGTTATTTTGTGTGTGGGGGGAAAGAGAAGTATTGTCTTTAATTGGAATAATTTTGAGATGAGGCTTCTTAATCTGAGAATTAATTTTTATTTATTGCGGACTTTTTGTCCGTACCGACGATCGAACGGACCCGACTATGGAAGACCAGATAAGGAATATAAGACCAAAAAATCCATCCTTGATCGGCCTTCGGGGCCCGTGGCACAGCGGATAGATGCGTTTAGTCTCTACGGTTCCAGGTGAGCATTGTCAGAAGATAGCGGTTTCAAATCCTACCCAAGCCAGTCAGAGGTTTACTTGGTCAAAAACGTGGTGCGATAGACAACAACTAAGGAAGGCAGTAATTTATGGGGATACGGTTACAAGACTCATCATTCCTATACGAGGTCGCGGTAAATCACCTGAAGAAGGCCAGAGGTGAAATTTGGCCGAAACGTAGTGAAAGAGAGAAAAAAAAGAAAAAAAACCCTACCAAGATGACAAAAAGTCCACAATAAATAAAAATTAATTCTCAAAAGAGAAGTACTTCTATTTTTTGTTTATTCATTTACTTCTATTTCAGTATTGAACAAATTAGGCAGTAGCCATTGCTGTAAATGCCATGTCAATGAGGAATGCTTTTTAAATTTTTGACTGCTCACATGAATATGATACATTACTGTTGGAATTCGGGTATCCATCTTATTTTTAGTGTGTGATGTAAAAATATGCCTTCTAAGTAACCAGGCTATATAAATTCTGAACTCGTGGCTTGCGATTGTTCATATATGATTTAGTCATCACTGATTGATCAATATACTGCTGCTACTGTTTGACAAGTCTAAAACTATTTGTTGGTAATTAGTCGACAGCTGATACACATCTAGGTCCCCCAGGCAATCCAACATGCCCCCACTGTTTGGGGGTAATAAGATAAAGTCTTCCACCTTTCAAAGAAATACATAGATGGGAACTTTTTTTTTTATTATTAGCATTATTTTCACATTAAAATTGTATGCCCAAGAATCAGGAGAATTTTTCAATATCAGTAATTTTGAATTTAGATGTAAGTCTTTTTTTAATTTGCTGAATGTTTTTGAAACTATTAATAAATCGTCTACCCACAATAAAATGATGGATATTTGATTGTGCACATTTTGAACGTACATGCACGGGGCCACTGGGTGGACTCACGAAACTTTGTGAAATTAAATAAGTATGGAATTTTTTATTCCTAGTTGAACTGCTCTGTTTTAACCTATATAAAGATTTTTTAAGTTTCCAAACATAATTCCCATACTTACTTTTAAAGCCTTCTGGTGGCTCCACGTATATTTCCGAATCTAAGAGGCATCTAAATATATACTTTTAACATCTATATGATTAATTAACAAATACTGGACAGCTATAAGCAATAGTAAACTTTTGGGAGCCATATTTGTCGTCGGGGCGAAAGTTTCTCCATAATCCTTGCCATATATTTGAGAGTAGCCTTTAGCTTCAAAACGAGTTTTATATCAATGACTTCGGTCACTTTTACTTTTTAAAGTAGAAAAAAAAAACACCTTCTACGAACATTATTTTTATTTCTTGGAGCATTCTGCCATTCAAAACTATTATTTTCAACTAAAGAGTCAAATATATCCTCACTGCTAAAATTAGAGTTGAAGACTTAACCGCCCCAGGGATATTTAGTAAGGATCATATGCAGAGTACAAACAGTAATCACTCCACCAAATTTAAAGTTTTCGACAATAAAAAAATCAGATCTTTTTTCTGTCGCATGGGATAACGGCCTTTTTGCCCCCCTCCTCACTATTTTTGTTGTATTTCGGTTGTACGTCTTAAATAATTAAGTATTCCGAAAATTCGGTATTTCATCCAGTTTCGACAGTGAGCTATTATCATGAATCGGTGAATTTGACACACCTAACTTTTGTAATAGCCTTTGCTTCAGGAAACAAAAATGAGTAAACTGAACTTTGTTTATCGTAGGCAACAAAGATGCCTTTTTCATAACGGGGATCCAATTCCGTTTTATTTTGTACAAACAAAAACAATCGTGCCAAAAATAAGCATTTTATTTACGTTTGATTATAAACCGGTAAAAATTTCATGTTTTTTGTGTGTGTGCTTTTATTATATCAACGTTTTTTAGTATACGCTGAAACCATAAAAGCGTATATTCAACAGCTTATGAACCCAGGGTATCAAAAGTTGTTTTTTTTTAATTGTAACGAATCCAAGTATGAGTAGTGGGAAGTGATTTTCCTAGAATATCTAAGAATTTAACATAGAGGAAAATGCTTTGTTTTGGAAATAATTGACTGCTTTGTATAACACTATGACGATCTTAATTGGAGATTGTTTTTTTACGTGTAAATATTATTCAACTGGTATTTAGTATATAGGAATTTGGTATTTGGATTACTATGAGTAGTGGAAATAGGAGGATGTCTCTGAGAGGGAAAAAAAAAGTATAATCCTTTGCTCAGTATGGTACCACTGATAAAAACCTCTAAACAATAAACGGAGAATGACTAATCATACTGAATATCATATCAGTTTGTAAACATAAGAAGTTTAATACATACTGACATTTGCATTAAAATTCGGTGCGCTTAGTCAGCTGATTATATTGACTGAGAAGAACAAATATTTGTGGTTAGTTTCTGTTAGTATATATAACAAAGAATTCAGCTACCAGAATATACCTCAGTATTCATCACAAGAAACGATTTGATTCTAGGGAAAATATCAACCTTTCGTTGATTTAAAAATGTGCTGTTCCCGTACATTCTATCCATAAAACTTATATTTTGTCGTTATTAGTAAAAGACTAATTGCTGAACATTTGAGGACGTAATCTGTTCTGGTTATATATATATATATATATATATATATATATATATATATATATATATATATATATATATATATATATATATAGCATGATTGGTTTCGTGAAACGAAATTCTTGAGGAAACCATTGCATTCTGAGCGCAGGCAAGATAAGATCAAGATAGGATAAGTAGGCACGGTTGCTACTGTTACAACTATGCCATAATAGCGTAGTATTGAGGCTCTTCCTCCTGTGCCTATTGTATTTCAGATCATCCTTTTAGGCATTTCCAAACAGTGGGTGAATACAGCTGGTGATGAGACACAAGGCGTCAAAGCAAGGATGTGACAGGAACTAAATAATTTGTTCAAGTAGTCACTAAAACAGTTTTTACGTGCCCCAACCTAACAATAACCAGCGAAGATCTTGCTACATAGAATAATCTTGGGCTGACAATGATTCATCCTGGAGATGAATTTGGCCCAGCGAATCTGGGACTTTAGTCTTCACCTATTCAATGACTTCAATAAAAGTTAAGACGCCCATGCAGTGGAAGTAATGGATGAGGCAAAAGCAGCTCGTGTCGAACTGTTGAATGAATCGTAGGTGCTACTGATTATCAACTCACGATTCTGACCCATTTAAGAAGGTTGTAAGTACGATGGCCCTATACATGCTTTACTATGTCATTGTCTTCCGGCGTTTCTCGCACCAAATGTGTTTATAGAGTCTATCTATTAAACTTCTCATCTTTGCCTGCTTCTTGACGAATTATTTAAGAAAACAACCCAAGAATTTTTACCTTAAATCAGTCACTCAAAGTCTTCGTGTACACTGCGAATCGTCCGAGATTTAAAAGAATGTTTTCAAGACGGTTTCTAATAAGGACTCCATCTTCATTCTCAAAATCGTTCATGGTATGTTTGAGTATCAGGCTAAAGATTATTGTATAGAGCGCCGGTGCCAAGAGAAAACTGAATCACAGCGTTGGTCATTGGGAAGGCCCTTAAAAGTTACAGTTTTTGTTGACATGGTCATGCGATTCTCCCTGCAACTGGATGATAATGATAAAGAATTTTGGGGGACAAAAGAGTCGTTCTCTGATGTTTATTTCTTCTCTGGTTCCTGTATCGAATACTTTCAACAGATCTACGAACGTTGCATATGGTCCTCTATTTTGTCCAAGCACGTCTCTTAGTGCTACTGGAGACCAAAAGATTCTGAATGGTGTTTTTCTCTTAGTTCTGAAGCCACGCGAGGGTACTAAAAAAGTTCCTCATCAATAGTGGGTTTCTTCAATGGGAGCCATGTGAATATTTTTCTTGCGATTATAAGCGGAATAATCTACCCGTAATTGGAGCAGTCATATTTTTACCCGTTTTTCTTGAATAGGGGAATTATGACTGCATAGTGGTGATCAGCTGGTAGTCTGCTATGTTACCAAATGTAACAGAGAACGAGCACGTGGAGTTTCAAAGCTATGGACGCATGTTTTCGAATTTCTATCGTGATTTGGTAGTCTGTTTCTGCTTTGCCATTCTTTAGTTTCTCTTTGGCTTTTGTATTATCTCCAGTAGTGAATAACTCATTTACTTCAGATTTTCCTGATTGTAGAGGAACGCAGATAATTGCTGATTCCAGGAAAATGCCGCTGCTACCAAAGAGACTTAAATATTCTCTGACCAACGACTTTGAATGGACGGCCTCTCAGTGACAAGAGTTTGACCGTCTGCAATGCGCATAGGTCTTTAGATCTGATACATTGATACGAATACTGGTCTTAAGGCATTATAGGGGCCCCAGTTGTCTATTGTGACTATATATATATATATATATATATATATATATATATATATATATATATATATATATATTCTATCGGTCTGAGGGCAACATAGGCAAGACAGACTGTCGTCAATTCACCAATCACCGTCGACTTATTGAAACTTACATCTAGATTAACATCACCAATCATAATAAGCGCTTTATTTCATAAACATAGCAAGAAATATATATATATATATATATATATATATATTGGCTTGAGCCAGAAATAGTTTTCTTTTTTTAAATCAAATTATAGCAATGCATTTCAAACTTACAATATTTTATACACAGATTTCTTGGAGCCTTAATCAGCATTCTTATTTCAGATGTGTAAGAGATCGTATCATCTTTTTATATATATCACGTCCCTAAAATGGACGATCGGAAGAAGCATACTCGACATGTAATGCGGCATTTTAACAATAAACGAATAAGAAACACCAAAATGAATGTATGTTCACCAGATGGAGACACGGAATACTTCGAGATTTTTGCAGGAGTACTACAAGGAGACACACTAGCCCCGTACCTCTTTATCATCTGTTTAGACTATGTGCTTAGGACTTCGATCGACAAAATCAGAGAAAATGGCTTCGAGCTGACTAAGAGAAGAAGCAAAAGGTACCCCGCAAAAACAATCACGGACACCGACTACGCTGATGACTTGGCGTTACTGGCGAATACGCCTAATCAAGCAGAGACACTACTGCATAGTCTGGAACGAGCCACGGCTTGCATTGTCCTCCATGTCAATGCACACAAAACTGAATATATGTGTTACAACCAAACGGGCAACATCACCACACTAGACGGAGCCTCTCTGAAACTAGTAGACAAATTCACCTACCTAGGTGGTAGCGTCTCATCAACCGAAAAAGACATCGACACACAACTGACGAAGGCATGGACAGCTATCGATAGGCTCTCGATCATATGGAAGTCGGACCTAACCGATAAAATGAAACGCACTTTCTTCCAGGCAGCGGTTGTGTCGATACTGCTATATGGATGCACCACATGGACGCTAACTAAGCGGCTGGAGAGAAAACTAGACGGAAATTACACAAGAATGTTGAGAGCAGTATTGAACAAGTCCTGGCCACAACACCCCATGAGACACAAACGAAAAGGATACTTGCCCCCCCCATCACGAAAACTATACAAGTTAGACGAACCAGACACGCGGGACACTGCTGGAGAAGCAAGGACGAGCTCATAAGTGATGTACTCCTGTGGACCCTCACATATGGATGTGCAAAAGCAGGACGACCACCACGAACCTACATACAGCAACTATGTGAGGACACAGGATGTATCCCTGAAGACCTGCCGGAGGCGATGAATGATAGGGAGAAGTGGCGAGAGAGGGTCAGGGATATCCGTACTAGCGGCGCGACATGATGATGATATATATATATATACATATGTATATATATATATATGTATATATATATATATATATATATATATAAGACAATTTCGAGATTTTTAATGGTCAAGGTGTTAATATCAACCAATATGAAACTGGGTTTCAATATTTCGTTTTGGCCGTACTTAAATGAATCTTAAAACCAGAAATGCTCATCATATCTCGATCAAACTGCTTTAAAAGAACTGGTAGAACGCAACCTACTTAAAAGGACTCAAGAATTAGGACTTGACTTTAACACATCCCAATTCACAATCTTCTGCCACTTGAAAAAGACAGAAAAAGGAATTACGTTGGACTTTCGAGTTCATCATATTATTGAGAAGAATAAGAGTGATCTCATATCCTTAATGACAAGTCATCTTTAAGTCAGAGAAATTACCTGTTCCATTACCTGTTTCTCAAGAATGTCATTGCATTCATCAAGACTAATGCAGTAAGAATATTCGATTCAGTATTGTCTGTTCTACCCAATTCACCAGCTTCAGTAAACATTTCACGATTTCTTTTTTTTTCCTTTAAGAAAGGATCTAAATGATAACAAGGTTTCTAAAGACCATCTACTGAAAATGTTTGTGCAAAACTCATAAGCTTGTAAATGCCGGTATTTTACTAGAGACGACTCAACAAAGAATGTGTTAAATACGAAGTAGTAATTCAAAATAATGGTAACTATACAACAGATTGAAATTAATTCTTTGTTAAATAATTCAAGAATCTCATACATTTTACTAATACGGAAATTATCTATTCCTCAACACACACACACACACACACACACACACACACACACACACACACACACACACACACACACACATATATATATATATATATATATATATATATATATATATATTTGATTGAACATGAGTGACATTTTTTGTCTACATTTCTTTTGTTAATTCTTTCGAATTGCCGTATTGATCTTATAATATTCAGCGGGAAATGGTTGATAAACCTTCCATAATTAGTTATTTCCCTAGTACTTCTGCTCAACTTTAGGGCTATCATGACGGGAAGATGTATTACAAAAGTGATTTAACTTTTGTATGTACATTACTACCATGTATGAATGACATTGACAGGTACATTAGTGAATAGATTTTCTACATCCAGTGAGGCTAATATACCATAATTGGCCTTAATTTTATGAAGAACTTAAATTAATACATGTGTACATTTTATGTTATATTTTATAGGTAAGTATGGTGAAATAATTTGTTTTATTGTTTTTCTGAGTTCATAAATCGGTGTAGGTATTAGTGATATAATTGGGCGTAGAGGATGATCAAGATAGCCAGGTTTATAAACACCGATTTGTTGGGTAGTTTTGAGCTATTAAGTTCGGCATTATTAGCTGTAATTAGTTTACTAATTTTTGAATTTAGTTGGTTGGTGGGATTCTTAATTAATTTTGGAATTTTGTATGGTATTTTGTAGTTTTGAATGGTAGTCTATTTTATTTAGTACTTAAAAATGTTTGTTTTATCTACTTATTTATGGTGACGTTGGGGGTGATTGCTTTGTTTTAGCGGCAATTTTGAGTTGATGACTTAGTTAGGTAGGGTGTTTTTTTAATTTATCTATTTTTGATAGCTTCATCCTTAAGAATATCATGGAATTCAGGTTTGATTTGAATTACCTTTTATCCCGGAGCTTTACAATGTTTTGGTATAAAACTTCAATTTCTGTATTTTGTTGATGCTGGTATATGTTGAACAAATGGCAGTTGGGTCCAAAGTTGAGAAAACCTTTTTGTTGTGTTTAATTAAAGTCCAAAATATTGTTATATTTGTCAATATTTTTTGGAATTAGTAAATGGCCTTTGTATAGGTTATTGAGCTTTTGGGGGAAATAACTAATTATGGAAGGTTAATCAACCAACTCCTGCCGAATGTCATAAGATCAATACGGCAATTCGAAAGGATTAACAAAAAATATGTAGACAAAAAATATCTATTATGTTAAATCAAATATGCATCAATGAAGAAATGCTGCCTATATATATATATATATATATATATATATATATATATATATATATATATATATATATATATATATATACGTAGGGATAAAGATGGGGGTGTGAACGTATGTGTTATGAGTGTATGAATCTAGATTTCTCTCTTTCTGTCTCACCGTCTATCTTTCTGTCTGTCTCTCACTATATATATATATATATATATATATATATATATATATATATATATATATATATGATGAGTCATCAATAAGGAAATATGTTCTTTGAATAATATGTGGTATGCATTCGAAACCTGATTGAAGTGGTCATGGAAAATTATTTTTAATCAATATTATAAACATTCTAATTTATTTACAGATACTTTGCAATCGACATCCATTATTAATGTTTCTTTCATGCTATGGGGTATATTCTATTAATCATAGCAATATTATTTTTTTAAATGCATAATTGCTTATTATAATCATATTTGATTCATGTAATTTCCATGGCTTTTTGTAAATGAATATTTATCGATTACTTCCCGTTAAGTTAATAACTGTTTTCCTCCGCTCAAAATTAGAATACACGCTTGTTAACATTTGATATTTACAACGTAAGAAGAATATTTTCGTGAAGCCACTGTCTCTTCAAAAAATAGGATAGCGAATTTAATGCTCTAGTTTTCAATCCTTTTCTGATGAATCGGTCAAAAATTACAGTTACTTAAACCAACAAATGCTTACTCTTGATTTCATTAGAAATAAAATGATATCAACCCTTGTATTTTTGTATTACAGTTTATTTCACCTTTTTTTTGTACGAGGGGTTCAAATTTAGCTTTTTTTTTCATATCACCTTAAAGAATGGATTTTATTTTCTACTTCTTTAGATAAGTACCACTGAACCTTTGGTTTATATTCCAAAAGATCTATTTGACCACATAGAAGGGGTACTAAGAGGTACTACCACTCAATTTTTTAATGATCCAGAGTGTTATGGCTATATACAGGTACGTTATTTTACCAAAAAGTGGAGCCTCACAATCATATGCTGTATAATTTCATACCGAGGGAACCCAATTTAGGGGGTTCTCTGCAGAGTATATTGGAGACGTATGCTAAGCCTCACTGTCACACACTAGAAAGCATTAGACTAGTCAATTTAATTCAGCCTTTAATAATAACGATCTGAAAGATTGTGAAAAGAAGGATAAGTACCTCGACCTTGCTAGAGAATTGAAAAAGCTGTGGAACATGTAAGTGACAGTTGTACCAATTGTGGTTGGTGCTCTTGGCACAGTAAATAAAGGATTATTAAATATCCTGGAAGACATGAAGTTGGCTGACATGTGGAGACTATCGATATGACAGCATTATTGAGAACGGCCAGAATACTGAGGAGAGTCCTGGAGATTTAAGGAGATTTGCTGTCCCTTAAACTTCAGTTAAAAACTATCAGCTTACACTGATATGAAAAACTCCAAAGGAGTAAATTATAATAATAAAGAAATGAATTTTATCGAAAAAACCCTGAAAAATTGGATGCCATACGCAATGATGACAGCGAATCACATCGATAGTAAATCCACTGGCGGATGCAAACTTCATAAATCGTAAGAAAAATCAACTACCTATTGTTTAAGTACGACATCAAATTGTTTGCCAAAAATGAAAAGATTTGGAAACCTTAATACAAGCCGTGAGGATAAACCGTGACAGAAGAAGAATGGAATTTGCCATATAAAAAAGTTTCCTGCTAATAATAAAACGCGGAAAATGCTAAATGATAAAAGGAACAGAACTACCAAAGCAAGATAAATCAGAACGCTCGGAGAAAAGGAAACAAAAATACTTGGGAATTTTGAAAGCGGACATCACTAAAGAAGCGCTAAAGGAAAAATAGATTTTTTTAAAAGTATCTTAAAAGAGCGATGGATCAACTGGAAATCAAAATATATAGCAGAAATCTCTTCAAAGATATAAACGCCTAGGCTGTTCCCTAGTAAGATGCTCGCTTGTACTGATGATAGTGTTAATATATCAAAAGACAAGTAAAAGACTTCATAAAAAAAGAGCAGGAAAGACTGATTACATCGACAAGCAACAATAGATATTACACAAGGATCAACAGAACACAAATAACTGGAAAACCAAAATGGGAAGAAAAACAATTGTTTGGACATCTCAAGCAACAAACAAGGGAAATCTTACAGCAGTACTCATGGACATGGTAAAGAAAGGAATTGCTATTGAGAGAAACTGATTTTTTTAAATAGCAGCACAAAACAATGCCATCAGGCTAAACTATGTTAAATCATAAAGAGACAGGATACTACAAAATAGTTAATGTAGGCTGTGTGGCGATAGAAATGAAACGATCAATCATATCGAGTGAATCGAGTCAAAAAGCGTAAAAAGTGTAAAAGACTTGACACGGCTGGATGGGGAAGGTAACTCACTTTGGACCATGCAAAAAATTTTAATTTGACAACAGAACAAGTGTTATGTTTACAAGCCAGAATCGGTCCAGGAGAATGAGACAAAAGCTTATCTGGGATGTTAAGTTACAAACAGATCACCTAATACCGCCCAGACCACTAGAAATAGTGATAATCTGAAAAAAAGGAAAAGAAGAAAAAATAAAGAAAGAGAACCCGCCGAAGAGTGTACTTTTCCGTCCTGGCATACCACAAAGTGAAAGTTTTAAAAAAGTGAAAAGAGAGATAAGCAGATAGACCTTTGCTAAAGAACTAAAAGAACTAAAAAAAATTATGGGACATGAAGGTGACAGTGATATTAGTTATGCGTGGTGCTCTTGGGACAATCTCCAAAGGATTGGTAAATGCACGAGAAGATATGGAAATAAGAGGGCAAGTATAGACCATCCAGTCTACCGCATTATTAAGGTCTGCCAGAATACTGAAAAGAGTCTGGGAGACTTGAGAAGATTTACTGTCACTCGAATTCCAGTGAGAAATCCTCAGTGAATACTGATGTGAAAATATACCCGATAAAGTTATACAATATATCGAGAAGACCATGGAAACCTAGATTGTGAAAGTGACAGCAGGAAGAAAAATGCTTAGCAAAGGTAAAGAGAGACATATTCCAGGAAGATGCATTATCACCGTTACTATTTGTAATAAAGATGATGTCACTCAATAATATTTTCAGGAAATGCACAGTCAGGTACAAACTCAAAAAGCTAAAGAAAAGATCAACCAGTTAATGTACATGGAAAACATCAAACTATTTACCAAAAAAGAAAGAGAATTTGAAACGCTTATGCAGACAGTTAAAATAAAGAATCAAGATATAGGAATTGAATTTGGAATAGAAAAATGCGCTATCCTATTAATGAAAAGCCGAAAATGACAAATGACAGAACAAATCAAACCACCGAATCAAGAATAAACCAGAATACTTTGTGAAAAAGGAAAACTACAATACTTGGGAACATTGGAAGCTGACAACATCGAACAAGTGGAGATGAAAGAAAAAAAAAATTAAAAAGTATCTCATGAGAACTAGAAAGCTACTCGAGACAAAACGATATAGCAAGAAACTTATCAAAGGGTTGAATAACGGGTCTGTTCCCCTCCTAAAATACGCTGGACATTTCTTGAAATGGACCTGAGAAGATCTTAAACAAATCCACCAGAGAACAATAAAACTAATGATCATGCATTAGGCCTTGCACCTATTAACAAACTATACGTGTTAAGAAAAGATGGAGGAAGAGAACTAGCCAATATTTAAGATAGCTTTGACTCATCGTGACAGTGACTCGAAGACTATATGTAAAAGCTCTGATGTAGATTGATCTTATCCACCAGAAACGATACTGACGACACGAGAATCAGCTGACCGGCAATAACCAGAAAACAAAAATGGGAAGAAAAACAACTTTATAAGCATTTTAAGCGACTAACAAGCGACATCACCTCCATGAAAATGTAGATGTTGCAAAGAAGGGACACCTTAAGAGATAAACTGAATCTCTTCTAAAAGCAGCCCAAAAGGACGCAATAAGGACAGAACTTATCAAGAAAAGAATAGATATGACGCAACATAATAGCAGATGTAGGTTATGTGGTGATAGTTACGAAACAATTAATAACATAATAAGCGAATGCAGCAAATAATAACAGGAAAATATAAGAGCAGATATGAATGGGTTGACTAGGTGATCACGTGGGAACTGTGCAAGAAATCGAAATTTGATCATACGAACAAATAGTATATGCACACCCAGAAGTATTCCAGGAGAATGATACGCCCTACTCCTCTGGGATTTTGAGATACAAACGGACCACTTAATCTCGGCTCGACGATCAGACCTTAAAAAAATCAACATAAAAAAGAAAACTTACAGATTTGTGAACTTCGTTGTCCTGGCTAACCACAGAGTAAATTTAGAAGTAAGGAAAAGAATGATAAGTACATTGACCTTTCTAGGGAATTGAAAAAGCTGTGAACGAATGAACACGAATGGATGGTTATACCAATTGTTATTAGTGCCCTTAGTACAGTTAACAAATGATTAATAAAATGATTAGGCGACTTAAAAATAAGAGAATGTGTGAAGAAAATCCAAATTACTGCATTGCTGAGATCGACCAGAATTCTGAGAAGAGTCTCCAGTAGTTGAGGAGCTTTGTCACCTAGACTCCAGTGAAAGACGATCAGCTAACGCTTATGTGAAGATAAAGAAATCAAAGAAAACTAGCCAGAAGGATAAAATAAAGGATAGACGCTGGAACATGTAGGAACAAAAAGGAAAAGGCAACACAAGAAAAAATAACAAGACAACTTAGGGAGATAAACAAGAAAGTACTTGCGAAAGAAGGAAGATTAAAGAGATATCAACAAAGGGTAAAACAATACAGACAAAACAGGACATTCCAAAACAACGAAAGAAAATTCTAACAATTCGGAGATGACACAAAAACATACCAACAACCGGATGAAAATGAAACCGAACAATTTTTGACTAAAATGTTGCAACCGAGAAAATATAACGAAAAAGCCGAAAGCATAAAAAATATGACAAAAAGAATTTTATATATATATATATATATATATATATATATATATATATATATATATATAAGCTATAGGCCAAGCTATCATTATTTCAATCTATGCTCTATCAATTATTCTAAATTTTATCCTCTCTCTACTCTAAAAGAAGACTAACTAGAGTATTAATATCAATTACTTTCTTTTTGATTGTACGTATCCATGCATGCAGGCATAAGCATACATATGTACGGATATGTGTAAATGTATGCATATATATGAATGTGTGCGTACGTGTGTGTGTGTTCGTGTACGTGTGCGTGTATGAATGTATATATGAAAGTATCTATCTATCTATCTATCTCTATATACATGTTGGATGTCAACTAATTAATGAGTGACAACATTTTCTGTTTTCATTTTTCTTTCTGTTTTTCTCTTTTATTTCATTCACAAGCACCCAAGGTGCTATGAGAATGAATATGAGTCTTCAGTCCACTGAGACTTTCAAATAATTTGCCACATAGATTACATACATGGGTGCTTGTGACGCTTGGCATTGTATCATTGTGTTTCCTCTGATGTCTCAGCAGAATACACCTGGAGAGACACAATCTTCAATATAAATTGCACGTTGAAACTTTCCCTCGTTGGATCTTTAGGGACTCAGATTCATTCTGACAGCCCGTTTCAGTTATCCGTATTTAATTCGGTTGAACACAATGTTTTCCATAGACCGATAGAGGGTGGCTCTCCAGCCAAGCCTGTCAATAGCTAGCTTCAACCGGTACATCACGGTGATGGCAGTATGTTACAAATATCCTTCAGGCAGCCTTGGAACCTCAATTTGAGTTTGCACGGATGGCATTTGCCACCTGAGATTTCACCGTACAATAGTTGTTTCGGGATACGGCAATCATTCATGCAAACTAGATGACTAGATCAGCGAAGCGAGATTCAAGGATCAAACTCTCACTACTAGAGAGGTCGCATCTTTCAAGTACTATGGTATCTGGTGTAAAGGACAGCAACACTATACTTAAAATCCAGTGAACGCAGTATCGATAGAATCTCTCGAATTTCCTTACATGTCGTCTGTATACAACCCAGGCCTCACAGGCGTCCAAAAGGACAGTGAGCACATTGGCTTTTATTATAACCAGCTTGGTAGAGAGGTAATGCTGTGTGAGTCAGGTCGCTCAAAACGCAGCTGGTACCATGTAACCCATTACTGCCTGTTCCATAGTATGGTCATCGGTAAAAAAATCGTTACCCCAAATAAATTTTTCTAGTGGGGAGAGTGAGTAAACACACAACAAGACGAAAATATATAGACTTATATATATATATATATATATATATATATAAAATATATAGACTGTATATATATATATATATATATATATATGTGTGTGTGTGTGTGTGTGTGTGTGCATATATGTATATACACATGCATACACCCAGATTTATATTTACATATATACACGCAAATGTATGTGTGCATGAGTGCTTGAGAGGGTGAAAGAGAGAGATTGAGAGAGAGATGGAGAGGAGTTGAGAGAGAGTGAGACAGAGAGAAAGAAAGAGAAAGAGAGAGAAAGAAAGAGAGGTGGGGAGAAAGAAAAAAGATGAAACAAGTGACCACATAAGCGAAAGCATCAATCAAGCACGAAAGAAGAACGACAGCAGGTAAGACGAGATGGGGAAGGTTATGTACTTAAGAGAGGTCGATTTTGACTAGACAGACAAACAGTATACGCCCAGACCATAATCTGTCCTGGAAAATGAAACACGCACAAATCTCTGGAATATTGGCATAAAAATTGATCACCCGATCTTAGCTAGATGATCAGACCTTGTTATTGTTAACAAGCTGAAAATTTGTCTGAAACTGGACTTCGAAGTTTAAGCCGAACACTTGAAGAAAACACTGGATAAATACATGGACATTGCTCGAGAAATTGAAAAAAAAAACAATAAATAAAATTGAGATTAATTTTTTTTTTAAAATAAAGAACAAGAAACAATTATAATCGGAAAGCTAAAAAATCACAGTGTGACTAGTCATTAATGGAAGTTTAAAACAGCCTCAAAAATCATTTTCTTGTCGAGACAGATAATACACTGACTGCATCCGACCCAGCGGTGTTCCAAGCCATAGTATTAAACTGCATGGCATGAAATGTTTCTAGTTTTGGAGCTCTGAGGTGTATGGTGTACCTCTTAATAAATGTAACTTCCTGGTCCATTCTACGCGGAGTGGTAGGGTCAAGTAGATATGTTCATTCTATTTTTTTTTAATTTTTGTATTGTATTTCTACATGAATCCTGACGGGTTAAATTAATGTTTAAAGAAATGAATCAGTCATGTTGCGAAACTACTGCCCTTTAGAAAAAAGTTTACAATTCTGAGAAGAGTCTAGGATCGTTTACGAAATATTTCTCTGAAAATCACCAGCGACTAAGAGCCAAGTATGCTTGACCTATAAAATTCACCAACCATATCTCTGTAGTGCGGTCAGACCCAACAACGAGTATCCTTAATATGACACTAAACTATACTGCTCGAGCTTCTGGGAAAGTGGTATACTCATCCATAACCATCGCTCCCAGGTCCACTCTGGCCGCGAGTGGTGGCACCTGATTGGGTCCCACGTATAGGTCAAATAGAACTGTTTGACATTAACAAAGAGTACAAACAAATGAATTAAATAGAACTATTTGACATTTTAAAAATACGTAAGCAAATGCCTAATGCCTAATTAAATTGTAAGGGAGCAGAACAATAGTTGGAACAATTTAACTGTTTGCAATGAATAATGTTGAACAGAATACAGTTAAATCGCAATACTTGCGACTACTTAACCGTGTGAAAACAAATGTTTAATGTTGAATAGAATTATAAGGGTTAGATAGCAAAAATTGAAACACTTTAACTGTTTAGGAATAATAGCAATACTAGAATGCAGACAAATTAGTCCTAACTAATCTGAAAATGAATTTACCTTCCAACTATTCTTTTATAAATCATGACTGCGTCCATTCATATTTGTAAAATACGTGACTATTGTTACATTGATACTACTAAATAGCAATACTTTAAATCATTTAACTATGTGCAAACAAATGATTTATAGTAAATGAAAATTTTTGTGTTAGAAATATTTGGAATGAATTAAATGATTACGAAAGTATAAGGTCAGACTCATTTAAAAATGTATCAACAAAATGAATTTACGAATTATATATATATATATATATATATATATATATATATATATATATATATATATATATATATATATATATATATATATAGTTGGATATAGATATTAGCGGTTGATTAGCGAATGAGTCGAGTACTCGCAAAAGTTCCAGATGGCCGTGGTTCAATCCCACGTCGAGTCGTACCAAAGACTCCAAAAAATGGCTCTTGGTTCCGCCTTGCTTAGCACTCAGCATTATAAGGTAAGGATCAAGGGTAAGGTGGAGCAATGCAGGGAATTGAGTAGAGCCCTCTGCTATACCTCGGTGTGGTATCTATTGAGAAAGGAGCCTTCGAGTCATCCTTGACTTTAGTAGCCAACTTTACTTTTATATATATAAAAACAGGAGTTCGCATTAAATAACCAACAATCGATGATATTCTATAAAACCCGTCTTAACCAAACCAATGACTAATTGTGAGGAAAATACATCATTTGTTTTCTGTCCATGAAATATTAGATAATCGGGAATAAATTTTGAATCTTAATTTCTTGCAGTATATTCAAATGTAATTTAGTAGGTATCATTACGATTAGTATTCTTAAAAGGCATGTAACTTTATAAAAAAATAAACATAAAATTATCTGATAATTTTCAAAACTGCTGACATTAGCATTATATCTTGAAACTTTTGCAAAAATATCCATTTTATTTTACACACTTTTCTTTTCTTTCCAAAATCCATCAATCTTTCATAAATTTCTTAGTATCACTTAATTATAGAATATATATATGTATATATATTCCATTATTAACAATATTTGAGATTTTAGACTCAATGTTCATCGAGATGCCAAGAAAAAAATTCTCTTCGTGCTCAGGGTATCGTAAAAGAGGTTAATTACAGGAAACTAATACATACTTTTTTAAAAATAATTTGCTAAATCAGGAAAATTGCGACGAGCTAATTACCCCATAAACCAGTCTAAAAATGAAAATCTTCATAGTAGTCGAATTTGGTGAATATTACTTCGTCTGCTTCCGCCTTTTATGCCATAAGTTATTGGTTCATGCCAGTATCATTGATTAAGTTCTCTCGCTCGATAACCCACTTGCTTTAATCCTTATGCATTACGCCTCCGTCAAAGAACACGTTTAGTCACAGAACTCTTTCACTGAAATGACTAATTGCGATTTGGAGGAAGCCGAATGGAAAACGTGTTAGATGTTTCTATTGCTTTATACTTCGTACAGTACTAGACAAAACAGTAGAATGGTTTAATCAAATATTATTCGTTTTAAAGGTAATTACAAAAAATTATACAAATCCTAACTTTTGGTAGACAAAATATATCTCCATCAAAATTTGGAAGGGCACATTTTATTTTTTTACTGATAAACTATGATTAAAACCTTCCGTAGAGCATCTGCTAATTACCAATTCTTTCAGGAAATATGGTTGACTTAAAATAGGTCAGTACATTTTCCTTTTTATTGTAGTTATAGTAGTTGTTGTAGTCGTAGAAGTAGGACCAGGACATAAGACCTTGTGTTAATTGACAAAAAAACATCATCGTCATAATCATCATAATGTCATTCAGTTAGCATGAATTTACCCTACTCTCTTTGTTCATCGTAATCGTCCATTGCACTTGGCAGGTTCCCTAGACAACATCCTGTGTCTGCACAGTGCTTTTGTTGATAAGTTCTTATTGGTTGTCTGACACCAGCTCATCCGCGTGAAGAGGTCCCCCGGAGAACGTCATTTATAAGTGCATCCGTACTTCTCCTGCCGGATCCGGCATGTGTTTTTCTTCTGATTTGAATAGTTTAAGATCTGGGAGATTGGTGCCCGAACAGCTGCATTTTTGTGGGATGTTGCTAAAAATAAAAAATAAAAAAGAACAGAATTTACCATCTTGTGGATTTTGCCGTTCATGCAGATCACAGAGTCAATATCAAAGATACCGAAAAGAAAGACTAGTACTTGAACCTTTCCGGAAAACTCAGAAAATCTGTGAAACAAAGTGGTTAAAGTAATACAAACTGTTATTGGTGGTCTCAGAATGGTCCCCAAGAGCCTGGACAAGAGATGGGAGGAAGGGGAAATTTCTGGGTGAATCCAACCCATTGAGGCTACAGCATTACTAAGATTCCTTAGAATACTAAGAAGAGTCCTGGAGAGCTGAGGAGAGTTGATGTCACCCAGACTCCAAGGAAAATCTACCCACTAATACTGGTATTAAAAACTCGCAAAGCGTATAATTATAATATTGAGGAGCAATGATTAAGATAGGGTAGAATTGTGAGAAGAGTCCAGCAGACTTGAGACTTGCTGTCACTCAAAGTCAAGAGGAAAAGCATCGGCTAAACCTTGTGTGAAAAACTCTATAAAGAGTAAAATAAATAATAATAAACCTGTTACTGTATGATTAGTGAATGCTGCTAAAGGGACCAAAAGGAATGCATGACCAGGCACGAGAGAGCGGGAAAGTTAACTCTCTAGGAATCATTGAAGGGGTTAATATTTGGCATACTATAAATAGTAAATGCAAAAAATAGAATATTTTCAAGAAAATGAAACGAATATCATTCACTGAGACAGAGATTCATACGGGACATCAAATCCTGACCAAAAATCCAGACATTGTATTTATTTAGAAAGCAAAAATGTTTCAAATTATTTTTAAGGTTGCCATTAATGATAATAAACACGAAATTATCAGGATATCGGTGTGATGAGAAACACGAAGGGGAGACTCGTAATCATAATTAAAAGTAGAGGAAAAAATACACCACTGAACTAATCATATTAAAGTTAGATTTGATCAAAGAAATTATTTAGACTATGTGGTGTGTGTAAGTGTGTGTGTGTGTGTGTGCGTGTGTGTATGTGTGTGTGTGTGTGTGTGTGAGAGAGAGAGAGAGAGTGAGAGAGAGCGTGTTAGTGATGAAAAAGTAAACGACCTTATAAGTGAATTTAGTAAACTGGTACTGAGGGAGTTGAGAATCAGGTTCTATTAGGTAATTTATTGGGAATTGTGACCGTGACTAAAATTTGACCATACAGATAAATAGTGCTCTTAAAAACGAGAGACGGACTTAAAAAAATGGAACTCATGAAATTAAATTGGACATTTAAGATAAAAACAAACAACACAATCATAGCGACAATAGCAGACGTAATTGGAATAAACAAGTAGAAACGAAAGTGTCATTTTGGGGACGAATTCCAGCTGATAAATGTTATGGAATATCTATATCTTATTGTGGCTTATCTATTTAAACTTTACAAAGATATATTTTATCTATTTATTAACATACTGTCCAGAATTTTCTCATAGAGTTCTAAAGGAATGTTAGGTAAGCCACAGCTGTTTACGATGTTGCTATGTGCAATATTTGTTGATCTTATGAAACTTTAAATTCGAATATATCTCTTATAGCGAAGTAAAGGTAAAGGAAGCGCACGACATATATATATATATATATATATATATATATATGTGTGTGTGTGTGTGTGTGTATATATATAATAATGCAATGCTTATCGTCATATGTAACGTACATGGCAACCTGATTGTAAATCATGGAAGAAGCTATTTGTATTTAACATAGTGCGTATCCCTTTGCCAAATATATGCATATTAGGTCAATTACCTTTGTTGGAAATCAGAATCGGAAAGAAAAACCACTGAATAAAAACTGTTGTACTCCGTTTAATCTTTATACAGGTTATTAGTAAGTAGAAGTAATTTTTTTTTTTCAGAATCAGTTACACTTCATTGGTAAGCTGATGACAGAATAATTCTGTAGCAATAGAACACAGAATCTCCAGGACAGTACTCTAGGCTTTATATTTAGAGATTTTTTTTTTGTTGACAGGTCACTTAACCTAAGCTAGAGCGCATATGCTACCCAACCCATTTAGCTATATACTTGCACACACACACACACACACACACACACACACACACACACACACACACACACACACACGAACACGCACACTCACACACACACACACACACACACGTATATATATATATATATATATATATATATAAACAATAAATCATTTTAAATAGAGTCTGTCAAAGAGAGCCAAAAAAGTGGCGTTTATTCAATGAAAACATTTCACACCCAATAGTGCCGAATCAGAGGTTGGCCAAAGAAATTCAAACATTGGAAGAAAAATGAGTTTGTCTAAACTGATACCGTCTCTACAGACCAAAGAGTTAAGATAACAAGTAACGTGATAAAAAATTAAGATAACAACTAAACAATACTTAACGAACTATTTACAAAATGATTAATTCTGATCTGCCCCGGATTTTCCTTCCACAGGGGTTATTAATCTGCAACAGAATAAATAAATCAACTTCCTATGAAATGAAATAGTTATGTCTTCGTTAGTTTGAAGTAATACTGAAAAACTCACACGGGGATTATTCAGAGTGTCCGAGTTGAATTCGAAATGTATAACGTTTTTAAAGCCACAAAGGTGTTATATGTATTCCACCTTCAAAGCTCCGATTCGGTATTGTATTTTAAGAACATTGTACAGTTAGTTTTACTTGAAGTGTCATAATCTTGCAATAAGGAATATAACCATATATTTTAAGTAAAAAACTGATTAATTTGGATATCTGATAAGAGTGAATATAAAAGCCATAGATTCCCTTAAGTTGCAGCAATCTAATTCTCGGGTGAAAACACCGATTTCAATATTTATAGATGTCACCATACTTTCATGATATTTCTACTCTAATATGTATAAACACAAACATGGTCGTATACGAACATATGCATAGGATTCTGCATGCATACACATTCATTCAGAAATATATTGTATTCCTGTGTATCCCGAGGGTAAGATCATGCTTAATGTGCTTTTGTATGTGTATATAGAAATATGCATTTAGACTTTATACACTATTGTTGTAGACAATTACTTTTTATAAGGTGTTCAGAAGGCATGAGGCACGTGGCAAGTGTAGCATTGGCCAATAATAGACGGAAGTTAGAATTGTACATATATATATATATATATATATACATATATATATATATATATATATATATTTATTTAGGCAACATTTATTCGTTAATGCAATTTTCATTAAACATAATAGATATTTTATGCCTACATATTTTCTTATGGATCCGTTCGAATTCCCGTATTACTTTTATTGTATTCGGTGGGAATTGATTTAGGTATTGTCCATCATTGTATGTATCCCTAGTACTTTCTGCCCGACATTGCGCCATCATCAGGGGAGAATCTATTACAAAAGTTATGTAACTTTTGTTTTAGCAAATTACTACTGTGTAAGGACGTCTTTGCCGTTGAAAATTATGGCGTTTGCTTTTAAATGTAATTCTGTAAAGAGTGCCAGAAGCTAAAGACATTTAAGTACATTAGCACTGGTTTGAAAATTAATTCTATTAAGTGCTGGTTGCAGGTTTCTAATATATAGTGCTTCGAGAATCTGATGTTTTCGTTTATTATTTTGATGTTCGAGTAGTGTTGTGTTGTCGGTGAGAATTTATATATATATATATATATATATATATATATCATTTTTTTCTTCAAGACAAAAACCAAAGACCGGTTAATTCATGATTATAAATTTATAATAATGAATTAACCGGTCTTTTGTTTTTTTCTTAAAGAAATATTGCTCTGTAATAAATTAAATTGAGCTCTCTACCAGGAAAATTTAAATGTTCAGCTTTTGAATGATTTTCTTGTCCTGATGGAATTAATCCAAACCTTTTAACCTGACGGAATATTACCTATATATATATATATATATATATATATATATATATATATTTGTGGAAGTGTAACTGCTGTAATAGTTATCTTTATCGGAAATGAACACGGTAAAGCGTGTTCAAATCCTCTGTCGAGTATGTTTGCAGTTCATATAGCGTTAATATCCGGTGCAAATTTATGGATGTAACAATTATACCTCCAAATATGAGGTAGAGACTAATATTATCAGAGAAATACTTATGTAAATCAGCTTGCAAGCAAAGACTACAAACAATTGAAACAATGTTTAAAAAGGCCAAACAGCCCGCCATTAAGAAGGTGTGTTCGGATATGTAAGCGCGAATTTTGAAACTCAAAGACTCAAAGTTATTTTCTTGGATTAGAAAGTACCAAATTGAAAAACGCCTGGCCATAATGGAAGACAAGGGTTCTGGTTTTAAAAAAATCGTGAGTATCAATGACAGACTGGCATTGCTCCTGAGTAAATGCTTATAAGAAGTAAGCATACACGAATAAATGACGAAATGGAAATCTAACTTGATCCAGAAAGACCCCAAATCTTATCATCCTCAACAACTATAACGTGTTTTCTTGTGATGTTGAAAATCCTGACCGAATAGATAAATGAAGAAATCTATTATTAACTTGAATGCTGCCAACTGTTTTCCAAAGTACAAAAAGGATGCAGTAAAGAAATAGAAAGAGCAAATAACCTTCTATATATTGACCAGCATATCCTCAAAGAAGCCTAAACAAGGCGGAAAACGTAGACATGACATGAATTGACAACAGGAAGCCACTGATGATGCCCGGCAATAATGGATAATGGAGTGTTTGAAAATGTAAAGCATATCAGAAAAAAATCAAAAACTTCATCTCGAATGACAGCTAAAACTGGAGTGTGGAATTCACAGGGGGGTGTCAATTCCTAGTAGAGGTAAAAAAATAAAACTAAAGAATTATCTTTTGGGGAGAATCACTGCTACTCGTTATCGGAATGTTGCCACTTAGCTACATACTTAGGAAACGTACAGAGGGTCTTCAAATTTACAAAATCAGGGGAGAAGATTAATTAACTTCTATATGTGGATGTTATGAAGGTATCAACAAAAAAGAAAACAAGAGGAAAACCCTGATATAAATAATATGAATATTCGGCAAAAATATATGAATGAAATTTGGCAAAGAAAAATGGACTATACTGAAAATATAAAGCGAGAAAAGAAAAACAGTGGAAGGAATTGAACTACGAAATCAGAAAAAGGATTAGGAAACTTAGAGAGATGGAAAACTGCTTGTTCTTGTCAAATAGGAATGGGCAACATCTAACTGATTTCATGATACAAAATAGATTAGCATGCCTCAATACAAACTACTAAAAAAGAGAGGGAAAACTATGGACATACACGTACGCAAACAATACTAAAGCTCAGATAGACTACGTCCTTATAAACAAGAAATGGAAAAATAGTGCAATGAATTGCGAGGCATACTCCTCGTTTGAGGGTGTGTCCACCGATCACCGAATAGTCACGGCGAAAATACGGTTAGGCCTACGAAAAACGCCAAACGAACAGCGACCACCAAACACTATGACTGGGCCCTATTGAACAACAGAGATATAAGAGATAAATAAGTATTAGAATTAAGAAACAGATTCGAAACACTACAAGAAAAGACGGAAAAAAGTACACCAAACGACGAATACGAAAATTTCGTCAATGCACACCTCGAGGCAGCAGCGAAATGCATTCCAATAAAACTCAAAACTAAATATAGAGTCCGTTGGGAAACTTTAGCGGTGAGAGAAAAACGTGCACTAGTGAAAACAGCCTCCAAAAACTATTGAAAAAACCCCAACAAACACAAATGCCTTAAAAATAAAAACTGCACAATATCAATTAGCAGGGGTATATATAAAGGAACAGACAGAATACATTCAAAATCAGATAGATAAGATTAGAGAATCGGTGGAAGATAGACAATCTAGGATAGCCTGGCAAAAAATAAACGAAGTGAGTAGAAGAAAGAACACAGCCAAAGCAAAACTGAAAGCAGCAAACCAACAAGAAAGAATAAAACTGTGGAAACAACAATTCGAAAACATACTAGGAAATCCACCGAAAATAACACATGAACCAATCACAAGAATAATTGCAAACAATAAGACATTAAACTAGGACCGTTCATACAAGAAGAACTCGACTCGGTTCTCAGAAAAATTAAAAATAGGAAAGCTGCAGGGCTGGACGAAATTCCCCCGGAAGTATGGAAGACCAGACAATTCGATGACATACTGCTCCGACACTGCAACGCAGTATACAATCAAAATCCGATAGATAGATGGATGAAGGGATGCATACTCCCCTTCCCTAAAAAGGGGGAGCTCGGATTAGCCAAAAACTACCAAGGCATAACACTTACATCCATAGCAGCCAAAATCTACAATGCCCTACTACGAAACCGCATAGAACCCGAAATCGACAACATACTTAGAAAAAACCAAAATGGCTTCCGAAGAAATAGATCCACGACCTCACAAATATTAACCATCCGTAGAATCCTTGAAGGTGTACGGGCCAAAAACCTACAAGCGACATTAATTTTTGTTGATTTACCAAGGCTTTCGATTCCATTCACAGAGGAAAGATGGAACAAATCCTACTAGCGTACGGCATACCTAAAGAAACCGTAGCGGCAATAACGATTCTCTATAGAAACACTAAAGTAAAAGTACGATCACCGGATGGAGACAGAATACTTCGGCATTGTAGCAGGAGTACTACAAGAGGACACACTGGCTCCGTACCTCTTTATCATTTGTCTAGACTACGTACTTAGAACATCGATTGACAAAATCAAAGAGAATGGCTTCGAACTGACGAAGAAAAAGAGCAGAAGGTACCCCGCAACAACAATTACCGACGCCGACTAAGCCGATGACATAGCAATACTGGCAAATACAACTGACCAAGCCGAAACACTACTGCATAGTTTGGAACGAGCAGCAGCAAACATAGGTCTCTATGTTAATGCACACAAAACGGAATATATGTGCTATAATCAAACGGGGGACATCTCCATACTGGAAGGAACCCCTCTTAAACTAGTAGACAAATTCACTTACCTAGGAAGCAGCGTCGAATCAACCGAAAAAGACATCGAAACGAGGTTAGCGAAAGCATGGACAGCTATCAATAGGTTGTCGGTTATCTGGAAGTCAGACCTGACGGATAAAATGAAACGCAATTTCTTCCAGGCAGCGGTCACATCGATACTGCTGTATGGCTGCACTACATGGACGCTAAGAAAACGGCTGGAGAAGAAGCTAGACGGCAATTACACAAGAATGCTACGTGCAATCTTAAACAAGTCCTGGCGGCAACACCCCACAAGGCTGTGGGGCCACCTGCCCCCTCTCACGAAAACTATTAAAGTTAGACGAGCCAGACATGCAGGACACTGCTGGAGAAGCAGGGACGAACTCATAAGAGATGTACTCTTATGGACCCCCGCATATGGCCGTGGAAAAGCAGGACGACCAGCACGAACATACATTCAGCAGCTATGTGAGGATATGGGATTTTGTCCTGAAGACCTACCTAGGGCGATGAACAATAGGGAGGAGTGTCGAGAGAGGGTCAGGGATATCCGTGCTACCAGCGCGATATGATGATGATGATGACCTTAGAAGATCGAGAAAAATTCTTGAAACCAAGCTCTGCAGCAGAAATTTCTTTAAAGGGATAAGAACCTGGAAACTTTCTCTTGTAAAATACTTAGAATCGTTCTTAAAATTGACGAGGGAAAAACTCAGCCAACTGGACCAAAGGATAATGATGTTGATAACTATGCGTTAAATCCGAGGATGACAATATATATATATATATATATATATATATATATATATATATATATATATATATATATATTTATTAACACTCAACATTATAAGGTAAGCATCAAGAGTAAAGTGGAGCAAACCAGGGAAGGGCTAATGTCCTCCCCAGTCCTTGGTGTAGTAGCTATTGAAAAGGGAGTTTTCGGGTCACCCACGTCTAAGATCACCAACGTTACTATATATATATATATATATATATATATATATATATATATTCTTTTTGTTGGTACAAAGAGAGAAACAAGTATATTTTATAAACGAATATGTTCATATTTATATATTTTTAATCTTTTGTTCTATCTTACAAGTGTTTCTGCATTCCTGCTATCTTCAGAGAATAAGAATTTGGGCTTGCTTTCGGTTTATATAGGAGCCACTGCCCTGCTGGATTTTCTGAGATTGATGGTTTGCAGGTGTTGCTTCTCTCCACTTTTTTCTTTTTTTCTTTCTCTTTCCTCATCTTTTGACTTTCCAAGAGTGTGCTTTTAGTTTTTTGTGGGTGTGTTTTTTTTTAATAAGTCTTTGATATTTGATATACCATAAACTTCACTCTGGTTCACTGTGTTGGGTGTATGTGTTTATATGAAGGTATTCTCTGTATGCATATAATTTAGGTTTTATGATTGTTGTTGAGTTTTGAATTTTAACTTTCATTTTTGAGAACGTGTCTTTGTTTTTTTTTTTTGTTTCTCTCTGGTTATAATTAATTTGTGTGCATACGTATGTGTGTGTGTGTGTGCGTGTATGTGTAATGCTCTTAAATAATGCTTTAATCTATACCTTTCATCATCTGAGGCAAAATATTAGAGCAGACTGATCTCTTAAGTCTTCACAAGTTATCGGTCTATATCATATTTACACCAGCTGGAGTTTGCTTAGGAACTGTCCCAATGTACCAATGTAACTTCCTCCCAGTAGCGGAGAAGTTTAGTATATATATATATATATATATATATATATATATATATATATATATATATATATATATATATTTATATATATATATACATATATATATATATGTATATAAAATTAAAATCTCGGCTAGAAAAATATCTCCTGCTCGTAATTTGTCTGTTCCCAGAAAGTTAGAATGGTCTGATTGTGCTGTATATCGAAACACGTTGTTTCGAAAACTATCTAGTAATGTGCTTAATATAATTTCAGGATTTATTTGAACAACATTCCCGTTCGACTAAAGCCATTTATCTGCCTTTGACAGGCTGGAATTAAGATAGCCAACCGCTTATTAGTTGTGCGCAAACGGGGACGAGTCAGTTTGAAAATGAGGTTTGTATTCCTTTTATAAGTCATTTAGGCTTCTCTCCCACTGTCGCCAGCAAACCAAGTTGACTGATCATAAAGTTTTGAAGGAAAGGATGGGAGTAAAAAAAAAGACAAAAAATGTATTGAATACAATAATAAAATGAAAAATAAAACTTAAAAAATAACAGAAATACAGTAGCAATTACCTAAACAGGCAAATTAATCGAAGCAAATTTTACAGACGTTCCCTCTTATTGCTTTTTATTATATTTTTTTCTTGATATTTTACTTTTCGGAAATGTAGTCATTTAATGACTAATACCACCCCTTACATAAATAAATAAATAAATAAATAAAACAGTAATTACATTCGGCTGCTTCTGTTATTTTTTTATTAAAACAAAACAAAACAAACAAAAAACACACGAGTTCGATTTTATGCAGAATTTAATCTGTTCTAGAAAAAGCACTCCCTTCGCTAAAGTAGACAATGCATAAGGTTTTTTTTGGAAAAAAAAAAGAAAAAAAAAACACGGAAAAATGGTAACCCCAAAATGGTGAAGGGTTATATGGCATGACGTTTATCAGAGCGGAAAACAGATTCAACGAACCGGCTTCCCGTTTCAGTTTATAAAAGCACAAATTTAACATTTGGTGCCAGCGGACTTTACAGAATTATTTTTTAGCCAAAGAGCGTTATATTTTTTGTAAGGAGAAAATAAAATTCGTGAAAGAAAAGTAGTGTAACGAGGGTAAAGTGAATTTATCAGAGTATGTGTAACGATAGTGTTACAAAATGCAACAGTTATTTTTGCAGAGGCACTTTTTGGATATTATAAGAAAAGGTGCATGCTAAAATAAATTAACTAAATTAAGAAATAAAAAGAGATAACAATAAAATAAATACGTGGAGGTTGAGTTGAACCGAAATTATCTTCTTGCATTATCTTGGCAATAATCAATAATCTACACAATATTCTTTGCTCTGGGTGTTAATGTTTGAATATGTATAATCTATATGAATGGTTTTTATTCGTTTATTTATACCTTACTTGCGAGAAAGTCCCTAAGTCTGTTGAGGATAGAACTTGGTTATTGTTGGGAAATTTGGAAATGACATTTTTGGTTCAGTATTGGCGTAATGGTTAGTGTTCACCAATGATGTGGGAAACCAAGATTCAATCCCAGGTTGAGTCATACCAAATACTTCAAAAATGGTAATTGATGCCACTTTGCCGGACACATCATTATAAAGTACAAATCAAGGGTAAGAGGAACAATCCAAGGAAAGGAATATCGCCCTCCGCTACACCTCCTTGTAGTAGCTATTGATAAAGGTGATTTCGAGTCGCCCACGACTAGGTTCAGATA